>OZ008367.1:27423978-28123270 GCA_963931995.1 Phaonia tiefii
TAGGAGCGTAACACTTAACGCCCATAAGGGAAGACATTGTGTGTGCCACTCATAACATCATCTGCTTCGCATTGGTATTATTATCAATAAAGTACCAAACATTTGTCAAGGCAAAGAAAGAGCTTATTCATTCATTCATGCTTGTCGTCGTCCTGTGCACGTGCACACAGGTATAGATTCCTTACTCTGTGTCACTTCTATCGAATCAATTTAAGGCTCATGTTGTAGCAGCACGAAAGGATTCTCTAGAGAGGGATTACACTACCAACGACAACAAATACAACCAAATACCAAGGATAGGTATTTAAATTATATTAGGAATATGTTGTTGTCGTCGTCGAAAACTTTATTGACAAACATTCCTTATGAAAAATGTTCCAAGTTCTTTCGAAATAAAGGATCCCTTAATGTATTCAAAAACGCAAATACAAAATTATCCACGATGTTGCATGAATGAATGCCGCCAGTGTTTAATTATTGATTTACTTGGGTAAAACCAATCAATTGTTTTCACAGGTGTTGGGATGTGAGATTGTACATTTCTAAATGAGGCTTCAAAGGGTTTGAATTTGCATAAAGATGGAAGGAAGGAAGGAAGGAAGGACTCATTTAATGATTGAATTTAAATAGGAGAATGATTTACAGTTCCTTTCTTTAACAACCTATGTGGATTAGAGTAGGGGTTTCCATAATAATGGTTTTATAAATGCCTGGGTTTTTATCCAATTTTCTCTCTCTCTTTTATTGTATATTAATTAAGATTCAGCCAGTTAGGTTCCTCTCTCCATATTCTCAGCGCATTACATGTAGTTGTGTCTAAATTATCATCTTCGCTCTTACAGGACTATTCCGAAGGTGTGAGTGACATAACATTGTTTATTAAAACTTTCGAGTGGGTTTTTACATTATAGAATTCTGTAGGTTGAAGGCGTTTAAAACAGTTCTCAATGCTTCGATGTGTTGGAGCCATACGTAGGACAAATTAATTACTTATATATGAGAGTTATAATTTTTAGTCTAATTTGAATCTCTATCTCTACAAATGCAAATTAAAAATAATAATAATAATAATAACTGAAGCAAAACATAGAAATAAAAACTTTTCGCGCTGGCTCATCTTCATCCATTCTGGTAAAATGGTAATTTGGCCTCATTTGATTCTACTAGCGATATCCACGTCGAAATACAAATTATGTAGCTCCTGGTTCCAACGTCGTAGGTACCCAGAAAAAAATTATTTTTCAATTCAATTAAAAAATACGCAAATTCAAACAAAATATTAATTGAAAATCCTGGGATAAAAAAAAAATCACATATCAGCTACCATATTTGTAGGTTGTTTATTGGAAATATGTATATTATTTTCCAATCGATGCGAAATTTCACCCATCTACGAAAATATTTGTACGTTATTTATCAAAAATATTTTCCTTTTTAGTCGATGAAGAATTTCACATATTAACAAACCAAATTGTATATCAGTTTTCGTTTTGTCTTCTTTCCGAGGTATTTTTAGAAAGTTTGTTAATTTAAAAACAAAAATGAAACAGCCGCGGTAGGATTCGAACTCACATCCCCTGGAAACTCGTTTCGATGTTTGTGATACATCGTCGTTTCACAGCGTTACGCCACCCACTGCCTGTACAAACTTATCTGTAATGGAAGTTATTTGGTTGTTCGAATCGTATTTATCGAAATGACCGAAAATAAAAATTATTTTTTTTTTAATTTAACCTAAACGTTTATTAGAAATGGTACTCATATTGATGAATTTACTTGTTAACCAGATCAATTGGGTGTGAATTATGGAATTTTTTAAACCTAAAAAAACTTTGTTAAATATTGGGGTATTTCTTATGAATTTTATCGATTTTCATTTCAATTTGATTAATTAGTCAGCGTATCAATGAAAAATATAATTGAGTGCCGAGATTTTTCACGTACCAATTTTTTTTGTTAATATTTTACATTCGTTTTTTCTGTGTACTCGACGTTTTCTTTAACAGGACCATATATTTTACGGAGAATTTTTCTCTCGAAGACTCCCAGGTGTTTTTCATCCGCTTGCGATATGACCCAAGGTTCGGCACCATATGCCAGGACAGGTAAAATGAGAGTCTGGTATAGCTGGACTTTTGTCTGTTAAGAGAGAGAGCTTTGTTCTTAAACTGCTTACTGAACCAAAAGAAGGATCTACTTGCAAGCACAATTCTCCTCTTTATCTCCAGGCTAACGTTGTTGTCCTTGGTCATGGCGCATCCAAGGTAGATAAATTCATCTACGACTTCAAAATTAAATCGGTTGTCGACGTTCAAATGCGAACCAAGTCGAGAGGTTTGTCTAGTCCGTCACACCATCATTTTTTTCTTGCCATCATTTACAGCAAGATTTTTTTTCGATTCTTGAAAATACTGCAGCCACCTCTTGCAAATTTCGCCCAATGATGTCTATGTCGTCAGCATACGCCAGCAACATATGGATTTTCGTGTTGATAGTCTTGCTCGTATTTACTGAAGCTTTTTTCAATATTATCTCCATTGAGATGTTGAAGATATTGCACAAAAGTGTGTCGCCTTGTCTCCGACCTCGCTTGGTACAGAATGGTTCGGTGAGGTCTTTCCCCACCTGCACTGCTGATTAGGTGATGGTCAGCGTCATTCCAAGTTGCAAGTTCAGACATAGCTTTGTAAAATTTGCCCCATATCGCGCTTTCGAAAGCAGCTTTGTAATCGACAAAAAGATGTTATGTATCGATTCGCTTTTCGTGGGTATTTCCAGGATTTGAAGTAGCGTGAATATTTGGTCGGTCATGGACTTGCCTGGTATAAAACCCTTCGTCAGTCCTAGATTCCTCCAACCATATAACGCATATAAGTTGATGCATGTGGGCTAGCAGTCCTTCGCCAACGGCCCTAAAAAAGTTCAGCAGGTAGCCCATCCATACCAGCGGCTTTATTACTCTTAAACCGGGAGATTGCCGTTCTAATCTCGCCTTGGTTGGGGGAGGAAGGTACAATATACACTGTCTTCTACAATCATTACCTCCTGATCTTCAGCGAAAGAATCTGAGTGGAGTACGGTTGAATTTTATATTTCGGGATTAGAGAACAAAAACAAATATTAATCATCGAAAATAACTTTATTGTTTTTTAAAATATTCCCCATGATTTATACACTTTTGCATGCGTTTGAACCAATTGTCGAAACACTTTTGCCACTCTGATTGAGGTACCAATTGTCGAAACAGGTATTCTGAATGCAGTAACCGCTTCTTCAGGTGTCGAAAAACGTTAACCTCTCTGTTTGTTTTTTACGTACGGGAATAAATAGAAGTCATTCGGTGCCAAGTCAGGACTATACGGCGGATGACCCATCAAATCGATGTTTTGGGTGCTAAAAAATACAGTTGTTTTAGCCGATGTGTGAGAGCTCGCATTGTCGTGGTGAAGAGTGATACGTCTTCGGCGGTTGGTTTTCCTGATTTCTTGGAAGACAACTGGCAAACAAATGGTTGTGGACCACTCATAATTCACTGTTCTGCGTTGCTCTAGTGGTACGGTTGCGACATGTCCGGGTTTTCCGAAAAAACAGGCGACCATTTGCTTGGAAGTGCTTCGGGCGCGAACAACTTTTGTTGGATTTGGCTCATCTTGAAACACCCATAGAGTTGACTGCTGTTTACTTTCGGGCTCATACACGTAAATCCAGGATTCATCACCTGTCATGATGTCATAGACCAGTTTCGAAGCGCCGCGATCGTTTTTTTGGAGCATTTCTTTCGACCAATCGACATCAGCCTTTTTTTGAGCGGTTGACAAATTCTGTGGGATCCAACGCGAACAAATTTTGTTGACAGTCAAATGTTTGTGCAATATTGAATGTATGCTGGTCCCACTAATGCCCAAGGCTGTCTCAATCTCACGATACGTCACATGACGATCTTGCAAAATCAGTTGGCGCATAGCATCAATGGTTTTCGGAACAACAGCTGAGTTTGGACGACCTTCACGAAATTCGTCTTGGAGTGAACTACGACCACGATTGAATTCCCCATATCATCGATGAACACTGGTCCTTGAAGGAGCTTCATCGCCATAAATTGAATTAAGTTCATCCATGCACTGTTGCTTAGTTAATCCACGTCGAAAGTTGTAAAAAATAAACACACGAAAATGTTCAGGATTAAATTCCATTTTTGGGCCGAGATGAATCTTTTAAGTTACTGTAAACAACACAAATAGTGCTCGTATGTCAAAACGTTCTGAGTACGTAACCTCAAAAATGTCCAACTTTACGATAGAGCTGTCAGTTGCCAGATTGCAACACTAGGGTTGCTAAATCCCGAAACATAAAATTCAACAGTAGTGCTGAAAATCAAAAAGTATGTACAAGTAGAGAAGAACAAACCTAGTAGAAGAGAACCAAAAAAGTCGACGCGAATCACTCAAACGCATTTCTTTCCAGCGTCATAACTTGATTATGTCATACTTTTTACATACTTTATGTAATTTTATTTAAATATGGTTGGAATTTCTATAGTTATATACAATAACATCGTCAGAAAACTGCTCGTGTATTGAAATATTCAACGAAGAGAGTAAGGGAGCGAGCAGAGAAACGACACGCTTCACTCGATTTCTTTGTAGGCACTCCACTCCATGAGTAAATTTTCTTCTCTATACTATAGTTGCTTTATGTGAAAAGTGGTCTCTCCACATTTTAAGCACACACTGCTTATCAGTCACCAGATTCCTTTTCTAGTCTTTGCAGCAGGGCAGCACATTATTCGGCCCGTTTATCGATCTTCTTACCGTCTGGAAAAATGTTAGGGGTTAATTGTTCATCCTGCACATTTCGGTCTTTTCATTCTCTGCTCTCTCTGCCATGTTTCCTCCTAAATAGTTGGTTTTCCTCCCTTCTTAGCCTCTTGTGCCGCTCATTCGCAGCATCAGTTGCAATGCGACATTCTTCATCGTACCATGGCTTATATTTCTGCGGTTTTTGATAGCCAAGTTAAGTCTTTGCAGTGGCTGCCAAAGAATGGTAGAAGTGCTTCCACTGCGCTTCTGGGTCCTCAGTAGGGGGAGTATTCTGCTCTAGCAGGAAAGTGAGCTTTTGTTGACAGGACTTTGAAATCTCCGGTATTTGCAGCTTGTTAATAACTAGCTTTTTTCCCCGTGTTCGGCTTCGTACGTTTTTCACCCTGCTCAATCTTGTATGAACTTTCGCAGACACCAGTTAATTATCCGAGGCGATATTGGCACCTCGAATCACACGTACATCCAGTACACTTGAAGAGTGCCTGCAATCTATTACCAAGTGATCAATCTGGTTTGATCAGGAGATAATCAGGTCGCCTTAGGTATGCCCTTATGAATCGTTTGCTAAGAAAATGTCTACATATATAATACTTTAAAAACAGAATTGCCAGCAGTCAAAGAAATTCAAAATATCAAAAGCATTACCATATTTCATTACAATTGGCATCCAATTCCAGAAACTGCATTTCCAATCCCTGAGCAAATGTAAATTCTGAGTTTTTTAATTGTCATTACGAACAATGGTAATTACGAACAATGGTAATAAAATAATGCATATTAAAATCCAATGCAAATTAAAAAATCCCCACACTGGTTTGAACCAAAGCTTATGGCGATTTCGTTTCTGACAAAAAATGAAACATTTTTTCTGCCCTTTGCCTTTTTTGTGTTCGTTTGTGAAAAAAGTGCAACCCTATCTCAAGGTTTTGTGTTCTTTTCTGAGAATGTTGGACTCAAAAAGTGCAAAAAATTTTGAATTTTCTGCCATCTCAGCGAGTCGCGGGGGAGAGTTATGCTCGATAAAATGGCGACTTTCTCTCATTGGGAATGTGTTCTTTATGCTCGCTGTGACCGTCGGTGGAGCAATGGTTATGGTGGTGCGCGGCTCTAGCACATGAGAATGTGGTTTCGATTCCTGCTCAGACCACCTTACATTTCTTTCGACGACGGTCACCTCGCTTAGTGATGGCGACACTATCGAGAAATTAGCCATGAAGAAAAGCTTCTCAAAATACCGTTCAGAACCGGCGTAAAACTGTAGATTCCAATCAGTGAGTATAAAAACTAGAAAGCGCACATATCAGTGATTGTGTGAAGCTCTCCCCTATCCCTCCATGGGATGTAATGGGAAACAATTTGTTGGATGATAGGCTAATAATGATGATAAATAATGATTGAAATAGAAGTATAAACGACATTATAAATCTATTCATCAAATATAATAATAACGACGACACCACCTTATATGAAAAATTTGACACCTTCAGTAGATTCAAAAGCAGAATTTAGAATTACATTAAATTCAATAACTAAACATAAAATCGAACAAATATTTTATTGTTGTTATACAGATTAAATTGTTCTTCAAATATTATAGTTTTTTAATTTTTAATTTTATTATTCAAGCTCGAGGCCATTCTATATCTCTATTAATAGAGATCTAGTTTTTTTTAAAAAGGAGTTTTGCAAGTGTATTCCTATGATTCCTGGCAAACTGTATAGCTATTTCAGATCTAGCCACAGATCTTCACCAGCGGTTGTTTGGAATGATGCTATTGAAAAATTCATCAAACTAAATGCAAACGAAATCTCATTTGAATTGAGAATTCACTATAATGCTAGATGTGAGATAGCTATACGGTTTGCCAGGAATCATGGGAATACATTTGCAAAACTCCGTTTTAAAAAAATAGATCTCTATTAATAGAGATATAGAATGGCCTCAAGCTTGAATAATAAAATTAAAGAGTACCAATAAAAAGGCCGAATAAATAAAAATCATCCCTGATGAGTTTTTTTTTAATTTCTAAAAAATATCGGTTAAACCGGTTTTCTTCTCGGTCGGTTACTCTAAAATCGGCTTTTGGAAAAACTTAGATTTCCGAATAACTCGAAACACGGTTTTCTGGAAAAGTCGAGTATTTGACCGCTTCTCGCCACGAATGGTTTATGAATTCTCTAAGATTTGCCGCAACAATCAATAACAGATGGCGCTGGTATTCGAAGTGTTTTAGCTGAGGCCCTTAGTCAGGCCAGTGCTATAAATCTTAATATTAATCTTGTATTCACTATAAGTTCTAATATATCGTAAAAAAAAGTGTTTTGTAGCTTGTCGCAAACATATAATATTTATGCCCAAATACATTGTGGTTGCTATTCAATATAACATGTTTGGGACTCTATGATTAATAGCTTATAATAAAGGGTTTTTCAACAGAGACGCTACAAAAGTAAATCGATAGGGACAGCAAACGACGCCATATTTTCTAGTGGAAAAATTTGAATCCACAGGCACAGTACAAAAAGTTCCCGTGCCAGTGAGACAGAGAAGTTCCCGTAGTGTCGAGAATATTGCTGCCGCTGAGGCTTCAGTTCAAGAAAGCCCAAATGTGTCTCTCACACGTCGTTCTCAAGCGTTGTGCATCTCTGAGACGTCGTTGTGGCGAATTTTGCGAAAAGATCTTGGCCTACATCCTTACAGGATCAAATTGACGCAAAAACTGAAGCCGCTTGACCACCATAAGCGTCGTATGTTCGTGAATTGGGCTGAGCAACAACTTGAAAATGATTCGGATTTTCATCGGAAAATGATCTTCAGCGATGAGGCTCATTTCTGGCTGAATGGCTTCGTCAATAAGCAAAATATGCGTTATTGGTCAGACAGCAATCCACACGTAATCCATGAGTCATCATTACATCCCGAAAAAATTACGGCTTGGTGCGGTTTATGGGCCGGCGGCGTCATTGGGCCGTACTTCTTCCGTGATGATCAAGACCGGCACATTACTGTGAATGCGAATCGCTACCGTTCAATGATAACCGAATATTTTTGGCCCCAATTGGATAATATGGACTTGGAGTACATGTGGTTCCAACAGGACGGCGCCACAAGCCACACAGCGAATGCCACAATCAATTTATTGGAAACCAAGTTTGGTGAACGTGTTATCTCACGAAATGGACCAGTCGATTGGCCGCCTCGGTCGTGCAATTTGACGCCGTTAGATTATTTCCTGTGGGGCTACGTCAAGTCTATGGTCTATGCCAACAAGCCAGCGACGATTGATGAACTTCGTACGAATATCGAACGTGAAACTGCAGCAGTATCGGCCGATTTATGCTTGAAAACCGTCGAAAATTGGGTTCAGCGGCTGGACTTCTGCAAGCGTGCCCGTGGTGGCCATGCAAAAGAAATCGAGTTCCATACATAATGGCATCGAACGTACTTCCACAGGAATAAAGAATTTCATTGGTATCTAAAACCGGTTTTGTTTTATTTAAAAAAACTTTTGTCGCGCTCTTATTGAAAAACCCGTTATATATATTTGTAATCCAAATGTGGGTTTTTTTGGGTTGAAATCTGCTGAAAACAAAAACGTGACAAACACTAAACAAAAAAAGCAGCAGGTTGCTTGCAAACAAGTAAATGGTTCCAACAATATGTTCCTGGGGCCGTTATTTTTCAGCGTGTAAGAGAAAGAGTAACGAAGGCTTGTAATGTACGCCTGCTTGAAGAAGGCAATGTTCAATGCCAGCAGACCGCCTCAGAAGGCATATTTTTAGAGTGCCTAAGGGACTTTCACTGCTCGGATGTTACCAATTCACGCTCACGTTCCCATTGTGTGTGGGATTTACAAACAAACCTTAAAAAAACATCATCCTATCATCCTTTTCACCACTTCTCTTCCTAGTCCACCTCTTTTTTACCAACCATCCACAATTTAAACGAGAAATTGATGTTTCCTCTTCTTGCAAAAAAACAACAGGAAAGTGAAATTCTCATTTCACTTTCGAGTATTTGAAACCTCGAAACGCAAAACAAAGAAAATATGAGAATTAATACGAATAATTTAAAAATCGTGTCATAAACAAACGAGTTTACGATACGATTTCATTTGAAAAAATGTTGCTGGAATTTGTTCATCGCCATTGACGACACTTAAGCACAATTATTTGTTTGGCATATAAACTGAAGGTTAATGGCGGAAGGATATTGTATGTATGGATGCGATACGAGTATACATACTTATATACAAATGACTCCAGAGCTATGATTGTAATCTTCGATGGAATTGTATATATTCGAATGAAATGACTGATATGGTTATTAAAATAATAATACAAATGCAAAGCGAGTAAAAGAAATGTTATAAACGAGAAATATAAATACAATCAAGAAATGTCGATAAATGCCTAATAATAGCATGATCTCCGATGTCACTTCCATCAATCACAGTATGGAATTATAATGATCCAGGTGCGAATGTGATAAAATTCTGCATATTTATGATTACAACTAACTTCCAAATATCGAGTTCCCACTTTTTGTTCTTATTTTTCGTCATTGTTATCGACATTAAGATTATGAAGAGATCGCACGACAGATATAACTCACCTTGTCTTAACTCGTGTTCGGTGAATCAATTGTTATAAACGATAGGGTGGCATTTAGTGTAAATTTAGAGCAATTTTGTTACTACCAAGGACATCATATTTAATTTTATTAAAGGATTTTTAAACTTCATTTGCATTTTTGTTCATTTATCTCCCATTGTTTTCTAATACATTTTTGTATTTTTTATAAGAATTTTTCTAAAAAGACATTCGGGAGCTACGCGTATACTTGCACTTATTTGACTAAAAAGCAAAAAAATGTTGAGTCAGGCGACATGTGTAGGTTAGGGTGCCCCATCAATAAAAATTTTGGTTTTGCTACAGCTTTATTTGAAAGCTTATAGGGCAAAATATTTGTGAGAATTTTTTCAGATTTTTCGGAAGTGGTTTAGAGGTCGCGCAAGTCGAATTTCCCCCAAAAATCGGGTATTTCGGGCGTTTTTTGAATTTTACTTAAAACTCGGTCCATAACCACGATTCTCTTAGTTTGTAAGCCATCATCTTTAAAGCTAAACGTCCACACTTTTATTGTACTATATGCACAAACCACCAAATTTGGCAATGATTTTCCTCAATAAGGTACCACGTATTAAATTTTTTCGTAAAGTTTGGGTAAATTTTGTAAATAACGCTTTATATCTTTTAAAATTCCTATGAAATTTTAAAAAAACTAATAATGCACTTTAAAATTCGTATAAATTCCAAGCAATTTTGAAAAAAAAAAATTTTGAATTTGCGGTTACTGTTCCAGAGTTATACCATTTTAAAGCCCTTTATTGGATGAAACTAATAATATTATAATCTGTTTGCTATTTTTGCATCGGACTTACTTTAAATTTCTAGGAAAATTTAAAACACTAGTAATGCACTATAAAAGATGTGAACTTTCAAAGCAATTTTGTAAAAAAAATTTCGAATCTGCAGTTACTGGTCCAGAGTTATGCCACTCTAAAACTCTTTACCCATTGTATGAACCTAATAATAGTATTAACTGTTTGTCTTTTTTCATCGGATTTGCTTTAAAGATTGTATTCATGAAAAAATCTACATGCGTCAAGTAATGACAAAAAGTTACACGCAGAAAAAGACAGCAATCATATATATGGTTCCTGCAATATGTTGTCGGAGCCATTTTTTGCTGCGTGTAATTCTTTGTCGTTACTTAGCGCATGTAGATATTTTTCGATAATTCAATGTTTAAAGCAAATCCGATAAAAAATATACAAACAGTTATAGTATTATTAGTTTCATACAGTGGGTAAAGAGTTTTAAAATGGCATAACTCTGGAACAGTAACTGCAAATTCAAAAGTTTTTTCTACAAAATTGCTTCGCATTTATCCGTCTTTTAAAGTTCATCATTAGTGTTTTAAATTTTCACACAAATTTAAAGCCAATCCGATGCAAAAATGGCGAACAGTTTATAATATTTTTAGATTCATACAATGGGTAAAAAGCTTT
This sequence comes from Phaonia tiefii, assembly GCA_963931995.1. Taxonomy (NCBI): domain Eukaryota; kingdom Metazoa; phylum Arthropoda; class Insecta; order Diptera; family Muscidae; genus Phaonia; species Phaonia tiefii. Next base: position 27,434,873 of record OZ008367.1, read on the forward strand.
AAAATGGTATAACTCTGGAACTGTAACAGCAAATTAAAAATTTGTTTCCACAAAATTTCTTGAAATTTATCCGTCTTGTAGAATGCATCATTAGTTTTTCAAATTTGCATAGGAATTTTAAAAGATATAAACCGTAATTTACAAACTTTATCCAAAATTTACGAAAGAATTTAATACGTGGTGGTACCTTATTGAGCAAAATCATTGCCAAAACTGGTGGTTTATGCACATACAATAAAAGCTTGATCGTTTTGCTTCAAAAGTATTGATTTTCAAATTAAGAGAATCGTGCTTATTGACCAAGTTTTAAGAAAAATTCAAAAAAACACTGTAAAAACGTCCGCAATACCCGATTTTTGGGGGAAATTCGACTTGTGCGACCTCTAAACCTCTTCCCAAAAATCTGAAAAAAATCTCAAAAATTCTTCACCCTATAAGCTTTTCAATCAAGCTTGAGCAACCATGAAAATCGAAAAAGAAAATTTTTTTGTGACACCCTAGTGTAGGTACTCAAATTAAGGTATTCTTCCCATGGATTTAATCTTGCCTTTACTTTTGTGGTGTGACAGCTGTGGGTCCCTAGGGATATTGAGAATCAGAAAACGCAAAGCACTAAGTAACAGAAAGCTTTGTAGCAAAAAAAAACTGTCTAAAACTTAATTAAACAATAAATATTTTCTTAAAGGAATATTTGTAGTTTCCTTTGAGCTAACAGATTAGAGGTTGTGTGCAATTAAAAAAATTTAAACAGTCGGATTTGAACTAACGTTTTCGGACAATCGTTTCGAAGGTTGTGACACATCTCATCAGCGCCAACAAATCATTAGTCAGGTTCTTCAATTGGATGAAGAAAAATGTCATTAATATGAAAGTGATTTATATTATTAGGCCCTTAGACTGGACGAAGACAATGTTTTGGATAATTTTATATAAGAGGCGATTTTTTTCGTAACTTATACACGTTAACTCCTACAAATTGACATAGATAAAGGAAATAATAGATATAGCGCGACCATTGTTAACTTTGTTACCCATTACCCATTACATTACATTAAAACTTTCCCAACACTTGTGCTTCATCTATTTGTTTACTTTATCTTTGGTTGAGAATAACATAGATAAAGTAGTAAACTAATAGATGAAGCACAAGTGTTGTGAAACTTTTAGTATAATGGGTAATTTTCTAGATGTCGTTGAAAGCAATAAATGGGAGTCAACAAGTCAAAAAATATGACATTAAAATTCTAAAATTTCCTATCAAAAGAAAAAATAATTTTCAACAAAAATATCTCTTCGAAACAAGAATACAACACGTTAGTTAAAGTAGAATATGTGATGGCCATTCTTGTTGAGAGTCCTCAGGCACTCTAACAGTTTTGGCATCTGCGACTACAGAAGTTGCTACAGTTTTAGGACGGGGAAGTTTTTAGATTAAAAAGGCGTTCCGGCATCTTCGTCTTTGGCGGTCTTACGGGTATTCTGCTATTGATACCCCACCACCGGTCTCATGGCTTTGAAATATTTTTTTTTATGTAAGAAACAATAGCATTTGTATATTGTATCTAAAATCATTTAAATGTTGTCAAATTTTCCCGTGTTTAAATTACTTTTACAAAAATTTCCCACAATTTTGAATAAACGTCAGTGAGAATTATGTAAAACATCAATGAAAGTGACAGTAGTACACGACAGCACCTAGTGAACAAAGATGGCAATGGTCGCGCTATATCTATTATTTCCTTTATCTATGGAGAATAACCCCGATAAAAGTGTTACCAAGTTTGACTTTGTTATATGAAAAATATAAAATATATCGTCGTGCCGGAGTTATCTGCGCGTACATCCAAAAAAGTTTTTTTTGGGAAATTGAATTTAAAGTTTCAGAAAGGTATATCGAAAAATTGGTACGAAAAAAGTGTTCCAATATTTTTTTTAGATGTAATGGTGGGGATTCTTCATTGTTATATGGAATAATATCAATGGTCATGGAGACAATTTTTCGAGTTCTGGCAATTTTTTTCGTTCAGAAAAATGTTGTCATTTAATCGTATATGCCACTTTTTGTGCGAAATTGTTCAAAATGTGGGATATACGTGGCAATGAACTAAAAGGAACATGTTAAAAAATGAATACTTCTACATTTGTTTTTTAAAAACACTAAGGTTGGTATTTATATTGTTGCTATTGCATTTGTTTCATTATTCGAAATTATCCCTCAGTAGGTATTTACTATTACTGACGTTACAGTGCTTTGGGTAAGATATGACCCAGTAGTAAAATCTTACTAAAAATTACTTAATTGATGATTATAGTTAAAAAGTTCAGATGTAGAATAATTCAAACATTTTTAATAATATTAATTCAAAAATATGTATATAAAAACAATTAATTAAAAATCAATATACATCGCCTATTTTCTGAAAAATTAGCAAACAATCTTTTTGAAGTTGAGTTTGGTAATTCAGTTCGAAATAAAATTTCATCAGAAAAAAAAAGACATTGGAAGTCTGTCCGTCTTCCGGAAGAAGATGTTAAATACTTTTCGAACTTAATATCTAGAGAAAAAATTGCTTTTTTATTTTTTTTTTATTATTTATATTTCATTTTCATAATGAAAACTTGTGTTCGAGTAGTATAAATTTGTCTTTATATTTTGATTTTTATAAATATTTTAGTTTACAACAATTACTGTTCTATGGAGTATTGAAATTGAAAAATATATTAAGTTTATGATTAGAATTCAGTTTTTTTTTTTAATTTATAATAAAGTTGTTGAAATAATACTTACCACGCTTTACTTTAATGAGTAATATACGTATTATTTGCACATACGCACAGTGGCCAATTTGGCTTCGCTAGCGGCATTTAATTCAAATTTTCAAATTTGAAAAACCGTTAATTTTGTTTTAACAATCGATAACAAATACATTCACTAGATTTGTATCGATTTTTAAAAGCTCAGCTTACAGCTGATGAACAGCTGTGACCTGTCAAAGTCAGCATATGTTTCTGCAAGTGTTGTGCAAAATATTTCCGCCTTTTTGATCATCGTTTTGCTATTCGTGTTAAACTTGCAAATTTTATTATTTTCATTAAAAGTTTTGTTATATACTAACGCCAAGGTATGTATTATATTAAAAAACTGTGGTTGTGATCTGTGTATACTTATGTTATTTATAAAACGTAATCGTGTTTAAGTGTATTAGCAACTCGCCCATTGTAACGTACACCTGTCTTTCGTGGAGTAGAACTTACAAAATTCACCTGGATTCAGTGTAATTTTAAATTTTCCTATATGTGTAAACCATTGTGTGTCCAAAATGTCCAAAATGAACTGCGAGTACCTGCGAGCCTTCAATTTATTGTACTTTTTGCTTGCTTATAATGCATCATTTTGAAGATGATTTCTTTGAATCTGATACTGAAGAATCTGATTAATATTTCTTTTATAATATGGTTTCTCTTTGAGTTGACAATTTTTTTCTTATTTTATATATGAATATATGGTGGAAAATGTTTATTGAATTAAAAAAAAAAATAAAAAATTAAAAAAAAATTAAAAATTAAAAATAAAATTAAAAATTTAAAAAAAAAAAAAAATTTAATTTCTTCTTTACTTTGGAAGCTATGAATAAAATGCCGCTAGCGAAGCCAAATTGGCCACTGTGATACGTGGAGATAACGTAACAATTTTTGAATTCGCAAATTTCATATATTTTTCATTGTATATCCACCAAATTGTTAGATACGATGTTATAACGCGATTTATTTTTTCTTTTTATGGATATACGATTATAAAACGCCTAAATATTTCATAATCTATAAGAGGTAGCGATCTGGGGACTAGGCAGATTGATAGATCTCGAAAAATTACCTTAGAAAGTGTTCTTATCTCAATTTTTTGGATTCTGTGATATACGTGGAGATAACACCGGTACGACGATATGTCATTGCATTTCATATATTTCCCCGACGTTTCGAAAATTATGATGTAAATAGAAGAGGTAGTTACTTCTTCTTAACAAAATACTTAAAAAGTTGTATAAAACATTATTGATTTTTTTTATTCCACAAGCAGAATTCCTAGACAATACTGGAGACAAACAACAACTAAAGCAACCCCAAAAGGAAGGGAAGTGAAGAAGACAGCTAGCTCGATTCACAGTCATATACTTTCACCGATATTCTCCTATGACTCGATTCACAAGAACTCCTTCGGTTTTGTCTGCTTGATGATCTTTGTATTCTTTTTGATACACTTTATGCAATTTTTGGTACCTTTGTGTACTTTTTTGTACACTTTATGTACTATTTGAATACACTTTATGTACTTTTTGGCATACATTTTAGTACCGGTATGTATTTTTTTGGTGCAGTTTAAGTACGTTTTTCTACACCTAAAGTATTTTTGGTTAAGTACTCCTGGTGTGTGCTTTTGTAAAGTGTTGACGAAATTTATGTACTTTCTGATGCAGGTTATGTACATTATGGACCATGATATATACTACTTATGGAACATTTTCAGCACTTTTAAATGAATGGTATGGTAAATAAATGTTTTATATAGTTTCCGGTACATTGTATGTACGTTATGGTAAATTGTATGTATGAGGACACCGATCCACTTTCACCACTTGGAGCCATTTGCCCTTACTTCTCTCCTCGTTTGAGTCGAAAAAATGATGATGACTTTTTTTTTGAAAAATTGGCATTGACTTCACTTTGCTCCATTACCCATTGATGGAATGGCAGGCGCTTTCCATGATCTGCTGGTTTGAGGTCCTGAGTAAGCTAAGCGCATATAGGTGGAGGTCTTTTGTCAAAATTCGATGCGTAGTGCTTCGTGAAATTGGAAGCAATGTTTTCAGGAGACCGACTGGTACATTGACGCATTGTTTTGTCTTATTGTTTATATCCGACGCAGTTTCTGCAAATTTGTTGACCGCTCTTCGAATGGTTGACACATTAGGTGCACTTTCTCGACAGAAAATTCTTCGAAGTTTGCGAGGAGTCTCAGTCAGCATAACTTTCCAAATTTTTGTAATAAGTTTTTACTATTATATCGCGTCGTTTTTTTGTAAAGCGCTCCATTTTTAAGAATCGGAATAAACATATGTGACAGCAAACATATTCAAAATACATATAGTATTTACTTTATAGGTTTTAGGACCATTAGTTTCTAAAAAAAAATATTCACTAAATATCCAAACTTTTACAAATATGTGGATACTTAAAGGATTTTGTATCCTTCTCTACCGTTAGATAAATTTGCTGATGTAAGTAAATAAATATATAACAAATTAATATTTGCCTGATTTCATTCAATATTTTCCAGAATTATAAGAAATTTATAAAAGTTCTACATACTTTTTTTGACATATAAACATGAACATATTTTCAAAAATATCATCTGAGAGACGTTGGAAATCACTCGGAAAAAAGTTACCTAAAGTTCTGTTGAAATTCTTGACAACACAAAAAGTTTCCAAAAGCAACAACAAGAAGAAGCACTAGTTCAATACAAGACAGCAAGGCACACACATACTCACACACGCGCGCATAAATACATTTGTATGCACACAGGGAAATAAACAAGACTAAGGATGTGTAAGGACGAATGCCGAGAATCAGTTGTTGGATGAAATACTAAATGTCTGTAAAATATTTGTAAATGTGGGCGTATAACCTACTTACACATATAAACGGGCCAGGGCACACACACACACAGACGCGCTCGTCTCAGACAGGACATACAGACCCGACACGACAGGACAGGACAGAACGAAAGAACGCGGTCAAAGTCATAGCAAAAACAAAAACAAACTTTTTCCACCAAAACACCAACAAGAAGAACAACAACAGTGACAGCAAAAATCAAACAAACACCAAAACTTCTGTACAAACGACGAACGAACGACCGAACGCAGCTTCGGTCGCACAGATGTTACAAAAAGCTCGGGCGCGGAAAAAAGCTTTGCCCGATATCACAGATGATTATGAGAGTATTAAGCTTTAGTTCTATATCCGAATTTAGGGCATCAAACAACAAAAACAATTCAGGATTGTTCTTCATCACCTAACATAAACGGCAACAAACGACAGGATACGTAAACGAAGTCTGCTTTAGGCGAGAAAAGACTCAGCAACAGCAGCAGAGACTGATACTGTAGATTAACAGTAATACGGGTTATAACATAATGCTAAAGTTCGTTGTTGTCTGCCGCCAACATTGGCACTTAAATCAAACATGAGAGGGAGCGAAGTCGAATATGTATGTTAACAGCAGAAAAACATATTTCATGTTTATCCAACACACTCTTAGGGACAAAGTGGGTGAATAATTCAAGATGTTTCGTTTGCCATTCAAATCCTGCATTTACTTTATATATTATGAAGAAGAATTAATATATTGTGCCGTACGTAAAATTAATTGATTAAACTATAGACATGCATCCGTGTCAGTTCATCTGCTCTTTAATTAAACACTGAAAAAATAATTGATCACCAAAGAAAAGGAAAAAGTTTCATCAATAGTTTTACATTAAATTGATGTAATATTTAATTGATGCAATGAAAATATTCGTTTGAATAACGATCAGGTTATTTGAACAGTTTTCAACATTCTTACATTGAAGATTTTTTTTAAAAATTATGAACATCCTTACATTGATGATTTTATTTACAGCATTTTGATGAATTTTTGTAAACTTATATTTTAAACCACGATGATTATTTTTTAGAATTTTCTATACAATTAGGTCGATAGCCTCCCATTTCTTTACAACATCTGGTCTAAATTATACGAGGGTGGATCAATAACTCCGTGACTTTTTGAATGAAACTGTTTTTTTTTTTAAAAAAAAAAAAATTATTTTTCAATATAATCTCCTTTTAGCTCAATACGCTTAGTCCAACGTTTCACCAATTTTTGTATCCCTTCCAAAAACTAAGTTTTTTTCGAGGTCAATAAAATAGACATTTGTTTGATCAATAATTTCATCATTGGAGCTTAATCTCTTTCCACCGAGCCATTTCTCTAGGATTGGAAATATGAAATAGTCACTGGGGGCTGAATCCGGAAAATATGGCGGATGAGGTACCAATTCATAGCCCAATTAAACAACTTCAAACAATCCTTTGAAGTTGTCACATGATTACGTTTATGGTCAATTGAGAGCAAACGCGGCACCCATTTCGCTGACAGCTTTCTTAAACCCAACTGATCATTTAAGTCATCTAATTAATGAGAAGTTTTAATCCAAGTAACGCATAAATTTCATAAAATTTTTCAATTAATTTAAAAAATATGACCAACAAATTCACTTTACATCAACTCAGTGAATAATATGCATCAAATTTGCGACATGTTTGCATCAATAAAGTGATATACGAATTTGAAGAACAATTGATGTAAGGCTTTACATTTATCCCATGAAATGTGTCGTAGGTTGGAAAGTGATGAGCATCTACATCATGTTCTTGTAAGTTTTTCTTTGAGTCAAAACTGGTAAATTTGTATATCTCCTCTTTGTACTCTAGTACCGTAAGCGAACTAACACTTTGAGATGATATTGCATTGATCGTCGTTTCCATCTTCTTGGTCCAGCCATCTTACACATTCCGTGATCGTCGTGATCTCTGCCAGAAACAGTGTTGGCACAAAAAAAAGGCGAAAGTATCGCTCAATATTTAAATCTTCAATGAATAACCCTATTGCCGTTCTTCTATCCATTCTAGACCTGCCAGTATAGCAATGAAGTTACACAACAAATTGAAGAACACAACAATTTTCATTAATTTTTATTTATATTACATCCAAATTCCGGCAGAAAAAAACTTCATCAAAACCATAGAGACAGGTATAAAGACATCCCATGATGGGATTAGGGAGAGCTTCTCTGAGATGTGCGCCTTATACACGCTGAAATATAACGGTCTCTCTAACATATTCTCCCAAACATATACTGCAGGAACCATGAACATGTTTGGAATATACATCGAACATTAATATGTTTGCAAGTCCCAAACTTACTTGTATTTAAATGTAACCAGCATCATGTTTACTGGCAAACATGTATGCTTTTACGTGGAAACATATGCGTATTTCCTCCTAAACATAATAATATTTAAACACGAATTATTCCTTGATTTCAATATATGTATATGTTTGTATTATTTATTATAATTAATTTTATCAATATAACTCCACATTTATAAATAACCAATATAAAAAATTAAAAGATTTAAAACGGTATTTTCTACATTTAGGTGCATTGAATGCATTATTTGGTTTTTCATGAAATTAGAATCTGCTGCTATTAAGCTTCTCCTTTCTTTGTTGTCTTTCACGTTTTTGTTTTCGGAAGGTTTCAGCTATGCATTGGTTAGCAGTATGCGTTGGTACACAAAGAATATATTTATTTATAAATCTAGATCATGGAAGCCAAAATCGTTTCTCACTTTGGTAGTATACATACATAGCATACATATACAAAACACATACACAAAAACCAAAGTAACATTATAAACCATTTAAGCCTCCGAGCTTTCGTTTATTCTCTTTTTACTGATCCAGCGCTTTTGATATCCTCTGTCCGATGAAGTATTGACGACATTGACGCATCAGTCAAAATGAGAAACACTGACTTCATCTGTAATTTACACGCTCATTCAAGAATATTTATGAATCACTGACTGAGAGAATAATGCAAAAATACAGATGCACACTTACAAGATAGTCTCTCTCGTTGTCCATATTTTATTCTCTTGCTCTCTAGAGAGCATAGACAGTGCAACAAACACAGCGGGATTTGTATCACAAACGTAAATGTATGTGGGTCGCAAACACATATATTCTAACATATTAATCATTGTGTCTCAAACATGTAATATAGAATAGCAAACACAATATGTTTGGACACAAGTATATTATATTTGCGACTAGCTACAAACACACTTTATATTTGCATCCAAACAACAAAAAAATACAGATTTTTCAACGTGTAGTTTTTTACTCACTGATTGGGATTGATTGTGTTACACCGGTTCAGAACGGTATTTTGAGAATCTTTTTCGTGGCTATGTTCTCGATAGAGTCGCCATCACTAAGCGAGGTGACCGTCATCGAAAGAAATTTAACGTGGTCAGAGGAGGGATCGAACCCACGTTCTCATGTAGAAGAGTCGCGCACACTAGCCATTGCACCACCGAACTGTGTGTTAGAGTTCCACCAAATTCTCGTCGAAAGTTACTGGGCTAACGATAGTTTTGATACGGTTTATAAAGACAGTTTTTTCTGCCAGATTTTGGACGTAATACATTTAAAATTTAAAGAAAGTTTTTGTGTTCTTCAAATCAAAACCAATTAATTGCATATATGTAAAGTTATTTTGAAAGTCAGAAGTGTATATAAAATCAAATTTAATGTCAGTGGTTTTAATTCGCCTATCGATCATTCTCTTTGAAATTCTATTCTGTATCAAATTTTAACCAAATAATTCCTACTCATACCCATTATGATAATCTCTGGAGAGATAGAGCTGAGCAACAGGTCTAGTTGTCAGCTGGTATGAAATTTGAAATTTATAACTGACTAACTATATATTGTGATAATGACACTCAGTCAAATATGACTCGTTTGTGTTAAACGACATATAACAGTTTGTCTCAAAATATTGTAATTTCTCGTAAAAGTTTTTTAACTGCAACTTATCTGCAGTAAATGGAAACGGTTTTCGTAACCTTTCTTGAGGTTAGAGTTCTTATACATATATCGTTTGCTGTAAACGTTTTTTAGTTGTGATAGATGATTTTTTATATTTATCACAAAGCAAATCATTGGTTTTACTTAAAGGAAATGATATGTTTGATACAACAAATGTTTGTTCACCGCAATTACATTCCGCAAACGCAGTTCATTTATCTAACAGTTGGTTTGGACGTCACGCAGGTTTTCTTTGCGTGTGCTACTCTTATTCCAACATCGTGGATTTTTTGAAAATTCTTCGGGGAGATTCACCACTTGTTCACACTTGGAATGAATGTTGCTGTGACAATGCCTTCCCTGATTTGGAAGCTGGTTCTTTTACGCAAAAAAACTGATTGAAAACGCAAGGAATTCAATTTACTTGTACACCCACAGAAAAATTCGGTGGAAGACAACCGAACTAGTCATTACTAAACTTAGAGGTTGCTACAACTACACTAGTGTCAATCACAATAGAATTAGAGGTTGTCCCAACCGCATTAGAGGTATTCACAACCGAACTAAAGATTGTATCAACCGTAGTAGTATCAGTCGAATAAGAGGTTGTTACAGCCTAGTTAGAGGTTGTGACAGACGAATTAGAGGTTGTCACAACCACATAGAAGCTATCACAACCGAATTAGAGGTTATCACAACCGAACTAGAGGTTGCCACAAACGAATTAGAGGTTGTCACAACCGAATTAGATGTTGTCACTACCGAATTAGATTTTGTCACAACCGAATTAGAGGTTGTCACAGCCGAAGTAGAGGTAGTCACAGCCGAATTGGAGGTTGTCACAGCCGTATTGTAGGTTGTAACAGCCAAGTTAGATATTGTCGAATGCAGATAGAGTCACAACTGAATTTTGAATTTTTTTTTAGTAATTTGAAACTAATTGAGTAATGATTTCTTTTCCTATATTCTTCTAAGTAATTATAAAGCGAGGAATTATTTCATACGGGGAAAAACTGTTGACATCTGCTTGTACTTCACGCCGATAAATGTGGTAATTTTCTGCAAAATAAAAGGTTTTAATGCGGTACCAATAATGACAATAATTTTGTTTACATTTCCTAAAAACCACAATAAGAAAACTTGATATCGCCGTGACGGCAAAAATTGTAAATACTTTTTAGCCATTTTAGGATAATATTCGTTTTGAGAATTTTAAACTTCAGCTTTGGAATATATAGAATTATGTTGTGGTAACCGAATTGACAATGAATTCGGTTGTCCCAACAGGAAAAAAGCAAATGGTTTCCTATTACATCCCATGAAGAGATTGGGGAGAGCTTTTCACAACCAGTGACCTGTGCGCTTTCTAGTTTCATACTCAGTGATGGGGACCTACAGTTTTACAGTCTCCGAAAGTTGTTTGATAAGCTTTTTCATGGCTGTATACTCGATAGTGTCGCCGTCACTATGCGAGGTGACCGCCGCCGAAGAGTTTAAGTTGGTCAAAGCAGGGATCGAACCCGGGCTCTCATGCAAAAGAGGCGCGCATACTAACCATTGCACCACCGACGCACAGTGGCGCCATTTGAGTTTTGTCATTGCAAAAATCATATCTTTTGAACTGAATAAGATAACCGAATAACTTAAATGTCATGTGATAGAGAATTGTTCAGCCTATGAAATGAGTGTTTGGAAAGGGTGCTATGCCTTGTAGGTGCTTCCTTATAGGTTATCAAAATTACAAGTTGTGGAAAAATCAATTCTATGATAAATAAAAAAAATAGTTTTTACCAATTTTAAATTTTTTTTTATTCTTTTTTAAGGTTTTTATGTTTAAAAATTATTACCCAACAAATTAAAAAAAATAATTTTCCTTTTAAATTAATTTTTTCAATATTCTGTAAAATATTCATCACAATTCGTAAGAGAAATTATATTTAAAAGACCAATCATTTCTAAACTATAATTATTTTGTAACTGTATTCGTGACTTTACATGCAAAAACAAAACCGTTTCCCATTACATCCAATGAAAGGATTGGGGAGAGCTTCTCACAACCTGTGAGCTGTGCGCTCTCTAATTTTTCACTCACTGATTGGAACCTAGAGTTTTTTACCGGTTCCGAACGGTATTTTGAGAAGCTTTTAATGGTTAAGTACTCGATAGTGTCGCCATCACTAAGCGAGGAGGACGTCGTCGAAGGAAATGTAAGGTGGTCAGAGCAGGGTTCGAACCCACGCACTCATGCACCAGATCAGCGCGCATTAACCCTTACATCACCGACTTCACATACAGCAAGGAAGAAATAAGTGGATCGGACGTTGCTGCCATAATGTTGAAGAGGTCCTCATTTTGCCTCTCCCTTGATGCATTGAACGTGTTGTGCAAACAATATTTTTTATATATTTTGTTAAGATACTCCTGCGCTTCTTCGGAAAGCTCTCCAAATCTTTGCCATGCGCCAATTTTTTTATTGACTGTCGGGGTCAACTTCTTCTGTGGATACATTTCCGCTAAAAGTGCTGTGGGTTTCTATGCACATTCTCCATATTTTGTAGAATCTAAGTTTCTTTGCAGTTTAAAACATTCAACATCGTTTCCAATCTTTTCACGAGTTGATTGTCAATTCCAGAGATTGCAGTTACTGCCTCATCATTTTCAAAAAATCTCCTAGAAGTATTTCCATTGTTTGAGTTTCCGTATCTGTGCTTTGGACAGTCTACTTTTAGTCCAACTTGTTTAAAAAAAGCATCCTGTATTTGCTTCTTTCTGATATTTTCCTTATCTTTAATTGATGTATTTTCATCAAAGTTTTCCTCCTCTTGTGGTAGGGTATACATCAATTTTAGCAAGAACTCTATGCACCTTATCCTTGCGTGCAATAATGGTGACATTCTTTATTCGTAATTCTCCTCGTATGTAGAATCGTTCAAATTACCGAAGTTCTTCTGACTCTTTTTGCAAATCGGGCATGACAATGTTGAGGTTGTACCTGTCAGTTCGTTTACTACTTTTCCGTCAACCATGGTCAGGTGGAACTCGTAACCACATTCAATATATTTTCGTTCTACAATTTGCAGCTTTGTGCGCTTAATCTTGCTTATTTGTTCTCCAATGCCCTTCACCGTGGTCTTTATGAGTTCTGCCGATTCCTTTGCAAACTGAAACATTATTGGTCGGAAATAATTTACCGATGATGGTCGTGGATTTCCCCAGTGTAGAAAACCATCAGATTTTATCCGCAAAGGAACAACAGATGCCATAAACATATTTCCGTCCGATATCGTAGCGTCATCGGAAGATACCTTTTGCTTATAAATGCTTTGTCCGGATGATCCATCGTAGCCTCATTTACTGAACAATGTTTCTTAAGAAGAATTTCCATCTCACTTTCTCACTAATTTTTATAAATCCTCTGCCTGTAACAGAATATTGGGAGCAGACTTTGGCAGAGGCTCTCAGGTAAGCAACCGACTTAAAATGCAATTTTCAAACTATTAGATCAAACTAGTTTTTAACCAAAACATTACAGAATGGAATATATAATTTATATACCTTAAAAAAACAATAACGTAACAATGGCTTTCCACGGACATATTTATGTATGTCTTGAATATGCAAGGGATGCACGCCATACAATTTCTGGAACCATGAATTTTTTACCTCTAGAAGCCAAAGTGGTGTCTAGAGGCAGATAAAATCTTTTGAATAATGTAAAGGAATAATCAAAGAACATATTTTGAAAATATGGCGAATACAGGGTGATTCAGGAAGTTCCGGACAAATTTCTCCAGCGTATTCCTTGGCTCATTTAATGAAGAAAAGTCCACTAGGACCATGTCCGATAATGCAAGAGTGCGAAATGGCAGCGGTTTCAAAATTTTCGGATTGGTGGTCGGAGGGTAGTAGGGTACAGTTGCTAACTTGTTGGAAAGGTATTTAAGAGGCCTTTCAGAATCCATAAGAAAAAGTAGAAAAAAGTCAAATCGCCGAGATACAGAGCTTTCCGAAAAAAAATGGGGGAAAAATTCACATAACCTCAATTTGCTCAGTCAGATGGCAGGTAACTTATGTTTTCTGTTCGAAGATAGCCATGCGTCTTACCTTTCCAAAATGACCTAAACAAAGCCCAGAGGTCTTACTGTTCCAAAGTTATGACCATTTTACTGAAATGCAAAAATGTTTGTTTTTGTTTTTGGAAGCGAAATACAGCACACATTTATTTGTTTTTGTAAATTAACACGTTTAAGATTTTATTTTATTGAAACATTTCAGTAGAATGGTTATAACTTTGGAACGGTAACTTTGCTGTACGGGCTTCGTTTAGGTCATTTTGGAAAGGTAAGAGGTATGACTCTTATCTCCAATAAATCATAACCGATCGTAATAAAATTAGGTACTGATCAAAATTTTGGCAACAACTTTCCATGTCCATTTTTGTACCTCACATAAAAATATTTGGAGGGAAACTAACTTAAGTATTCAATAATATTTAGCGCAATGTTAATCTGCTATTGAATATGGTCACTTTTGAGTATGGACGTTTTTTTAACAGAACTTCGACGCAATGGATGACTTAGGGTGAGGGTATGACTGAGTCGGTTCACCCGACTGAAACTTATGTACTGGTTTTTATTTTTCGTCAAATTTGAAAAATAGTGAAAAAATGAATAGTATTTAAATAATGTTTCGCCTGTAGAACCACGAAGCAAGCAGTAATTTTTATTTAATTATTATACATTTAATAAATACATCAATCTAAGAAACGAAAAAAAAAACATTCGTTACTTAGTTTTTGTGATATTACATCTGAAATCGGACCAAATTATCTAAAAAAAATTACAGCAGACAGTTGTATTTCATTTGCTTATATTATTTATCATTTATTGTTATATATGTTTTCTGTCTTATCGGATGGCGTATTCTACGTTAAACTTAATGGCCGTGTCTCTGACACAGCCTGCAGGGACAGTCCGTGGCCGAAGGCCTCGGACAACTGTCTGCTGTAATTTTTATATTTACCAACGGCATTTGATTCAAGTCCGTTTAAAAAAAAAATATTATGTTCAATTTTTTTAAACTTAATTTAATTTATGTATTTTAATTAATATTTTTATTGAAATAAGTTCTGCGAATGTTGAGAGGGCCGCCCTAATATTAAAAAAGGTTTACCTTATCGAGTCTTCGCATTAGCATTCGAGCGTTGTGTGAAAGCTTTACGCTTTACAATTCAAAATTAATGTTACAACAGCTTTATTGAAGCTTTCGCAAAAAAGCTTTATTACGTTAGCTTACTGTTTGTTTCGCTTTTTACTAGATACATGATGCCAAGCAACATTAGCTTGCTGTTCGTTTCACTTTTTACTAGATACATGTTCCTAAGCAATGTTGAGCAACCAAAAACACTCAACCAAACACCACACATATGTTTGAGTGTATGTGTTTAAACAATTTTCATTTGAGAAATTAAAATACTAGAAATATATCATCCAATATGAAATGTATATCAAACGAAAGATAACATCTTCATTTACCTACAAAAAAAATTTTAAAAAAATTCATCTAGCCGTTTCCTCAAATTCAATGAAATAAAGATTACAACAATAAAAACCTGACATGACTCCTCATACCGTAAGGTAAGACGTATTCTACGTCAAAATGGTGTGTTTTTTCGGACGCCGAAAGTCGGTCAACGTTGAACGATTATATTTTCTAATCTATAAATGTGGTGTTATTAAGAGTACTATATTTGAAATCGCTGAAAAATTTCCTATAAGATGGGTCTGTTCAAAATTTTGTAGGCGCACATGAGAATTTTGATTTTTGCAACCTCGTTTGCTGTACGGGCGCCACTGTGTGATGGCCACAACAGAAGCCATAAGAAGTTCGGTTCCACACACCAAATTGACGCTAAATTCTGCGGTTGCAATCGATTTAAGGCAAAATTCGGTTATTGCAACCGAATTCACACCAAATTCGATAGTTGCAACCGAATTGATGCCAAGTTCGGTTGCTGCACCTGAACTGATACCTTATTTGGTTGTTGCAATCGAATTTGGTACTTATTTCATTGTTGCATCAGAATTAACTTCAAATTCAGTTGTTGCAACCGAAATTATAGAAAATGTAATCGACAGACCGAATGTAATTCATGATTCAGATCAATTTTAACACCAAGTTGCTTCAACCGAATTTCACTTGTGTGGTCTAAATTCAGTCGTGATAACCTAACTTTGGTTGTGGCAACTGCGATTAAGTGGCAGCAGCCGAGTTTGCGGTTGCTACAACGTCCTTTCAAACAATTAAATCTCTAAGTGTATTCTCGCTAAAATGAACCCGGTTTTCTGCTGACAATGCTCATCAAACCCAAGTACAACTACCGAAGTCTATTGTCAGATGGCAGTTAACTTCAGAAGTGTGGCATTTAAAATTGCAAAGCGTGTAATTAAAAAAGTCACTGCAATTCTGTATCCCTCCTCGTTTATGCAGCAACATTAACTCAATTATCTTCAAAATATAAAAAGGACTAATGCCGAATTTTATTCCGATATATTGGATTAATTAAATGATCCATAAACTTGACAACCAATATAATTGGCTGTTCATTGTAAACTATGTATTTGAAAGGAGCATTGCACTCTCTTTTATTAATTGCCCTCTACTCAGACGGATCCTGTGTTTTTGTTTGTGTGAGATGGAAATGTCTCCTAACATTTGTGTATATGTGTGTGGGTGTGTGTGTATGGGTATGTGGATGTTATTCGAATGCTACCGTATGTTTTAGGGTCGTTGTCGCTAAAACTGAGCAGCTAACGCCATCGGAGAAGGACGCCTTAAGCTAACATCTCTGACAGACATACTCGTACACAGTGTGAGACGAAGACGTCTTTTCGTGTACACCGAAGGACGCCTAAATCGTGTATCGTGTCTGTTGTTGGCAGTTATGCAAGGATTACACATTGTAATACACAGTACGTGCGTGAGCGAGCGATGGGGAGTAACTGAGTTAGTGTGTACATACATATATGCTAGCATATGTGTGTGTGCGTGTATTTCATAGTGTATGTTTATAACACTTTAGAAGCATAATGGCTTTTGCTGGCTGGCTGGCTGGATGGATGTTTGGCTGCTGTTAATGTCGTCAAGTTTCCTCTCAAGGAGTAAGATGAGCGGGTGTTTACTCTACTTAGGATGTTAGTATCGTTTTGCTGCTGCTGTTCATGTTGTAGTTTTCGCTTTCGTTGTCGTTGTTTTGTCATTGCTGCTGTTGCTAGAGTGTTGTTATTTTTTTTGGCGTTGCTGTATTTTATGTTTCTCTTTTTTCAGTTTTTTTTTTATAATTTTTTGTCTTGTCGTTCTGCTATTTCCGCAGTTTAGTGTCATCGCTGTTGCAAAAGTATCACTAGTAATTTGAGATGAGCTCACCCTCTTACACTCTCTCTCTCTCACTCTCTATCCGATGATTACATGATGTTTATCTGGCTTTCATTTGTGTCGGACTACAAGTGTGTGTGAGTGTTTGTTGTTTGGGACTAAACTAAAGTAACATGTTGTTAAAGTTGGTTAACAAGAAAGGGAGAAAGGATCATAGTTTTGTCAGTAATTGGGATAATAAACTCTCTTTTGCAAGAGAGATGAACAGAAGGCTGTACACAGCTCTTGGTGTATTAGTTATTTTGTTATCCATGTACAGGTGTTTCCGTTTAAGGACCTTTTATGTATTTACAGGAATTACAAGCACTTTTATTTTAAGTTACTCCCACCAGAATAAGGCAAATCATCAAGGATATAATTTAAATTCTCCACAATTATTTTTTTTATTATGTTATAATTTTTATAATTTTGTTGCCTTTTATTTTTAATGATCAGATTTATTCATTATTCGTATACGCTGAAAGAAACGGCCCCAACAACATATTGCTGGAACCATGTGCACACTCACAGAAAAATTCGGTTGAGATGACCGAATTAGCCGTAACCGAAATTAGAGGTTGTCACAACCTCATTGGAGGTTGCCAATACCTCATTGGAGATTGACACAACCTCACTGGAGGTTGACACAACGTCATTGGAGGTTAACACAACTTCATTAGAGGTTGTCGCGACCGCATTAGAGGTTGTCACAGCCGAATTAGAGGTTGTTACAACCGAATTTCGATAGTGTCACAAAATAATTTTGAAATTCGTTTTAATTATTAGCTGATGATTTATTTTCCTAAATTCTTATAAAAAAATTACAAATGGAAAAAAAAGTTTTACAACATCGATGTTTCAAATAAGAGACATCGATGTCGATAAAACATCGACCTCAAAACATCGATGTTTTCCAACATTTTTTTTTGGTGACTTTTTTTTAGAAATCGAGGTACCAAAATTGAAACAGAAGAGGTAATTTACACCACTGTCACAATCTGAGTCAGGCAGAAATATCGATGTTTCTTCCATCATCAATGCTTTTTCCGATGTTTTGTTTTTGCTGCAATTCTCTTTTAGATATGTGATATCAACAATTAAATCACCCTTTTCCACGATATAAAGGCGAAAAACTACAAAACTTGATTAAATTAAATAGTTTCCCATTACATCCCATGTATAACCAGCTACGCATAATGGTGGTGGTTGGCGTCTGGCGGCGAATAAATGGGCAAATATAAACAATTCGAGTTTATATTAATATTTTATGGTTTATATTTCCTTATATTAAGGCAATATGTCACAATCGTCACACAGAAAAACATCGATGCAAACATCGATATAAACCATCGATGTTGGAAAAACATCGGCACTGAAACGGCGATGTAAAAAGTACTCGATGTTTTTCAAAAACATCGATGTTTTTAAAACATCGATGTCGATGTCACAGCCCTACCGCGACGGCAACAATTATTCATTCTTAGCTTATTTCTATTTATAATTTTAAACGTCAGGTATGAAATACATGGAATTATGTTGTGGTAACCGAATTGAAAATGAATTCGGTCAGAATTCAATAGAAATTCGGTTACTGCAACCGAATTGACGCCAAATTCGGTCGTTGCAACCGAATTGATACCAAATTCGATAGATACAACCGAATTGATGACAACTGGTGTCACATTCTGTTACTCCAACCGCAGTTGGTATCAATTTCGGTTGTTGCATCCGAATTAATTCCAAATTCGGTTCTTCCAACCGAAATTTTAGAAAATTTAGTTGCCAGAACGAATATAATTGAATTTTCAGCTTTCACAACCCAATCCATTATTAAATGAGGTTGCTTCAACCGAATTTCAGTTGTGGGGACTAAATTCGGTCGTCACAACCTCAATTCGGTTGTAGCAACCGCAATTCGATGGCAACAACCGAATTTACGGTTGCTACAACCTCTTTTCTAACAATTAATTCTCTGGGTGCATACAGAGAAGAGATTCGTTGTCACAACTATATTTACAGTCGACTACAATTTGGCGGTTCCTTGGACTATCACATTATTCAGTTGTGATGAACAATAATTGTGTTCTTTATCACTAAATCTTGTGCATATCAATTGATTTGTAATTCAGTTTTGGTTGCAAGAACTGAAATATTTATTTGAAGCCACAGCAACAAGAAATAAATGTGATCTGCCAATCGAGTTTTAGTTGTAGCAATCAAATTATCCTGTAGTGGTGAATATTCTATAAGTTGGATGAATAAAAAATGTAAAACCTAATTAGGTTGTACCAAATAATATATTGGTATGCTCAACTAATTATGTACTTGAATTTAATGGCTGTCACAAGCGTTTGGTGATGCTTTAGCCCATTATGAATTTTATAGAAAAAAGTAAAAAAATAAATATGTTTTATTAAAATTGTGTATTTTATATTTAAATATAAACAAAATTATTATTATTAATAACCAGGGCTCGTATTTCGCGCCCATTTTTGATCGAAAATATGTAGAAATTTCTATATCTCGAAAACGCAGCGTCCAATCGAAAAATAACAAATTTTTACGGCTTTCTAAAGGTTTCTCGCAAAATGTTCCCATTCGCATGAAATATTTTTTTTATAAAAAGGCCAAAATACATAAATCGATAAAATAAAAAATAGATATAACTCGGAAACGGTGCGTCCAACCGCAAAAGCAATAAATTTTTTACCTCCATAGGAGTCTTTAACCAATGGATGCCTCTCATACGGCATCACTTGAAATCCGTTAAACTAAAATGTTTCAAATAAAAAATCGCTAAAACTCACATATGTATGTACATATGTCCGAGTTCTAGTCATTTTTTATTTCAGCGTTTTTCATATTATGATAATTTTTTTAACAAAATAGCTTCCATACGATGGACCACTTTATGAAAAATCCTTAGAAACTCGTAAAAAATAGTTACATATGTTTTCGATTGGACGCTGCGTTTCCGAGATATTGAATAGGGGCGTTTTAGCGATTTTTGATCGCAGAAATTTTTGTTTTAGCGACTTTTTAAAAATAAAAGTGATGCCATATTGAAGACATCCATAGATGAAAGCCTCCAAAGGAGGTACAAAATTTGTTATTTTTGCGATTGGATGGAACGTTTCCAAGATATAGCCATTTTTGTATTTTAGCGATTTTCTTATTTTGGCGATTTTTTGGAAAAAAACATTATTTTATGCGAATTGGAACACTATGTGAGAAATTAGGAACCCGTAAAAAATAGTTATTTTTTCGATTGCACGCTTCGTTTTCCAGATACAGACAGTTTTTCTAAATTTTTCATATTTTCGAGCAAAAATGGGGATGGGTTACCTAGGGTATCACATGTATGTTTAAGTTAATTTGTGTCAACCAGAATTCTAGTTCCTCCAGCCAAGTGTCCACAATTGTTTGCATATGTTTGTGTAGGCGTCCATAGTGGCGTCATATTCAGCGATTATGTTTAAAAGTCTCAATTCACCTCAATTTATGATAATATGTATTCTTCGCTGGCTGATATCTACAAGTACACACTTTATTGTTTTTTCACAACTTTGTTTAACGTTTAACATTCCAATACACGTAGTTTCTCTTTAACAACAAAGCCTCTTGTGAAAAATCGAATACATACTCGTAACTTTGCAACAAGTGTTTTTGTAACAGAAACTAAATTATGATTACAGTAACTAATATTTGAACAAGAATTCTAATATTGTACTTTTTATTAGTTGTTTTAGTTTTATTAGAAACTTGCCACAATTTCCCCAAAATTACGGCCGTTATCTTACCAACGGCACGTGTATTATTGACCTCCAAGGAAGTAGTCGTGTCCCTAAAGCCGAGAGACTTCATGTGCCTCCACAAAAAATAGTCTAATGAAGTAAAATCCGTCGAACGAGGCGGTGAATTGACAGCGCTACAACGTGATATTAATTGCTCATCAAACTCGCCTCGCTGTATGACATGTGGCCCTGTTCTATAGAAACCACATGTCAACCAAGTCCAATTTTTTAATTTTTAGCCAAAAATGAGTCTCGTCTCTGATGACAATTTTTCGATAAAAAAAATGTGATCTTCCTCCATTTTCCCATTTACCGAAAAGACGACGTTCTGATAGGCCACGCGGCTTCAGTTCTTTTGCCAGCTGTATTTTGAATGGTTTTAGGCAGGTCCGTAAGTAAACTCTTTCAGATGGTCGTATAACACAAACAAAATTGTTGCGATCGGCGGCGTATGACACATGTAACGAATCATCCGTGAACTGGCAGAAAGCTTAACACTGAAAAATCAAACAGCAAAAAATCCGTTAAAACCTGTATGTTGCTTGTTCCACTGGATATGGAGCATGTGGATATGCCACTTTCTACATGCAAGCTCATGCTTAACACCAAAGCTCTCAAATATGAGAATGATGGACTGTCCGGAGCCACAAATCGCAGTATCACCAGGCGGGTATGGATTGAATCGTTCGAAAAACTTATTTACTCCTTCTCCTACGTGATATTCACTAACTGGGCACTCTTTGATAAGCAAATACACGGCTAGACTTAGAATCTCAGCTTATGATTACTGTAAAAGTTGGTGGGTAGGGCGAGAACATTGAACATCTCTTGTGCTCCAGCTCCGCATTTGGTGTGATTAGGCGACAATATTTTAGGTTGTACTTCTTCTCGATCTAACAGATATTCTGGGAGTTACACTGAATGATCTGAGCATATTTTTGCGGAGTAGGATTTGGTTCGTAAGGGACTAATATAACTCTCTGTTTCAGACTTATCTTGGAACACCAGGATAGAGTATTATATGGCTAGAATGCCCCTTAACCACACCAGGTCAATCTACAGTCTCAGCGAAGGGACCGCGTGGTATCACAGTAGTCCTCATGAAGCTAAGTTAGTTAATGCAATTGCAACCTCCTAATCCAACACAACTGATGACGCACCCTGATTTCAAAATAGTCATAACTCATAATTTACAAAATTTCAGTAGAGGCAAAAAACTGATTTTGCTAAGTTGAAATATGTATGAAAATTCTCAATAATAGTCGTATTCACTTGGGATTTTTTCGACGAAAGGGACGACAAAATAACGCCAGATCTTTCCAGCGTATAGATATGGTCCTTGGCTCTTGGTTTTAAGCAAAAATTTAAAATCTAAAAATTTTGAGTTATGACGCTTTTGAAGTCAGTGTGCGACGTTTTCTTAGTTGCTAAAGAGATATTTTGTATTTATATGTATTTTATTCTCTCAAATGTCACAAAATTCAATAAATATAAAATAATGTAAACAAATAATTATCACAATTAAACGTGTTTTCATACACTCTGAAAAATCGGTCTTCTTTTATTTTCATGCAAATATAACGCGTTTGTAGCTTGTGTCAAATATAGTATAAATGTCTCCAAACACAATGTATTTGAAATTCAATAATAGGTTATAATAATATGTGACCCGGTGTACGAAAAGGGACCTTCGGTGTAAAAACAAGTTTTCGAGAAAACAGCTGTTAAAGATAAACAAGTCATGTCATTTTCACTCATCTCCGCTTTTTTTGTGGAAAATTCCTGACAAACTTCTTTACGAGTTGGAAACTTCTGCTTTGCGCCATTAAAAAGAGCACACATTAGTCTATCTGAATCGCCAAAAAAGTGAAAAATGATATTTTCACACCGAAGGTCCCTTTTCGTAGACCGGGTCACATATACATTTTTGTGACCCAAATATGGCTTTGATTGTGGAAAACTGCTGAAAACAGAAATGTGACAGACAACAAAGGAACAAATTACCAGCAGATCTTCAATTCATGAAAACCAGCAGATCTTCAATTCATGAAAACAATATTTCTTATTTTGGCGATTTTTGAAAAAAAATAATTCCATGCGAATGGGAACATTTTGTGAGAAACCCTTAGAGACTTGTAAAAATTTGTTATTTTTTCGATTGTTATTTTGTTTTCGAGATATTGAAATTTTTTCATATTTTCGATCAAAAATGGGCGCGAAATACGAGCCCTGGCTATTAATAATAATATTATTTTTGTTTATATTTAAATATAAAATACACAATTTTAATAAAACATATTTATTTTTTTACTTTTTTCTATAAAATTCATAATGGGTTAAAGCATCACCAAACGGTTGTGGCAGCCATTAAATTCAATTACATAATTAGTTGAGCATACCAATATATTATTTGGTACAACCGAATTAGTTCTTACATTTTTTATTCATCCAACTTATAGAATATTCACCACTACAGGATAATTTGATTGCTACAACTAAAACTCGATTGGCAGATCACATTTATTTCTTGTTGCTGTGGCTTCAACTAAATATTTCAGTTCTTGCAACCAAAACTGAATTACAAATCAATTGATATGCACAAGATTTAGTGATAAAGAACACAATTATTGGTTATCACAACTGAATAATGTGATAGTCCAAGGAACTGCAAAATTTTAGTTGGCTGTAAATATAGTTGTGACAACGAATCTCTTCTCTGTGTGTACATTCATTGAAATCCGCCATCGCATTTCTCTACATCATACATTTCATACTACATCATTTTCAATGTTCCCACCTCGGCACATTTTCCTTGATTTAAGAACCTTTCAAATGGTCAGAACTTTTAAAAAAAAATTATATATTTTTTAAAAGAAAACACGCTTAAAATATTTTAACAGACGAATACGTCTCAGCAATTTCAAACAAATCTGAGTGGTCAATGCATTTTTTTACGAAAATCGTTCGGTTTGATATGGAATGAACGATATAGGAATTTTTACAAATCTCTGACTGAAAGAATGATGAAAAATACTGTTAAACACTTGTAATAACATTAACTTAGGTTGAGTATAATTTCCCTTTCTCCCTCTTTTACTTCTTTGCTCTCGACATAGCATAGCGGCAACAAAATGAAGTAAAGAGTGCACCAAACACAGCTGTGTTTATATCAAAAACAAAGCTGTATTTGGATCACAACCATATATATTATAATATATTAATCACTGTGTCTCAAGTAGGTAATCAGGAATGCCAACCACATTATATTTGGACACTAATATACTATTTTTGTGTAAAGCAACGAGACACGTTATGTTTGCATCCAAACAAGAAAAGAGGTTAGATGTTTTAGCGAGTAACGTATTGTGGTGAGGCTTTTTTTCCAATTCACCTGAGAGCGTGAAATTTTGAAAATCTAATAGTAGCAATCTAGTAGGAGTTAGTTAGAATTGATAAATGTGTTACCACTACATGCTGAAAATCTGTCTTTTTTTGTTATTTAGATGCAAATATAACGTACATGTAGGTCGTCGCAACTATAGTATACTTGTGTCCAAACACATTGTGTTTGGTATTCAATGTTACGTGTTCGAGACACAATAATTAAAAGTGGATTTGTTTGTTGAAAACTATTGAAAACAAAAACGTGACACACAACAGAGAACCAAAAAACAGCAGATCTTCAATTCCTGATAACAATGCTTGCAGACATATACATGTTTCCTGCAATATGCTGTTGGGCTGTTTTATTTTCAGCGTGTAGGTATAAGCACATTGGACGGGTTTCGATTTACACTAGTAATGGTAAGGTTTTGAAGTAATAGGTTGTAGTCGGGCAGGTTAATGCAGCTTTTTACTTTGTAACTTGTACTAGTGGTAATTAATAAGTAATTGTAATTTGGTAACTAACTGAATTTTTGTTTGTGATTATTATTATCTACCTAAGTACTTTAAGATTGTGCTTCAATAACACACGAAATCCAGT
Organism: Phaonia tiefii; assembly: GCA_963931995.1. Classification (NCBI taxonomy): domain Eukaryota; kingdom Metazoa; phylum Arthropoda; class Insecta; order Diptera; family Muscidae; genus Phaonia; species Phaonia tiefii. The sequence goes on from OZ008367.1 coordinate 27,459,768, forward strand.
ATCTCGCCACCGTTATTAGATTTGTTATACTTAATTGGACAAAAACTAATTTTTTGTGGCGAAATTTCATTCTACAACTTTCAATGCTTTTCTAGCAGAGGTGAAATCTATCACAGAATATTTTAATAAATTATATGTAAATTATATGTACTTGCACTCAAAAGAACAAACATATATATTACTCTCTTATTTTTCAGGATTAATCTCTGCCTATTGTCCTTAAATATTCAAAAAAACAAATGCCCATATCACGCACCTGTGACATATGTGGGAATCTATGTAAGTTTACATCTATCTATCTTGCAATAACAGGGAACCTCCCAAGCAAAAAAGGAAACAAAAGCTTTTTGGCTACACAATTTTTATGAATGAAAGCTTCGCCCTTTAAGGATAAGAGACAAAGAGTGGGCAAGGGTCATTTACATTGTACAGACGTCAGAGATAATTTTTTTTTTCGGTTTTTGGGGTATTGTGAATATTGATAAGATTTTTCTGTTATTTCCAACCGCACAGAATAGTCATTAATATTATATTAAGGCATTAATTTAACAATTCTGGAACGTAGTCGATTTCAGCAAATATTGGGCAGGCGAAGCTTTAATCAATGAAAGCTGTGCATGCCAATCCCTAAAATGACTTAGCTTCTTATTTGGGGGGGAAAAAATACAGGGATGAGGTGACAGAACGACAAAAAAGAGCATTATCATTTTGTAAATGCGATTTTTTAGTAAACATCATACGAAATTCTTGAAATATACCATTCAGATCGAATAAAATGAAAAATATGGGATATCATGTGGAACAGCCGGACCAAAAAATGTAGATCATTGACTTGTAACAAATAATAGTTGTGTTTAATAAATAGAATTTCTCCCAACACTTCAGCACCAGGGTAGAAAGTCAAGTATGTACTGATAATCATCATTCTACCTGAAAGCAAACTTCAGTTCGTGGCATATGAATGAAGTTACACACAAACTTCGTTTCAAAACTTACTTGTGACTGATTCTATTTTTTCCTTAACAAAAAAACGTATCGTTCAACTCATACACGTTGAAAAATAACGGCCTCTCTAATATATTCTCCTGTATATGTTTGGAACACACTTCAAACATTATTATGTTTGCAAGTCCCAAACTCACTTGTGTTTAAATGTAAACAGCATCATGTTTACTGGCAAACATGTATGCTTTTATATGGAAACTTATGCGTATTTACCCCCAAACATAATAATATTTAAAAACGAAATATTCTTCGATTTCAATATATATGTATGTATTATTTATTATAATTAATTTTATCAATATAAATCCAAATATATAAATAATTTATTTAAAAAATTTACATTTAGGTGCATTGGATGCATTTTTGTTTACATTTAGGTGCATTGAATGCATTATTTGTTTTTTTTTCACGAAATGAGAATCTGCTGCTCTTTTGCTTCTCCTTTCTTTGTTGTCTCTCACGTTTTTGTTTTCGGAAGGTTTCAGCTATGCTATGCGTTGGTTATCACTATGCGTTGGTACACAAAGTATATATTCATATACAAATCGAGTTCATGCAAGTCAAGCGTTTATTTCACAAATGGTCCGCCGTTCCGATTCTCTCAGTAAAGGCTCGGACATACAAAGGGCTTCACGTTATTGCCCTTTCCAGTTCTTTCCTCAAAATTGGTTCTCACTTTGGTAGCACATAGATGAATATAATGAATGATGAATGAATACATGAAACTGAAAACCAAAACACACTGACTTCATCTGCAATTTGCACGCACATTCAGGAATATTTATGATTCACTGAGTGAGAGAATAATGCAAAAATACAGATACACACTTACAAGATAGACTCTCTAGTCGTCCTTCTTTTATTATCTTGCTCTCGAGAGAGCATATACAGTGCAACAAACACAGCTGTATTTATATCACAAACATACATATATATGTAAACACATACATTCAAACTTATTAATCGTTGTGTCTCAAACATGTAATATTGAATAGCAAACACAATATGTTTGGACACAGGAGTATTATATTTGCGACACGCTGCAAACACACTTTATATTTGCATTCAAACAAGCAAAAATACAGATTTTCAGCGTGTAAGAATTATATATACATATATATATATTTACGAAATTGTAATTTTTGAATTTGAATTTTAAAAGTAGTATGGAAGAAAGCTTTCGATTGTTTTAAGTTTTAATAGAATTACACACACGCTGGCAAAAGCTGCCTCTGTAACATAGTGTCCCAAAACATATTCTGCAGGAACCATGTGTATATGCGAGTCCTAAACAGAGTTATCATTAAATGCAAACATTACCATGTTTACTTGCAAATATGCATACTTTTACGTGGAGCTATATGCGTGTTTCATCGAAAACATCCATATACTTACGTCGAAGTATTCGTGTGTTTCCTCTCACACGTCACAGACGAACGATTGACTAGTGAATGCATGAAACTAAAACGCAATAGATCAGTCAACATAAGAAACACTCAATTAATTTACACACGCATTCAGGATTATGTATGGGTCACTGTCTAAAAAAATAATGCAAAAATTCAGTTATACACTGACAATAACATTAACTTAAGCTGAGAACAATCTGTTTTTGTATTCCTTTTATTATATTGCTCGCACTAGAGTATAGTGCCAAAAAAATGCAGTAAACTGTGCACCAAACACAGCTGTATTTGTATCACAAACAAAACTATATTTGGATCACAAGCACATATGTTATAACACATTAATAGTTGTGTCTTAAACACGTGATATTGAATTGAAAACATTATGTGTTTGGACAGAAGTATGCTATATTTGCAGCAAGCTGCAAACACTCATTATATTTGCATCCGAACAAGAAAAAAATACAGATTTTTCAGACCAACGCAAGTTTTAACTCTGAAACGAGAGCATGATTTTGTAAAGGTTTTAGGTGCGCTGAATTCGAATACGAACCTAGAATTTCTCCATTTTATCAGGTTATCGAGAAATATTAATCTGAATTTATAAAGAACCCAGGTTTTTTTGTTCTATTTGGACATTAATAGGTGTATTATGACTTATTCACACAATTTGTTATGCCATCTGAAAATCCTAACAGTTGCCTTTAAAATTCAGGTTCAATTTCTTTGAGAAATCATCCGTTGAAATTCATTCACTATTAATGCAAAAAAATTCGATTTTACTCTACATTTTGCCATTATTTTACTATGCTTTTGTCACAGCATTTTGGTTAAGCATGTTGGACAGTGTTAGCTTTTACTGTAACAGTATCCTGATATAGTTGTTGGGCATTTAGAGTGGTAGAGAACCAGTGAACTGAAGTCACTAGTCAAACTTTACTAGGAATCGAAAATTGATGTATGAAAGAAATGTAGCCTTCGCGAAACAAGTACATTGACGTGACGACGATTGGATTTCAACCAAAGAAACAGCATAAACAAATATTTTGTCGGCATGTAGGGTGCACGCAAAGAAAAAAGTTTTGTATATCTAATATGCTCCCATTACCGGCTCGATCTTTAGCTTTTCTCCTCCAGTTGGTAACACACAGCCCTCACAGGCAATATTTCACCTTCTTCTTTCCAGCGAAGTCTTTCTTGGTCGTCCTATTTTTCGATATTCGTCGAGTATGCCTTCGAATACCTTTCGCACTGGTTCATTCTGATCCATTCTACTGATATGGCCTAGCCAGCGTAAACGTGATATTTTGATACGCATAACTACGTCGATGTCGTGATACAGATTATTCACCTCGTTGTTCATCAGTCGTCGATATATTCCCATTTCTATTATAGGACCATATATTTTTGGGAGCATTTTTCTCTCGAAGAATCCCAGTTATGTTTCATCAGCATGCGATATGACCCAGGATTCTGTGCCATAAAGCAAGACAGGTGGTATGAGAATCTGATATAGTTGGATCTTCGCTTCTCGAGGGAGGGTCTTATCTCTGAAGTGTTTGCTTAGCCCGAAATAGCACCTGTTTATAGGCACAATACTCCGTTTGATTTCTAGGCTGAAGTTATTGCTTCAGTTCACGGCAGATCCGAGGTAAATAAATTCGTTCACTATCTCGAAATTATGACGGTTGTCAACGTTCACCCTTTCATCCAATGGGTAGATGTTCTGCTTGTCGTAACCATTAATTTTGTCTTGACCTAGTTTACTCCCATTATAAGCATCAACATTTATTTTGGTCCGCACTGGGATCGACTCGGCCTACCCTGCACTCACTGTACATTACTCAGAAAAAATAAACCCTCATCCAAGAAAACGTCAACACAAACCTATACCTATGAACGAATATTGAAAGTTATCGGGCAATAAAGCGAAATGCAAATATAATTTCAACTAAACCCTAGATATCTGCACAAGACGTCTTGATTGAACATTTAAGGCATTTGCGGCAACCAAATACTTCAGTGCTCTGAAAAAAGTATTCGTGCATGTGTGTGAAGCTGTAGAGCACAAAAACACTATAATAAACACTAATAAAATAATTTTTCTTCGCTTCACACCTTATCTTCACACATACACGAATGTCGACTGTATCCCGAAGTACTTGGTTGACAACACTTCGCTACAATACATGTCTTGAAAAAAGCAAATGTCTTGAATGATCATTCAAGACGTCTTGTGCAGATACCTACTACACCCCGGAAGTTGTACTTCTGTTGCACTTCTATATTTACTGATTACACTGATTTCTTTGTTTTTCATTCTCATTTGTAATTTTCATTATCAATATAAAGGCTCAATCACAATGATAGCAACAATTTCAACAGGCGTTCACAATGCAAGTAACAAATTTGTTCGAAAAAGCCGGAATCACAATGCAAGCAACATTTTCAAAAGGCGTTCACAATGCAAGCAACAGTTTACTTCGAATCGAGATGTTTGTTCTAACAGGTGATACCAGTATTACTCAAGGCAACAATACAATATATTTTGTTTTCATGTCAAAGTTAACACAAATGTTTGTCAAGAATAAAAGTAAGCCAGAAATTATAAAACCAAATACATTTGAATTTGATTCTTCATATAATGAACAGAAGGAAAATCAAATCATTTAAGTTGTTCTTATAACACAACCTCTATTAGTTGCATCATGATTCAAATGTCACAAATGTCACATCCAGGGTTGTATTTCGAATATTAAAAAATGTTAATGTATTTAAACATATTTGGTATTAAAAGATTCTACCGATAAAATAACGTTTTATAATGCGTCTTTTAACACAAATGGATTAAATTTTCATTGATGTTTTTAAGTTTGAAAATGAAAGTCGAAGTACAGCGCTATCTAGCGCTTAATAGTACATTATTTATTCGAACAAATATGTTGCTGGAGTAGGAATAGATCAACTTCAGCGACAAATTGGAGTTACATTTTTGTAAAAAAAAAAACGAAATGCCATTATGTGAAATTCTGTGTGTGAGAACGAGATAGCATGAAAAACGAAATTGTCGCTTGCATTGTGAATGCGGCTAAAAACAGCTGACTGGCAACATTGTTTACATTATACATGTAAAATATTTGTGGAGTGAAAAAAATGGAGAATTGTAATACAAACGAAAAAATAAGTAAATTTTTCTATAAAAATGTTTTAAAATTTTTCTATAGAAATGTTTTAAAATTTTTCTATAGAAATGTTTTAAAATTTTTCTTTAGAGAAGTTTTAAAATTTTTCTATAGAAATGTTTTCAAATTTTTCTATAGAAATGTTTTCAAATTTTAAAACTTTTTTATAGAAATGTTTTCAAATTATCCTATGGAAATGTTTTGAAATTTTTCTATAGAAAAGTATTAATATTTTTCTATAGAAAAGTTTTGAAATTTTTCCATAGAAATGTTTTAAAATTTTTCTTTAGAAATGTTTTAAAATTTTTCTTTAGAAATGTTTTAAATTTTTGTGAAGAAATGTCTATAGAAATGTGTAGCAGCTTATGTTCCATAATTGTATGTCATGGCCTTGGACGGTTTCGATAAACCTGAAATGTCAGCTTCCTCAATTTTTTTAAACTTTTTTCTTTTATTTATTAATAAAATTACCGCGAACTACACTTACTACAAACAACTACACATTTCACATTTGCATCAGCTGATATGTTCGCAGTGTTGTATTTTTGGTAATAAAAAATATAAATATATGTGAAATTATTGCTATTGGAAGATCCTACAGATAATATTATTTATTAATATGTTTGTTTTGAGACAAAATGTTTACATTTTCATTCATACTTTCAATTTTTAAAACAAAATTCGAAGTAAAGCGCCCCTAGCGGTCAGTAGCATTAAACTGATTCGAGCCAATTCCAATTTGAAGAAGAAGTAGTACCTACTTCTATGACAAATTTGAATTCGAATTTCACGAAAAACATGAGAAAACATTATATGAAATACTGTGAGTGGGAACGATAGGACTTGAATTACAAATTCGATGCTGCCATAGTGAACGCTACTTAAAAGGTGACGGAAGGCAAGCCTGACCAATCGTGGTTTTACAATTTAACCTCCTGCAAGGATGAATATATTTCAGTCGCCTATTATGGATCACATGCTGCCCAGAATGCAATGTGTCGAAACTGGATTTTAATTTCTTTAATTTGATCCGCCGTTGACTAGTACGGTTGGCTCATCCGCCTTCAAAGGACAAAAGAATATGTCCGCCAGTTTGAAGAGCTTCAGTGACAGGGTCACCTATTTAACCTGAGATGCATCAGTGATAGTATAACCAATCAGACTTCTCACTCTAGCTAGCTAGCGAAGGGTTCCGATATTGTCATTACACGGGAAATACTTCTAGGAAGTAGTCAGCTACTTGGACTATCCTATAAAGGAATCATCTCTGACAACTAACAAATGAGAGGCTATCCGAAACTTTTCACCTCCGCGGTCAGACCCAAGACCATTTTGTATCCATTTGACGACAATTTACGATTTACTTAAAGAAAGTGTGTCATCAATTCAATAAAAATTTTCTGTCATTCATGTAATTGAAACAATCGTTAAATAAAAAAATCGCTAACAAGAGAAATAATCGCTAATACGTGTATAACAATGTTAAGATTGGCGACACTTCGTGTTGGTATTAAAAAATGGGGCATAAAACTATTTTAGCAGCAAAATCAGATCTGCCCCAAAATTTCACCAACGGCGCTGAGTTGAAAAATAAGTATTGTTTTTTGCGCTAGGTCCAACTTCTTGAGATATAGGCCTTTAAAGCTTGAGTATGTAATCGGTTATATCGCAGGTATTTATCATCGGATCTGCTTGAAATATGTATCATTACAAAGCCCTTGTAAAACTCTATAACTCTGTATATAAATATATTTTCTTTTATTAACCCATTGAGGGCTCATTTAAAAAATGTTTTTTAACCTCACTTTTTTGGTTTAATCAAATTGTTGTTCTTGTCTTTTGGTGTTGTTGTCTTTTGTGGTTGTTGTCTTTTATTTCTGTTGTTCTTTGTTGTAGTTTTTACACACCAAAATAAAAAAATTATTTCCAAAAACTCGCGCAATTTTTCTGATTTTATCACCCATCGACTTAACCTACAGAGGGAATTTGATCCCCTAGGGGAATTTGATCCCCCCAAAATCCAATTTTGCTGCTAAAAGAAATTTGCACCAAAAATAGATTACCCTTCATGGATATTGAATGAAAAATCGCTAAAATAATGAAAAGTCGCCAAATTAGAGATGCAACTGTGTCTTATAGATAAACTAAACTCAAGTCAACTCAGGGGGTATCTATGGCACAGCTGATTGAAAAAGTAATAGGGAAATGAGGTAGAATGAGAGACCAAAGAAGACATAGATATTATAGACCATGCAGCAAACTAAGTTTAAATAGTGTTTGATTGATACTAATGACAGGTAAATTATGTTTATGTTGTTTGCATCGAACGGAAATACGCATTCTCTTTTATTTCTGTCCGTATTATGTCCAACCAAAAAGTAAATTACAAAAGCAACTCGGACTCGACCAAATGGCTTAATACCTCGTCGTCATCAAGATAACATGAAGATGGGGATAGAGTCTCATGTTTATTTTATCTATGGTCAACTGCAACCCTTTGCGAGAATGTAACAGTACTGAGGGATTTTCGATCGATACCAATTCGAATATGAAAATTGCAGATAAAGTTGGTATATATACGATTGATGAGCTATCTAATGATACCAATGAGTAGGCATCTGATGATGAATTTGTTACGGAGTTTGAAACTAGTCATGTCAGTTAGTGTGCTTTCCTGAATTATCTATTATTCCAACGAAAACCAAACATTTTTCACTTAGGAAAATATATCGAACCTTGAAAGCTTGTAGTATGAACTTCTTATAAAAGGTGGGCCATATACAATTTAGCCGCCGGTGGTTGAATGGCTAGTGTGCGCGGCTCTTGAACATGAGAACGTGCGGTCGATCCCTGTTCACATCACCTTACAGTTCTTTCGACGATGGTCATCCCGCTTAGTGATGGCGACACTATCGAGTACTACGCCATGATAAAGCTTCTAAAATACCGTTCGGAATCGGTGCAAAACTGTAGATCGTAATCAGTGAGTGTAAAATTGGAAAGCGCAGAGCTTAGTGGTTATGAGTAGCTCTCCCTAATCCCTTCACTGAAGGTTGGTGGGAAACGGTTTTTTTTTTAATATTAAATTTGGAATTTTAACCTCCTATTATTTCGAAGGAGATGGTAAATTTGACATTTATGAAGTGACAGATTATTAGTTAAAGGTTAGAAATTTACGGAATGGTTCGCTTGGCGCTTGAAGAAAATTAGGAAATATTAAAAACTTTCTTCCAAATTTCCTGTATCTTCAGCTCAAGCTGTAGGAAATCTACTAGATAAATTCTGTAGAAATAGGGAGCTATCAATGCAGTTTGTGGATCAATTTGTGAAGCGAGTTTGCCAATCCAGGTCCTTATTGAAAAAAAACAAATCAATCAGTGTTCGAACGCACGGGCGATGTGTTAACACCTTTTTGTTAGATGGTACCTGTTCGATTTCTATGAACACATTAGTAAATGTTACATTGGAAAATAAAAAAAAGAATAGTTTTTGTGCTGGAGACTCTTTTGTTATTGCTCTTTCTTTTTCTTACATCTGCTTTAACATTAGATGTAATATTGTTGAAATAAATAAATTAATATTTAGCTCACTGAAATAATTGTTTTTGTTTTGTCATAAACAGAGCGACGACAAAAAGTATTGAATAGTATAGAGAACTTATTGCACTCTTTTTCGGGTCTCATATAGAGAGTCTGAGTAAGCGAGCATAAACGGGTCTTATTCTCATAATTGAATATTTCAATATAAATGCACCATTTCGATAATGTTATTGCATAAAACAATACAAAAAGCCTAAATGTTTCAAAACGCACCAATGTTTCACATCAAAATTATGAATGCCAAGTTATGACGAAAAGAGAGTAATACATTTTTAATCATTCGCCAGATGCCAGATAATCGTTTTTGGTTTTTCATAAACAGAGCGACGATAAAAAGTATTGAATAATATGGAGAACTTATTGCACTCTTTTTCCACTCTCATGTAGAGTCTGAGTAAAAGAGCATAAACGAGTCTTATTCTCTTTATAGAATATTTGAATATAAATGCACCAGTTCGACAATATTATTCCATAAAACAATACAAAAAGCATAAATGTTGCAAACGGCATCAATGTTTCACATCAAAATTATGAATGCACCAAGTAATGACAAAAAGAGAGTAATACATTTGTAATCATTCGCCAGATGTCACCAGTGTTTTTAAGTCATACAATTCGTTCCAGGAGTTCTCTATACTATTCAATACTCTTTGGCGACGACGACCTGCTTGTTTGTTCGCTGCCGCTACATCAATACCATCATACTTATTTTCAGGCAGAGACTATTGTTATACAACAACCACGTATGTGATGCTAACGCTGTGTGTTGTTTGCATGTGTTCACTTTTATAGATTGCCCTACCCATGCCTATAGATGCTAACACATCAAAAACTCGCCTGCATGCTCGTCCAGTGGAAAATATTGCGCTGTAGCTGAAACTGTGCTGGAACAGCCATCAACATCAATTCGGCACCGTTCGCAGCAATTGAACATTTCTCGGATTTCTTTGCCCAGAATTCTGCATAAAGACCTCGGTATGAAGGCTTATAAAGTTCAATTAGTTCAAGATGTGAAACCTCGGGACTATACGAAGCATTTTAGCTTCGCTGAATTGGCTGAAGATAGCTTGGCTGAAGATGAGCATCTTTACCGAAAAATAATTTTTTTTGCGCTGAAGCTCATGTTTGGGGGCTACGTTAACAAACAAAATTGTCCCATTTGGGGGTCGAGAATACCACACATCATCGAGGAGAAGCCGAGGCATCCACAACGACGACTGTATATGGTGCGGTCTTTGTTATGACGACATTTTAGGCCCATTTACCACCAATGTGAATGTTAATATAACAGGGGCTGCATATAATTCTGAAACTGAATATTCTTTATTTCATGAATTGGTATATTCACAGAAAAAATAAGCGAATTAACAGTAACCGAATTAAGAGGTTGTCACAACTGCATTAGATGTCATCACAACCGAAGGTTGTCACAATCGTATTAGAGGTTGTCACAATCGTATTAGAGGTTGTCGCAACCATACTAGATGTTGTCTCCACCGTATTAGATCTTGCTTAAATCGAATTTCAGTTGTGGTAACTAAACTCAGTCGTAAAAACTACAATTCGGTCGTTGCAACCTTTATTTCGGATGCTACGAAATCTAATGTGGTTGTGGCAATCTCTAACTTCGGTTATTTTTCCTGTGGATGTCTGAAGTTCATTTTCGATAGCAACAGCCAAATTTACGGTGGCCACAAACCTTTTTTCTATCAATTAGATACTATGTGACTGTATTTTCTATTGCTATTCAATTTGTTGGGAATCCTTCCCCTTTCGCGTGGTTGTTGTTGTTTGGCCAAAGCTTTATTGCTGCCACTGTTAATGTCTGTTGGCATCACCAACAGTCGTCCTCTGTTACTGCGAGTAGGAGTATCCGAGCCGAGCATCTCTCACATACATATGTGTATGTACATTTTATGTTTGGCTGGCTGGCTGGCTGTGTCTCGTCTCGTCTCGACCGACCGAGTCACATTTCTACAGTATCCAAAATCAGTTGAGTCTCGGCCGTTAACTTAAACTGAGGTGTGTTCCGAAGAACCCAAAACGGAGAATAAGAAATCGAGAAATATTTTTTTTAAACAAAACTACAAAAGAAAATTGTAAAATACAAAATTTTACACAAAATCATAAACGGAAAACAAAGCAACAAAAAAACAAACAAAATATCCGGTAAAGACGTAAAACAAAAGAGGGGAAGGATAATTTTTCACTTGACAAACATTTCAAATATTAAGTGAAAGGAACAGGAATCCTTATCAACAGCAAAGTAAAATGTACTTTTCTTGAATTACACAGAGATGTGTAGAATGAGAGGCAGAGCCGGAAAGTGTTTGGGAAAAGAGAGTGTGTTTTTGTGTAGGGGGCACGGAGGGAGAAATTAAAAACCGACTTTCTGTCAGGAAAACAAAGCAGCAGAAGTCCGGTGTGTTTCGTTGCGTGTTCTGTGTTGTGTCTACGGCTGCTTGACCACCATTAGAAAATTATTTGGGCAGATTCATTAACTTTGCAGGGATTGCGGCGAAACACCAGAAATGTTTGTCGGAGTTGTTGGACGTGTAAAAAAAGAAGCAATGCCAACAACCAAAAAACAAAAAAAAATCCAATTAAAAGTTGTTCTTTACATTAGAATTTGCGAGGAAGGCTTCTATTACACTGGTTGTTCCATTTGCCGCCATCCTCCGACCATTAACATCTTCATGTGAAAAACACCCGGAGTATACAGGGTTTGTTTGGTCTTCTACAGACTGGCAATACCGAACGAACGTGTATACTTCATTAAAGGGACGAAAACAGCAACAATGAACGTTCCACTCTCTGTGAATTACAATATAAGAATTTGTTGTTAACACCAAAAAACCAGGGAACGGAAGGAAGTTGAATCTAACACCTATAGAAGGAAAGGGAGCTTAGAATGGCAGGGAGCATAGAATGAAAGGGAGGCCGACCTTAGCCTTTAAAAGGGAGTATTGGGAAGCCTAAAACTGCTTGATAACATTTTATTTTATGAATAGAACGGAAGGAGGATATCAGACAACAAATAATCAAACACAAAAAGTTGTATATTTCAGCGTTTCTTAACGTGGTGCGAAAAGCTTATAGGGTGATAGCAGTTAAGCTACATTTGAAATTTAGACGTTGGTAAAAAACAATCTTATATCCTGTGGAAAGTGGCTGATGAATGTCGCTTCGTATTCATATAAGAATCATTATACAAATGCACCAATAAAATGTGGCTCATGTCTCTCCCCAATCCCTTTATAGCAAGTAATGGGAAATCAATTTTTTTTCTACGAACTCTGTGTAACTTTAAGCAAAACACGATAAATAACATGGCCACACTGCTTGATTTAGATACCATACAAATAACAACCACTATAGTGGGAGTTATGTGATCTGGAATCCACAGATTTAAGAGGTCATGGAAAATATTTGAAAATGTAAAAATTTGACGAAAAAACAACAAGTCGAAAATTGTAATCTATAGATCCAAACTTCATGATAAAACGCTTGAGACACGCTGAAAAAAACTGTCGCTTTTTTTTTTGTTTGGATGGAGAAATATATCGGGTTTGTAGCTTGTCGCAAACGTACTAATCTTGTGTCCAAAAAAGGTTATAATATATGTTTTTGTGACCCAAATGTGACTTTGGTTGCTGAGAACTGCTGAAACAAAAATGCGACAAACAACAAAGGAACAAAAGAAATAATAATATACTTGTGTCCAAACACATAGGTTTTTGCTATTTATTGGGGACAACATGAATAGTAGGTTATAATATATGTTTTGTTGACCCAAATGTGTCTTTGATTGTTGAAAAGTGCTGAAACAAAAACGCGACAAACAACAAAGAAACAAGAAAGCAGCAGATTTTTAATTCATGAAAACCATGATTGCAAACATGTACGTGGTACCTGCTATATGTTGCTAGGGCCGTTAGGAATTCTTTATAACTTTAAGCAAATTCAGACAAAAACATGGCCCCTCTTCTTGATTTAGAGTACATATAAAAGCAACCACTATAGATAGAGTTATGTGATCTGGAAGCCACAGATTTAAGAGGTCATGGAAAGTCTTTGAAAACTTAAAAATTTCGAAAATTTTAATCTATCCAAAACTAGTCCAAATTGCATGATGGAACGCTTCGATCACGTTAAAATAATTTTGTTATTGTTTGTATGCAAAATGACGAGTGTGTAGCTTGTCACAAATATAGTATACTTGTGTCCAAACACATTGTGTTTGCTATTCAATATTACGTGTTGGAGACACCATGAATAATAGGTTATAATATATGTTTTTGTGACTCAAATGTGACTTTGATTGCTGAAAATTGCAAATTGCAAAACAAAAAACCACAAGATCTTCAATTCATGAAAACCATGATTGCAAACATGTAAATGGTTCCTGCAATATGTTGTTGAAGCTGCTTTTTCCCAGCGTGCACCAATAAAATTTGGCTTATGTCTAGGAATTCTTTTAAGCAAATCCAGACAAACAACCCACATAAAAGCAACCACTATAGATGGAGTTGTCTGTTCTGGAAGCCACGGATTTAAGAGGTGAAAAGTTTTTTAGAACTTAAAAATTTCGAAAATTTTTATCCAAACTTCATGATGGAACGCTTCATTCACGCTAAAAAATTTGTATTATTGTTCGTGTTTGGATGCAAGTGGATGACGAGTGTGTAGCTTGTCGCAAATATAGTATACTTGTGTCCAATTACAATGTGTTTGCTAGTCAACATTACGTGTTATAGACACAATGATACATATATTTGTTGCCCAAATATGGCTTTGTTTGTTGAAAACTTCTGAAAATTAAAACATGACAAACAACAAAGAAACAAAAAAGCAGCAGATGTTCAATTTATGAAAACCATGATTGCAAACATGTACATGGTTCCTGCAATATGTTCCTGGGGCCGTTTTTTTCCAGGGTGCACCAATACAATTTGGCTCATGTCTAGGAATTCTTCATAACTTTAAGCAAATCCAGACAACAACATGGCCACACTTGTTGAGCCCATATAAAAGCAACCACAATAGATGGAGTTATCTGTTCTGGAAGCCACAGATTTAAGAGGTCATGGAAAGTCTTTAAAAACTAACAATTTCGAAAATTTTAATCTATAGATCCAAACTTCATGATGGAACGCTTCATTCACGCTAAAAAATTTGTATTATTGTTGGTGTTTGGATGCTAGTGGATGACGAGTTTGTAGCTTGTTGCAAATATAGTATACTTGTGTCCAATTATAATGTGTTTGCTATTCAATACTACGTGTTGGAGACACAATGATTGATATGTAATAATAAATGTTTTTGTGGCCCAAATATGGTTTTGTTTGTTGAGAACTGTTGAAAATTATATTGTAACTGACAACAAAGAAATAAACAAGCAACAGATCTTGAATTATAAATATATACATGTTCCAAACATATACATGGTTCCTGCAAAATGTTACAAGCAACGCTGTTTCCTTTCAACGTGTAGAGAAAGCAAGGTATACCATAAAAATATGCGGTGCAGTCAAGACTTTATAGAACTCCCCTCCAAATAAATTTATTGGCATCAGTTTATGACATTAGTTCCATCGAAATACATGTTGAATTTGAGGATCCCTATTTTCTCATTGAAAAAAAATTATTTTCCAATTCAACCTACACCTCCCCTTCGTATACTCTTTAACTGACATGAGACATCGAAACAACGTTACAACAGCAACATCAACATAAACAACAGCATCGTCAACATCTTCATCACCATCAGAAATGTCAGCATCTGCGTTTACAGCAGTACAAGAAAACACAGCGAGAGCCACACGACAGGACATCGCCATCGTCATTATTATCATCATCATCATCGTCATCATCATCATAATCATCATACACTCAAAGAGCCAAACATTACTTACAAGTTTTAGCCATCTGGCTGGCATTCTCCCCCCCCCCCCCACCTTGCGCAAATCAACGTCGCTCTTTTCTTATTCACTTTCTTTGTTTATAGCGTCACGACGAAAAAGGTGTT
Organism: Phaonia tiefii; assembly: GCA_963931995.1. Lineage (NCBI taxonomy): Eukaryota > Metazoa > Arthropoda > Insecta > Diptera > Muscidae > Phaonia > Phaonia tiefii. The sequence goes on from OZ008367.1 coordinate 27,474,988, forward strand.
AATTGCTCTTAAATATTGTCTAATTGAAATTAAGAAAAATTCTTAAAACTAAATGAAAATTTTTCCAACAATCAGCGTGTACGCAAGGAGGATATCACTCTTAATGAATACAAGGACTTTGTCACAGTGCCCGATAGAAGAAGTAGAAAAAAACGCTTAATTGTTAACATTAACTATTTGCATAAATCGTTTCTACCATCATGATAAACTGAAAGTGTAAAACTCAATTTTTAGACAATTTTTACAAAAACAAGTGACTTTGGAAGGACACACGTGCTTAAAGGACTCGTTGGTCGAGTTGAAAAGTGACAGACAGTTAAGAGAAACACTTAATTATTCAGCAGATACTCACGAATGAACATGCTTAATTATTCCGAAATGAGTACAAGTCTAATTTAAATCACATAAACAGTTTGCTAACGAAAGCATTGCAGGATAACGAATGAGTTTACATTTTCTAGTTAAGAACGAAAAAAATGCCTACGTCTAAGTACATCAATTTTATTTTAACTGATTTTGGGCTAAGTTAAAAACACTCTACAAAATGTTCACTCGAATTGATGGAAGATTTTAAAATAAAATGGTGATGAAAGAATCTATTACCAAAATACACTCCGGTTCATTTATTTAAAGGCACTAAAAATTCCATATTCAGCAGCCTGTATCTTTTGCAATTAGATTGCAGAATTTTAAAATGAAAATGGAAGCTAGACATCTAGAAATATAAAAATATTTTGACAATAGTGTTTTCTTAACTAAAGAACTTTATTTGAGCAATTTATAAAAAATGTGAAAAAAATGTGCTATTTTTTTTGTTTCACTTGAATAAAGCCACTTTATTATTTTTTTATTATTTTTAAAGTAAGTGATGATTTTTTTTAGGGAGCATTTGTTTATTACAATTTATTACATCTTAATCATTTTCCGAGTGAAAATGGCAAAACAAAAAATTTTAAATCTATCGGAAAAAACTAAAATCGATGTTTACCGTTCTGAAGGATATTCTAACCGCGCAATAGCTAAAAAAATAGGACGGAGCCCAACAGTTGTCGAACCATACATGAAGGACTCCGAGGGGTATGGAAAAAATGTTAAAGGAAGGGTTTTATTGTCTTTATCTACGTATGAGAAAATAATATTAATCAGAATTGCTTCTAATTGTGCCTTATCCTTGTCAAAAATAAGAGCTCAAGCTGAAGCTGGTGTGGAAGCGAGCAAGTCATCAGTAGGCAGAGTAATTAAGAGGTGTGAGTATCTTAAATACCTGAAATTACAAAAAAAAAACCGCGACTTAATGCTTCTCGTAAGGAAAAGCGGCTTCAATTCGCAAGAGACTACATGGTCTTGGATGTGCAGCCAAGATGTCATGCAAATGACTGGAGAACCGTTGTATTTACGGATAAGAAGAAGTTTAATTTGGATGAGCCTGATGGCTATAACTATTATTTCCATGATCTGGGCATAGTTTAGAGTTTTTTGAACCGACATAACAGCCGAGAGGGCGGCGTTATGGTGAGGGTTGCGTACTATGGCACCATCGATCTTGAATTTCAAAGTGCAAAAATGACTGGTACAAGCAATAAAACGTTATTGCAATCGGCTTTTCCGAAGTTCAGTGAACTACTTGGTCCCATATCTTGGATATTACAACAGGAAAATGCCCCTATAGACAACGCCAGAGTAGTAAAAGAGTTCATTGCAAGCCAAAATGTTAATATACTTGACTGGCCACCCTATTCGCCAGATCTTAACATTCTTGAAAATATCTGGGGTTGGTTATCTCGTAAGGTCTATGAAGGAGGTAGACAATTTGATGACAAGCAGTCAGTAATTCAGGCCATTAAGAATGCTTGGAAAAAATTTCCTTGGATTACATAAATTCTCTTTATCTCTCAATGAAAACCCGCATCTTTGAAGTTATTAAAAACAAAAAGGGTTGTACCCATTACTAATAGTTCCTAAATAAAGTAGAATAAATTAAAAAAAAAAAACTGTTTTTCATTAAAATTAGTTAAAGTGAATTCAAGTGAACCAAAAAAAAGCATATTTTTGGACTTTTTTTTATAAATTGGTCAAAAAAATCTTTAGTTAAGAAAACACTATTGTCTCAAGATGTCTAGCTTCCATTTCCATTTTAAAATTCTGCAATCGGTTACAAATTGCAAAAGATACAGGCTTCCGAATATGGAATTTTTAGTGCCTTTAAACAAGTGAACCGGAGTGTATTTGTAAATGATTTCAAACAGTGAATATTATAAATTTAGATAGTCTTAAAAAATATACTGCTCCCTGAGTAATGACACGAATTGTTTTCATGAATTGAAGATCTGGTGCCTTTAGTTTCTCTGTTGTCTGTCTCGTTTTTGTTTTCAGCAGTTTTCAACGAACAAAGTCACATTAGGGCTACAAAACCTATTAATCCTAGCCTTTTAATTATAACCCAATAACATGTAATATTGAATAGCAAAGACAGTGTAATTGTACACAAGTATATTATATTTGCGATTTTTCAGTGTATAATAGATTATTATAGCAGCATTAAAAACTAAAAACGAACTTCTAAAGTAGACAGTCAAAATTTCTCTTCACTCGAATGCCAACAAACAAAACGCGTGAAGACTTAATAATTCTCTGCTCTCTCTCTCTCTTACTCTCTTCATTGAATATTTCAATACACAAGCAGCTTTTTGAAAGTGTATGATTGTATATAACTATACAAATTCCAACCATGTTGCAGAAAAATTACATAAACTATCCCAAAAGTGTGAAATAATCAAGATATGATGCGAGGGAGAAATGCGTTTGAAGTGTGAACTGTGACCACTTTCTGGTTCTCTTTTACCAGGGTTGCCAAATTAAGCACATCTTCTGGTCGTCTATTTGTTGATCGTCTTTGTTGAAAACAAATGAAATACAACCTTTCACACTAATCAGTACGAGGGTTGCCATATATATTTTTGGCCTAGACAATTTTAGTGTTGCGAGGTGCAATCTGGCAACACCATTGGAAAGTGGTATGCCGAATTTAGAGCACAGTTTATAGCAGGCAGGTGAGCGATTATCTTGTTAGCTAATCTTTGGTTTCCCATTGCATCTCCTGAAGGGATTGGGCAGAGTTTCTCACAACCAATGAGCTGTGCGAGTTGTAGTTTTATATGCACTGAATGAAATCTACAGTTTTACACCGGTTCCGAACGGTATTTTGAGAAGCTTTTTCATGGCTAAATACTCGATAGTGTCGCTCTTAGTTTTGCCAGTTTTTTAAAATTTGGGATGTTCGGCTTCGTTTCAAATGTTATACCGGCCGCTACGTGAGTTACAAAAAATTGTTGGTGGCGATGACACGTTGGCGAATTTTCGGTTGGCTTCCATATGTAATGGCATGCAGAACAGTTGATTGTGTTTTGCATGGTTTTATTATGGTTGCATTATTTGGTACTTAGCAGTGTTGCATAAAATTGTAGTTATTGAAAATGAGATTAAAAATTAACCTCAAGTTTTTCGATATTAAAATTGTATGAGTAAGTGTTCACAGAGTTAACCTTCGTAACGCGCAAATCTTGGTCCGTTTAAATGCGAAATGTTATCCTATATTTAGACCGCAGTTTATCGCAGGCAGGTTAGCGATAACCTTGTTCCTCCTCCTTGTTTCTCCTTCTTCTATGGAGAAACTAAGAGTTTTTGAAAGAAAATGCCTTAGATCGTGTACGTCTATTCAGAGATCTCACAGTATAAAATATTATATAAAGCGGCAAAAGTTAGCAGGATAGACAACTTCACCATACAGCTTATAACAGTTCATATTTCTAGGACGTTTGTTTGTTGGGAAAACAATCTAATACTGGCGCCTTATTATGTCAGCGAAGAATATATAAGAAATACATTATTAAGTGGCTTTGTACCACCTAAAGCGTTTCTATTCCTAGATAGTAAAGGATTTATTCAAAACGAAATGGGCATTCCCATACTGTATCACATACACAGAAGAGCTAATGATAAGACGATAAAGTGTAATCAACTATCTCATGATAACAAAAGATTTGATACAAGTTTCTATATAGAAGATAGGAACATTATTCCTAATTTGAATTCTCAAAAGTATTGGTGGCTTAATCATTGAACTTCTTAATTGACTTTGTTCAGAATTGCTTTTTTTACCGCTTGACTGTTGGTTGTCTTTTATCTTTACCTTTATAATTAAGTGAAGTTTTGTTGAAATTTTTCTTTACATTCATCATATTTATATACTCATTGTATCTCAAGAATATTAAAATTTAAATCATGGATTATTGTATTGAAAATTGTGCTTGAGAGTCCGTGTGTGGAACAGTGTACTCGAAACTATTCTAATTACAATTTGTTTATTTATGTTTAGAATATAAATTGGTCGAATAAATAAACATTAAAAAAAAAAGCAACAAAGAAACAAAAAAGCAGCAACTCTTCAATTCATGAAAACAATGCTTGCAAAAATATGCATGGTTCCTGCAATATGTTGCTGGGACCGTTATTTTTTCAGCGTGCAGCTGTCGAATGTTTGGGTCTTCCAAGACGAGCCAGATCCACCAAAAGTTGTTGGCGCACGAAACACTTCAAAGCAAATGGTGACCTGCTTCTTCGGCATAACTGGTCATGTGTCAACAGTTCCGCTAAAGCACCCTACGACGGTCAATTCTGAATGGTACAGAACTATTTGTTTGTCAGAAGTTTTTGTTGAACTAAGGAAAACGAACCCCCAAAGAAGTAAAATTCTCCATCAGGACAATGCTATCTCTCACTTTGACCGGGACAAACGACGATTTGATGGATCATCGGCCTTACAGCTCCGATTTAGCACCTAATGGTGGCATTTTATTCCCGCACAAGAAAAATACATGCGTAGTCAATTTTTTCGACGCCTGATGAAATGGTCGATGCGTTCAAAATGCATGTTTTTTTTTTTGGAGCAACCTCATTCAGAGTGGCAAAAGTGCTTCGTAAATTAATTCAAATACATGCAAAACAAACCGTTTCGATCATCAATATTTGATTTTTTTCATTATTAGGCCAGAAATATAAACAGCAACCCTGGTATTTATACTATGAAAATTGTACCAGCAGACGGATAAGTAATATTAACTGGGGCAACATGATGGCCGGGGTGTATGAGTGTTATTTAATAGAAACCGTAAAAGAACCATTAAATAAAGTCAACATTAAGGCAAGCGAATTTTTTCTTAGTATCAAAAATTTCGACATTACGCAAAGCAAAATTAAATATTTAAATATGAATATTAATTATAATTAAATTTCGGTGAATATTCTTCTGAGTTCACGAAAAGAATAGCTGCTGATGAGGAGCTGTAGAATAATCGAAGTAGCTACTTATATACAAACTGCCTGGTATCATTGGAAAATATTTTATTTACTATGCTTGAAAATTCTAAAGAATTAAAAACAATTAAGTTTTAAATAAATAATCCAAATTTTCTTCGTGATTAAGGTCAATATTGCTTATTTATTTTTGATATTTCGCTGCACTATTGGGTAGCATCATCAGGACATAAATATTAAAAAGTTAATAAAAATTGTTAAAATAAAATAAATAACAGCTTTCTGTTCTTGTGTTGGAATTATGACCCTTTCAGTGTGTGTTGGTACTTAGGAATCTTCGATCCATACAAATTCTCATATATAAATTACATATTTGGATTTATATACTTATATTGAATATACAATTGATGATCTACCGATGGTATCAATTCAGGCATCTGATGAGGAACTTGTCATGGAGTTCGAAACTAGTTATGCCAGTGAGTGTGCTTAACTGAATTGTCCATTATTCCAACAAAACCCAAACATTGCAGTATGCAGTATGAACTACTCATTTAAAGTTAATTCTTCTTAATTAGGTATGTTAATTATTTGTAACATTAATAATATACAACGATGTTTACTATTATTTTCCCTATTTAAAACTGAAAATACAATAACTTAAAAAATTTTCATTTTGACAATTTCTATTAATTTTAAAATTGTTCTTTCCTGATTATGCTAATCTGTAGTGAAATATCGAAATTAAAAAAAACAATATTGACATCAATGCTCGAAGAAAATTTGGATTATTTATTGGTAAAGCAAAGGTCGACTAACAGAATACAGAAGATAGAATAACAAATTCCGCTAGGGAACTGTAAATAATGGGGTTTTCAATAAGAGCGCTACAAAAGTTTTTTTTAAATAAAACAAAACCGGTTTTAGATACCAATGAAATTCTTTATTCCAGTGAAAGTACGTTCTATGTCATTATGTATGGAACTCGATTTCTTTTGCATGGCCACCACGGGCACACTTGCAGAAGTCCAGACGCTGAACCCAATTTTCGACGGTTCTCAAGAATAAATCGGCCTATACTGCTGCAATTTCACGTTCGATATTCGTACGAAATTCACCAATCGTCGCTGGCTTGTTGGCATAGACCATAGACTTGACGTAGCCTCACAGGAAATAATCTAACGGCGTCAAATCGCACAACCGAGGCGGCCAATCGATTGGGCCATTTCGTGAGATAACACGTTCACCAAACTTGGTTTCCAATAAATTGATTGTGGCATTCGCCGTGTGGCTTGTGGCGCCGTCCTGTTGGAACCACATGTCCTCCAAGTCCATATTATCCAATTGGGGCTAAAAATATTCGGTTATCATTGAACGGTAGCGATTCGCATTCATAGTAATGTGCCGGTCTTGATCATCACGGAAGAAGTACGGCCCAATGACGCCGCCGGCCCATAAACCGCACCAAACCGTAATTTTTTCGGGATGCAATGATGACTCATGGATTACGTGTGGATTGCTGTCTGACCAATAACGCATATTTTGCTAATTGACGAAGCCATTCAGCCAGAAATGGGCCTCATCGCTGAAGATGATTTTCCGATGAAAATCCGAACCATTTTCAAGTTGTTGCTCAGCCCAATTCACTAACATACGCCGCTTATGGTGGTCAAGCGGCTTCAGTTCTTGCGTCAATTTGATCTTGTAAGGTTGTAGGCCAAGATCTTTTCGCAAAATTCGCCACAACGACGTCACAGAGATGCCCAATGCTTGAGAACGACGTGTGAGAGACACATTTGGGCTTTCTTGAACTGAAGCCCCAGCGGCAGCAATATTCTCGACACTATGGCCACTTGTTTGTCCCACTGGCACGGGAACATTTTGTACTGTGCCTGTGGATTCAAATTTTTCCACTAGACGCTCAATTGCTGATCTGGTAGGACGATTATGACGACCATAAATTGGACGTAGCGCTCTTAAAGTTGAGGCCACTGACTCCAAATTTCGGTAGTAAATTTTAATAATTTCGACTCGTTGTTGGCTCGTATATTTTTTCATGATGAAATGGCAAACCATATTGAAGAGAAATGTCAAAAGAGCGGGAAAAAATATGGCGTCGTTTGCTGTCCCTATCGATTTACTTTTGTAGCGTCTCTGTTGAAAAACCCTTATTATTATTATTTGAAAAGATTTGTAAAACGCTAATGACATAAAATTGCAATTTAAAACGATATGATGTCACTCCCACAGTTAAATTTTGCTTTATATTTTATCGCTTAAGTAGCAATAAAAAAACTGAAAAAATTATCTGGCGAATTTTGGGGGTATGAGTGATATTTACTATGAACTGATGATGCAATAAAACAGTGTAAAATTGAGCTGCTGACTTTCGATGTATGAGAGATATTAACTATGAATTGATGATGCTCTGAACGTATGAGTGATATTTATTTGATTGCTCTCAATGGTACAAAATCGATTTCCATCGGCCAAAAATTGAATATCTTTTGATTTAGTAAACATTTTTATGTTCTGTAAAAGACCGATTATAGGCAAGAAGTCAAGGAGTTTCGCGATGTATTTGCATTGAAAATCGCACAGTGAGTTATATATCAGAAAAATTTTCAAAGTTGACTACATTTTGTTTTTTTTTTCGATTCCCAAGAAAACAACATTTTTTGTTTTTTTCTTTTTATATTTTTGTTTTACCTATTTTGACATAGTTTCTCATAATGCAAAAAATTAACATCTTTTCGTATTACAGATATGTATTAACCTTTTGAAATTTTGTAAATCAAAAAATTAAAAGCTCTTTTTTAGAATTTCTTCAACTGTATCTCATTCAGTTTTAGAGTTTTCTTTATTAAACAGAGTAATTAGGTAGTTTTAATATCTCAGTTAAGTTTTGTTAATACCAAATACTATTCAGTTGTACCAAATATTTGAAAAATATCGTTTTTGAAACAAATTTGGACTTTGGACCAACATAACTTCTTTTCTTCAAAAGCCTTTAATGAATATGTTACACAGTTGGAAAGGCTTATCTTGTCCCCAATTTCGCAGGCTAACTTTTGCTACCGCCCGATAGAAAAAAAGACAAATAAAATAATTTAAATTTATTGAAAAACGTCTAATATTTTAGTGCCTAAAGAAGACAAAGCAAATAATTTAAATTTATTGAAAAACGTCTAATATTTCAGTGCCTAAAGAATAAATTTTTTTCCTAACAGCTTCATAAAAGTAAGTACTCAGATAAAAAGGCGATAAAATTCTCTTCCTCATTCTTCTATCTTTTATACTAATCGCAGTTTATTTGCCGGAGTTATAACCCGAACATCCCTTGCAGTACAACATTTACCATATAAATCGTATTACTGCCATTGTTCAGGTAGTTCTGAAACTCATCAAACAGCAAACATTGACATTATTATTATAGTGCATTTATACCTGAATAGAAATAAAATTCACCTCAGTGACCATATTAGTGAACATATTATTAGTATTCGGGTATAAAAATATTATAATAATGCCAGTGTTTTCGTTTCGTTGAATTTCAATACCACCTCTATGCAATTCAACAGCAGTAATTCGATTTATATGCTAAATGTTGTGTTGCAAGGAAGACGTGTAATGTTGTCTACCACGGCAGCAATCGTGGTTGGCTTGTCCGTATACACGAAAGATTTCACGTGCTCACACAAAAAATAGTCTAGTGGGGCCAAATCGAGCGAGCGATTCGGCCAATTGATAGCGCCAAAACGCGAGATTAATTGCTCACCAATCTCGCCTCTCAATTTGTTCCTGTAATCGCGTGCAGTGTGACCTGTTGAAACCACAAGACATCCTAGTCTAATTCTTCAATTTTGGAGGAAAAGAGTCTGTGATCATTGCACGGTACGTTGCTCCATTCATCGTAACGTTGCGGCGATCATCGTCCGTGAAGAAGTACGGTCCAATGATGCCGGCGGCCCATAAAATGCACCAAATAGTGAAATTTTCAGGGTGCATTGACAGCTCTTCAATAGCCTCTGGCTGCTCTTCGTACCAAATTCGGTAATTCTGTTTATTGACGTACCCAGTGAGTCAGAAATGAACCTAGTCGCTGAAGACAATTTTTCGATAAAAAATAAATTGTGATCTTCTTCCATCTTCTCAATAATTTTGACAATAAAACTCTATGATTTGCCAACGTAGTTTTTTTTGTAAGTCTATTCATGGTGAAATGGCAACGCAAACCGAATATTTTTGGCTTTGACACATGTAACGAATCACCCGTGAACTGGTCAAAGCTTAACACTGAAAACTCAAATAGCAAAAAATCACCCGTTAGATATATTAATCTTAAAGTTGTATAAAGTTTAAAAAGAACGTTGCACAAAATCGAGAGGCCCTTTTAGGCCTCAGTTCTAATATATTTATCGATGATATCCTGAAAAGCTACTAAAGGGTCCGCCATCTAACGCTTTTTTTTCCAACTAGTGCTTATTTCGTGAACAGTAACACTTAGCTCATGTCTGATTTGACAGATAATTAGTTTTATCCTTCCGCTGAACGAATATAGTTGTGTATACGCTTGAACAACGCTGGGAAATATGGGAAAAATGGGCCTGATGCCGATTTTGCCAAAAAAAAAATCATCTCTTCAGATGAAGCCCATTTTGATCTTGGCGGGTGTGTAAACAAGCAAAATTGTCCCATTTGGGGCACAGAAAACCCGCACGCATACATTGAAAAGCCGATGCACCCAAAACGAGTCACTGTTTGGTGCGGATTTTGGTCCAGAGGCATAATTGGGCTATTTTTCTTCGAAAATGAGCAAGGAGTGACCGTTACAGTCAATGGCGATCGTTATCGGGCCTTGTTGAACGAATTTTTGTTCACAAAAATTGAAGAGGAGGATATTGGCAACATTTGGTTTCAACAGGACGGCGCTACATGCCACACAGCCGAAGCTACACTCGATGTTTTGCGCCCTGTTTTTGAAGAATGCATTATCAGCCGCAGAGCTGATGTCGTTTGGCCACCTCGGAGCTGCGATTTGACACCGTTGGACTATTATTTGTGGGGTGCCCTCAAATATAAGTGTTACGCCGACAAGCCAGAGACAATTGACGCTTTAAAGGACAATATTCGTGAAGCCATTGGTGAAATACAGCTGCACACAACCGATAATGTGCTTAAAAATTGGACCGATCGTGTAGGCTACTGCATGGCCAGCCAAGGCAGCCATTTGAATGAGATTATTTTCCATTATTAACCGGAAGGTTTGTACTTTCAAATAAAAAAAGAAATTTGAGAAAATATTCAGTAGTTTTTTTTTATATAACATTTTCAAAAAAAAAAGTTATTTGGCGGACCCGTTATTACATTTACAGTTATCTATTAGAATTAGTAATGATTTTTATTTATTCGTCCTTTTTATTGGTACATTTTAATTTTATTGTTTTTTGTTGTTGCCTAAAAAACAACACAATTTTTTTACATACAATAATAATTGAGATGATTTATATTTATCAGGGATGATTTTTATTTATTCGGCCTTTTTATTGGTACTTTTTAATTTTATAGTTCAAGCTCGAGGCCATTCTATATCTATATTGATAGAGACATAGTTTTTTTTTAAATGGAGTTAAAAAGGAAAATGATATAGGGTTTGCCAAGAATCATAGGAATACATTTGGAAAACTCCTTTTTTAAAAAAAATTATATACGGAGTTTTTTTTTAAATGGAGTTAAAAAGGAAAATGATATAGGGTTTGCCAAGAATCATAGGAATATATTTGGAAAACTCCTTTTTTAAAAAAAATTATATCTCTATTAATATAGATATAAATGGCCTCGAGCTTGAACAATAAAATTAAAAAGTACCAATAAAAAGGCCGAATTAATAAAAATCATCCCTGATAAATATAAATCATCTCAATTATTATTGTATGTAAAAAAATTGTGTTGTTTTTTAGGCAACAACAAAAAACATGTCTAATGGGGACCGATGGTTCTCTGGAGATGAAAGAAGTTTCTGCAAATGTTCAACTGCTGATGAAGATCTGTGCCTGAAATAGCTATACGGTTTGCCAAGAATTATAGGTATACATTTGCAAAACTCCTTTTTAAAAAATAACTATATCTCTATTGATAGAGATTTAGAATGGCCTCCAGCTTGAACAACAAAATTCAAATTGGTAAATAAAAAATTATCGCTATATATTATGTACTAGTTAGTTCCAACACGCCTAAAGCGCCCGTTGGAAAGTACGATAATTTAAATAGATTTTTAAGAAAATATACTTTTTGTAAAATGAGAAACTTTTGTTAAGAAAATGTTGTTTTTTTTATGGAATGTATTTTTATTTTAAATAAAAGTATATTTTTAAGTTATTTTTGCAAGGATATGAATTATATTTTCCCGAAAAGCCCGTTTTTTAAAGAGGGGTACTTCTTTTATTAGAAGCTAATGTGTTTTTTAAGTAAAGGTACTATTTTTAAGACGAAGTACTTTCTGCAAGAAAAAGCCATAAGACAACGATTTTTTATTACAAGGAAGTACCTTTTTTCAAGAACAGGAACTGTTTAAAGAAGTGGTACTCTCTTTAGAAAAAGGTTATTTTTGTAGGAACATGTACTTATTTTCAGATACGCTCCTTATCTCAAGAAAAGAAAAGAAAGGGTATTATTTTATTTTTCAGAAAAGGTACCTTAAGAAAATGAATTTTTCGTAAGACAAGGTACTTTTTTAAGAGAAGGTATTTTTTTGAAGAATATTTTTTTTATTCAAAAATTAAATTGTTTGAGCGTGCGAAATATCGAAGAATAAAACTAATTAAAAATACGACCAAACGCTCGAACAATTTAATTTTTGAATACAATACAATTTTTGAATACAATAAATCATCACTTTTTCAATATGTTTTTTAAGAAATGGGATTTTTTTTGAATTGGTCCTTTTTTCAAGAATAGGTAAATTTTTAAGAGTTATTCAAGAAAAGATATATTGTTTCACAAAAACGATACTCTTTAAAGAAAAGCTATTTGTTTTAAGAAAAGCCAATTGTTTGTAAGAAAATATACTTTTTTTAAGAAAAGGTACTTTTTAAGAAAATGTACGTTTTGTAAGAAACTATACTTTTTTTTAAGCAAAGGCACTTCTTTAAGATAAGGTTTTTTTTAAGAAAAGGTACTTTGTTTAAGAATATCAAAAGATTTTTTTTGAGAAAATGTACTTTTTTTTTATAAAAGGCACTTATTTAAGAAAATTATATTTTTTTAAACATCATTCACTTTGGCTTTTCTAAATTTACTTTTTATTGGGTTCAGAACTACAAAATATAGTAAATATTGGTTACAGGCTTCCCAATAAACAAGAAATTTCCCAACATATGTGAGACATCTAGTGAATTTGTTTCTCTATGATCCAAACCGTTAGTCTAGACACAAACCAAAGTAAAATTAAACAATATAGTTGATAATAGTGGGTTGTAGCATAACGTCGGTTGATTATTGTTTTGTCGTATACACCATTCATGTTTTTTCAAGTTGATATTGTATCTACAGGATTTTGAGCGTTCTCTTTCCGAATTTGTTGTCAGATTTTTGATAGATCTTACCATTACTGTGATGTTTACTTTAATTTGTTTGTATATCCTTAAAAATTGCTAGTTGGTAATAGTGGTATATTTCCGAAAATTGGTATCTCCGGCGTTTTCGACAAAACAATAATTACTCGACGATAATAGTGTTAAAACAAAAGTTGTTCAATTTCTTCTCATTTAGCCCCCATCTCGCAACGTGCTATAAGGAACTTCGTTCCAAAAATAGCTATATGGTCTGAAATAGGTATATGGTTTACCAGGAATCATGAGGAAGCGTTTTGCAAACAAATGAAAAAAAAACTAACTTGAGCTTGAATAATAAAATAAAAAAGTAACAAATAAAATTAATTTAAAATTTTGGTATTGTTTTTTTTAACTTTGTAGAAAAGTCGACTCAGCAGTCAAAGTTCAATCTGTCAAAAATTAAACACACAACTTTTTGCCACGACTCCCTCCTCATAGAAAAGAATTTCAATTCAAGAAATTTCCAAAATCATCCCACCCCAATATATAAGTATTCCTCAAATTTCTAACTTATTTTTAAACAAAGAAAATTAAAATTTGATAATCTACATTGTTGAGCAAAGAAATAAAGTTTGACATTCAATAAACACATCAGAAAGTTCTAAACAATTGCACATGTGAAGCAAATTTAGCACACGACAGCATCGCATAATGTCTAAATCCGGACATCCTTTTGAGAAAATGTTCCCAAAAGAAATCCACTTGAAAACTTGTGAAAAGGTTTAATCCACCAACTTAAGCTACAACTTAAAAACCCTTTAATTGAAAAACGCTTATTAACGCAGAGAAAACGCTGCACAACGCGACCTAAATCTGACAGATAAGCTTTCCTTCAAACGACCAAACAAGTGGGCTAAGTGATTTCGAGTGTCATTTTTGTGGGTTCATGTACTCAGCAAGCAGCTCAGTGTCACTCGCACTGATGATGATGATTTGCTGCAGCAGCTTCTGCTGCTGTTGTTGTTACAGTACACAGTACATGTTCCAAATAGGTGACATCACTTGTGTAACTCTTTTTCGTTTTTGTGTCTCTTTTGTGTTGTCCTTTCGAATTGATATTTTAACCTCCCCCTTTTTTCTCTCACAAAAATTACAGAATAATATTTAATCCTTAGAAGACTTAAAAAACAAGAAGAAAACAAAGACATAATAAACGCGTCTAAACATAATTTAAGGAACAAAAAAAAAGAGAACACAAACTAAGAAAAAAGAAAATCCTCATCAATTTTATACAAAAACAACAACAACAAAGTATAAACGAAAATAAGAAGAAGAAAATATTAAGAATCCCATAAGTGAACACTAAAATACCAAAACTACCACAAGACAAACCAGCAGCAGCAGCAAAGGCACCAAACCAGCCACACCAGCCGACATAATGTTCTCCATGTGCTCCAAAGTCAAACCCCGAAATTCTGTAAATTTACAGCAACATCAACAATATCATCAGCATCAGCAACAGCAGCAGCCAACGGGTAAGTACCCCCCAAAGTACCCTCCAAGTACCCAAACAATCGACCATCAAAAGAAACCCAAGACCAGTGATACACTGAAAAAAAGGAATAGTATTTTCTTACTTAAAATATATAACTCTTCTAATTTGGGTGGTTTTGTGGAAATTTCCTAACCCATCTGTTTGTTTTTATAGAAATATACTGAAGTATTTTCCTGGCATTACTGGTCAAAAAGTCAAAATAACATCTTAATCGAAGGAATAAAAAATGAGTGTTACAAAATTCTGCTTCTGTTAATTGAAATTTAAAAATTTTGTTTATTTGGAAAATACAGTCAAAATCAGATTTTTTTAATTTAAAAAACAAAAATATTATTGTACTCGAATATGATTTGCATATTTCTGGAATAGTGATTTGAATCAATTCAACAAGAGTTTTTTGATACAGGTAGAATAAATTTAAAATTTTGAGTTTGAAGGGAAAGTTCTTACGGAAGGGTATTGACATTCGAATGAGGAAACTTTTCTGTGACAGAAGTAGTGTGGGGTCATAGAATAACACATACCATAGAAGGTTTTATTCTCTCAATAAACTAAACGTCATAGGTACGGTGGAAAGTAAACATTGGATGGTGGAAAATATGGGTTCAATAATACCAGATAGGGGCAATAGTAAACAACGTCCAACAAAGGAACAACAACCGAATTTCGTGTTTTTGTGGCAAACTAGTTCTGTTAAATACAATACAAATGTATAGCAACGATAAAATTGAATAAAAAAAGTGCAAAATACGTTTAAATTTTTCAGTTCTACAGCAAAACGACATGAAAAAGTTAGGTGAACATATTTTGTAACTCCACCTGGTGTAAGGTCATTTTAAATTTAATTGCTCTCATTTCCACAAACCTACGATGAGAGTGTGAAATAAAACGTCAGATGAGAGAATAAGTTTATCTAGGTATGTATTAGTCTATGTGTGGGGTACGTGTTACGACGTGTTACCCAAAAACACAAAACAGGTACAAAAATTCTACACAAAAGTACGAAAAGTGTACACTAGCGTGGGCGTTAGTTGTATGGAGAAATTTGTTTTGATTTTTTACATTCTCTCCCCCCAAATCGGTTCAGTTTTATGTAAAGTTGTGTTTTAGGTCCTTCAAAGTTGACTTTTAAGCCCATTTATTCATATGTAATTTGTTTGTGTATGAGTATCTTTGTAAAAAGACATTTTACAAGAATGTGATGCACAGCAATATTTTAGCTCTTCTAGTCAGCAACATTAACCTCAAAGAAAGATTTTTTCTAAAATTTATATTTTTGAAAATAATGAAGAAAATAACCAACAGCAACCCAACCAAAATTTTGTTTATATTTTCTTCATTATTTTCTAAAATATTAATTTTAGCTAAAAACTTGCTTTGAGGCTAATGTTGTTGACTAAAAGAACTAAAATATTGCCATACATTATATTCTTGTAAAATATTTTTTTACAAAGATACTCATATACAAACAAATTACATTGGAAAAAATGGGTTTGAAGGCCAACTTTGAGGGGCGGACGCACCCCCTAAAACACAACTTATCGCTATGCAATTTTTTTGTATTATTTTTTTACATAAAACCGAACCGATTTGGGGGGAGAGAATGCAAAAAATCAACAAAAATTCTCCATACAACTAACGCCCACGGTAGTGCACACACAAGTAAAACAAAGTGTACATAAGAGTGAAAAATGTACACAAAAATACAGAAAGTATACAAAAAGGTAAAAACAGTGTACAGGAAAGTACAAAAAGTGTACACAAAGGTGCAAAAAATGTACACCAATGTAAACAAATACACAAGTGTACTAAAAGTGTACACAAAAAATGTACTCAAAACCACAAAGAAAGTCTAGACCGAAAAGAAATTCCTGGCAAATATTACAAACAAAAATAACGGGTGGTCCAAATACAATCATCTTTTTAAAAATTAAATGAAATGTGCTAAACTTAATTTGAATTTTTCTTAATGACGTTATTTTTGAAAGGATACAAAAACATGGGACAATTTATGGGTACCGATCAACTCAGTAGAGTTTCCTCTAGCCGATACAATTTACTAAAACATTGAAACATTTTTCGACTACATCAGTGTTATCTATTATTCCAACGAAAGCCAACCATTTTTCACTTAGGAAAATTTATCAGACCTTGAAATGTTGTAAAGTAGTATGAATTTCTCGTACAATAAAGTGAGCCACAGACTTGTCAGTCATAGACTTGGCTGATGAATTTTAAAATATATTGCCAACATTTTTTTTGGAACTTGATAGAGATTCGAAGAACTTAGACGAACTCAAATAAATATAAAAGAAACAAAAGTTAATTTCAAAAATAAATTTCTTCCTAAAAATATAAAACAAATACAATACTAATAAATAAAATTCTAGTATAAAAATAAATAAATGCATCCCATGAAGGAATCGGGGAGAGCTTCTCACAACCAGTGAGCTATGCACTTTCTAGTTTTATACTCCCTTATTGGGACCTACAGTTTTACACCGGTTCCGAACGGTATTTTTGAGGAGCAAATTCTAGTATATTCAGCTAAAAAAATTAATTACATGTTTGGTAGCAACGATAGTTGATGTTCATGCTCATGAATGACAACTCTGTGGTTCGTTTAAAATTCCAACTTAATTTCTTTTGTTTGACGAGTTTTACGGGATTATTAGAAATAACAAATGTTCGAATTATTTATGGAAAACGATTTCAATCATGTGGCTGCCGCGTACGCTCACCCTGTCAGTCCAATTTTTCAAGACTTTGTTGACGGTTTCTGGTTCTACCTAACGAATGGCTCGCACAATATTAGTCCTAAGAATTTGAATTGTTTCTGGATTACTCGCATGGGATCGGTCTTTAACGACACCTTACAAGAAAAAATATAAAGCGGTCAAATCGCAGCTCCGAGGCGGCCAGTTGATAATACGATTACTGATAGCACGATTACTGAACTTAATGCTCAAAAGATCGATTGTTTGATGAGTACCAAAAATTGTCCAAGTTCAAATATTTCATTTTACCCATAAGAAGTCAGTAATCATAGATCTGTAGTGCACGCCGTTGACTGAAATGACGTTTGCAGCAGCAATTTAAAAAAATGGACCAAAGATGCAACCACTCTAAAATCCACACCAAATTGTCACTCACTGCGGATGCATTGGCTTCTCGACAATTACGTGCGAGATTTCCGATCACCAGATGCGATAAATTTCGTTTAAAAGTGCTCCTCGTCAGAAAATATGGGTTTACAGTTAAATTCGAATGTCGTTTGGACCTTCTGTAAAGCCCAAATGGAGAAGCCGTAACGAATTGCCTTCAATTAGGCGAATAATCCGAGATCTTTGTGCAAAATTCTCATAATGCTCGTGCGTGACGTTTTCAAAGTTGTTGAAATCTAAAGCGACTCATTTTGATCTGCAGTGGTATGATACTGGCTGATAGTTAATATTTCGAACAGAAAAAATTTATCAGTGTCAAAATAACATACGATTAATATAGGTATTTTTTACCTGTACCAACCGTTACGTAAAACAAACCACATCGTACACTAATACAATCTACCATAATAACTGCTAAAACACACATGCACTACCACTCACTGTACAAGACGAAGGAAAGGAAATAAGGAAAACGAAACCCCCATAGAAGAATCATTCTCCATCATGACAATGCTAGCTCTCACACGTCGGCTCTTCATCAAGCATAAAAGGAAAAGATGGTCTGCGGTCAATTATGAATGGAATGCAATCATTAGATTGCCACAAGTTTTTGGTGGATTTAAGGAAACCGAAACCCTTCAGAGGAATGATTCCTCATCACGACATTGCTAGCTCTAACACATCGGCTCAAACAAGCGCGAATTTGACCAGCAAAAAAAAATTGATTTGATTGGTCATTCACCTTACAGACCCGATTTAGCACCTAATGAATTCCTCTTATTCCCACACAATACAAACTCATTGCATGGTCAACGTTTTTTGAAGCGTGAAGAAGTGGTTGATGGCTGTAGTTTTGGAGCTACCTCATTCCGAGTGGCAAAAGTGTTTCGAGAAATCACAATAAAGTAGATTTCGATCATCAATATTTGTTTTTTTCCACTATTAGGCCAGGAATATAAACAGCAACCCTTGTATTTATACTATGACAAATGTATCAGCAGGCGGATGAGTAATGTTTAATGGGAAACCATAGTGAAGTGG
The DNA here is from genome assembly GCA_963931995.1 of Phaonia tiefii. Taxonomy (NCBI): domain Eukaryota; kingdom Metazoa; phylum Arthropoda; class Insecta; order Diptera; family Muscidae; genus Phaonia; species Phaonia tiefii. Next base: position 27,493,614 of record OZ008367.1, read on the forward strand.
TATTTAATAGAATTTGTAAAACAAACATCAAATAAGCGCAAAATGAAGATAAATGAAAAATCTTTTTAGAATTTTGAGAAAGAAAAGCAAAGAAATATGAAATATTTGAACATTGAACATGGTATTCATTTAAACGCGAAAGCCTCGAGCATTTGCACAGCAAACGTCAAAACAAAACAAAGATCGTCTCATACAAAACAGCTCGCACATATGTCCGACGTTTCGTTTTCGCTGTTTGCTCAGAAAAATTGACCCGAAACTTTTCTACATTTGTGCAAGTCGTTTTGTATGAGAAAAATTGTTGTTCTACCGTTTGCTGTGCAAGTTTTCGAGTTTTCGAAGCTCTTGTGCGCTTAGATGAGTGCTACTATAAATATTAATTATAATTTGTGATCGGTGAATGTATTCTCGATGAGTTCACGAAAAGTATATCTGCGAATGAGGATCTGTAGAATAAACAGAATTCCGACAAAATAACAAATTCCGCTAGGGTACTATGAATATTATTATTTGAAAATTTCCAGAATTTGAAAAACAAGTGACATAAATAATACTTAATGATGCCAATCGCATAGTATTTAGCTTTGCGTTTGCATAGTATTAAAAAATGTGCTGAAAACTTTGGACGTATGAGTGATATTTACTATGAATTGATGATGCTCAGAACGTATGAGTGTTATTTATTTTATTGTATATCTTCAAATAAATGTTTTTTTTTTAAATTTTACAGTATATTTTTATACTTTATTACACTATAAACCTTGCGATCTTCATGAAAAATATTTTAAAAAATCTTAAAACCAATATCGATTATCAATATTTGGTTTTTCACTATTAGGCCAGAAATATAAACACCAACCCTCATATGACATTTCGGAGTCTTAGGTTTCTTGCATTTTGCAACTAAATGACACTGGTCCGGAGTTTGTGAGCTTAGCGAGCTTCCTCTGATTACTCTATAAAACTTGCGCTTATGCAATAGTCCGGGATACTTACCATTCCACCATTCGATATTTAAAAATAATTTGATCCCCATTCCATCCTTTGCAGATCAGCTGTGCGTCTTATAATTTTATAGTTAATCATTTTACAAGTGCCCCAAACGATCGTAGTTCCAGAAGATATTTCGTAACAAGTTTCTCGACATTGGAGCCGTCACTAACCGAGGTGACCGTAAAGGAAAGTAATTAATATTTCTACACGCAGAAAAATCATTTGTATGTTATTGTGTGGATGAAAATGTGACGTGCTTGTCGCAAATATAGTATACTTGTCTCCAAACACATTGTGTTTGCTATTCAATATTACATGTAGAAGACACAATGATTAATATGTTATAATGTACATATGTGCTTGTGACCGAAATATGGCTTTGTTGGTTGACAAGTGATGAAAGCAGAAACGTTTCAGACGACAAAGAAACAAAAAGCAGCAGATCTTCAGTTCCAAACATATGCATATTCGAAACATATTCATGGTTCCTGCACAATGTTGCGGGGGCCGTTTCTCAGCGTGTAGAGTTTAAAGTTTATTTTTACCTTCTACAAATTGTCCTTAAGCAGCGAGCTGCTTATTTCTGAAAGTTATTCCATACTAAGATTATTTATTTTTTACATTTTTAAAATTTCAGTTAGTGACAAACATTTTCACCAGTAACTAGATAAATGTTTAATTAAGAATTTCATTGATTTTTGTTTGCACTTTCCATGTCTGATTTTAAATAAACAAATTCATTTACGTATTGTATAAAAAGGGCGGCACGCGATTTAACGAATCCACGTTTTAACGAACAAGAAAAATTACTTACTTTACATACGACATATAACGAACTTTTTATACTCGATTAAATGAACTAATGCACATACTTATACATATGTATTCGTAAATTCTAGAAACACTTTTCTTGCAGTGTAGTCGACAGCTATGATGACAGCACCAACACAAACACACACACACACATACAAATAAAAGACTGCCAAAAAGAAAACAGTCGGGAAAAACGAAATTAAAAAAGAAAATGACTGGGCGAGTCTATTTACCACCCATTAACATAAAAACATAACTTTCATTTTCCAAAAATTGCGACCCAGCGAACGACAGGGGGAAAAAAGCAAAAAAGAAATCAACGAAGTATAAGAAAATAAATGGAAAAAGAAGAACCCTCAAGATATTAAATATTGTGAACACACTTAGGGCACTCGGTCCCCTATGTGCCTACACCATCGTGCAGAGTTCCAAATCAACTACTATAATACACACATAGTCTGCCAGGACAAATACTCGTATAACCGCACCTCTTGATTGCGATGGTGGCGAACACTTGCCTCACACAAATAAGAAATCTTTGAAGGTGTCCTCCTGTCCCGTCGTTGCCACCCAAAGGGATAAATAGATTTTTTTAGGGATTTTTAGACTTTCCGGACATATGAGGATTGATAGAGTACTTTAAGACTTATTTTGCATGTTTATTCAGTCTAGAATCTTACTCTTTTCTGTGGACTATATGGGCATTATGAGTCCGTAGCGGTGAATTAAATCTTTTACACACGAAAGGATACAATTTTTCCACAGGAAAAATTTATTTTTTTTTGAAAAGAACGGGTGCAGACAGATGTGTCTAAAGGATAATATATTTTAAATGGAAAATAATTAATCCATATATTCTCTTCTAAATACATGTTATAATTTAAAGGATAATATAGGTATTTTCTATTGGCATAGGTAGACGACTGGTCGTTGCAACGAAGATTGGTTCTTTTTGAATCAAACGAAATATTTCTTAAAGGATATGTATATAACATTGTAAGAAAGTGGGTAAAAATCTGAATTTTTTGATTTGAAATAAAAAACTAAATAAAAATACATATATTTAGTTAAAATATTTTTAAATGTAAATAAAGATTTTAATTTGTATATAGTCATTTTATTATTTGACATTCAAGTCCAAATGGGACACAAAAACGTTCCGAAATCCCTTAAAAAGCGGGATAATCGCGACAATAGCGGGACGGTGTGTCAGGTTAATTATAGAGCATATACGGGTTTTTCAACAGAGACGCTACAAAAGTAAATCGATAGGGACAGCAAACAACGCCATATTTTTCCCGCTCTTTTGACATTTCTCTTCAGTAAGGTTTGCCATTTAATCATGTAAAGATATACGAGCCAGCAACGAGTCGAAATTATTAAAATTTACTACCGAAATTTGGAGTCAGTGGCGCCTCAACTTTAAGAGCGCTACGATTCGGATTTTCATCGGAAAATCATCTTCAGCGATGAGGCTCATTTCTGGCTGAATGGCTTCGTCAATAAGCAAAATATGCGTTATTCGTCAGGCAGCAATCCACACATAATCCATGAGTCATCATTGCGTCTCGAAAAAATTACGGGTTGGTGCGGTTTATAGGCCGGCGGCGTCATTGGGCCGTACTTCTTCCGTGATGATCAAGACCGGCACATTACTGTGAATGCGAGTCGCTACCGTTCAATGATAACCGAATATTTTTGGCCCCGATTGGATAATATGGACTTGGAGGACATGTGGTTCCAACAGGACGGGGCCACAAGCCACACAGCGAATGCCACAATCAATTTATTGGAAACCAAGTTTGGTGAACGTGTTATCTCACGAAATGGCCCAGTCGATTGGCCGCCTCGGTTGTGCGATTTGACGCCGTTAGATTATTTCCTGTGGGGCTACGTCAAGTCTATAGTCTATGCCAACAAGCCAGCGACGATTGATGAACTTCGTTCGAATATCGAACGTGAAATTGCAGCAGTATAGGCCGATTTATTCTTGAGAACCGTCGAAAATTGGGTCCAGCGTCTGGACTTCTGCAAGCGTGCCCGTGGTGGCCATGCAAAAGAAATCGAGTTCCATACATAATGGCATCGAACGTACTTTCACAGGAATAAAGAATTTCATTGGTATCTAAAACCGGTTTTGTTTTATTTAAAAAAAACTTTATTGAAAAACCCTTATATCCATAGTTACGTTGAATCTTCTTTTATTGGAGGACATAAATTATTTCCGTAAAACTCTTAAATTTTTGGATATGGGAACATATAAGAAAAATCTTCCAAAACATTTTGACAAATTGAAATTGACCAAATTACAAAATCTTTTTAAGAGTTAGTGCTTTAAAAAAGTCAATGAGTGTTAGAACTCAAGGAAGATGTTGTAACACCTTTTTGTTACACGGTACCTGTTCGATTTCTATGAATACATTACTAACTATTAAATTGGAAAATAAAAAAAGGAATAACTTTGTGCTGAAGGCTCTTTTGCTATTCAACTTTCTTGTGTCTTTCATAAATAAATAAAGCAATATTTAGTTCACTGAAATAATTATTTTGTCATAAACACAGCGACAACAAAAAGTATTGAATAGTATAGAGAACTTATTGCACTCTTTTCCACTCTCTTATAGAGAGTCTGAATAAAAGAGCATAAACCAGTATAATTCTTTTTATAGAATATATCAGTATAAATGCACCATTTCGACAATGCTATTACATAAAACAATACAAAAAGCATAAATGTTTCATAGGGCATCAATGTTTCACATCAAAATTATGAATGGACCAAGTTATGACAAAGAGAGTAATACGTTTTGAATCATTCGCCAAATGTCGCCAGTGCTTTTGAGTCGTACAATTCGTTCCATTAGTTCTCTATACTATTCAATACTCTTTAGTGACGACGACCTGCCAGTGTTGCCACAGATCGACTAAAAAATTATGCTAAATGTCCTCAAAAGTTGTGACGTTTGCAAAACCATTATACTAAGATTGGCTTGTTAGTGTTTTATCTAATTCTGAGTCCAAAACACATACAGTCCCTCCAAGAAATGGGTGCTCATCTCGCCTTTAAAGAGCTGTTAAACGTGAACAATTCATCTTAAAAATAAGTATTATTATGGTTTTAATTTGTTATAACCTGTGTCTTAACTTCATACAAAATTCTAACCCAAAATATTTTAAGAATTTCTGCAACAACAACGAAAGCCTTATTAAGGATGATTTTGTTTGAGGTCCATTGTTTTTAACAATTTCTTTCAATCATTTTATAATAGAATTAATTTTGGATAATTTCTTTTGGAAGTCATTCCATTTATCCTAGCGAACAATGGTCAATCGTCTCTACTTCGAAATTTTCTTTGTTGGATATTTTTCTCCTATTGAACCCGAAGATTTTCCCTGGAATTTATATCTGGAGCTTCTAGAAGAACTTCCATCGGATTTAGACCATTTTACCAAAGTCACATCTTGATATTGAGGACATATAATTTGAAGTTTGCGAATAATCGTCCATCATTTTATTCCAGGTAAAAAAGTACGTTTTACAACAGGTTTCTCACATCTGAGTTGAGGAGAGCATTTTGCCATCTCCAATAATAAATTTATAAGGAGTATTGTAATTTATCTCGATACGGAATTTTTGAAATGTTTAACCTATTTCTGATATTTCATAAATAATTTCTTTTTCTTTTACGACTGTGGAGTTACGTTCGAAGCCAGTAATCCAAAAATGTGATATTGTACCTTGTATACCGATAAATATGATGTAGCATTTTCAGATAAATTAAAGGGAGTAACTTTCAGTTCGAAAAATTGTGCCGTTTGCAAAAAGATTGTGCTAAATAATTTCACTAAAATTAAAAAAATTGGAAAAACTATTAGAGAAATTGTGCTAAACAGCGATTGGCACAATTATTCAAAAGAAAGAAAAAACAAGTGCCAAAACTAAAAAAATTATGCCAAAACGGCACAAATTATGCCAACATGGTAACACTGCGACCTGTTTGTTTGTTTTCAGGCAGAGACTATTGTTGTACAACAACAGCGTATGTGATGCTAACGCTGTGTGTTGTTTGCATGTATTCACTTTGATAGACTGCCCTACCCGTGCCTATAAATGTTAACACATCTAAAACATTCCGACATTATTTTATGGTGGTGACGACGATTGCCAAACTATTTTAGTCTAGATCTAAGTATTTCCCTCGGATGTTCTTAGAAATTCACCTTGAGTTTTATTTTTTTTGGTAATTTTGTAATTTTTATAACTTATACCTCACTATGAACTAAACTATATTAAACGTTAATCATACGTAGTGGTGTTTTTATGACTATAAACTACATTAGCCAGTGAAAGGTTTAAAGTACTGCGGGCTCGAAATAATTCAGCCATTTCTAAATCGCTCATCCGATCAATATGTAATTTCATAAGACCATAGATGAGCTGTTTTCTTCGAGAAGTTGATATACATTAGCGCCATAGATACAACTGGAGCCACACAGTCGGATCCAGAAGTTGACTTCCTAGGTCATAAAAAAATTGAATCCCTGTAAAGCTTTGAGTTTGGGTTTTATTGGAAATATTTTCCAATGAACTTTTAGCGCTACTAAAAACCTATAAACAATTCGCGGTCATGTTAAGTTTTGATCTTATGGTTCTCGAAAAATTTGGAAAAACTCTTTTTTTTTTAAATTTAGTTTTCTTTTCAGTTAGTTGACAATATCTTGACTAACAAAAAATTAATATTAATTCTGGAAAAGGTATTACAATCACAAAAGAATATGTTGTTAAATTATATCGAAGTCGTTCAAATGTATTCGTTTTCTTGGGAAATGGCAAAGACAACACTTAAAAAAACCACCTCATTTTTTTTTTAGCGTTTTGGGATAAAGGGTGCCACCACATTTTTATCAATACTAAAGGAATATGTTTTCAAAGATATTAAGATTTTATATGTATTTGAATCATAGCTAAATGCTGTTTAATTTTGTATATATTAAAGCTTCCTATCGTTCACACAGCTTTCTCTAGACCCTTCGAAGTTCGGTCGGTTTTAAAAGGAAAACTCATATTTGGCGAAAAATATCTCGACGTGCAAAGCTGCTTAGCGTTTTCTTTAGCCAAATTCTGATATCAGCATGTGTTCCAGAAAAGCTCGTTGAAAAGCTAAACTACCTAGAAACAAATGTGGAAAATTCCTAACATTTTTTAAAAAATCCCATTTTTGGGGATTTTGTCTAAAAAAATCTAATTTTTGGGGATTTTAGAATTTATTTTTGCGATTTTGGGGTTGTGTTAAAACGAATTTGTAACAATTTTCATGGCTTTCAATCTACAATATATGAGTAAGCAAACTGCAAAATTTCGTTGTTATATCTCATTTCTTTCCTTTTTTTATTACTAGATCTTAATTTTTAAATAATTGGGCTCGAGTTCAATTCTGTTGTATATATTTTAATTTATTTTTCGTTGAAGGACATCATCAGGAATTCTGAAATATATGATCCGTCAGTTGTTCTTAATGCAAAATTCATAAAGCTTTCATAAATAAGGTTCTCGTTATATCCGTATACTTCCGTACCTCCAGCCATTTTTCTTTTATTATCCGTAAGGCGAAATCAACCGGAATACTGGGAAATAATGAGACAGCATCCAAAGAGAACATGTGCTCATCTTCCTGTATTTTCGAATTCATCACAATCTCTTTGAATTCCACCGAATTTTTCACATTGTATTTCGATGTTTCTGCTATCTTCGAAACATCTGAACTGAATTTTATAAAATTTTCGACTTAATATTATTTTCTGATTGGTGAGTAAGGTTAGTAATTAGGTGTTTCCAATAAAAATAAAATTTAAATTTTTACACTGGTTACATTTTTTTTTGATTGCCGAGGCAGTCTATTTTTGGCACCCACTGTGCGGCTCCAGTAGGGTTTATTGCGCTCCACTGTACCAATGTATATATGACAACAGCTCAGCTATGCTTGTGTGAAATTTCATCTTAAACGGATCATCCGTTGAGAAACGGCTGAATTATTTCCAGTTTTTTTTAAAACAATATTTTCCTTCTTTTAATGTTTTCATGGTATCTGATTTAAAAGAATTAAAAAAAAAATTATTTTGAAATTTAATTTTAATAATTTAAATATCAGATGTTGACTTTTTTTTATCTAAAAAAATCAGATACCATGGAAACATTGAAAGGAGAAGGAATATTGTTTTTGAAAAAAAGTGAGTTAAGGGCGGATCAATAAGTCTGTGACTTTTGGAATGAGACATAGTTTTTTTTTTGCAAAAAAAACATTTATTTTTCAACATAATCTCCTTTTAGCTCAATACACATAGTCCAACGTTTCTCCAATTTTTATATCCCTTCCAAAAAATAGGATTTTTCGAGGTCCATAAAATAGGCATTTTTTCGATCAATAATTTCATCGTTGGAGCTAAATCTCTTTCCACCGAGCCATTTCTTTAGGTTTGGAAATAAGACATAGTCACTGGGTGCTAAAACCGGAGATTATGGTGGATGAGGTACCAATTCGTTGCTAGTGTGAGTACACAATGTTATACTTTGTGTACATTTATTGGGAAAATGGTTTCCATTACATTCCAATTAGGGTTGGGGCAGAGCTTCCTACAACCAGTGAGCTGTATGAGTTCTAGAATTATATTCTCTGATTGGGACCTACAGTTTTACACCGGTTCCGAACGGTAGTTAGAGAAGCTTGTTCGCGGCTAAATACTCGATATTGTCGCCGCCACTAAGCGAGGTGACCGACGTCTAAAGCAATGTAAGGTGGTCACAGCAGGGATCGAACCCACATTCTCATGTACAAGTGCCGCGTACACTACCACACTACGACTGACTGCCGTACATTTGTGGAAACTTTTTGTAATTTTATGTTCACTTATTGTACTTTTATGTACATATTTTGTACTTTCGTGTACGCTTTTCGTAATTCTGTGCACATTTCTTGTACCTTTTGAGGAAACTTTTTGTATTTTTATGTGACATATTTTTGTCTACTCCATTTCCGGCAATGCGACGTGCTGCTCCCACTTTATTTCTGTCACAGAAAAGGTTGCCCATCTGGAATTCAATACCCATAAAAAGTTCACTTCACCTTCCAAGAACCACCAGAATTACCAAAGGCTTTAAAGAAATACATTTTCTTAAATTATTTTAGTCAAATATACTCTGTTTAAACCTCCTTAAATAGACGAAAGAATTCCTGTTAAATATTAAGAAATTCACGTAGCCGAAGTAGAATTTATTAAAAAAAAAATTCTTCGTAAACAATTTTGAGATTTTCTGCTGCTGGGGTATGGCAACACTACTATGTGTATCCTTCCCGTCCAGCCATCGTTGGCCTAAACGAAGACTACACTAACAAAGCATAAAATGTGTTAATGGCGGGATTTGAAAATTTTCTCAATGAATTTCACAGCGAACACATGCACAACCTGATAAACGTTCAACTAAATACACACAACTACACACACACACACACATGTACAATCACACACATACTCGTACACTTGCAGTCTCACTCACCATTGCCGCAGCAGCACTTTATGTTAAACTACCACAGCCACGGCAAGAACCAACACTGATTCGCAGCAGCACCAGTTTAAATCCCTCTGAGAAATGTTAATCATCGCTGTGTGTGCATGAGACAAGTCTGTGAGTTGTACGAGTATCGTAGGAGGGTGGTATGACACATATGGTATAGAATGTGGATATTCAAAATATCTACATTTATAATTGAAATGAAAAAGTTATGAGATGGAAGAAATGCGGAATTTAACGAGCAAAAGTAACGCGATAGCAAATATTTTCATATAGAAAAATTATATTTTCCTACAGATAAAAAATTATGGTCGGTCATTTATCTTCAGTTTAAGATCTTTATTTCGGCATATTGAAAGTGTGATTTGTTTTTATAGATTTTATTTTAAAATATTTGTTGGTTAACAAATAAATATTGCTTCGCCTAACTGGATGACGTCGTGTCCTCATAATAAATATTTCCTAATCTCAATATCAACCCCGGTAAAGAGTTTGTCTCCTCAAAATTGCAATTAGTTTATATAACTCATACGCCCCATAGTACCGGTGGTCCAAACACTTTCCTCCATCTATGTAACGTATGAGTAATATAAATTAATTCTAATTTTGAATAATTTTTCCAATTTAGTTTAAGACCACATTTCTTAACCGATTTGCAAAATCTTTTTCTTTATATTATCAGAAACAAAATTCCGCACAGAACTTATGTTTTTTTTTATCTCAAATCCCTTAAGATATTTTTGAATTTTTGGTCTGAGTTATCGAAAACCGATTTGTAGAATTTAGGTCCAACCAATACCGCATTGACTTGAAATAATATTAAAATACCTTAAGATATAATCTGAACAATAATGTTTACAATACATATATTTTGTACATACTTTACTTTTATTGACTATATTAAAATCTCATGAGGTCAGACGTCTTACACATATTAATTAAACAAAGAAATTAAAAAAATTTCAACATATTCTTCCAACTGGCTCTATCCTTCGCCTTTTCTCGTCAGTTGGTAACACCAAGGATACGGAGGGATTCTTCTGCCTGGTCTTTCCAGCGGAGTCTTGGTCGTCCTCTTTTCCTGCTTCCATCGGGTACTTTATCAAACACCTTTCGCGCTGGCTCATCTTCATCCATTCTGATAACATGGCCTAGCCAGCGCAATTGGCCCACTTTGATTCGTCTAGCTATGTCCACGTCAGAATAGAGATTATATAGCTCTGCGTTTCAGCGACGTCGGTACTCGCCGTTTTCCATAACAGGACCATATATTTTACGGAGAATTTTTCTCTCGAAAACTCCCAGGTGTTTTTCATCCGCTTGCGATATGACCCAAGTTTCGGAGCCATATGTCAAGACAGGTAAAATGAGAGTCTGATATAGCTGGAATTTTTTCCGTCGTGAGAGGGCTTTATTCATAAACTGCTTGCTGAGCCCAAAATAACATCTATTTACAAGCACAATTCTCCTATTTATCTCCAGGCTGACGTTGTTGTCCTTATTCACGGCGGATCCAAGGTAGACAAATTAATCTACCACTTCAAAATTAAATCGGTTGTCAACGCTCAAGTACGGACCAAGTCGAGAGGTTGCTCTAGTCGTTGACACCATCAATTTTGTCTTGCCCTCATTAACAGCAAGACCCACCTTCGCTGATTCCTTTTCGATTCTTGAAAATACTGCATTAACCTCTCGAAAATTTCGCCCAATGATGTCTATGTCGCCAGCATACGCCAGCAACATATGGCTTTTCGTGTTAATGGTCTGGTTCGTATTTACTGCAGCCTTTCTCATTATTATCTCCATTAAGATGTTGAAGAGATTGCACGAAAGTGTGTCGCCTTGTCTAAGTCCTCGCTTGGTACAGAATGGTTCAGTGAGGTCTTTCTCTACTTTCACTGCTGATTTGGTGTTGGTCAGCGTGATTCTACAGAGGCGAATCAGTTTTGCCGGAATTCCAAGTTCGGACATAGCTTCGTACAGTTTTCCCCGTATGGGGCTATAGAAAGCAGCTTTATATTCGACAAAAAGGTGGTATGTATCGAGTTGCTTTTCGTGGGTCTTTTACAGGATCTGGCGTAGCGTGAATCTACACTATCTTCCACTATCATTACCTCCTGATCTTCAGTGGAAGAATCTGAGTGGAGTAGTGCTGAAAAGTGGTCTCTCCACATTTTGAGTACACACTGCTTCTCAGTCACCAGATTCCCTTTCTCGTCCTTGCAGGAGGGCAGACCATTATTAGGCCCGTTATTCGATCTTCTTACCCTCTGGAAAAACTTTCGGGATTCACCATTCATCCTGCACATTTCGGTTCTTTCACTCTCTCTCTGCTCCCACTGTCACTTTTTTCGCCAAAATAGTTGGTTTTCCTGAATGGGAGATGTCCTTCCACTGCACATCTGGGTCTTCGGGAGGGGGGGTATTCTGCTCTAGCAGGAGGGAGAGTTTCTGTCGATAGGATGTTGATATCTCCGGTATTTGTGCATTACTGCAAGTAAATACATGCAGGACTATTGTTGCACTTTAAACCGGTGTCCTGCTGATAATTATTATTCAATTTGAGCAAATCTTACTACATGACCTTTAATTTAGTAGGTGCTATCTACGATCTGAAAAACTTTAGGAATATTAGTTAAGGTTACATAGTTGAAGTCCCGATTTTGCTTCCAAATTTACCACAAATTGTAAGACAATTCAAAGTGGGGCCGATTGCAAAAAAAGTTATAATACAGGGTAAATTTGTTGCTATTTGGGTTTTCAAAATTAAAGAAAACACAGCAAATTTGTACAAGGGAATGAAATATTTGCCTACCGTTTACCTTTGAAAGATTACTTACTTACTTACTCATCCGTCGCGGACAAACCCGGGGGGTCAGGGACCTTACAAAACTAAGATAACATATTTCGCCAACCAGTTCGATCTTTTGCTTTATTTCTCCAGTTGGTAATACCAAGTGTACGCAGGGATTCGTCTACCTGTTGCCTCCGGCGTAGTCTTGGTCTTCCTATTTTCTTGTCTTCCTTCGCGTTCGGTATCGAAAACCCTTCGAGCTGGTTCGTCTTCAGCCATTTTACTGGCATGGCCTAGTCAGCGTAATCGCGTTATTTTGATCCGCTTAACTATGTCAATGTCGGGATAAAGCTCATACAGCTCATGGCTCATGCGTCGCCGATACTCGTCGTTGTGCCCTATAGAGCCATAAATTTTCCGGAGTATTTTTGAAAGATTACTTCATGCAAATATTGCCCACGGCTACGCTGCACGTGGTCCGTTCTGAAGGTTAAATTTTGGCACACTTTCTCTAACATTACGGCCGGTGTCTTACCAACGACACGTGTGAAGTTTTCTTCCAAGGCAGGAATCGTCGTTGGCTTATTCCTATAGACGATAGACTTCACGTGCCCCCACAAAAATAGTCTAGTTGGGTCAAATCGCACGAACATGGCAGCCAATTGACAGCGCCACAACGTGGGTTTAATTGCTCGCCAAACTCGCCTCTCAATTGGTTCCTGGTATCCCAAGCAATGTGGCCTATTGAAATCACATGGCAACCAAGTCCAATTCTTCAATTTTGGGCGAAAAAAGCAACTGATCATTGAACGGTACCTTGCTCCATTGACCATAACGTTGCGGCCATCATCGTCTTTGAAGAAGTGCGGTCCAATGATGTTGCCGGCTAATAAACCGCACCAAATAGTGAATTTTTCAGGGTGAATTGACAGCTCTTGAACAGCATATAGCTGATCCTCGGAAAAAATTCGGCAATTCTGTTTATTCACGTACCAATTGAGCCAACAATTATCCTCGTCGCTGAAGACAATTTTTCGATAAGCAATGTGATCTTCTTCCAGAATGTCTAAGACCCATTCACCGAAAAGACGGCGTTGTGGTAAATTGACCGGCTTCAGCTCCTGCACCAGCTATATTTTGTATGGCTCTAAACCGATGTCCCTAGTTAAATCTTCCAGGTGGTCGAATAACACAAACTCAGTTGCTGCGATCGGCGACGGATCATTAATATTGGCGGATATAGCAGCAATATTCTCCTAGGTACACGCATTCTACGGATACGCGTTGGTGGATTGATGTCCAATAGAGTCAACTGGAGTGAAATTTCGTCACAATGGCTGGAATAGGCTGCTCGGTGGTTCGATTATGACGAGCATACAATGGACGTATCTTGCGAAACACATTTTTCATAGAGCAAGAATTTTGATGATAAAACACAATAAGTGTGTATTTTGTAACCCGCTAAAGTTAATTATAGCTTAATTTGTACGGGACAGCTAAACGATATTAAGTGGCATTCAATTTCCCACTTAAATTCCGACTTGAGCTATGACAATGTTGCCACATGTTCAATTTCAAGAAATGGCAACAAAAAGTTAAAAAATAAATAAATGGTTTCCCATTACATCCCATGAAGGGACTGGGGAGAACTTCTCACAATCACTGAGCTGTGCGCTTTCCAGTTTTCACTCACTGATTGGGACCTACAGTTTTACACCGATTCCGAACGGTAATTTGAGAAGCTTTTTCATGGCTAGATACTCGATAGTGTCGCCGTCACTATGCGAGGTGACCGCCACCGAAAGAAAATTTGTAGGTGGTCAGAGCCGGGTTCGAACCCAGGATCTCATGTACAAGAGCCGCGCACACTAACCATTGCACCACCGACGGCAACAAAAAGTTATCTTAGATAAATGTTGTTATCATTTTTTCCATGGCATTTTTCGTGTCACTTGTCAAAATCTTTTAATCTTTTAAGAATACTTTTTGTATTCTTGTATTGTTTTTATATATTTGAGTAACGTTTGACAACTAAAACGAATGAACAAAAATAAAATATCTGTCGTTGCTGCTTACAACTACAACAACATCTGCTCCTACCATGTATTTGTTGGCACTGGCTACAAATGTGTTGCCGTATCATAGTTTTTTCCACGCAGTACAGTAAATGTTGACACATTTCGTAGTATTAAGTGTGGATCGTTTTATTTGGAAAGTCGTAAGTGGCAATAGCTTAATGGAAAAACAGCCCTAATGATTTGTAAGCGTTGTTCAGTTGTAAGTCTAGTCATGATGAAATGGCAAGACAAACTGAACATTTTGCCTTTGACACATGTCACGAGTCTCGCGTGAACTGGAAAAACTTTACACTGAAAAACCAAATAGCGAAAAGTATCACCCTTTATATCAGAACTTCTAAACAATTGGACTGCTTGTTTCGAATGTACTAAGAAATGTATACACGCTGAAAAATCTGTCTTTTGTTTCTTGTTTGGAGGCAAATTTAACGTGTGTTTGAAGATTGTCGCAAATATAGTCTAGTTGTGTACAAACACATTGTGTTTTTACTATTCAATATTATATGTTTGAGGCACAATGATTAATATGTTTTATGGGCTTGTGGCCGTCGGTAGTGTACATGGCGGTTACCTCGCTTAGTGATGGCGACACTGTCGAGTATTTAGCCATGAAAAAGCTTCTCAAAAATAGCGTTTGGAACCGGTGTAAAACTGTAGATCCCAATTAGCGAATGTAAGTCTAGAACGCGCACAGCTCACTGGTTGAGAGAAGTTCTCCCCAATCCTTTCATGGGATGTAATTGGAAACACATTTTTATTTATTTTTTTGATATGTGTTTATGATTCCAATACAGTTTTGTTTGTGATGCAAATACACCTGTGGTTGGTGCACTGTTAATGTACTTTCTTTGTCTCTATGACCTATCGAGAGGAAAATAATATGAGGAGGATAAAAAGAAATTGTTCTCAGCCTATGTTCCTGTTATTGCAAGTCTTATGTCGACTGATCTGTTGCGTTTCAGTTTCACACAGTCAGTCGTGAATCTTTCTTTTGGGACGTTTGGGAGGAAACACACGAATACTTTAACGTAATTATATGGATGTTTGGGATGAAAAACGAATGTTGTTCCACGTAAAAGTAAGAATCTTTGCAAGAAAACATGCTAATGTTTGAATTTACATGGAAGTGAGTTTAAGACTTGCAAATACATGAATATTTGGAGTGGGTTCCAAACACATGCATGGTTCCTGCAAAATGTGTTTGAGAGAATATATCACAAAGGCCGTTTTGTCAGCGTGTAGGGGAGGAGTTAGGCCATCAGAATGTGGTAGTTAGCTACATACTTTTTCTACGTACGTTGTGCTGCAGTGTGTCAAAGTAGAGCGCCTTGGTGATGTTCAAACTAATAAGCCGATTCCAAAGATTTTTGGATCGAAGTTTCTTATCGCACGTTACGGGATAAGGGCTAAATGAAAAAAATTAAACAACTTTTTTTAACGCTATAATGCTACAACCCAGTATTATCAACTATATTGGGTACTTTTGCTTTGGTTTGTGTCTAGACTAACATATGTTGGCTAGTTTCTAGTTTAATGGGCAGTTTTCTAGATGGAGCCTGTAACCAATGTTTCATATATATAATAGTTTTGCGTCCAATAAAAAGTAAGTTTAGAAAAGCCAAAGTGAAAGAAGTTTAAAAAAAGAAAATTTTCTTAAATGAGTGCCTTTTCTTAAAAAAGTAAATTTGCATAAAAAAAGTACCTATTCATATTCTTAAACAAAGTACCTTTTCTTAAAAAAAACTTTTCTTAAAGAAGTACATTTGCTTAAAAAAAAGTAAATTTTCTTACAAAAAGTACCTTCTCAAAAAAGTACATTTTCCTCCAACAAATTGCCTTTTCTTAAAAAACTACCTTTTTTTTTTAAAGAATACCTTTCATATGAAACAAAATAACTGTTCTTGAGATAAGTACCTACTCTTAAAAATTTACATATTCTTGAAAAAAGAACAAATTCTTAAAAAACTTTTCTTCAAAAAAATAATAACTACATTCTCTTAAAAAAAATAACTATTCTTAAAAAAATTCCTATTCTTAAAATTAAGTTTTCTGAAAAAATAAAATAATACATTTTCTTAAAAAAATAACCTTCTCCTAAACAGAGTCCCACTTCTTTAAAAAGTACCTGTTCTGAAAAAAAGTACTTCTTTGTAAAAAAAATCGTACTCTTTCATACTCTTTTCTTAAAAAACATTAGCTTTCAATTTTAGTAAAAGAAGGCAAGGACCTTTTCGGGAAAATATAATACACATTCTTACAAGAAGGACATAAAAATATACTTTTTCTTAAAAAAATAACACATTCTTTTAAAAATAATTTTCGTTAAAAAAGTTTATCATTTTAAAAAAAATATCTTTTCTTAAATATCCATTTAAGTTATCGTATTTTCAACGGACGCCTTAGGTGTGTTGGATCTAACTAGTACAGAATATATAGCGAAAGGAGCTTCGTTGCAACCGATTGTCCCCTAACACCTCATGTAATTTTTGCTTCTGAGAATTTTTTAAGCAGCACAAACAATATGTAGTACCGTTACAAAGATATGTGGAATCAAAAATTTATAATGTTAATTATTACACGGACTTTGGTTTGTAACTGGGTTATTTTGAGCCATAATGACTTCAACAAGACTTCAACAAAATGCCAATTGAATAAATTTTTAAATTATTTCAGACCCTTTGGCAACGACAACTTCACAAAGTTGATTTTTGCTTTCAACTGGGGATGAAGAGGGATTTGTTCGAAAAGGTGCCATCATTCTGCCAGTATTTGCTTAAATTGTTTGTAAGATAGGACTACAAATTTTGAGTTTGTGTTAAAGCAAAGAGCTTAGAAAATGTATTGGAAATAATTTTATAACGTTTGGGGAATTTTATAATTTTTGAAATGGGCGCTTTTTGAACAACATTTTCAATTTTCGAGTTTGTAAAAGTTTTACTTCTTGTGTTTTAAATTTTTTTTGAATCTGAATTGTAGACTAAAATCTTGTGATCAAAACCGTGATTCTATGGATAAAATTGGGCAAACGAGCTCAATTTAAAAAAAAAACTCAAACTGTCATAAAAGTTTAGTAGTTAAAATCTTACTTTTACTTTTATTGACTATATTACAACCTCATGAGGTCAGACGTCTTACACATATTATTTAAACAAACTAATTAAACAAATTTCAACGTATTGTTCCAACTGGCTCTATCCTTCGCCTTTTCTCGCCAGTTGGTAACACCAAGGATACGGAGGGATTCTTCTGCCTGGTCTTTCCAGCTGGGTCTTGGTCGTCCGCTTTTCCTGCTTCCATCGGGTACGTTATCAAAAATCTTTCGCGCTGGCTCATCTTCATCCATTCTGATAACATGGCCTAGCCAACGCAATTGGCACACTTTGATTCGTCTACTATGTCTACGTCAGAATAGACCGAGATTGACGTCGGTACTCGCCGTTTTCCCTAACAGGACCATATATTTTACGGAGAATTTTTGTCTCGAAATCTTACACTTCTTTCAATATTTCTCAATTAGAATTAAAAAAAATTTGTTTCCCACTACATCCGATGAAGGGATTGGGGAGACCTTTTCACAATCAGTGATATGTGCTCGTTCTAGTTTTATACTCACTGATTGGGACATACAATTTTACATCGGTTCCGAACGGTATTTTTGAGAAGCTTTTTCATGGCTAAATACTCGATTGTGTAGCCGACAAAATTTAGCTGTTTGCTTACTCGTATAATGTAGATTGAAAGCCATGACAATTTTAAAATTCATTCTGACACAATCCCAGAATCCCGGAAATAAAATCTAATATCCCCAAAAATGGAATTTTTCACAAAATATTAGGAATTTTCCACATTTTTAGTTGGTTTGTTATTTGCTTTGTTGGAACACATGCAGATATCAGAATTAGATAAAAGAAATCACGAGGCAGCTTTTGAGATGTTTTTCGCCAATTATAACATTTTTTTTGTAAAAATCGATCAAATTTAGATGGCTTTGGAAGACGCTGTGTGAAAAATAGGAAACTCTGGTATCTATAAAAGTAATCTAGATTTAGCTATATTTCAAACGTATATAAGAACTTAATATCACTGCGGGCAACGTCTTCAAGACATGTTCAACGACCATTATAAATCGTTGACGACAAATCGTCGACGAAATTTTCATACAAGTGTCCGCTGAATCGCACAGGATCAAATGAGCCACACTTTGCTTATCGCGTCGTTGACGACCCTGTGGGCGTCATATTGGGAATCTTCGACATTTCTGGTAACATTATCATTTATATAATCACCAACGACAACTTCAATTTCCCGGCTTAATAACAACTAAGCCGCTGGGACCGGCTGAAGTGTTTAAGACTGCCGGCTATGAGTTGGAAAGGTGCATGCATCAGCTCATATGCAAAATCTGGCTAGACTAACGCATGCCCGACGGTTGGAATTTTAGCATACTGCATCCTGTTTTCTAAAAGGCGACCCGAGTATATGTGGAATCGTCCAAGATCTTCTCGATCGTAATTTGCGAAAATCTTAAGCAGTTTGTTGCAGACCTGATAGTTAGTTAGATAGTTGGCTTTAGTCAACTATCGACCAGGTATTCACATTTAAACAAATCCTAGAGAAAACCCACGAAAATTAAGTGTACAATCAATAGCCCGATTCGAAGAAAATTTAACCAAGCTATGTCGGAGCTTGGTATTCCTGTTAAGCTGACACACCTTTGTAGAATGACACTGACCAACACGAAATCCTCGGTAAAGATTGGTAAAGATCTCATCGAACCATTTAGTAGGGCCTTAGGCTGGGCGACACCGTATAATGCGAGCTCTGCAACATATTCATTGAGATCATCGTCAGAAAAGATGCAATCAACACGAGTAAACATACTGCTCACACATGCTAATGATTTAGACATCACTGGGCGAAACCTGCGAGAAGTTCCTGGAGTAATGTCGAGAATTGAGATTGTAGCATTTGTATAACGTTACAATATTTACTGTTCACTTTGTTTATATCAACTTAGAATTAAAATTGTTTTTTTTTTTACGAGAGAACAACAAATTAATGTAGTTAATTATTTTTGTTTGTTTTTAATTGAATACTTAAAATATATAAATTCATTTTCAAATTGTGTCAAACCTGTTACAATTTTGCTCGTCACTGTAGTTTTTTATACATTTTGGTTAAAATGACTTCGATTTTAAGCATTTATTTCTTATTGTACATAATTGTATTTTGGTTGTTCCTCTTTGTCATTTTGGTAGTTACTCCGAAACAGCCGTATTTTTCCAATAAGAATACAACGGTTGGCACAATCGTTACCAATGTGATCGCCAATGGAAAACAAAATGCAAAGGTAACCTCGAATTAATTATCAATTAGAATTAACTAATCCGATAGTTAACTACCTACAAAAAAAAACTGGTCAATAGTTGACGGTTTTATATAAAAACTCCACTTGCATGATATTATCTGTTGAAAATTTCACTTAGAGAAACCTTTCTATGGAAAAATTCTTCCAAGGGAAGCATTTCTATTAAAAAATCTCTTACAAGGACCAATATTATAGAAAACATGCGTTTAGTTTGGCCTTTCTATTGAAAAGTTTTCATTAGAGAATTTTTTAAATTAAAAATTACATGAGGTGTCAGGGGACACCCGGTTGGGACGAAGTGCCTTTCGATATATGTTGTCTACTAGTTAGTTCCAACACGCCTCAGGCGCCCGATGAAAAATACAATAATTTAAATGGATTTAGTTTTTGTAAAATGATATACTTTTTTAAGAAACTGTTGGTTTTTGGAGAATGTATTTTTTTAAAAATATATTTTTAGGTCGTTTTTGTAAGAATATGTATTGTAGTTTCCGCAAAATTTCCATTTTTAAAGAGAGGTACTTCTTTTATTAAAAGCTAAAGTTTTTTTAAAGAAAAGGTACTATTTTTAAGAAAAAGTACTTTCTGTAAGAAAAAGCCAGAAGTGTATTATTTTTTTTTTTTACAAAGAAGTACTTTTTTTAAGAACAGATACTCTTTTTAGGAAAGGGTTATTTTTTAAGGAAATTTATTTAATTTCAGAAAGGCTTTTCTCTCAGGAAAATAAAAGGTATTATTTTTTAAGAAAAAGTACTTTGTTTAAGAATATGATTAAGTATTTTTTTTTGAGAAAATTTACTTTTTTTAAGAAAGGGCACTTTTTCTATACTTCTCTCACTTTGGCTTTTCTAAATTTGCTTTTTATTGAACAGGTACTTTTATTTTTAAGAACAGGTAATTTTAAAGAAGTTGCACTCGTTTTAGGAAAAGGTTATTTTTTTAAGAAAATGTACTTATTTTCAGAAAGGCTACTTATCTCATGTAAAGAAAACAGAAGGTATTATTTTTTTTTTAAGAAAAGGTACTTTTAAGAAAAGGAATTTTTGTAAGGAAATGTAGTTTTTAAGAGAAGTTAGTTTTTGAAGAAAAGGTTTTTTTTTTTTAAAAAAATATTAATTATTTTTTTTTGAATTGATCCTTTTTTCAAGAATAGGTACATTTTTAAGAGTAGGTACTTACCTCAAGAAAAGTTATTTTGTTGCACAAAAAAGTACTCATTAAAGAAAAGGTAGTTTTTAATGGAAAGGCAATTTGTTGTAAGAAAATGTACTTTAAAAGGTACTTATTTAAAAAAAAACAAATTTTGTTTAACGAAATGCTACTTTTTGTATGAAAATTTACTTTTTTTAAGCAAAGGTACTTTTTTAAGATAAGATATTTTTTTAAGAAAAGGTACTTTGTCTAAGAAAATGAATAAGTAATTTTTTGAGAAAATTTACTTTTTTTAAGAAAAGGTACTTCTTTAAGAAACTGTCCTTTTTTAAACTTCTTTCACTTTGGATTTTCTAAATTTACTTTTATTGGGTTCAAAACTATAATATATACTAAATATTGGTTACAGGCTCCACCTAGAAAACTTCCCATTAAACAAGAAATTTCACAACATATGTTAGTCTAGACATAAACCAAAACCAAAGCACCCAATATAGTTGATAATACTGGGTTGTAGCATAATAGGGCTAAAAAACTTGTTTAATTTTGATCCATTAAAGAAGCATTTCTATTGACAAATCTCTCTCGGATTTTTATTATGGAAAAAATAATCTTTGAGGAACAATATTCTAGAAAGAGTCCCCGTAGAAATATTCTTCTTAGAGAATATTTTTGTAGAAAATCTTCCCACAGAGGAATATCTCTATTGGAAAAGATTCTCAAGGATTGTGTTTTTTACCGGAAAGTAAGGATATTTTCTATATAGGGGAAAATTATTTTTCTATTAAAAAAAGTCCCTTAGGTAATATTTTCCATTGGGGATGTGCGATTAATTGATTAATCAGGCAGCGTAATGAAGCGAACCCCTGGTTACTCGTATAATTTATTAATCATATATTTTGATTAATGAATATTAATTTTGATTAATGAATATTCGTGATTAATTGATTAATCTAAGAATAGATTTATCAAAAATTTGAATAATTAACCAATTCATGTTTTTAGGGTTTTCAGTTTGAATTTTGTAAACAACATTCTTTATTCAAAATGTTCCAATGTTTCCTTTTGATTGTATAGTGTGTATTTTTGTGTTTACCAACAAATATTTGAATGATGAATACAATTATTCAAATATGATTGATCAATATTCAAATTAATTGATGAATCACAGTTTTAATTAATTCGAATTTGTGATTATTCGATTAACATATTAATCACGATATGGATTAATCAAAATTTTAATTAATCGATTAATCGCACGGCTCAATTTTCCATATAAAAAGCCACGTAAAGGACATATAGAGAGGACATTTTCTGTAGCGTTTGTTTCACATTATTCCTAGAATTTAAAAGGACTTGCGAACAAAAAATCGTAGTATTCGTGGTAACAAGCTCATATCTTAAGCTATGATTTAACAGGTTGTGCCAGTGGAACAATTGACTGCTTTTTTCACGTCGTTTCAGGCACATGTGTTAAACTTTAATGAAACTTAAACTTAAATGCTGAGTGAGGGAGAATTAAGTCACCAAACTAAAAACTTAAGTTAGGTTGGCTACAAATGACTGTCACTATTGACACACTTGGTACAATGAGGGCAGATGTGGTACCACGGGGCGTCTAGTATGAGCAAGTGTCGTTCATCGTATGTGGGACATATAACATCAAAAAACCTCATCTTCAAAGTCAAAATCAAAAACTTTAAAAAATTCGTGAAAGGTAAAAAAAGGTAAAAAAAAATTGATTTTTTTAAAGTTTTTTGCGATTTTGATTTGATGAAGTTTTTTGATTTTATGTGTTCACAATATTTGTTTCTTATGATAAGAGCTACAAATTTCCTTCAGAGAGTAAATCAATATTCCGAACTATTTGCAAAATATGAGCCTGACAAAATGATCACTTTTTTTGCAAGAATGACACCAAGGCCCCAAATCTTAAAGTCACTGACTTTGGGCAAAACTGGGACCGGGGCTTTTTTTTTGCGTTTATCACGTAGTGGTGTCCGTATATGGTTATATTTCCATGACTTAAAAAATAACACACAGTATAGCCTTAGGGATTTTTTTTACAGAAATAATAATCTTTGAGGAACAATATTCTAGAAAAAGTCCCCATAGGGTATAACTATCCCATAAAAATAAAAAAAATAAAAATATTCTACTTAGAGAATATTTTTGTAGAAAATCTTCCCACAGAGGAAATTTTATCTTGGAAACGTTTCTCAGGGATTGTTTTTTTCAGAAAAGTTGGTATATTTTCTACATAGGGAAAATATATTTTTCTATTGAAAAAGTTATCTTAGATAACCCAGTCTATACAAAAAGCCATTTAGATAATATTTTCCATTAAGGGTGTGTGATTACGTGATTAATCAGTCAATGTGATTAATTGATGCCCTGGTTACTCGCATAATTGATTAATAATACGTTTTGATTAATCATATTTACGATTAATCGATTAATCTTATTTTTGATTACTCAATATTCATGATTAATTGATTAATCTAAAAATGGATTAAACAACAATTGGAATAATTGAGCTATTCTTGTTGTTTTTCCCTGCACTGACCCGCCTATATTTTTTCCACGACAGTCACCTCGCTTAGTGTTGGCGACTCTATCAAGTTCTTAGCTATGAAAAAGTTTCTCAAAATACCGTTCGGAACCTGTGTCAAATTGTAGGTCCCAATCAGTGAGTATAAAACTTGAAAGCGAACAGCTCAGTGATAGTGAGAAGCTCTCCCTAGTCCCTTCATGGAATGTTATGGGAAAATAATTATTTTATTTATTTATTATTTTGTCAACAACCTTCTCTATTCAAAATGTTCCAATGTCCCCTTTTGATTGAATAGTGTCTAATTTTATATTAAGCACAAATTATTTGAATGAGGAATAAAATTATTCAAATTATTCTTAATTCAGTTTGAATTAATTAGAATTTTTGATTATTCAATTAACTGAATAAACACGATAACAATTAATCAAAAAATTAATTAATCAATTAATCGCACAGTACTATTTTTCATATAATTCATTTTATATAGCTTTCGTTTCACTTTTTTCATGGAATTTAAAAGTACTTGGGAACGGGAAATGCGATATATTCGTGGTAGGCGGTTCATATTTTAAACTCTGCTTAAATTAATACAGGTTGTGCTATGGGAAGAATTGATTTATCTTTCCTACGTGTGGTTTTAATCACTTAATTTAAACTCAAATATGTAGAGTGACGCACCAAAGAAATTCAAATAACTTTTTTTAATTAAAGATTTTCATTTATTTTTTTTATTGTACTGAAATTCAATTTTGTTTTATAAAACTAATTGGTTTTGAAGATGATAGACTGTTAATTATCCCTATTGTCATCCACGCATATGCGACACCTGATCAGAAAATTATTCATCGCGTCCTAAAGGGTTGAAGTCGGGACCGCCTCAATTATTATTTTAATGGACAGCTTCAATTCAGTCAAATTTCTTGGTTTCGTTTTGTACACATCTTGCTTGATATGACCCCATAAAAAAGTCTGGTGCAGAGAGGTTAGGTGATCTTGAGGGCCAGTGGAAACTGGAGTTTCTGGATATTAATTTGTTAGAGAATTTTCGTTGGAGGTCTGCCATAACCGGTCTGGCCATGTGTGCAGTTGCTCTATCTTGCTGGAACCAAATGCTGTTGAAACGGTGATAAACTGATTCAAAATTTTTCAATAACGGTCCCCATTGGCAGTTGCTCTTACACTGTTTTCTTCAAAGAAGGGTCGTCCCACAATGTACCTTGATGAAACTGCGCACCACACAGTGACTCGTTCTGGGTTCAGTTCCGTCTCATGGAGTATTTCTGGATTAGATTCACTCCATATTTGGCAATTTTGCTTGTTCACATTGCCGTTTAAATCAAAATGGCCATCATCAGACATATACATACAATTTATCAAGTTGTTGTCTTCTTCCAAAATTTCAGCCGAATATGCAAATCCAGAGGCTTTAACTTGTTTGTAATTTGGACTTTGTACGGAAACAAGTTTAAGTCATCATGAATTAGCCGTTGTAATGACCGATAAGTTTCGGGCCGAAGCGCTTGAATAGCCGCCATTGTATCTTGAATCCGAACATAGGGATGGTATGGTCTTCGTGCAATACTTCCAGATTCGGCAGGCAAATATATTTACCCACCGCATAGTGGACCATCTAATCGGGCGATTGCCGGCAAACTGCCGCCTAAATTCCCTTTGGGCGGAAATGAAGAAGAAGGGACGTAGAATAAGCCCTGGTGAACCAATAGCTTCTTCAGTAATCACGAGCCGAGAGGCCGAGAGAGGCCAATTGTCTGTCTATTAAACAGTGTCCAGTGATCACAGCTACTAGCGTGGATAGTATATTGACAAGGAATGGATATCAATATTACCGTACGATTCAGGTCATAACTTGGCCATGCTTGCCTGGTGATTTTGCGGTTTGTGCGCTCAGACCATCCATCATTCGCGTGTCTCAGAGCATCGGTTTTGAGCATGAGCTTGCGTGCAAAATGGGGCAGACCCACATAATCCATATTGGAACAGGTAGTAGAACACGTAAGGTAGTCCCTAATATTGCCAGTTCATCTGCTTTATGATTCCCTGGAATGTTCCTGTTCCCTGGCACCCTTATAAGGTGAATATCGAACTGCTTGGCTATGCCAGTTAGAGATGCCTGGCAGTTGTGGACAGTTATTGAAGTCAGTAATACCAATGTCACCGATTTTATAGCAACCTGCCTATCAGAGTAAATGCTGATATCTCAGGCGGGGATAACGTTTTCTTTCCTGAAAGGCACTACAAGGGACAGGTAGCCTTTGTGCAAGGTCTAGAACCATCTCTTTCAAATAGACCAAAAACCTATCGTAACATATAGTTTAGAACCATTAGTATAGAAGCCTACATATCTTCTCTAATCTGGTTTACGTCCCTCCCAATCGTGATTGCCCGGGACAAGAGCGGAAAAGTTTCTCTCAAAGGTAGAAGTCGGTGTCATGTAATCCACTGTTATTGTGGTTATCCTCAGTGGATAACCTCGCGAGGATTGGCGACGTTGCAGTCATTTGTCTTCCCAGCACATCTAGTGGTGTCAGGTGGACGATAATAACGATAAGGTCACTTGTGGTACAAACCATTGCCATTCTCTGGACTTTTGTCAACAAACCCAGATAAGTGGATTTTTCCAGTACTAGCCACCAAACAACAATGTGGTAAAGCAATATTCTACAGCTGTATATATAAAGTAAACTATTTTCGGCGATAAGCCCTATAGTCCACCCTTTTTTTCAAATATAGAGCCCCTGTGGTTCTATCCATATCCATAATGTCCTATCCATAATGTATGACTTCTGTCGAGAATCAAACATAGATGTATTGTATTATCGCTCCAGCTGTAGCAAAACACTATTCAGTGCCGAATTCCAGTGAAGTGGTGATAGGAGTCCTCCTTGGGATGTACCTCTATTCAAATTTCGAGTTAAAGTCGTGTGTCACAGGGACGAGGTTATGCGCCCTCGTACGTAATCCACAGATGAAAGTATTGATTCGCTGGTCAATATAGAGTGTCGATAAAGCCGATTTTATCGATGCCGGTAAGACGTTGTTAATTGTACACTCTTTATCGGCAAATGCGGCAAGATTGTATTTCTTCAGATACCTAGATTTATCTATGAAGTTCACTAGAGTGCGCAGAGCAGTTTCCGTAAATATTCCCTTGTTTTGGACGTGCTGGCATTGAAACAGCAGAGAAGTATCAATGGTCGTATGCAAAAAAGAGTCAATTATCTTCTCCATTGAAGGAGAGACGAGTGTCTAAATTCATTTGGACTAATGCGAATAATGCAATGATTTGCAGGATTTCGGAATAAATATCACCCTGGATTAACTTCATCTAACGGGAAAACAGGATAGGTTGACGCAGCTCGTATAAAGCTCGTATAAAGAAGCCAGGGAGCCAAACGGTGTAGCCCACTTTGTAACCCCACTGGTGCTATGCCGTTAGGGCCAGGAGAGCTCAAAACTTCCTATTCTCCAGTGCAGTGTTTCTTCAATCACGATATTTCCCGCAACGTACGAGATATCGTGGTTTTTCGGCGAGTTTGCGGATCAGATTCCTGGAATGTTCACCGCCCGTTTTGTTCTTTCACATATCTCAGACTCGTTGTTAATGCCGTCGCAGAAATAATGCCAAGAATTCCTCTTTGAAGATGTTAACTCTTTCTTATATTCTTGAACTCACATTTCCAGTCTCGCTCTGTCCTTGAGGAATTTGCCCTAATAAAAACCTTTCTTCAAGACTTTCTCAGGAATTGCAGATCTTTGTGCCACCACGGAGGTTTTTTCTTACGTAGCGTAGGTAGGAATCGGTGGGGTATGCGGATTTAAGTGATCTGTTAAGAGCTGAGGCGAGAGCATCGCTAAGATTATCAACCTCAGTGGTATTAACCGGTTCAGAGAGAGGAATGGTTTTCATAAAACCGTCCAGAATATGTACATGGTTCAATTTGTTTACCGAACGTAGCAGAAAACAGAGTGACAATGATCTGCGAGTGTAAAAAACTGTATGTAACATTAGCCGGAAAAACAAATGCTCACTCGATACCTTCTATCCGATGATCAACAAGGTATCCTGTGATGCAATGATGACATCAAGGATCTCTTGTGTATCTATAATAACCATAATCTATAAATGTCTTTCCTCTATTAGTTATGTTGGTACTCCAAATTGTATGGTGCGCATTGACGTCCGCAAAAATTAGCGTCCTCTGAAGAAGCGACGGCCCTGTCTTTAAACGGCATTACTAGATGTGGTAATTGTCCATCTCCAGGCTAGTAGCGGTAACGTCTCAATCGTAATAGTTAGATGAAAGAAAACTATTCTAATGCGTCTTGACAAGAATACTTATTGTCGCCGTATCCATGGCTTTAAAAACAAGAAGCTTGTAAACTGGGTCTTCAATTCCTATCTTGATTTGTCCAGGGTTTTGGATAAAAACGACATCAGCTCCATATTTTTGTATAATCAGCTTTAGAGTCATGGAGGTTTATATGCAGAGACTTCAACATACTCCGCCAAGTCCCCTTCCACCACCGTGCTGTTGGCCTCGTTGTCGATGTCGTTCAGTAGGTCATCTGAAAGCTCATCAATGTGCTTTGATTTGGTCAATGAAGCATCATACCATGCAGTATCCATAGGGTTGAATTGAATAGGATTGAATTAAATAAAACCAAATAAATGAGAATTGTGTTTAATTGAATGGAACTGAATTGAACTGAATTGAATTGGGTTGAATTGAATTGAGTTGAATCGAATTGAATTGAATAGATTTGAATTGAATTGAATAGATTTGAATTGAACTGAATCGAATTAAATTAAATTGAATTTAATTGAATTTCATTGAGCTGAATCGAATTCAATTGAACTGAATTAAATTGAAATGAATTGAATTGAGTTGAATTAGATTTGATTGCGCTGAATTAAACTGAAATGAATTGCAGTGATTGAATCAAACTGAATTGAATTGAACTGAATTGAATTGAATCGAATTGAATTGAATGGAGTTAAATTGAATTGAATTTCATTGAACTTCATTGAATTGAATTGACTTAAATTGAATTGAACTAAAATGAATTGAATTGAATTGACTTGACTTGACTTGACTTGACTTGACTTGACTTGACTTGAATTGAATTGAATTGAATTGAATTGAATTGAATTGAATTAATTTGAATTGAACTGAATTGAATTGAATTAAATTGAGTTGAATCGAATTGAATTGAACTGAATTAGATTTTAAGGGAACTAAATCGAATTGAATTGCATTGAGTTGAATCGAATTCAATTGAATTGAATTGAAATAAATTTAATTGAATTGCATTGGGTTGAAATGGATTGAATTGCAGTGAATTTAGTTGAAGTGAATTGCACTGAATTGAATTGAATTGGATTGAGCTGAATTAAAATTAATTGAATTGCAGTGGATTGAATTGAATTGGGTTGAATTGAATTAACCTGCATTTAATCATACTGAATTGAATTGTAATGAATAAATTGAACTGAATTGAATTGAATTGTAGTAGCGTCAATATGTGCAGCTACGTCCCTCTCCACTGCCGTGTTGTTGGCCTCATCGTCGGTGCCCTCCAGTAGGCTATCTGAATAATGATCAATAAGCTTTGATTTGGTCAATGAAGCATCATTCCGTGCAGTATTCATTCGACATTTGCAGCTATGTCCCTCCCTACTAATGTGTATTTAATCTCATCGTTAACTTCCGGGGGCCTACATGCGGGTTTGTCAATGTGCTTGCATTCAGACTCCGAAGTGATTTCCTCCGCAGTATTCACACATTTAGTTTCATCTAGATTCGTATTTACCACCCTCTAATTCATACCGTAAACTTTAGGAATGTTAATGTTGTAGTTTGTGACTTCTATGACAATTTTTTGGATCAAAAGTTCTGTCATTATCACACCGTCCTCGTATGTTGTTTCGGAAATGTTAATCATCACAATGCGTACGTGCTCGTGTCTTCTCTAAGTGTCTCTGTGTGTTTGTAATTGTATTTAAACATGTCTCCGACTTTTCGTCGACGGACACACACACTCAATACGTATTAGTGACTGTGACTTTCCTTCACATTACAAATGCGTCCCTTTATGTGTGCACGTGTGTGTGAGCAAACAAGTGATATGCAAAATTATGCTTAAGTGTATTTGTGGGCTATTAAAGGTGCTCTTGTTTTTTGTGTTGTTGTTGTTGTTTATGTTGATGTTATTATTTCTTATGTATGTCAACCATCAAAACATCAAGTTAGTAGAAGCACCAGCAAAACAACAACACAAGGATTAAAGAAGGAAAAAACACACACACACGAAAAAAGGATCCATCATCACGACATCACTCACTCAGCAGCCAAAACACACTTGGGCTCTAAAGCTCTATAGGTGGTGAGCGGGTGTGTGTGGATGTGTTTTTGGTCGTTTTGTACGAAAAACTATAGTGGATTCACATGTGAGATATGGCAATTGAGACAACAAGTGTTTTAAGCGGGCACTTTAAAAAGTACAGTGTCAAAAATTGTACACAATACATCATTTTATATGGAAGGAAGGAATATTTTTATAGAAGGCGACGTACCAGTATGATATTGGATATATGTTGGTAAGTGGTTTTAAAATATTGGCCACTTATTTTTGTAGGAAAAACTTTCCTTTTATAAGAAAAAGATTTTCGTTCCACTATTAGATTGATCCTTCCATTGCAAATTAATACAAATGAATTTTTCTACGAAACAAAATCGAAATCTTTCATACGGATGCAAAATAAATGGGTCCTTACCCATTTTTTTTACCAGAAAAAAGTTTATTTTGTACAGTAAAGTACAAAAAATTTGTAGGTCGAAAAAGAATTCATGACAAAAAATATATGGTGCAGTGGTTGGTGTATGAGACTCCTGTACATGAGATCGAGGATTCGATCCGTGCTCAAACCTTTTTAAATTTCTTTCGACGCCTTGATTAGTGACTTCGGCACTAACGAGTAATTCGTGGTAATTACTCGATAAAAAGAAAACCATTCGGAACTGGTATACAATTGTAGATCCCTCTTAATGTGTCTAAAACTAGAAAGCGCAGAGCCCACTGATTTCTAGAAGCATAGTTGGTACAATTGTACGTTTTTTGATTAAACCTAACCCAACAAAGTACCGTGTAATTTGATACACTAACCAATTATCGTAAATATACTACAGTACACATGAAATGTTATACCGTAACAAAACAACTCTCCTAGTTTTAATTTGTAATAAACGGGTTTCCAATAGGGACGGGTAGATGTTAAATCTTAATAAAATGATTTATGTCAGAAAGATGATACCATTCAAGTGGCTACCCCGGAGTGCCTGGGTGACTCGCATCCGAGAGGTAATATTGTCGATGACTCCGTCGCATAGATCAGGCTGAATTTGGGCGATGGCACGGGTCACGGGTCCATCAATCATTTATGGTCGTTTGTTTTTACCGCAAGAGATCGTCAGAGAGACCGCAAGAGAGAGTAAATTTTTACAAGACATTAATTAAATTAATTTTGCTTTTATTGAATATTATAAATCCCCATGAGGTCAGATGTCTTACACATATTAATTAAACAAACAAATAAACAAATTTGAATATATTTCTCCAACTGGTTCTATCCTTCGCCTTTTCTCGCCACTTGGTAACTCCAAGGATACGGAGGGTTTCTTCGGTCTGGCCTTTCCATCGGAGTCTTGGTCGTCCCCTTTTCCTGCTTCCATCGGGTATGTTATCGAAAACCTTTCGCGCTGCCTCATCTTCGATCGTTTTCATAACATTGCCTAGCCACGCAATTGGCCTAATTTGACTCGTCGAATACAAATGATTTAGCTCTTGCTTCCAACGACGTCAGTACTCGCCGTTTTCTTTAAGGGGTCCACATATTTCACGGAGAATTTTTCTCTCGTATACTTCCAGGTATTTTTCATCCGCTTGCGATATGACCCAAGTTTCGGAGCCATATGTGAAGACAGGTAAAATGAGAGTTTGATATAGCTGGACTTTTGTCCGTCGAGAGAGGACTTTGTTCCTAAACTTTTTGCTGAGCCCAAAATAGCATCTATTTGCTAGCAATTCTCCTATTTATCTCCAAGCTGACGTTGTTGTCCTTGCCCACAGCGGATACAAGGTAGACAAATTCATCTACCACTGCAAAATTAAATCGGCTGTCGTCGTTCAACTGCGGACCAAGTCGAGAGATTTGTCTTGTCGTTGACACCATCAATTTTATCTTGCCCTCATTAACAGCAAGACCCGACTTCGCTGATTCCTTTTCAATTCTTGAAAATACTGCAGTAACCTCTCGCAAATTTCGCCCAATGATGTCTATGTCGTCACTATACGCCAGCAACATATGGCTTTCGTGTTAATGGTCTTGTTCGTATTTCCTGCAGCCTTTCTCATTATTATCGCCATTAAGATGTTGAAGAGTAGTGCTGAAAAGTGGTCTCTCCACATTTTAAGCACACACTATTTATAAGTCACCAGACTCCCATTCTCGTCCGTGCAGAAGGGCAGCCCAGTATTCGGCTTGGTGTTCGATCTTCGTACTCTCTGGAAAAATTTTCGGAATTCATTGCTCATCATTCACATTTCGGTCTATTCATTCTCTCTCTACTCTCGCTGCCATTTGTTCCTCTTATATAGTTGGTTTTCCTCCCTTCTCAACCCCTTGTACCGCTCGTTCGCAGCACGCGTTGTAACTGACTGTTTCGTCGCCATAGGTGCATCGTCTTTTTCGTCAGTTGCAATGCGACATTCTTCGTCGTACCATGGTTTATCCCTCTGCGGTTCTTGATAGTCAACTTCAGTTCTTGCAGTGGTATTCAAAGAATGGGAGAAGTGCTTCCGCTGCGGTTCTGGGTCCACAGCAGGAGGAGTATTCTGCTCCAGCAGAAGTGTGAGGTTTTTGGTGATAGGCGGATTGCAGATTGTCGATATCTAGCTTTTCCCGTGTTCGGCTTCGTACGTTTTTCACCCTGCTCAGTCTTGTGCGATCTTTCGGTGCCACCAGGTACTGATTCGAGTCGATATTGGCACCTCGAACCACACGTACATCCATTACACTAGAAGAATGCTTGGCATCTATTACCAACTGATCAATCTGGTACTTCGTTCTCTTATCAGAAGAGAACCAGGTCGCCTTATGTATTTTCTTATGCTGGAATCGTGTGCTACTAACTACCATGTTCTTTGCAGCGGCGAAGTCTATCAATCTTATTCCATTATCGGAGGTGGTATCATGTACTAGACTGTAATTACCGATGGTTGGTCGAAAGACACTTATTTTATTGATTTATTTTTATTATTTATTTCCCAATTTCCTTTCCCAATATGACACTAAAATCGCATAGAATAATCTTAATGTCGTGGTCAGGATAGCGTTCATATACTTCCTCCAGATGCTCATAAAATGATTCTTTGACCTCATTGTCTTTATCCTCTGTCGGTGCGTGCACTGAAATTAACGAGATGTTGAAATGTTTCGCATTAATGCGAATTGTGGCTATGCAGTCACTCACTGGGTTTAACCTTGAAACTAGGTGTCGCGGTTTCTTACCAACTATACATCCGCACCCGAATTCGTGCTGTCTCTCATGGCAGCTGTAGTAAATATCGCAGTTTTTCTTCTTTAATTTATTAACTTACTGTTTTTAATAACAATCAACAAATATTGGAATTTTATTAGTCAGAGCACAAAAAAGACCCCAAAGTAGTGTTGGTATGCACTAAAATGACAATGCCGTTTTTTATTCCTGCTGTACGTACCGTCATTTGCCAAATAGCGATATGCAATAAAAAAAATCTATAAAACTCACAGAACTAGTTGTTTGAATTTAGATTAGACTATGTTTGACTTGTTTTGAATTCAATTGAACGGAATTGAATTGAAATGAATGGAATGAAATGGAATGGAATGGAATGGAATGGATTGGAATGGAATGGAATTGCCTTGAATTGAATTGAATTAAAATGAAATGAGTGGAATTGAATTGAAATGAATTGAATTAATTTAAATTGAATTGAAAAATTAATTGGACAGTTACGATTAATTTTTAAATTAAAATCTAAATCATATTCTAATTTGGAATGAGTGTTTAATATAAAACACTAAACGCTAATATAAACCTTGAAATTTTGAAATCGTATTCGAATTTGATAGACATTTCCGGCGGCCGGAAGACGGGTCGCAGTAAATAACACTTCAATTGCAAAATTTACGGTTTGTTTTCGTTATGAAGGTGGGCCCCAAATTTCAAAATGAAATAGCCTCTCAAGCAGTGATGAAAAGCCCCAAAAATGTGTGAAGCACGACCCCAAATAGTTTAGTGGGGGCGGCTTTAACGTTTTTGTTTTAAACCGTTTAAAAATAAGGACCCAATAACCACCAATATATTTGTTGACTCCAAAATAATTATTTGTTGTATACTGATAAAATTTGGGGCCAGATTTCATTGACTCTTTGGGGTGTATTTACTTGAAATGTAATTTTAAAGAATAAAAATTGCACCCCAGGAAAATCGGTCCCAATAGAAAAATATTGGTTTTGTTTTATCCGTCGATTTGATTAATTTATGAACACACACATAAACATATTCCATGAAACATTGAACAAAATAAGATAGAATAGAATAGTTATTTCAAATATTTGTCTCCCTTTTTTGTGAAGTCTCTGTTTTCTGTTTCGCGCAATTGTTTTTGGATTTTTTTTTTAATTTCTTTCAAAAACAGTAAAATATAGTTTATTAAAATTGTTGTTGATCGTGTGTTGAAGCGCGATTTTTGTTTGGGAAAATTTTTTGTCATTTCTACAGAAAAACGTATCTTATTGTCGTACAGTAGTGCAAGATACAATGCTGGTCTACACCTAATAAAAATGATTGCACGTCAATATCCTTAATGTTTCATTTGAATTTTCAGAAGTGGGTTTATATTAGTAGTGTACTTTTTACTAATATTTGGGGCCTAATTTCATTTGTTATTATGGGGTGTTTTTTCATTAAGTTTTATAGTAGCCATACGAAATTGCACCCTGAGAAAAAACACACCCCAATTTACTTATGAAATAACACTCCAAAACATGAAGACGAACCCCAAGTAAAATGAAATGTCCCCCAAAAAATAATTGGGGTCCACTTTCATTGGGGCCTACATTCATAATGAAAAAACACCCCAAGTGTAAGCAAAAATGGACCCCAAATGTACGAAATAACACCCCAAGTGTAAGCGAAAATGGACCCCAAATGTACGAAATAACACCCCGCAGTTTCGTGTTGTTGTAACCTGTGTTTTGGTTTGGGGTCCACTTTCATTTTGCAATTGGGGTGTTATATCCTGGGGCCCGTTTTCATTCCGCCGACATTTCCATGCATGAACATCTTATAAAGAGCTCTATTACACGATGTAATTTCTTGCGGGCATATTTTTCAGTTCTCTTTCAAAGTTACACAATTCATCCAGCTATTACACGTTGCATTTTTCCAATGCCGAATTATAGAATTATCATAATAGTAATAACCATGAAATGTCACAATTAAGACAAAAATGGAAACTACACAAAGAGAAATTGAAAAAAAATACCCGAAACACAATGCCAGGGCATTTCATGGCATATTTTCCTCCTCTCTTACTTCTCTACACCTCTTGCAATATTTTAACAATATTTATTAAATTTTGAAAAAAAAATAAATGGTTTCCCGTTGCATCCCATGTAGGGATTAGGGAGAGCTTCTCACAATCAGTGAGACGGGCGCTTTCTAGTTTCTCACTCACTGATTGGGACCTAAAGTTTTACAACGATTCCGAACGGTATTTTGAGAATCTATTTCATGGCTAAATACTCGATAGTGGCGCCGTCACTAAGCGAGGTAACCGCCGTCGAAAGAAATTTAATGTGGTCGGAGCCGAGATCGAACCCACGTTCTCATGCACAAGAGCCGTGCGCACTACCATTACACCACCGACGAAAAATATCAATTGAAATTTGGAAGTTCTGTTTGAAATTTAAAACACATCATCATACGACAAGAAAATTTCTTCAATTGTTTAATTTTTTGTTATTGTTGTTTTTTCAAATGACAAGGTAAATAAATTTTGTTTATCAATTATTTTCGTTTCTGATTAATAATTGTGTTTATCTTCCTGACGATGCTACCCAAAGGGTTGCGAAATATCGAAGAATAAAATCAATTAAAAACACGACCAAACGCTCAAACAATTTAATTTTTGAATACAATACGAAAGGTCGAATAAATCACCACTTATTCAATCAATTGAAATTTTAAAAACATCAATTGAAATCTAAAATCCATAAGATGAAATTTAAAAATTATTAACTGATTTTATATATTAGATTTTTAAATAACAATTGACATTTTTGAAATTTCAATTGATATTTTTCAAATTTCAATTCATATTTTTCAAATGTCAAATAGAGTTTTTAAATTTCAATGGAGTTTTTTAAAATTCCAATTAGAAATGTTGTAGTTTAAATTATTTATTTCTTTGTCAAATTATCAAATCATTTTGAAATTAAGATTGTTTAAAATCTTAAGCAGAATTTATTCCAACCATAAAATTATATTTGAAAGTCGTTATCGTGTTACTTAAAAAAAAATTCATTGACATTTGAAAATCATTTGGTCTTTTCTTGTATTTTTACATTTTTGCACGAATATTTAATACAAATTGAGTAAATCACGGTTAACCTGAGAAAAAAAATCATTCCCACTTCATCCCATGAATGGATTGGAGAGAGCTTCTCACCAACAGTGAGATGTGCGTTTTCCAGTTTTTACAGTCACTGATTGGGACCTACAGTTGTACATAGATTCCGAACGGTATTTTGAAAAGCCTTTCAGAGATAAATACACGATAGTGTCACCGTCTCTAAGCGAGTTGTCCGATATTTAACACAAATTGAATAAATTCCTGTTAACCGGAGAAAAAAATTGTTTCCTACTTCATCCAATGAAGGGATTGAAGAGAGCTTCTTTCTATTTTTAGACTCACTGATTGGGTAAGAAGATTGAATAACGGCCCTAATAATGGGCTGCCCTCCTGCAAGGACGAGAATGGGAATCTGGTGACTGAGAAGCAGTGTGTGCTCAAAATATGGAGAGACCACTTTTCAGCACCACTCCACTCGGATTCTTCCGCTGAAGATCAGGAGGTAATGATAGTGGAAGATAGTGTAGATTGTACCACCCCCCCCCCCAACCAAGACGAGATTAGAACGACGATCTCCCGCCTTAAGAATAATAAAGCCGCTGGTGCGGATGGCCTACCCGCTGAACTTTTTAAGGCAGGTGGCGAAGATCTGGTAGCCCACATACATCAACTTATATGCGGTATATGGTAAAGGGACGATGCCTGACGATTGGAGTCTCAGTATATTATGTCCTGTATTCAAAAAGAGTATTCTGTCTGTCTGTTGCAACTATCGCGGTATCAGTCTTTTATCCATCGCGTATAAATAAGGTCTTGTCGAGCGTATAATGTGAAAGACTAAAGCCAATTATTGAAAACCTGATTGGACCTTATCAGTGGGTTTTTAGACCAGGCAAGTCCACGACTGACCAAATATTCACGCTACGCCTGATCCTGGAAAAGACCCACGAAAAGCAAATCGATATATACCACCTTTTTGCCGATTACAAAGCTGCTTTCGAAAGCCCCATATGGGGAAAACTGTACGCAGCTATGTCTGAAATTGGTATTCCGGCAAAACTGATTCGCTTCTGTAGAATGACGCTGACCAACACCAAATCAACAGTGAAAGTGGAGAAAGACCTCACTGAACCATTCTGTACCAAGCGAGGACTTAGACAAGGCGACACACTTTCGTGCAATCTCATCAACATCTTAATGGAGATAATATTGAGAAAGGCTGCAGTAAATACGAACCAGACCATCAACACGAGAAGGCATACGTTGCTGGCGTATGCAGACGACATAGACATCATTGCGCGAAATTTGCAAGAGGTAACTGCAGTATTTTCAAGAATCGAAAAGGAATCAGCGAAGGTGGGTCTTGCTGTTAATGAGGGCAGGATAAAATTGATGGTGTCAACGACTTGAGAAACCTCTAGACTTGCTCCGCACTTGAACGTTGACAACCGATTTCATTTTGAAGTGGTAGATGAATTTGTCTACCTTGGATCCGCCGTGAACAAGGACAACAACGTCAGCCTGGAGATAGATAGGAGAATTGTGCTTGCAAATAGATACTATTTTGGGCTCAGCAAGCAGTTTACGAACAAAGCCCTCTCTCGACGGACAAAAGTCCAGCTATATCAGACTCACATTGTACCTGTCTTCACATATGGCTGCGAAACTTGGGTCATATCGCAAGCGGATGAAAAACACCTGGAAGTATACGAGAAAAAAATTCTCCGTAACATATATGAAACCCAGAGCTATATAATCTATATTCTGACGTGGACAAAGCTAGACGAATCAAAGTGGGCCAATTGAGTTGGCTAGGCCATGTTATCCGAATGGATGAAGATGAGCCAGCGTGAAAGGTTTTTGATAACGTACTTGATGGAAGCAGGAAATAGGACAACCAAGACTCCGCTGGAAAGACCAGGTAGAGGAATCTCTCCATATCCTTGGTGTTACCAGCTGGCGAGAAAAGGCAAAGGATAGAGCCAGTTGGAAGAATACGTTGAAATTTGTTTAATTTGTTTGTTTAATTAATATGTGTAAGACGTCTGACCTCATGAGGTTCTAAAATAGTAAATTAAAGTAAAGTAAAGGTTGGGACGTACAGTTGTACACCGATTTGGAACGGTATTTTGAAAAGCCTTTTCAAGGATAAATACTCGATAGTGTCGCCGTCACTACGCGAATTGACCGCCGTCGAAAGAAATATAAGGTGGTCAGAGCTGGAATCGAGCCCATGTTCGGCTTGTTTGCAGGATTTGTTTTAAAGAACATAATGATAAAATTATTATAGATTTTTACAGTGTATTATTTTGTAATTAAAAATTAGAAAATTTAACGATTTTACTCAAAAGTAGTTAGGGTGCAATATATCTTTGTATAGAGAAAATATTTCCTTTCGTACTATGAGAGACTAAAATTATTTTCCAACAACTTCATCTTTAGCAGTGGTTAGTTCTTTAACAGTACCAAAGTAGAAACATTTTCCCAACCCTGATGCATTTGCGTAGCTGTATGTGTTTTGATATGTTCACTTTAGCACTCGTGCACACCGACACCAATAACAACAATCCGAAGCAACATTTACTCGCATTTGTTTGTTTGCTTATTTGTTTTCCGTCGGTTCGTTGAATCGAGCAGAAAGTTGAAAGGTTTCGTACGTACACACAGATGATAAACCAAGTGCAAGTGAAAGTGAATTACAAACTTGCACCTTGAATGACATGAATTCTCGTTGCGACCGCTTGCTGCTCCTTTGCTCCATCCCTTGGCAATCCTTGCAAATCTGTATGGATACAAGTAGGTGTGAGTATTGGTTTGTAATGAATAGATAGGTTTTAGTGTATTTACAAACACACACACAAATCCAACTATATATGCATGCCGATAGATGTCCATGTATGCACGCGTAACGAGTGTGAGTTCAAGTTTAAAAGGACCTTGTGTGTGTGTGTGTGTGCGTGTGTTTGGGTTTTAAAAGGATGAAATTTTGGAAGAAAAAAAAGTGTAAGAGAAAAGAAACTAGTTGTTTTTTTATCACCTGCAGCATTTCAATGCACACACGTCTGTGGGTGACGGTTAAATGAGATTTTAGTACGAACATGATGGTTTCTTGTTTGCCACAAATAATGTGTATGTAATGTGTGTATGTATGTGTCATGGGTTTTTGGAAATTTTTTTGGCAAAATGCTAAGTCAGGTCCTTTGCATGTACATGTATGTAAGTTGGATAGAAGTTAAGTCATTTATCGAAAACTAGAAATTCTCTGCAAGAACGATTATGAATGAACTCATATATGCTGAGATGAAAGGTAGCAAAATTACCATAAGGTCCAGAAAATAGCAATTTATTTTGTTTATACTGATAACAAGGGCTGATCAAAGGGGACGTTTCCAGTACAATAACTAGTAAAGATTTAATAAAAAAAATAGGATGTAGTTTGTATCAGCTCAAAGATTATGACACAAAAACAAATCCTTCTGTAAAAGATCTGGATTTGAATTTGAAAACATTTAGCTCTTTGCAGGCCACAAGTACGGTATTGTAATAAAAGCGCGACTTAGTTTTATAGAGCTCAAAGATTAGTATTTGAAAGTATTTTACTATTTGAAATACAGTTTAGCCCTTTAAATGCTACAAATCTGATATTCTTCCATAAGCAAGATTTCATTTGATAGAGCTCAAAGATTGGTATTTGAAAACTTCCAAGATTTAGTCCTTTAAAGGCTACAAGTTTGATATTCCTATATAAACAAGATTTAATTTGATTGTGCTCACAGATTGGTATTTGAAAATAACCGAGGTTTATCCTTGAAAGGCTACAAGTTTGATAGTCTAATATAGGCAAGATATCATTTTAGTTTAATGTTTGGCAATATTATAGGTTTAGTCCTTTAAGGGCCTTAAGAAGA
Source organism: Phaonia tiefii (assembly GCA_963931995.1). NCBI lineage: Eukaryota > Metazoa > Arthropoda > Insecta > Diptera > Muscidae > Phaonia > Phaonia tiefii. Next base: position 27,533,540 of record OZ008367.1, read on the forward strand.
TTTAATTTTATAGAGCTGAAGGATTGGTATTTGAAAATATTCAAGGTTTAGACCTCTTGAGGCTACAAGTTTCATATTCTAACATAAGCCAGTTTTCATTTGATAGACCTCAATGAATGGCATTGGAAAACATCCTAGGTTTTGTCCTTTAAATGCTACAACTTGTAACGTGGTTTTGTCTGGGGTTGAGGTAAGCTCAGCCACGTCCAGAGTCTTTCGTTAGGATCCACCAAACCTTTCGAAATAAGAACAGAATCGTTTACCCTTTTTGGGGGGTTCGAATTCAGATTCTTTATTGATATTTAATTTACAAAGTAATTTGATTTACAGGAATAACATCAACTGCTTCACTCGGTGAGAACACTCCTCTTAGCTTGAGAACACTAGTCTCGGTTGACAACGCTCTTTTGGGGGCACTTGTCTCGGCTTGACAACAATCTTTTTGGGCACTTGTCTCGGCTTGACGACATCCTCCCGGGAATACTAGCATTGGCTTGAAAAATCGTCTGGGGCAGGTTGCGGACTGGTAGATTCTAAGGTGATCAGTATCGGATATGCTGGTTCGGTATGTGCTTTACATGTCCGGTTAGAACGGTTCGGTATCGGTTATCATCGGCTGGGTTACATGGGAACTGTGAGCCGAGACTCCTGTGGAGGAACAGTGAGCCGAAACTCCTGTGTAGGAACAGTGAGCCGAAACTCCTGTGTAGGAACAGTGAGCCGAAGCCCCTGTGTAGGAACAGTGAGCCGAAACTCCTGTGTAGGAACAGTGAGCCGAAGGCCCTGTGTAGGAACAGTGAGCCGAAGGTCCAGTGTAGGAATAGTGAGAAAAAGCCCCGTGTAGGAACAGTGAGCCGAAACTCCTATGTAGGAACAGTGAACCGAAACTCCTGTGTAGGAACAGTGAGCCGAAACTCCTGTGTAGGAACAGTGATCCGGAAACTCCTGTGTAGCAAAAGTATTTACACCATCTTTACTAAAGAACGGATCCCAAAATTTGCTACTGTCGTTTGCAGAACTAGAGCCCCAGGCAAAATGCTATAATCTTGTCTGGTTGATCGCTCGGATGCGACAACTCGAGTCTAGTTTACCTTAACACTAAGTACCTTCGCTGTAATGACGCAAATGAGAATTACATTCAAGCACTCATTCTTGTGCGGTCATTAAAACTAATTCGCTGCTACCATGTACACAACGTCGACTGAGTTTGGAAGTTTGCAAGTGAGTGTGATTGTTCGCGGTGGTTGGTGCGACTGATGGATGTTGTGTATGACGGATAGACCAGGGAAGTATGCGGGTGGGAATGACGGAGAGTGTTTGTTATTATGTACGGACGGATCATGACGTAACGTTACATAGGGGGGGGGGGGGGGGGCTAGCAAAAGTTCGCTTAGTTGCTGTCATATTATAAATTTTTAATAAATCAAAACATACATACTGTTTGTTATAGTCTTACGATATATCATTCTAATTTTCAGAAAGATCGGTCAAAATTGAGACAAGAAAACGTAAAATTAGTGAAGCAGTGTCATTGGATATTCCTGTTCCAAAGCAGCAAGAAAGTTTGCTATTCTTTTTGGATTTCGGCGTAAGCTCAAGCCTGTGGAAATATTTAGTGAATGCCAAACAGCGTTTGGACTGTATGCATCATCCCTTGTGACAATTTCAAACTGGTTCCGGAGTTTCCACACCGGTCATTTTTCTGTGGAGAACGAAACTCGAGAAGGCCGTTCAAAATCTGCGACTGATGATGTAAGTGTAGCGCTGGTGAAGTCCAAAATTGACGAAGATCCAAAATTGATCCAGGAAATGATTGCTGAAGAACTGGGCTTGAATTTTAACTGAAGCTCAAAAAGAGGCACGTGAGCGTTTTGCTCAATATTTTCTTGAAAACTTCAAAAACGGAAAGCCTTCCACTTTTCAGAAAATTTTAACAGGTGATGAAGCATGGTGTTACAAGTGCGATCCTGAAACCAAACAACAAAGCATGGTATGGAGCCCAGAAAGTGCAAATTTGAAGATTTTGAAGACTGTTTTTCAAGGTGGATTTATCGACTTCAAAAATGTATCGAAATAAAAATGGCGATTACGTTGAAAAAATACAAAGCGACGAGGAATAAAGATATACAATTAAATATTTTTTGTTTAGTTTTTTCTACTCTATTAAGCGAACTTTTGATGGCCCCCTCGTAAGCTCAATTTCACTCCGTACAGCTGAAAGATTGGAATTTCAAAATATCTACGATTTAGTCATTTTTGAAGGTCTCATATTTAAGATTCCAAAATGAGCAGAATCCAGTTTTTTATAAGCCACAACTTAAATATCTATTATCAATTATCTATTATTAATTAACTTCGAAAACGTCCATTGAAATACTACAAAGTGCATTCTCACTGAACTGCGAATAAGTCTTTTAATATACCAAAAGTTGTCGCTGAAACAATAAACTGTCTTACCTTCCCATACCTGATAAATAACATCACATATTGAATTATTTTTTGAAACATATGACGCTTAATTTGATGTCATTGATTTATTACCAAGCTACAAATTAAAATGCCCCAAATAAATAACATACTGTACATTGAACTGACTGAACTGGAGTGGCGAAAAAGTCACTGACATCAAATGAGTATTGACTCGTTCCATCATCTGGACAGATGTAGTAAATACTCACAATCTATTTCGAATGATGTCTACATTAAGAGATTGACAGTGATTTTAATGCATTACGAATTAAATTAATTTTAATTGAGTTACAAGTGGATGAAGAGATGGCAAAGCGAAGGGTAAAAATCAAGACAATGAGAAATAATATGCCATGACGTATAAGTGATATTAATGACACGCTCAATTTACTGATAAGTAGGCCACCGTCAATACGAAAACACTCGAAGTATTTGCTTATTTACAAGATAAGGATTCAAAAATATCGTTTAAAGAGTTGCAGATTTTGTAATACAAAATCAGATTTTCAGTTTAAAATAGTTCATACAATATAAATGTATTCAGTGTTAATTATAGTTCCTGGATTCATGATAGCGTATGAGTGATATCCATTATAATTAACATGAAAATGAAGGAAAATTATATAGGTCTAATTTTTGCCACAACTACAAATATGTTTGAAATATACCAGAACTTCAAATTTGAAGGACATAGAGCTATATATATTTTTGATAATTTTTTAAACATAAGGAATTTAACATGTTTCCTTTTGCCAGCTATGACGTTGATTGTAAACACAATGCTAGATTGAACTATAAATGTAAAATGTATAATTTGAAATGTTCTAATTTGAAACTTTTCAATTTAAGCTACAACTTCCAAACTTCCTTCATTTCGCTATTAAAATGTAAAACAAATTCTATTATCATAATGACGTTTGACAGATACTAATATATTTCAACCCTGATAACCCAGTCGACCTCTATTCATTTATATTAAAAGGTGTCTAGATTTAAACATTTTACATTTAATTTATTGGTATGAGTAGGAATCCTGAATTATGACATGAAAGTGATATGGATCTGATTCTCCTGCCACTCATGCAAAACTCATACCCAAAACGTCATAATATTTTATTGTTTAAGTTGTCTCGTAGTCAAATATTTAAAATGCTTTGATTTACGTCTGTATAGCCTCCTACAATTTTCTATTTATGATGATTAATTTTAAGAACTGTGAGAAGTCCCGACAATGATAAACTAGAATTTAATTTTACCGAAGCGTGTGAGTGATATTAATTGAATTTGAACCAAATTACATGAATTTACAGCGAATTACAATTCTTATTTCATATTATTGTTGTAACAAAGGACATGAACATTATGTGTGTATTTCTAATGCTAATTCACAGGATTACAAAAGGATGCACCATGGCGTATAAGTGATATTGGAGATATAGATATTAAGTATACGAAACTTTAGATTTCTTATGGCCAGTTTCACTGTTGCCCGATGCTTGAAATTTAAATGTCAATTAATATGAAAATTTTCTGAGAGCTTTTAAATGATGAGTGTGAAACTCGCCCTTAGTCAGCTAAAATACGCACCCGATATTATTTTGCTATCTGAACGACATAATTTCATTATATTTTTTTTAATAAATATTTGGATGCTTAAGAGTTTTTCCACTACTTTTTGTAAACAGTTCTGGCGAGAACTTCGGGCGATAAGTCTAGGAAACTTTTGTTGTATATTCTCCCAGAGCGCTTCCAGAGTCTGTGACTTCTTCCCAAACACCCGCGGCTTCCAAAAACCATATCAAAGAAAGTCTGAGGCGTTCTAATTGGCAGATTTAGCGGCCCACGGCAAATAGCCAAAATGAGACATTAGGCGGCCCGGAAATGCATCCTTCAAAATGTCCATTGTCACGCGAGCTGCATGGAAACTTGCACGGTTGTGTTGGAGATACTTACTCTCCATTCCGAATACATTCATCGGTAACAAAAACTTGTTGACCGTGGTACTGTATCTCTTGGCACTAGTTGTTACCCACGGCGTGTTACCCACATATTACCCACAGCGTCCTCGAAAACATAAGGCCACATGACATCTCCGACTAAAACGGCGCACCATCCAGTACCGTAGAGTGGATGTGATGGGTTCCCAGTAAATACATGGATTCTCAGTAACCCCAAATTTTGTTTGTTTACGTAGCCATTAAAGTTACAATGTGTTCAAAACAAATTACAACCGAGAAATGTCCAATGCGTCGATGATGTTCAGTGGAGCGTGAGACTAGTTTAGCCGCAATTACAGACAAGTAGCTGATGGGCTTCGAGCACTTCGTAAGGGAACATCTTCAAGTATTTTACTAAAATGCTGGGAAAGTGGATTGGACAATTGCGTGAAACGTCGTGTGATTGACATTTGCGGCTCTTCCGCGACATCTTTAGCCGCAGTGGCGATTTTATCGTAGGAACGTGTACTACGACGCCTTCTCGCGCCTCTTCTGTCAACTGTTGCTCCAGTCTCTGCGAGGCGAACGGCTCAAAGCCTTAGTCTTCGACCAGTTGTCGTTGGACGGCCGGAAAATTCGCAACAATATTCACATTGCGCCAAAATCACTGTCAAATTAGTTCGTAAAAAATACTGACGAATATTCTGCATTCTCAATGAGTATATCGTTCCATGGTTTATCAACGTGTATTCTGTAACTGTTTACTGTACATATGACAAAACAAAACGGACAGTCACCGCTATTTACAAAAGTTATAGAATCTTTCGATAGGTAGTTAGATTTGGGCACCGGCACGTATGATTACTATACATTAACGTATGATTACTAAAAAGAAGACATAACGCTCGAACATTTTAATTGCGGAAATAAATTAAATATAATTAAATTAAAATTTAAAATTCACACTAGGCCACAGACAAATAGTAATCGATAACCTGCATCCAAATAAGGAGAGGCAGGTGAATATTTTCTGGTCCCGTGACGGATTTTGCTACCTTAAGTTAGCACACAGTTGGTTATCGTAAGTCTAACTCTAAGTAAAACTCTACAGAATATTGCAGAAACCTTAACAAGGGGGCTTCCATCCAGGGGTGTAGAGTTTCTCTAAAATGTTGAAAATTTTAACTCCGAAAATTTAATACTCTGAACTCCAAATCTTACTCTTCCTCGTACTCTGACTCCAATTGAGATTCCTACTCCGCCACCAATTTTCATAAAATGAAAGCTTATCTTTTTTCCCACAAAGGAAAAATCCCTGGCCAAAAATGGGCCTAAACTGACTGATAACAGTACCGAAAGGTATTAAAGATGAACTTCAAGATGGCCGTAGGTGGTGCAATGGTGGTGCGCGCCTCTTGTACGTGAGATTCCTATTCCATTTATTTTCTAACTATAAGAAGTCCGCATTTCTGGATATTATAGACATATATAATTATACCACACTTAATTAGAATTAGTTTCCGCACCTTAACGACTCGAAAACTAAAGTCAACTTAGAATAACATTATTCGGTTTAAAGGTCACTTACTTACTTCGATGGCCTCAAACAACCCAGAGACGTCGAGGGCCTTACAAAATCAGGATAACATGTTTCTCCAACCAGCTTGATCTTCAGTTTTTCTCCTCCAGTTGTTAACACCAAACTCTCGCAGGAAATATTCCACCACCTAGTCTTTCCAGTGAATTCCTGGTCGTTCTAATTTTTGATGTCCTTCGAGTACGTCTTCGAATACCTTTCGCGCCGGTTCATTCTGATTCTGACATAAATACGTCTATGTCAGGATATAGATTATACAACTCATGGTTCGTCCGTCGTCGATACTCGCCATTCTCTATTATAGAACCATATAGTTTTCACAGCATTTTTCTCTCGAAGACTCCCAGTGATGTTTCATCAGCATGCTATATGATCCAGGATACTGTGTCATAAAACAAGACACATTGTATGAGAGTCTGAATTAGTTGGATCTTCGTTTCTCTGAAGTGCTTTCTTAGACCGAAATAACACCTGTTTTCAAGCACAATTCTGCGTTTGATTTCCAGGCTGACGTTGCTTCTGTTCATGGCAGATCCGAGGTAAAAAAATTCGACCACTATTTTGAAATTATAACGGCTATCGAGATTCACAATTTCCTCCAATGGGGTGAATGTTCTGCTCGTCGAAATCATTAGTTTTGTCATGTTCTCGTTTACTTCCAAAATAATTTTTGCTGATTCCTTCTCAATTCCTGAAGAAACTGCAGTTGGTTGGTTGGTTGGTTGGCTGAGAAGGCTACAAGACAGCACGCTGTCTAGCACATTTAGACTAAAGAAGTCCATTGTGATACCTGCAGTTTCCTCCATAGCAACTATTGACTAGTCGTCCAGCCTGTTTGCCCTTTCAATAAATTTGTCTATAAGACCTACAGGAATATCCTATAGGGCCACGGTGCTAACTAGATGTGTTCCGAATATTCTACTTCTTAGTCCTGCCAGAGCAGGGCAATCCAAGAGAAGGTGTTTCGTCGTTTCCTCGTGCTCTTCCATGCAGCATCTGCAGAGAGTGGAGTTTCTATGTCCCAATCTGAGGGCGTGTTTCCCTACAAAACAATGTCGGTAAGTGTTCCTATCATTGTGGATAACCTGCTTCCCGGCAAGTTAAGTAGTTGCCTAGTCCTCTTCCTATCCACCTGTAGCCAGAGGACTCTGACTTGTTTGCATGTTGAAGTAAGTCTCCACTTGGCCTTGAACATATTATCAGCCCACTGCCTGATCTGCAAACGCAGGTAGAGATTGGCATACTAACACCTTCTTTTGCCAGAAGAACCTGTGCCGTAGTGCCCTGTCTAGCTAACGCATCCGCTACGCAATTGGCTGGAATGTCGCTGTGTCCCGGTACCCAGATGAGCCTGATGTCAAAATATTCTGCCATCACCCAAAGTGATGAGTGGCATTCGTTCACCATCAGGGACGTAGCAAACATGGCTTCCAGGGCAGCCTGGCTGTCTGTGTAGATACATATTTTCCGGAGGTTTAAGACACTACTTTTCAGTAGTTCAGCAACCTCCAGTCCAACTTTGATCCATCCGTTAAAATTCTGATACTACTGGTATCCCCTTCCAGTAACTTTTCGCATGTATTCCTGTTCGGAATAGAAGTCCTTAGATTTGTCACTGGTAGAAGGTAGGGGATACAGTAGTCCGTTTTTACGGGAATAGAGTATATCCGGTGTAGTAATTCAGTGTGTCCGGAATGCCCCGATATCAAAACGCCACAATCTCTGATTCTCACCAGGGATGTAGCGGCTGCCGATTCGGCCATGATATCAGGAGTACAGATGTTCAGGATAGCACTGAGTGCAGTACCTGACGTCGTGCCCATTGCCCCACTAACGCTAATCAGTGCTGATCTTTAAATTTTCATCAAGGAATTCAGAATATATTTCTTTTGGAGGGACCTCCACCAAACTACGATGCCATAGATAAGTATTGGTCTGAATATTTCCGTATGAATCCACATGGTAATCTTAGGAGACATTCCCCAGCGCTTTCCTATCGGCCCTTTGCAGCAGTAAAGAGCAACAGACGCCTTTTTCACCCTCTCCTTCACATTCGGTTTCCAAGACATTTTTCTGTCGAGAATCATTCCCAGATACTTGACCCTTTCCGTCAGCTGTAATTGCACACCATTAACTGAGGGCACTTCAAATGCGGGTGTTTTATATTTCCGAGAGAACAAGATAAGCTTGGTTTTGAGTGGGTTAAGTGATAAAGAAAAAAAAAGAAACTTCAGTAACTTCTCGCAGATTTCGCCCAATGACGTCTAAATCATCAGCATACGCGAGCAGCATGTGACTTTTGCAGCTGATAGTTTTGTTCGAGTTCTGGTCGACAGTTGAATATCTGGTCGACAGTTGACTTTCCAGGCCTAAATCCTCACTGATAAGGTCCGATCCGGTCTGGAACAAATGGCTTTAGTCGTTCATACAGTCGTTCATATAATTTTGGAGAAAATTTGTAAATAATGCTTTACCACTTTTAAAATTTCTATGAAAATTTAAAAAACTAATGATGCATTTTAAAAGACAGATAAATTCTAACCATTTTTGCAGAAAAAAATTTTGAATTTGCAGTTACTGTTCCAGAGTTATACCTTGTTAAAACTTTTTACCCTTTGTATGAACTTAAAACTATTATAAATTGTTTACCCCGTTTGCGAGCCATCATATACATATATGGTTCCTGCAATATGTTGCCGGGACCGTTTTTTTCTACGTGTAATTCTTTGTCGTTACTTAGCGCATGTAGATGTTTTCAATAATACAATGTTTAAAGCAAATCCGATGAAAAATGACAAACAGTTTATAATATTATTAGGTTCATACAATGGGTAAAGAGTTTTAAAGTGGCATAACTCTGGAACAGTAATAGCAAACACAAAATTTCCTTTTACAAAATTGCTAGGAATTTATCCATCTTTTAAAGTGCATCACTAGTATTTTAAATTATCGTAGAAATTTAAATCAAATCCGATGCTAAAATAGCAAACAGTTTATAATATTATTAGTTTCGTCCAATGGGTAGAAGGCTTTATAATGGTATAACTCTGGAACCGTAACCGCAAATTCAAATATTTTTTTACAAAATTGCATGGAATTTAAACGTTTTTTAAAGTGCATCATTAGGTTTTTAAATTACCTTAGGAATTTTAAAAGATATAAAGCATTATTTACAAAATGTATCCAAAATTTTCGAAAAAATTTAATACATGGTACCTTATTGAGCAAAATCATTTCCAAAATTTGTGGTTTATGTATATACAATAAAAGTGTGATCGTTTTTCTTTAAAAATGTCGACCTTCAAACTAAGAAAATCGTGTTCATTGACTGAGTTTTAAGTAAAACTCAAAAAACGTCCGGAATACCCGATGTTTGGGGGAAATTTGACTTGCGCGACCTTTAAACCTCTACCGAAAAATCTGAAAAAAATCTCAAAAATATTTTACCCTATACCTATAAGCTTTCAAATAAAGCTTGATCAAAAAACAAAATTTGATGGGACAAAATATAATTTGAAAAATATTTATTGATGGGACACCCTAGTGGGCAGTCGACGTCATCTTCCTGTATTTGCGCTACACTATCATCTATATTGAAGTCTCGGGTTACAAGGAAAGCAGAGAAGTGATCTCTCCCTATTCTTAATAAACTCTGTACATCTGTGACAAGATTCCCTTCCTTATCTCAACGAAAGGGGGCCTGATCCATTTCCGTTGGTTTGACTTTGTACTTTTCGGTAGAATTCACGCGCCTCATTCGTCCTTCTGTAAGATTAAATTTGCTCACTCTCGTCCTTTCTCCACAACCGTTTTTTCTTTCTAAACAAACGGGAGTCATTTCTCCGCTTCTCTTTATACCGCTTTGTAGTGGCTCGTGTTGCGACTGACGGAAGCAATGCCATACGTGCAGCGTTATTTTCATCACATGCCATGCCACGCTCTTTATCGTAGCATAGTTTGTCCTTAGGCGGTTTTTCGTAACCATGATCGGTCTCTGCCGCAGTTTTAATAGAGTGGGAATGCACTTCCATTGCGCTTCAGGATCATGAGGCGGGGGTGCGTTCTGCGCCAGTATCTGCACGCAAAGAAAAAAACCTTTATTGCTCGGTTGCCGCAACAATACTTTGATTGATTTGTATTAATTTATTAATCGCAACCGTTCATGTAGTTCTCCCACATAAACCCGTATATCGCAAATGTGTATCGTGTTATTGCAAACGAGTTCTCGTTTGCATCAAACGCGTACAAAATTACATTTACCGCAAATTTACAAAAAAAACGTTTGCTATAACTGAAATTAGCCATTTTTCTAATGTGAGCACAGATTACGAAGAACGTAAATTTCTCTCATTCTGTCGACTGTACATACAGTTTTATCCACTCGTTTGGCATACACACACACGCATACATATAAAAGTGATTACTCTAATGCTTCTACTTTGTCAATATGTCTTGGATGGATAATTGACGCGTTGTAGTTTGCAGTTATTTGAATGCAAGGCGCGACAGACGTGTTGACTGTGAAAAAATAGACAAAAAATACAATTTTTTTAAAACAAACTTTACCAACCAAATCATAATGTTCGAAATTTAATCAAAAAATAGCTTATGATAGCCAGAAATAAAAGTTTTAATTACAGCTCGGTGGCTGTAACCGAAAGAACAGTTGGTGGAACCGCTTTTCGTTTCTCACAACCGTTTTTTCAGCACTAATTCTTCATAACTCCTTTACTGCAAACGTTTTCAGTTCTCGGAAACGTTGCTTTATTCAGTAACTAAAACTCGGTTGCTGTAACCGAGACAACATTTGGCGGTGACGTTTTTGCAGCTTATATTTTTCGTAACTCGTTTGCTGCAAACATTTTTCGGTTCTCCCCAACGAAATGACATGTATGGATTAACAGACGTTCGTTTCTCCCAACTACAGTCCCCAAACGAACTTCAATTATATGAGATTTCGTTTGGGAGGAACGAGTTTCTTCTTTGCGTGTGAGTGAGCTTCGCTGAATAGGCCATGGATATCTCTGTTAATTGCAGCTTTCCGATGTACAGCTTTCCATGTGTCTGGTTTCATACAACTTTCGCTCTGCTTATCCTAGTGCGAGCCTGTGCTGCAAGCAGGTAGTAATCCGAATCGATATTAGCTCCTCGAATCACACGTACGTCCATTACACTCGTAGACTGCCTTCCATGAATTACCAAGTGAGCAATCTGGTTCTTCGTCTCTTGGTCAGGTTATATCCAAGTAGTCTTATGGATGTGTTTATGTTGGAATCTCGTATTACTGACAACCATTGTTTTCGCCGCGGCAAAATCGAACAGTCCTATTCCGTTATCGGAGGTTATGGCGTGTAGACTGAATTTACCGATGGTTGGCTCACAGACCAACCAGCCGACTTTAGAATTGAAATCACCTAGAACAATCTTAAATCTTTTGTTCGTGTTCCAGACGTAAGAAGGTTGATTTCAGTTGCACAATCTTGTCGTCTCAAGTCGGACGAAAACACAAAATTTTTCACTACACAGAAAAAAATAATTTTTCAATTCAATTAAAAAATTCGAAAATTCAAACAAAATATTAATTGAAAATCCTGTGATAAAAAAATCACACATCAGCTACCATATTTGTAGGTTGTTTATTGGAAAAATATTATTTTTCAATCGATGCAAAATTTCACTCATCTACGAAAATATTTGTACGTTATTTATCAAAAATATTTTCGTTTTTAGTCGATGAAGAATTTGACATATTAACAAACTAAATTGTGTCTCAGTTTTCGTTTTGTCTTCGATCCGTAGTATTTTTAGAAATTTTGTTTATTAAAAAAAAATATTAAACAGCCGCTGTAGGATTCGTACTCACATCCACTGGAAGACCGTTACGATGTTTGTGACACAGCGTCGTTTCGGGCAGCGTCTAGCCCGACTGCCTGTACAAACTTATCTCTAACTGAAGTTATGTGGTTGTTCGTATCGTATTTACTTCGTTACAAATTGGGATATTTCTTATGAATTTTTTTCTTGGTACAATTTATCGATTTTCATTTCGATATTTCAGTAATTTGTAAGTACATCAATGAAAAATGTAACTGAGTGCTGAGATTTTTCATGTACCAATTGTTTTGTTAAAGTTTTACAGTAGTCTTTTTTCTGTGTACAAATTTTGGGTTCTCTATTTCGAACGTACTGGCATTTAGGAACAAACATGAAGTCAGGCGAACGAAAATTTCGATTTAGAGAAATCGAATTTGAGTCGAATGTGAGTGACTGATTTTCGTTCGCTTCGCTTTTCACTCGAGATAGAGAAACAAGCTGTTAATGTCATGGCCACGGCAGCGGTCGTATGTTTCCTCTGGGCCCAAATAGAACATGTCTTTGGTGTCATCGTCTTTTTTCCCTCGGCGGGGCTTGTACGTAGCTTGTACGGCGTTCATTATTTCACTTTTATGCGGATGGTGGCTAGTTGAACTTTCAGATCAGATGTCGCAGTCTTTTAAAATAAAAATAAATGGTTTCCCATTACATCCCATGAAGGGACTGGGGAGAACTTCTCACAATCACTGAGCTGTGCGCTTTCCAGTTTTCACTCACTGATTGGGACCTACCGATTCCGAACGGTATTTTGAGAAGATTTTTCATCCCTAAATACTCGATAGTGTCGCCGTCACTATGCGAGGTGACCGCCGCCGAAAGAAAATTTGAAGGTGGTCAGAGCCGGGTTCGAACCCAGGATCTCATGTACAAGAGTCGCGCACAGTAACCATTGCACCACCGACGGCCAGTCTTTTGCCAACTACAAATCCGCAATCAAATCCGCATGATTTTTCTGATGCACATCAAAGGTCACCATAACTGGTTTATTACCACAATCTCACATCGCTGACAAAATTTCAATGTGACATAAATGGTTTTTTCAACAGAGACGCTACAAAAGTAAATCGATAGGGACAGCAAACGACGCCATATTTTTTCCCGCTCTTTTGACATTTCTCTTCAGTAAGGTTTGCCATTTAATCATGTAAAGATATACGAGCCAGCAACGAGTCGAAATTATTAAAATTTACTACCGAAATTTGGAGTCAGTGGCCTCAACTTTAAGAGCGCTACGATTCGGATTTTCATCGGAAAATCGTCTTCTGCGATGAGGCTCATTTCTGGCTGAATGGCTTCGTCAATAAGCAAAATATGCGTTATTGGTCAGGCAGCAATCCACACATAATCCATGAGTCATCATTGCATCCCGAAAAAATTACGGGTTGGTGCGGTTTATAGGCCAGCGGCGTCATTGGGCCGTACTTCTTCCGTGATGATCAAGACCGGCACATTACTATGAATGCGAATCGCTACCGTTCAATGATAACCGAATATTTTTGGCCGCAATTGGATAATATGGACTTGGAGGACATGTGGTTCGGCGCCACAAGCCACACAGCGAATGCCACAATCAATTTATTGGAAACCAAGTTTGGTGAACGTGTTATCTCACGAAATGGCCCAGTCGATTGGCCGCCTCGGTCGTGCGATTTGACACCGTTAGATTATTTCCTGTGGGGCTACGTCAAGTCTATGGTCTAAGCCAACAAGCCGGCGACGATTGATGAACTTCGTACGAATATCGAACGTGAAATTGCAGCAGTATTGGCCGATTAATGCTTGAAACTCGTCGAAAATTGGGTTCAGCGTCTGGACTTCCGCAAGCGTGCCCGTGGTGGCCATGCAAAAGAAATCGAGTTCCATAAATAATGGCATCGAACGTACTTTCACAGAAATAAAGAATTTCATTGGTATCTAAAACCGGTTTTGTTTTATTTAAAAAAACTTTTGTAGCGCTCTTATTGAAATACCCGTTACTTGTAAGCACTGACGAATTTCTAAGAAATTTCTGTCAGTAATAATGCTAAATATTGGACATCTTCGGCGTAGTATTATATGCCTTTATCTGCTTTGATTTGTATATTTGTTTTTAATAATTTTGTCCAAATCTTATTTCGACTATAGGCAACTTTTGTGAACTCCGACTCCACACCCCTGATTTCGTCTAGTAAAATGTTCAGCCAACCACAGTTTACTAATGCTACGATTACTTTTTATCTAAGGTGATAAGCATCCCTCTCTAAAGTATACTTGGGACGTATGAACGATATTAATCGCATGTACATAAAACTCATACGTTTTTATAAAGCTCATACTTTACATCTAGTTTGGTATGAAAATATTAAGCGTGTTTTTTTTTTGCGCTATATCTGCTTTCCTTAACTCTTAAATTGATACGAATAATCATGGCATTCTTAAAGTCAAACCAATGACACGAGCCAGACGAAAATTTACATATTGCGTAAGCTGATGGCAACGTATGATTAATATAAATTAATTTCAACCCCGGCAGATTGACGCATCAACCGTTGTCGAGTCAGTCGGTCTATTGTATTATTAAAAAACTAAAAACCTGGCAATGCCTTTATTATTGTGGTAATCATAAAGTCAAATACAAGTGAAATGGATTTCGATGGTCAATTCCGAAAGCCATAAAAACGTCTTTGGTAAAATCCAAAAATGAGAAACAAAAACAAATTTCATACAAACCTTAAAAAGAAGTGTGTAATCAAAAGAAGGTAAAAGCTGCCTTAAATAAATGAATATCTACATATGTATGAGGATGTAAATGGGTACATAGATATGGGTATGTCACAACATGTGTATATAAATACATATAAACATGAATGTATATAAACATATGTTGTGCACGTATGTACATACAACGTATGTATGTAGATAGATGACCTTAAACCAAAACCAATTTAAAAATTTTGCACAGTGTTTTTTGTTAAAAGAGTTGTTACACTTTTGAAACACAAAATCTGGGTCATAAGCGGATTAAAATTTTTAAATAGAATTAACTGAGGCTTTAAAATTATACTAGGCTTTCTCTTTCTCTGTCCCTCTCTCTCTCTATGTCCCTCTCTCAACACTACTTGTACACATGTATGTATTTAAGGCAAGGGATCGGGATGGTATAGCACTCCTGTAAAAGGGGATTAAATACAAAATTGGACCGTTTAAATTGTGTTCATGGGAAACTATTGAATACACCTTTGGTGGTGAAGAAATTTAGAGCATGGCAACATGAGTTTGAAGGTAGAAAGCCATAAAAGCGGCTTTTATTTTAAATCAAATGTACTAGACTACTAGTTGAATCCACTTGTTGCAGTTGTTGTATAGAGTAGTTCGAGTTTTAGCTTGAGTACACACATCACCCATTTTCGAATGCATTTCGTTATGATAAATGGAAATAATATCAGAGGCATTTCTGTAACATAAAAAAGTAACATTGTATATTATTAATTTTTGGGTCAACCAGAAATGCATTAAGCTACACGAATTTTGAATATTACAATTGATCTTGCTGGGTTTTTGTAAAAATAAATCAACCCCAAAATTCTTGGGACCTATGAAAAACAAACTGTGCTCTACTTCTGAATTTCAAATTATCAATTTTGTCTGGCAGATACGTCGGATCTGACGGACATTCTTTAATTTGAATTAAGATGTAAAAAAATGGTGTCCCATAAAATCTCATGCAGGGATTGGGGAGAGCTTTTCACAACCTGTGAGCTGTATAAAAAAAATTTATGTCCTATAACATCCCATGAAAGGATTGGCAAGAGCTTCTCACAACCTGTAAGCTGTGTGCCTTCTAGTTTTACACTCAATGATTGCAAACTACAATTTTTCACCGGTTACGAACGGTATACTCAGAAGAGGTTTTCATGGCTGACTACTCAATAGTGTCGCAGAAATGTAAAGTAGACAGAGCTGCGATCAAATCCATGTGGTGATATACAAGTGCCACGCACACTACCATTGCACCACCGACAGTGGTGTTAACTATGATAGTGTGTTTTTCATTTAATGAACCGAAAATGTCTCCTGCATTTCCAATCATATATTCTATTGCAGGACATAAATATTAGAAGTCGCATAACAAATAATTGAAAATAAGTCATTAATGACTTGAAACTGACGAGATTCTCACATTTCGAAGCCCTATAATATTCAAAATTTCGAGCAGCTAAAACATTTATTGACTGGGTATAAGTAAAGGGATTATAAAACATTATGAACATTTCATTAATATTACTTATACGCCATAATGTAAATATAAATAATACAGCGTATACGCCTTCAGGAAACTATCAGTTATATCGTGATATATCAGTTATATCGTGATATATAACACAACTTTGTAGAAAATATAAATTGTAATTTGTTTAATATTGAATACATATAGGTGAATATTTAAAGAATATGGTTAAACGGAGTATTTCTACATCAATTATGGAGCTCTAAATATGACTTTTGTTGATTAGTGTATTTAGAAAAGTTATCAAGAAATTGCTAGGCTACAATTCTTTTGAAGACAGCTACCGCAATTTATTTACCGTTAGGCAAGAAATGTCAAAACATATAAAATATGTGCAATTTTTCATGACGTTCGTGAAATAATCGATTAACAATGTACTTTTCCTTAGAAATATATTAGAGGGAATTGTGAAATAGGATATTAGCTACAATATTGTCAAAGGGTGTAATGCAATATTTCAAGCTGTTTAGCACCCACCTCCAAAATTTTCTTCGGCCTGTAAAAAAAAATTATTACGTACTTTTACAATTTTTTGGTTTGGTTGAGGCCCGAAACAAATTTCTTTCATTTGTGTCACAGTGTAATAATTAAATGCCACACGTAAAAGTTAAGAATATGTCAACAAATTTCTGAAAAAAAAAATTTTGTCAGAGAAAACAATGAACTGAGAAATCCAAATCGTTTCATTTTAAAAGAGACGCCAAGATAAACTCAGAATGGGGGTTTAGTCCGCAAAATTGAATTTAAAAATTAAAAAGCATTCCAGGAGTCTCCCAAGTTGTCACCACCGATGAAGTGTCGCGATAACATAAAACACAAGAGTTAGTAGGTGAACGAACAGACGCTACATATGAAGTAATCGCAAAGAACCCCTTTAAGTCGTACTTTCCATTGATCACAGTCACGACCTGTATAACACAAACGTGTAGTGGTAGAGTTTTTGAAATTCTACTGAGAATGAATCGAAAAAGGTGAAAATAATTTTAATTATATCGTCGCATTTAGACACGGTTCTATGAGATTTTTGTTATCATAGCTACAATCCATAAATAATGATAACATTAAGAGTAATGTCTGTGAGAGTTAGACAACAGAGGAACTCTGAAGACAAAGAGTTTACATTCTAGCAGCAGGGACCTTACAAAACGAAGATGACATATTTCGCCAACCAGTTCGATCTTTTGCCTTATGTCCCCAGTTGGTACTATCAAGCATAGATAAAGGATATAATAGATATAGCGCGCCCATTGTCAGCTTTGTTCACTAGGTGCTGTCCTGCACTACTGTCACTTTCATTGAAGTTTCCCATAATTCTCATTGACGTTTATTGAAAATTGTGGGAAATTTTTGTGAAACTTTGTTTCTTATTTAAAAAAAAACTATTTCAAAGCCATGAGGCCGGTATTGGGATGTCAATAAAAGAAAACCTGTAAGACCACCTAGAGACGAACATGCCGGAACGTCTTTTGAATCTAAAAACTTCCCCGCCCAAGAACGGTAGCAACTTCTGTGGTCGCAGATGCCAAAACCGTTAGAGTGTATGAGGACTATCAACAAGGAGTGGCAGGTGAACCGGAGGAAGAACCAATTTATTAGAACATGGTCGGTGGTGACATGGCTTTGCAATTCGATGGCCATCAGATATTCTACGTTAAGTAACGTATTGTATTCTTGTTTCGAAGTGATATTTTTGTTGAAAATTATTTTTTCTTTTGATATGAAATTTTTGAATTTAAATGTCATATTTTTTTACCTTTTTTGGGAACAAAGAAATCCCATTTATTGTTTTCAACGACAACTAGAAAATTACCCATTACACATAAATTTTCCCAACACTTGTGCTTCATCTATTAGTTTACTTTATATATGCCATCAAGTGTACGCAGGGATTCGTCAACCTGATCCCTCCAGCGGTCTTCATATGTTTTGTCTTCCTTGGGGGTTTGTTTCCAAAACCCTTCGTGCTGGTTCGTCTTCATCCATTCCTACACCACCGACAATGTCCGTTAAATACCTTTTCTTATGATACCTATTATATGATTTTAAAGTGAGTTTTTAAATGATGACTGTAATTATAAGTCGAAATCGTATAAAAGTTTAAAATATACAAATTTTGGCAACGACCTTTTACACAACTAATGGTGACGTATAAGTTATATTAGTTTCCTATATAACGCAACGTATGAGTAATACAAATAAAGGTCTAAGATTCCGGGCAAAGTGTAAATATTTACTACGACAATTAATGTTGGTATTTCAGGGGCGACTATAAAGGGATTTACAATGACATGTATATCCGAATCTCCAACACATCTTTTCCCCAAATTTTTTTAAACTAATATTAATTATACGCCACAACTTACTTACTTATCCGGTCTCGAACAATCCAGGAGCAGCAGGGAAGAACGAAGATGACATATTTCGCCAACCAGTTCGATCTTTTGCCTTATGTGCTCAGTTGGTACTATCAAGTGTACGCAAGGATTCGTCAATCTGATCCCCATCCCCAGTTGGTACTATCAAGTCTACATGGGGATTAGTCAAACTGATCCCTCCAGCGGAGTCTTGGTCTTCCTATGTCTCGTCTTCCTTGGAGTTTGGTTTCCAAAACCCTTCGTGCTGGTTCGTCTTCATCCATTCCTACACCACCGACAACGTCCGTTAAATACCTTTTCTTATGATACCTATTGTATGTTGACTATAATTATAAGTCGAAATCGTATAAGAGTCTAAAATATACAAATTTTGGCAGAGACCTTTACACAACTAATGGTGACGTATAAGTTATATTAGTTTCCCACATAACGCAACGCATGAGTAATACAAATAAAGGTCTAAGATTCCGAGCAAAGTGTAAATATTTACTACGACAATTAATGTTGGTATTTCAGGGGTGACTATAAAGGGATATAAAGGGATCTCCAACACATATTTTTCTCTGATCTTCAGTATCATATATTCCTGTAAATTCAAAAGTTCGCCAGCAACGGCAGGGAAAATAAAGGTGTAGAAGAGAAATCAGATAAGATAGTATTGGATTTCAGAGTACTATCAGCAGTCCTCAGATAACAATTCCGCCGATAATTTTTAACTGCCTTAACTGTACAGATTGTCAAGACCAACTAGCGCAAGTGTCTACAATATTAATTACGCATTTTCTATTCAATTAAGTTTATTGAGCTAAAACTGACTGGGCCAACAAATAACATTCATGTGGATATTATTTCGTTCATACTATTTTACTTTAACTAAGTCTTTCCAAATCCCTAAAAACTGAGTAAATATGTTGAAAAGATGTTTCTTTACTAAGAATATGATAACCTTTGCATAATTAATGTAACTGTCATCCTTATCTCTAGCTTGCTTGTTTTCCAACTACATGCCATGAAGCGCCACCGGGGGGAAGTCTCTATCAATCTGTGTTTCACTAACACCATCCATCACAAAATAATTATAAGAAATGGTCAGTCAACTCTCCATTTAATATTTAATGAAACAAATCATTTTGAAATCCAATTCATTGCAATTATACGAGTATCGTGGCGTGTCTGTCCGGTGGTTCATGGAATGGATTCAATATTCATTTGACTTGAGGTATTTTGTGTGTTGGTTTTTGTTTGCCTATACCAAGTTCAATACACTTTGTTGGCTATTCATGTTGTCTGACAACGTCCTGCGTTTCTAGTTGAGGTAATAAATCTATGACAATACAAAGAATACGTCACGTCATGTGATTACGAATTAATCAAAATATGTTTACGTCTGCCAGAAAATGCGAAGATTTATGTTTAAATGGCATGAAAGTCAACCAAATGTTTTTATCATAAATAAAGAAAAAGAAAAAGGATATTTTTAACAATACACGATTTTGATTTTGACAGATGTATTCAAGGATGACGTAGATACTCAAAATATTTCAGGTACCTAGTTAGGCTGCCAATAGATAAAAATATAAAAAACTGAAATTCAAAAAATTCAATTGAAATATTTTAATTAACAACAACATTAGTTTAAAATGAAAGTGAAGTAATTAAAGCCAAAATAAATTGTGATATGGAAGGTACTTAACCATCTTGCTGGGCCTTGACAGGCCCACTGTTATTACATGGGGAAACTGTCATATCATAGTTCCTGGAATAATATCTTTCATTGCCAAAACTTTTGAATCTTCAATCGATACACTTCGCATATATAACTTTCATTTGAAATTTGATGGAAACAAATTGATTATCATCCAGTAGTATCAACTCACGAATAGTAGTTGCACATCTAATGATTAACTTGTCCTGGATTTCGAAATTAGATATGCTGGTGAGTGGTGTTTCCTGAATTTTGTACTGTTCGCAGACGAACCAATTCCTTTATTACTTAGAAACATATATTATATGACCAGTTAGATTGTGTAGTATGAACTACCAATACATTAACATAAATAATTTCGAATGGCACGTGCCTACAATAATATAGAAAACATTGCCTCCGTTTCGTACATCTATATACTATATTTTGGATGGCTGATTATAAATACGAAGAATTTATTATACAAATAAAGAATTTTGTTGCATTACTTGTTTTAGCCATACACAAATCGTTTAGGTCTAAGCCATGAAGCAATCCGGGATAGCATATTTTTCCAAACATTTCGATATATCCTAGATTTCTATTTAAAAAAAAATTGTATTCCGAATACAAATTTTTAAGTACTCATACAAAATAATTACAATTGAGTTTTTAATGGCTTGAAATTGTGGAATTGCCGAGGTTCTCATATTCCAGAGACCTATTCAAATCGAAATTACTAACCTCTTAAACATTAAGTGGCAGTGTGCACTTATAAGAGTCATAAACCGTTAAGGATATTTAATTAATATTACTTATACGCCACAACTTACTTACGAGGCGGCTCCAAAACTTCACTTTTATTACCTATTTTGAAACCTCATGAGGTCCGACGTCTTACACATATTAATTAAACAAACAAATTAAACAAATTTCAACGTATTCTTCCAACTGCCTCTATACTTCGCCTTTTCTCGCCAGTTGGTAACACCAAGGATACGGAGGAATTCTTCATGGTCGTCCTCTTTTCCTGCTTCCATCAGGTACGTTATCGAAAACCTTTCGCGCTGGCTCATCTTCATCCATTCTGATAACATGGCCTAGCCAACCCAATTGGCCTAATTTCAGAATATAGATTGTACAGCTCTTGCTTCCAACGACGTCGATACTCGCCGTTTTCCCCAACAGCACCATATATTTTACGGAAAATTTTTCTCTCGTATACTCGCAGGTGTTTTACATTACGATATGATCCAAGTTTCGGAGCCATATGTCAAGACAAGTAAAATGAGAGTCTGATAATCGGTTAGCGACGTTCAAGTGCGGACCAAGTCGAGAGGTTTCTCTAGTCGTTAACACCATCAATTTTGTCTTGCCCTCATTAACAGCAAGACCCACCTTCGCTGATTCCTTTTCGATTCTTGAAAATACTGAAGTAACCTCTTGCAACTTTCGCCCAATGATGTCTATGTCGTCAGCATACGCCAGCAACATATGGCTTTTCGTGTTAATGGTCTTGTTCTAATTTACTGCAGCCTTTCTCATTATTATCTCCATTAGGATGTTGAAGAGATTGCATGAAAATGTTTGTTCTTTCAGTCCTCGCTTGGTACAGAATGGTTCAGTGAGGTCTTTCCCCACATTCACTACTAATTTGGTGTTGGTCAGCTTCATTCTACAGAGGCGGCTCAGTTTTGCCGGAATACCAAGTTCAGACATAGCTTCGTACAGTTTTCCCCATATGGGGCTATCGAAAGCAGCTTTGTAACCGACAAAAAGGTGGTATGTATCGATTTGCTTTTCGTGGGTCTTCTCCAGGATCAGGCGTAGCCGGAATATTTGGTCAGTCGTGGACTTGCCTGGTCTAAAACCACACTGATAAGGTCCAATCAGGTTTTCAATAATTGGTTTTGTCTTTCACATAATACGCTCGACAAGACTTTAAACGCGATGGATAAAAGACTGATACCGCGATAGTTGGAACAGACACACGCATCAAAAAAAGGGGCCCTAAAACTAGCCGACCTAACAAAGAAGACACAAAAAGTTGGGGAAAATTTCCATTATTTTTCAACATAATCTCCTTTTAGCTCGATACACTTTTTCCAGCGATAGTCAATAGCTTCGATACCTTGTTTATAGTAAGAACTGTCAAACTCCTTAAAATAGCCATCCACCGCAGACCCGACTTCTTCATTGTTGGCAACTCTTTTAACACTGAGCGATTTCGTTCAATTTGGAAATAGAAAATAAACCATTTCAGATTTAAATTGTAAGATTTAAAAATTTAAATTTTTAAAAAAGGACTAAAAGGACATTTGCAAATTCTTAACAAAGGATAATCGTCTGCGAAATCCTCTAGTAAAATCTATTCCACAATAAATTGGTAGAACATCTGGATATTTTGCCGGTTATTTTGGTGCAGTTTTCTTGACCTTGTTTCAAAAAGAGGACAAAAAGGACGTCTGGAAATAAAGATAGATAATTTTTTTCTATGACGACCCATAATGAAATTTAATGAGGAATAAATTTGTGGAACATTCTGAATCCGTTGCTGGTCATTTTAGTGTACATTTTTTGGTACATTTTGAACAAAGGACGAAAAGGATCCTTTAAACTTTGAAATAGAGCATTTTAATATTCTACGAAAATAATCCCTGTCAAATTTCACTGTAGACATGTTATCACAAGAATTCGCTCAATTCAATATTTATACTTGATTTTTAAATTTATCTTGGGCATTATCGGATAAAAAAATGCAAACTTGCCACGCTCGTAAAAAAGTGTAGCTACACAGCGGTCTAAATTTTTGGAGTTTGACTATACTCATCTAGTATGATCATTTGGCGCACCCCTAAAGCAAAAACTTCAATTTTGTTGCATAGTGTAATCAATAAAAATTATCCCATGCTCATCCCAAAAAACAGACGCCATGACCTTGCCTGCAGATTGAACAGTCTTCGCCTTTTTTGGACACGATTCTCCCATTCCAGCCCACTGCTTTGACTGTTCCTTTGTCTCAGGTGTAAAGTGGTGGACCCATGTCTCACCCATGATTATAAATCGATGCAAAAATTCGACTTTATTGCGGTGAAATATCACCAAAGCCTTTACTGAGACATCTGCACGACGCTGTTTTTGCTCTATTGAAAGCAAACGCGGCACTCATATTGCGCACAGCTTTCTCATCTCCAAATCTTCGGTCAATATACGATGTAGAGGATGGATCAATAAGTCCATGACTTTTTGAACGAAACTCAGGTTTTTTTTGCAAAAAAAAAAATATTTTTCAACTTAATCTACTTCTAGCTCAATATGCTTAGTCCAACGTTTCTCCAAATTGTTGTATCCCTTCCAAAAAATAGGATTTTTCGAGGTCCATAAAATAGGCATTTGTTTGATCAATAATTTCATCGTTGGACCTAAATCTCTTTCCACCGAGCCATTTATTTAGGTTTGGAAATAGGAAATAGTCCCGGGGGGCTAAGCTCGGAGAGTAGGTACCAATTCGTACACCAATTCATGGAATTTTGCCATTGAGATAACACACGTGTGCACCCGTGGAATTATGATCAATTGCGAGCAAACGCGGCACCCATCTTGCAAACAGCTTTCTTAGACCCAACTGATCGTTTAAAATCGAAACCACACTTTTTGATCCGCTTAACTATCTGAATGTCGGGATATAGATCATACAGCTCATGGTTCAAGCGTCGCTGATACTCCCCATTGTGCGCTATAGTGCCATACATTTTTCGGAGTATTTTCCTCTCGAAGACTCGTACAGATGTTTCATCTGCTTGCGATAAGACCCAGGATTCTGCTCAATAAAGCAAGACAGGTTGTATGGAAGTCTGGTATAGCCAGATTTTTGTTATTCGAGAGAGGGCTTTATCTCTAAAGTGCTTGCTTAGCCCAAAATACCATCTATTCACAAGCACTATTCTCCGCTCGATCTCAAGGCTGACATTGTTGATTTTATTTACGGCAGATCCGAGGTATTTAAATTCATCCACCAACTCGAAATTATAACGGTTATCAACATTCAAGCTTTGGTATAATCACGTGGAGGCCCTGCTCGTCGAAACCATTAATTTTGTCTTGTCGCCGTTTCCTGCCAAAATTCACTTTTGCTGATTCCTTCTCAATACTTGAAAATACAATGGTAACTTCTCGCTGATTTCGCCCAATGTTGTCTAAATCATCAGCATACGCGAGCAGCATGTGAATTTTGCTGCTTATTGTTTTATTCGTGTTGACTGCAGCATTTCTAAAAATGATCTCAATTAATATGTTAAAGAGATCGCATTATAAGGTGTCGCCCTGCCTGAGTCATCGCCTTATACTAAATGGTTCGGTGAAATTTTTACCGATCTTTACTGAACATTTCGCGTTGGTCAGTGTCATTCTTCAAAGGGCTGGTAGCTTAGGCGGAATACCAAGCTGCAACCTAGCTTGCTATAGTTATCCCCGTTTCGGGTCTTATCTACAAAGAGGTGGTAGGTGTCGATTAGTTTATCGTGGGGTTTCTGCACGATTTGCCGTAATGTGAATATCTGGTTGATGGTTGACTTTCCAGGCCTAAAGCCACACTGATAAGGCCCTATCGGGTCTGCAGCAAACGGCTTTATTCTTTCGCACATTACGCTCGAAATGACCTTGTAATGTAATCGAATCGTCTTATTTGAAAACAAGACATGATATGCTAAGACTCCAATTAGCATTCGTCTAGCCACATCTTGCACATGAGCTGATGAATGCACCTTTCCAACTCATAGAATATCTCAAAAATCTCAGCCAGTAAGCCATCAGCACCAGCGATATTGTTGTTCTTAAGTCGAATAATTGCAGTTCTAACTTCGCTTTGACTAGTAGGGAGCAGTCGAGGCCATTGTGCTGTATGTGCTCCACACCTTTATCTATGTTAAAGTGTCCTGGGACAAGTAAAGCAGCGGTCTCTGTGTTGAGTCAAACTCCTTCAGTTTGCCACCTCTTACATTTATTATCAATCCCACTGTATGATCGTTGTAACATTGTGCTTAGCTATTCACATATCTTTTGAAATGTTAATGTAATGCTGTAAAAATTAGCTCATTTATGCACTCATTACTTTTGTACTCTCCACACTAGCTACACTCAAGTTTACATTAAATCAAATAAGTATCATTCGAACTAGACGGTTGCGTTACCAGTGTTTCTCTTTGCGCAACAGAAATCTCTTAGAGTTAAGAAACGATTGTCACACCGCCCTAAACCATTTAGAGTAAATGCTGATCTCGAAAAACTATTCTTGATCCATCACTCTGTATATTTCCAAAACACTCTGCACAACTGTGATAAGATTCTCATCCTTATCTCTACAAAACGGGGTGCACTGATCCATTACCGTTGATTTGGCTTTGTACTTTTCGGTAGGATTTACGGGTAAGTTGCAATTTGCTCACTCTCGCGTTTTCTCCTCAACCGTTTTTCCTTCCTACACAAATGGGTTTCCACTCTCATCTTCTTCTTATACCGCTCTGTCACTGCTCGTGTTGCAAGAGACGGAAGCGTTGTCATACGTGCAGGGTTCTTTTCATTACTTGTTATGCGACAATTTTCTTCGTACCATGGTTTGTGTTTAAGCGGTTTTTCATAGTCCAGTTCTATCTCTGCTAGAGTTTTCATAGGATCATGAGGTGGGAGTG
Source organism: Phaonia tiefii (assembly GCA_963931995.1). Classification (NCBI taxonomy): domain Eukaryota; kingdom Metazoa; phylum Arthropoda; class Insecta; order Diptera; family Muscidae; genus Phaonia; species Phaonia tiefii. The sequence goes on from OZ008367.1 coordinate 27,559,430, forward strand.
CATTCTGCCGGCCATGCCCATCTCTTTTAATTGCAGTTTTCCGGTGTAAAGCTGTATATTTGCCTGGTTGCGAATGACTTTCGCTCTGCTTCTCCATGTGCGAACCTGTGCTGCAAACAGGTAGTGATCCGAATCGACATTAGCTCCTCGCATCACTAGTATGTCCATTGCATTTGTAGAGTTCCTACCATCAATTACCAAGTGATCAATCTAGTTCTTCGTCAGGGGTTGATCAGGGGATATCCAAGTAGTCTTATGGATGTGTTTATGTTGAAACTTCGTACTACTGACAACCATATTTTTCGTCACTGCAAAATCTAAACGGCCTCATTCCGCAGTCGGAAGTGATGGCGTGTTGACTGAATTTAATAATTGTTGATCCAAAGGCATTTTCTTTGCCGAATTTAGCATTAAAATCACCTAGAACTATCTTAATAACATGTCCAGTGCAGCGGTCGTACATTTCCTATAGACGTTCATAGCAAATATCTTTGGTGCCATCTCTTTTATCTTCCGTTGGGGCATGTACTTCTAGCACTCATAAACCTTCAGGAACATTTAATTAATATTACTTATACGCCATAATGAAAATGTAAATAATACAACGTATACGCCTTCATGAAATTATTAGTTGAATCGTGATATGTAATCATTGAGTGCTGCACTAGAAGGTTAGGATTACTGAAATAGTAATTTCAGGAAGATACTTTGTCCGAGGAAGGAATAAACTAGCTGTTGCAACCGAATTACTGCCTCTTTCGGTTGTTGCAATCAAATTACTACCAATTGCGATTGTTTACGACCGAATTAGAGCACATTTAATTAATGCAACCCAATTACTGACTAAATCGTTTGGTTGCTGCAACCGAAGTAATAAAAAAATTCGGTTGAGCCTTATGGATATCCTTAATGTTGAAATTTTGTGCAACTGGCAACCACGTTCTTTGCGAAATCTCTTAGTGTGAGGCTGTTATCTGGAGAGTCGTCAGGTAGACTGAATTTACGGCAGTTGGTCGAAATACTGTTTTCCGGTCTATGTTGACATTAAAATTGCCCAGAATAGCAGTCCTTGGTCTCTTCGAGGCGCTCGTCGAATACATCTTTGACCTCTTTGTTGTGTTGTGGTCTTCGGAGGTGTAGTTATTGTGCGTGGCTCGTTTATATTAGAACGTGGGTTCGATCCCCGTTCTGGTCACTTTACATTTCTTTCGATGACGGTCACCTCGCTTTGTGGTGGCGACACTACCGAGTACTTTGCATTGAAATAGCTACTCAAAATACCGTCCGGAACTGGTGTAAAGTCAGTGATTGTAAACCTGGGAAGCGAACGGCACGCTGGTTGTGAGAAGCTCTCACCCAATCCTTTCATGGGATGTAATGGAAACCATGTATTGTCTTTGTCGTGTTGTGTCAGTGCACAAACTTAAATTTTAAACTTTTGATTTCAAATATCTATGTAACGCTTAGGGAGACACACGATTCCGCGTGTTGTTTGTTTGTCCTGCTCAGTAAAATCTCAAAAATAAAAATCTATAACAACGAATTATATGTTTAGAAGTTATATGACATTAAAGGTTGAACATCGCTAAGGTGGTTTACTTTGACACCCTGTAGCAAAACGCACGTTGAAACAGGGTGCCTCTAAATACAATATTCTGAAAGCCTTACTCCTTCCCTACAAATACCTGGTAGACTCTAAAACAATCAGACCAAACGTTTAGTAGTTCTGATTTAACTACCACTTTGTTGCAATCAGCCCCACTGTACGACGGCCACAACTATTTTGAATCAGCCATAATGGGTGAGATGAATTCTTATATTAGGTGTTTAACTAGCAAGACAGTAATAAATCTTCTCATAGCGTTATTTAATATAACATATGTGCGACATACTGATTTCAAGGTACCAGAAAAATATATTTCTGATTTTGTGTCCTCCTTTCTACAGATAACTGTTTGAAATAATTTACAAATTTTTTAAATTACATTTTACTGAAGTCTTCCCAATATGGTTGAGTTTCGCAACTACATTTTGACTCAAAATGACCAAGTTATTACCAAAGCACTAAACAAAGTCAGTGCAAAAATTTACATTTTAAACTTTTGATTCCAAACTTTTTTGTAACGGATAGAGACACCACACAGGACTCAGCATATGGTTTGTTTGTTCTGCTTAGTAGAATCTCAAAAATAAAAAATCTTTGAAATTGGGTCACAAGTTTAGAAGTTACATGCCTTGATAATTTGAATATCAACAAGGTTGTCGATTTTGACACAATGTAGCGAAAACTACGTTGCAACAAGGTGGCTGTAAATACCATATTCTGAAAGCCTGACTCCTTCCCTACAAATACCTACTACATTCTAAAATAATCAAATTAATAGTTTAGAAGTTATGATATTATTTCCACTTTTTTTACAATCGACCCCACTGTGCTGCGGTGGTGCACTGGTTACTATGCGGGACTATTTCCACCTAATCTTTCGACACTATCCAGTAAGTAGTCATGGAAAAGATTCTCAAAAAACCGTTCGGAACCGGAGTAAAACTGTACGTCCCAATAATTAAGTATAAAACTAGAAACCGCACAGAGCATTAATTGCGAGAATCTCTCCATTGTCCTTTCATGGGTAAATATTTGTATTCATATTTCGTTACCTTAATTTAGAAAGAACGTAACTTACATTTTAAAAATTTTACAGGAGGTGGAAAGAACTTAATAAATGTCATAATTTAAAGAATTTTAAATATATTTTAATGCAGTTTGAATTCAAAAGGAGAGACATATTTTGCGTGCACAACACACTATTTTTTTCAAAAACGATGTATTTATTTTATATTTTTATATGAATATGAAAAATTTTATATTTCCAAAAAATGGTTAGTTACGTCCTTTCTAATTTCTAATCCTAAAAAACTAACGATTTATACCATAAGGTTTTATTCAAAATATTATATTTGTTCTTTTAGTTCATTGTGCTGCATAATTTTTAGGAAAAGGTAAAGTTGAAATAAAAATTACAACCATGCTAGTACATAATTCAGATTGCTTTAATTTAAGTTAAATTTTTGTTGTTGTCGAAATATTCACTATCCCTTTTTCAATTTCCTGTCCAACAAAAGATGTCAAATGTCATCATCATCCTAAGTACTTTATGCACAAATTTCATTTCAATTAAAGAGCCATTGTTTCAACAATTAATCCAATTATCTTTTGGCCGCCAACTACTGTGCCACTTTAACCTTTCATGTGCCAACACACATTTTTGTTGTTTTACTCTCCATTTTCACTTTACCTCTGTCAAATCGAATGAATGAACAGATGAATGAAGGAAGGAATGAGCCAAACAAATAAAATAAAAAATTTAACAGAAAACCAAAAAAAAAAAATCCTAGAGAAAACTTTCCCAACCATTAATGGCCGGGTTAGTAGATGTTTTTGGTAGGAGTGGTGGTGTTGTTGTTGTCATCATGATCAACCATGTAGCTTTTGTGGTTGTTGCCGCCACCATTGTCATTGTAATGGATGGCCAAAAAGATAACGCTAACGATTTTCTACATTAGTTACAATTAAATTTACGCTGCGTTTCAACAATTTATTCTATTTTCGAACTCCTCAACTCTTTTTCCCATTTTGTTTTTGGACCCAAACCCGACCATCGCCAAACAAAAAAAAGTCGCATTAAACTGAATTTCTTTTTTCCGAGATAAGGACGAGAGGATGTGAGCGTATGACCAAACTATAGTAAATGAATGTAAGGACATGTGTGAGTGAGCGTTTTGGTGTGAGAGAGTATTAATGTTAGCGTGGTTGTGCACTAAATATGAATTGAATTGATATGTAACTAAGCATCATCATTATATCACGAGACTGACTATATGAGAGATGTGGAAAACCATTAAATAGGGATGACACAATTAAGGGCGCCTAGAACAAAGTGGCTGTCGGTGGTGCATTGGTTAGTATGCGAGACTCTTTTATATGATAACTGGGTTTCGATCCCTGCTCTGATTACCTTACATTTCTTTCGACGTTATTCAAAGTTTTCCCGAAAGTTTTTCCACGGGGTAAGAAGATTGAATAACGGGCCTAATAATGGGCTGCCCTCCTGCAAGGACGAGAATGGGAATCTGGTGACTGCGAAGCAGTGTGTGCTCAAAATGTGGAGAGACCACTTTTCAGCACTAATCCACTCGGATTCTTCCACTGAAGATCAGGAGGTAACGATAGTGGAAGATAGACCGTATTATGTGAAAGACTAAAGCCTATTATTGAAAACCTGATTGGACCTTATCAGTGTGGTTTTAGGCCAGGCAAGTTCACGACTGACCAAATTTTCACGCTACGCCAAATCCTGGAAAAGACCCACAAAAAGAAAATCTATACATACGAACTTTTTGTCGATTACGAAGCTGCTTTCGATAGCCCCATACGGGGAAAACTGTACGAAGCTATGTCTGAACTTTGTATTCCGGCAAAACTGAGCCGCCTCTGTAGAATGACGCTGACCAACACCAAATAAGCAATGAAAGTGGGGAAAGACCTCACAGAACCATTCTGTACCAAGCGAGGACTTAGACAAGGCGACAAACTTTCGTGCAATCTCTTCAACATCTTAATGGAGATAATAATGAGAAAGGCTGCAGTAAATACGAACAAGACCATTAACACGAAAAGCCACATGTTGCTGGCGTATGCAGACGACATAGACATCATTGGGCGAAATTTGCGAGAGTTTTCTGTAGTATTTTCAAGAATGGAAAATGAATCAGCGAAGGTGGGTCTTGATGTCAATGAGGCCAAGACAAAATGTATGGTGTCAACGACTAGAGAAACCGCTCGACTTGTTCCGCATTTGAACGTTGACAACTGATTTAATTTTGAAGTGGTAGATGAATTTGTCCACCTTGGACCCGCCGTGAACAAGGTCAACACCGTCAGCCTGGAGATAGATAGGAGAATTGTGCTTGCAAATATATGCTATTTAGGGCTCAGCAAGCAGTTTAGGAACAAAGCCCTCTCTCGACGGACAAAAGTCCAGCTATATCAGACTCTCATTTTACCTGTCTTGACATATGGCTGCGAAACTTGGGTCATATCGCAAGCGGGTGAAAAACACCTGGGAGTTTTCGAGAGAAAAATTCTCCATAGAATATATGGTCCTGTTAGAGAAAACGGCGAGTACCGACGCCGAGGGAACGCAGAGCTATATAGTCTATATTCTGACGTGGATATCGCTAGGCGAATCAAATTAGGCCAATTGCGTTGGCTAGGCCATGTTGTCAGAATCAATGAAGATGAACTAGCGCGAAAGGTTTTTATATAACGTACCCGATGGAAGCAGGAGAAGGGAATGAACAAGACTCCGGTGGAAAGGCCTTGCAGAGGAATCCCTCCATATCCTTGGTGTTACCAACTTGCGAGAAAAGGAGAAGGATAGAGCCAGTTGGAGGAATATGTTGAAATTTGCTTAATTTGTATGTTTAATTAATATGTGTAAGACGTTTGACCTCATGAGGTTGTAAAATAGTCAATAAAAGTAAAATATATTCACCTCGCTTAATGATGGCAACACTATCGAATACGTAGTCATTAAAAATTTTCTCAAAAAAAGCCGGAGTAAAACTGTAGGTCCCAGTCAACGACTATTAAACTAGGATACGCTTGTGAGAAACTCTTCCAAGTGTCTTCGTCTGATCTAATTGGAAACTATTAATTTTTACTATTTTTATAACAATGACGAACCGTTGATGCAATCCTCCTGTTTATCATTTAAATTATCTGAATCGTACGGTATTGTTATATGAGATTTATTATTCTGTATGTATTGGTCAAAGATCCAATTCTTATGACATTTTATTCAATATTCAAGTTTGAAATTTCGTTTCCTAATTCATATTAATACTCGTATATCCAAAAGATAATACAAATTAAGGCTATGGATGGACACTAGACCGGGTCGGCCTCCATATAATTCCCCCCCCCCACCCAAAGTCAAGGGCAAATGTTAAAGATCACCTCGAGACAATTTCAGAAAAAAAATTTTCCCTTTTCGAGCCCGTGAAAAACAGCCAAAATCGTTATTTTATCGCAGTTTTTTGTTTTGTTTGTGGCTCCGATCGTAACATACAGGACATCGTTGTATAGGTCTTGAGGAGTACTACGTTTGTCCTGTCGATGCCGCTGACCTACGACATCATTTTATAATGAAGGCCTCAGTTAATGCAGTTTCTACCCTTAAAATTTAAAAATATTTTTTCCTAGGATTAAAGCCCTTTAAAAACCAAGAACATTTTGCTTTGGAAGTATACAGTTTTATTCAAAAACAAAAAAGTTGCGTATGACAAGATGTATTTACAGCATAAAAAACAAATATTTTTTCGTGTTGTTCGCAAATTATTGCATACTTTTTAGCGTTATTTATTGCATAATTTTTAATGCTATCGACATTTTTTTTAAAAATATTTGCTCATTTTTAATCTAGTTACTGGAGCTGAACACCCAGCAAGTATTAAAATACTAGTAATCAAATCCTTTTACAGTTCCAAATCCTTTGAACAAATTCTTCAGTCAGTTCCCTTTTGACTGTCAGTTTATTTGGGATCAGCCTAACGATAATACTAGGAAATCCAAATGTTATTTTACCTGCAAAAGCTGGCCAATTCGTCCTAAAAACGACATGTAAGTTCAAAAAAAAGGAAATTAAAATGTGTCCCAGTATAATAGCGTGGCCGTCCGTGGTGCAATGGCTAGTGTGCGCGTCTCTTGGACAGGAGAACTTGGGTTTGATCCCTGCTCTGACTACGTTACATTTCTGTAGACGACGGTCACCTCGCTTCGTGATAGCGACACTATCGAGTAATTATCCATTAAAAAACTTCTCAAAAGTACCGTTCGGAACCGGTGTAAAAGTATAGGTTGCAATCAGCGAGTGTAAAACTGTATAGTGCACAGCTCACTGAATGTGAGAAGCTCTCCCCAATCCCTTAATGGGATGTAATGGGAAAGTATTTATTTATTTCTTTTCAAAATAACAAAATGACACGTATGTTAGATTTTTACTACAAAGCCAACATAAACTTTTAAAATCGCTAAAATTTAAATTTTCCCAACTAAATCATCTCTAAAATTCTCTATATCTTGGAAACGTAGCGTGGAATTTAAACAAAATACTAATTTTTACTAGATTCAAAGGGTTCTCTATAAAGTTGTCACATTCAGATGGCAAAAAATATTGTAAACAAATCGCCAGAATAAGAAAATCGGTAAAATAAAAACATGTTTATAGAAATAATATGTTTATAGAAAATTTTTGACGACATCCCACCCAAAAATGTATTATTTTTCATCAAACATTTATTATTTTTCATCAGGGATGATTTTTATTTTTCTGATTGGACCGATTCAGAACTAAAGTAATATTATTATTCAAGAGAATCTTTCATACGAATTGGACCACTTTATCAAAACCCCTGAGAAACCCGTTTCCGAGTTATAGACATATGGGCGTTTTAGCGATTTTTTTATTAGAAGGTTATAGTTTTAGCGATTTCATAAAAACAAATTATGCTATATGACAGACATTCAATACCGCGAGATCAAAAATTTATTATTTTTGCGATTGGTCCCACCGTTTCCGAGTTATGGCCCTATTTTTATTTTAGCAATTTTATTATTTAGGCGATTTGTTGGGGAAAAAAATCTTTATCAAAAACCCCTTAGAACCTCGCAAGAATTGGCTATTTCATAGATCGGATGCTCTGTTTTCAAGATAGTACAGACGTTTTTCATATTTTCGATCCAAAAAGGCTGCTAACTCATACCCTGTGGGTAATTCCCCATCGTTGTGGTTAAATACCACTTATTTACCCCATACCCTGTGGTTAGTCGGTGATAGTGATGGGTAATTTCCTATTATCGTGGGTAACTACCCATTACTATCCCCATACCCTGTAGGTAATGGGTAAATTATCGGTACCCAAAACCTCAGCTAACTGATGTAGACACTGAGTATTTTTTGTGTACAGAGAAGTTAAAGCTCATTGAACAACTTAGTACCAAAGAAGGTCATGCAATCTCTTCAACATTTTAGCAATGTTGCTGTTCTTAATAAACTAAGCAATGTTTCGAGCAGGGTTGTGGAGTTTTCCTAAAATGTTGAAAACTCCATATAACTGCCCAATGTTGAAATTTTCAACTACGACTCCTACTTCAACTCCGACTTCAATTCCAACTCCAAGTCCAACTCCGACTCCAACCCGAACTCCAACTCGAACTTGAACTCGAACTGCAACTCCACAAATAAACCACAACGTATTTAAATGCATTTTTTTCGTGGTTTAATGGTGCTAATAATGAAGTAGAACTTGAATAAAATGCTTACGTAAAAAAAATAAATAAATGGTTTCCCATTACATCCCATGAAGGGACTGGGGAGAACTTCTCACAATCACTGAGCTGTGCGCTTTCCAGTTTTCACTCACTGATTGGGACCTACAGTTTTACATCGATTCCGAACGGTAATTTAAGAAGCTTTTTCATGGCTAGATACTCGATAGTGTCGCCGTCACTATGCGAGGTGATCGCCGCCGAAAGAAATTTTAAGGTGGTCAGAGCCGGGTTCGAACCCAGGATCTCATGTACAAGAGCCGCGCACACTAACCATTGCACCACCGACGGCCACAATTCTTACATATTCTACTAAATTAATTGATAACACTGTGGAACTGTGGAATTAAACTTTTTCGAAAATAACAAGTTTCTGACAACGGATTCCGATAGCATGAAAAAGATATAGGTGTATCGGCGTTTTTTAAGTTTACGTCTGGGTTTTGTTTTAAGGGGGGCGTTAAATTTTACCCCCGTATATTTTTGTTTATCCCCTCTACCAGAATCCGTTGTCAGAACCTTGTTATTTTTTTTGTGTTCCTACGGAAAATATGTGAAATTTTTTTTAGAAAAATCTCACACTCAATTCAAAAACAAATTACATTTTCATTATATTATATTGTTACGAATAAGTAAAAGCTTTTGCTTGCTGTTAATGACTCTACTAACAGTAAGTAAATAACAGGCGGTTAGTGCTGCGCCTGAAAGTATGCATTGTAACAAAGTACCAACTCGCTAAACCAGTAGCATGAATTCACCTCAGTAAAGATAACTCTCCGCCATTCGAGATTGTTCTACAAAGATAAGCAACGACAACAATGTCTAGAAGGTTCTTGAATTCGCTAGATATACCTTCATTTGAGTATGGTGAGTTGGTATAAATAGCGGAGGTCTTTGGAATGGAGAGTTCAGTTGGTGATTAAGCACCGTAAAGTGAGAAACGCGAATTGATAGTAAAATATAAGACTTATTAAAGTGTTGTAAATAAAGTAAACTGTTGTACTATATAAGTAAAATAAAAGCAAGTTAGACCGTTGTAATTATCGTAATTTAAAACGAACCTTGTTTTATTATTGGGAATAAAACAACGCAAAAAGGGCGAAAAAGGAAATTCATAACATTGGTGTCAGAAGTGAAATTACGAATTAAGGACAACGATGAAGTTTGAAGAACTCAAAGTTGAACAACTAAAAAAGGAGTTGAGTAAATGGGATCAACCGACAGCTGGGAATAAGGTAGAGCTGCAGAGGCGATTAATAGAAGAATTCAAGCGCCGAAACATTGACATTGACAAATACCACTTTGAATGCAAAGAAGAAATGGAGATATCTGCAAATGAAGCAACTGGTAATGTAGATGTTTCTACAATGTTTGCGGCCATGATGGAAAAGTTTGCAAAATTGGACGAAAACTCTAGAATTATTAACGTGAAGCTGGACGAGAATTCTAGAATTGTGGACGAGAAATTGAGCGAAAATTCTCGAATAATTAACGACAAACTGAAAGAGAAGTTTGGTGAGAATTCTAGAATTATGAACGAGAATTCTAGAATTGTGGACGAGAAATTGAGCGAAAATTCAAGAATAATGCAAGAGATATCTAACGCCACAAATGACAAACTTCAACAAATTTCGGAAGTTATGAACAACATGCAAAGACATGTTAATGAGAAATTCGAAAACTTCGAACAGAAGTTCGAAGAAGTTGAACAGAAGTTTGACAAAGTCGAAAATGATGTAAGTGAGTTGCAAAGAAAAATTAATGAACTTCAGTTACAAGAGGGGCCAGTGCGAGTAATTTCTGAAGCCTCTAGTAGATTGAAAGCTCCCAGTTTCGATGGCTCTACACCATTTGGCGTTTTTAAATTCCAATTCGAAATGGTCGCAATTAAGAACTTGTGGAACAGCAAACAAACGACAAAGCAGTAAAGCTAATTTTTGCACTGAAAGGCAGCGCAGCAGAAGTCCTTAAGAGCATTCCCGTCAGTGCCAGAAACAACTACGAGGATATACTGGCTGCCTGATAACGCAAGTATGGTGGCGATCACAAGAAGGATTTATATCGCATGGAACTAAGAGGCCGAGTGCAAAAGCATAATGAATCACTTCAGGACTTCGCAACCGAGGTGGAACGTTTGGTGTTGATGGCATATCCTAGAGAACCCCAAACTTTCTTAGAGCAATTTAAGATAGAGGCATTTGTTAGGGGCATTAACGATCCTGACGTTAGATATGCGGTGTGTGCCTCACAAAAAGCTACATTCGCCAAAACAGTTTCATTTGCTTTGGCGAATGAGACGGCGAGAGTTGTTTCCAGTCAACAGACACATCATGTGCGAAGGGTAGAAACGGAAGGCAAATCAAAAGATTTGAAAGGCGCCGTTAGCGAACTGAAAGAAGTGATTCGGATTCTCACGAAAGCGCTATGGCAAACAACGAAATTGAAAGCTGGCAATCATGGAGAACGTGGCCATACAGGGCGGGACTGTAGAGTCCTGAGAAAACGCTCAAGATCTCCAGCGATCACAGCCGATACCAGACGAGTAAATGACCGTCCACATGTAATTGAGCGTACGCAGGATTCTAAGGCTGAGATAAAAGAGCAAATTATTGTCATCCGATCCCTGCGAATTGAATCGGACGACTAGTGGTTCACGGCACAGAACAGTGATCCTGTATTGGCAAAAATTATTTTGGCAAAGGAAGAGGATAGACAATTAACGCGGATTGAAATCGCTTCAGAAAGCCCCGTTTTAAAATCATATTGGGCCCAGTGGAATAGCCTGAGTTTGCTATATGGCTGTCTATACCGTGTATGGGAAAGTGAAGATGGTAAAACGGAGAAAAATCTAATTGTGGTACCTGCCTTGAAAGGGAAAGAGGTAATTGCAGAATCTCATAATGGTCCGAGTGGTAGGCATCTCGGAAAAGGCAAAACTATGGAGAAACTAAGGGAACGTTTCTATTGGGTTGGTCGTCAAAAAGCTGTATCCGAGTGGATTGCAGGCTGCACCCAGTGCTTGACAAATAAAGGACCAACGCGGAGGAGTTGCGAACAGAGACATCAGGAGAGCCCAAGTGCTCCCTTCGAGCGAATATCCATGTGTGTGGCTGGTCCATATCCAACAAGTAGCTCTGGGAACCAATATGCCCTAGTCGTTATGGACTACTTCAGTAAATGGCCCGAGGTGTACGCTATTCCAAATAAAGAAGCCAAAACAATAAGCAAAGCTATCGTGAACAACTGGATAAGTCGTTTTGGTGTCCCTTTAGAACTGCATTCGGAGCAGGGTAGGAATTTTGAATATGCCATCTTGAAAGAAATATGCGAGAGGAATGGAATTCGTGGTATGAGAACGACATCATTGCGCCTTCGGACTGACGGCACGGTAGAGAGATTTAATCAGGCTCTTGAGGAATATTTGAGAAAGGTCGTCAGTAAAGATAGAAAATTATGGGACGAACGCATACCAAAATTCCTTCTAGCATACCGGTCGGCCACCCAGGGTATCACTGCCCGAACACCAGCTAGTGCCGTCTTCGGGACAGAGTTAAAGCTCCCTAGAAATTTGGAGCTTGGAAACTGCCTAACATCCGACAGTGGGGAGAATGATGGTATCCCAGGAGAGCTTAGCGAACTTCACGAGTTTGTTCGCAGCAGAATGAAGTTGGTCAGTAATAAGATGAAAGCCAGGTACGATCAAGCGGCAAATTCCAAAGGATTCCTTGAAGGACAGCTAGTTTTACTGTTCATCCTACAGCGCAAGAAAGGTTTATCTCCAAAACTTCAGACTCACTGGGAAGGCCCTTTAAAGGTTGCAAAACGAATAAATGACGTGGTTTATAGAATCCAGAAAAGCCAAAGTCCAAGAGCTAAAATGAAAGTCGTGCATTTGGAAAGACTAGCTCTGTATGGAAAACCGAGGGTTGAGCCTGCTCGGGACGAACAGGCTTAAGTTACGAATAAGTAAAAGCTTTTGCTTGCTGTTAATGACTCTACTAACAGTAAGTAAATAACAGGCGGTTAGTGCTGCGCCTGAAAGTATGCATTGTAACAAAGTACCAGCTCGCTAAACCAGTAGCATGAATTCACCTCAGTAAAGACAACTCTCCGCCATTCGAGATTGTTCTACAAAGATAAGCAACGACAACAATGCCTAGAAGGTTCTTGAATTCGCTAGATATACCTTCATTTGAGTATGGTGAGTTGGCATAAATAGCGTAGGTCTTTGGAATGGAGAGTTCAGTTGGTGATTAAACACCGTAAAGTGAGAAACGCGAATTGATAGTAAAATATAAGACTTATTAAAGTGTTATAAATAAAGTAAACTTTTGTACTATATAAGTAAATTAAACCGTGGTAATTATCGTAATTTAAAACGAACCTTCTTTTATTATTGGGAATAAAACAGCGCAAAAAGGACGAATAAGGAAATTCGAAACAATATTATATATTTTCTAAGCCCATTAACCCGAATTAGTTATTAATTTTTTTTTTTTACTTTTAAGACAAATAAACTATATACCATTTTGAGCTTTTTCTTGAAGGATTATTTTTTTAGAAACCAATACACGATCTTTTTAATTTGAAAGGAAATTTTGATTTAATACTTTTCTTTGGAACCTCTTTAAGTTATATCCAAGCCTATCATACACCTCTGATACAAAAATGATTTGATGATGATTTAAAACTGATTGGGACCTACAGGTTTACACCGACTCCGAACGGTATTTTGAGAAGCATATTCATTGCTAAATACTCGATAGTGTCGCCGTCACTATGCAAGGTGACCGTCGCCGAAAGAAATTTTTGTAAGGTGTTCAGAGCAGGAATTGAACCCAGGATCTCATGTGCAAGAGGCGCGCACACTAACCATTGCACCACCGACGGATACGTAATGTTATTTTTGCGCATAAAATATAAGGTTATCTAACATGGGTTAACAAAATAGAGGCAATCAAACAAATACACTTACTTAAAACTAAACATGTGTACACTACTACACTCCAGCAAGTGCCTACGTGATCACTCACTGTACAAGACGAATATCAAAGATTTTATAACGATATCAACGAAGAAACAACTCACACTGTCACAATCAGATGGAACCCTAATCTATGAAGACGTCACAACGATCGTACAATGACTAAATAAAACTCAAGGATAAATGACAGATATTAACAGGGAGTATTGGACAATTGAATATAATTTAGAAATTATACCGAAATTTATTAATTTTGTTACATTTAATTTCAAAGAAAACATCAATTTAAGTGTTTTTTAAGCGTTTTTTTTTACATACTTTGGCTGCTTGTTCATAATTAGAAATTACAATAATTTTCGTTACATAAATTTAAAATTTTTCAAGTTTTGAAAGCGTAATTTCTGGGCTTCAGTATGGTGTCTAACTTTTAATTGTCCTCACCTACAATCCTTACCTGTCCTTTCCTAAAAATTGGGTTTCCACAGAACTCGAAACTATTTACAAGATAAAAAGTTATTAAATTTTGGCCGATGGCAACCGATTCTGAACCACTGTGCTGCGACGCTATAGGTTAATTAGCCGTTAAAACAAATACTCTAATTATAATCGTTCGGTATCGGTGTAATCATTTAGGCCAAAATCAGTGAGTCTATAAATAGGATAAACAGTTTATCGACTTAGTGGCTTACGTGTAACTAAGCTTTTACTATACTTAATTTACAATCCCGATCTTGACGGAAAGCAAGTCCTGAATTTTAGCAAATAATTTTCCCAAAGGTTGCTCCTTATCCGATACTATTTTCCCCTGTATAGGCTAAACTACTTTCTTCATCTATTATGACCCCACAACCTTACCTGATACATGCGTTGCAGCTAATAGCAGCGTCACCATATTGGATTTTCTTTAGGGTTTCTTTAGATGTATAATGGACATAAACTAGTACCTTCAGTGCTTCTAGGAATGGTTTTATTAAGGAACACTCAGATAATTGTAGTAACAAAATATGAGGCAATAAGTAGTGACGTCAGTCTGTTTAACGTAAAGTTTCTAGATCTGAATTCACCATCAATAAAATCTGGACAACTAGAGATAAGACATTTACCACCATGATTTCTCTTCAAACAAAAAATATTGACTTTCTTGAAATCGTTGATGTAGTGAAGAAAATTAAAGCTGTGCACATTTGTTGCCGACTGAATCAAATGTACTAAAAATGTTACCCATGTAGTTATCTTGTCATCCCTACTGTGGATGAAATTTCACACCACTCACAGGACGCCGAATGCATATCTGAGTGTGTTTGTGGGTGTGTGCGTGGGTGTATGGCTGCATATGTATAAAACTAAATGTCCTTCAGAGGACTCTCTTAATAGTAGTAAATGCGACAGCGAGCGACATTTTTAATCTGTCTGCAGCATGCCACATAAAAATATGTAGTAGCTCTTCTTCTTGTCATCATGCTCGAGTTTTTTTTTTTTTGCTAGATATTGTTGTTGTTGCGTTTTTTATTTCAGACTTACAGGGCCGTGGCATGGGACGATTACATGGCTGACAGACAAACTTGCCAACATGCACACTGGCAAGTACAGACAGACTGTCGTACATGCAGTGCAAAATACAACACACCAATCCAAACACAAAAAACATGGATTTTGTCATGGTATTGTATGTGAACAACATATGTATGATGTTGTTCTTGTTGTCGGTGTTGTTGTCATTGCCGGAATTTATCATCGCACAGTGGTGCTTAAGTAAAGGAGAAAAGGCCAACAATTTTGAACTTTTCATAGATGCAATATTTTTCAGATATTAAACAAACAAACAAATTTTAAAATATTTCTCCAACTGGTTCTATCCATCGCCTTTTCTCGCCAGTTTGTAACACCTAGGATACGCAGGGATTCTTCGGCCTCGCATTTTCAGAGAAATCTTGGTCGTCCTATTTTCTTGCTTACATTATCGAAACCTTTCGCGCTGGGCCATCTACTTTCATTCTGACAACATGGCTTATCCAACGCAGTTGACCTAATTTCCAACGACGTTCCTCCTGGTTCCAACGACGTCGGTACACGCCGTTTTTTTTAACAGGACCATATATTTTATGGAGCATTTATCTCTCCAATACTGCCAGGTGTTTTTCATCTGCTTGCGATATGACCCAAGTTTCGGAGCCATATATCATGACAGGTAAAATGAGGGTCTGGTACAGCTGGAGGTTTGTCTGTCGAGAGAGGGATTTGTTCAGAAACTGCTTGTTGAGCCCATAATAGCATTTATTTGCAAGCACAATTCTCCTATTTATCTCCAGGCTGGCGTTGTTGTCCTTGTTCATGGCGGATCCAAGGTAGATAAATTCATATATTTTTCCATAACATTCCTTGAAGGGACTAGGGAGAGCTTCTCACAACCAATGAGTTTTACGCTTTCTAGTTTTACATTCACTGATTGGGACCTACAGTTTTACACCGGTTCCGAACGGTATTTTTAGAAGCTTTTTCATGGCTAAGTACTCGATCGAGTCGTCAGCACTA
Organism: Phaonia tiefii; assembly: GCA_963931995.1. NCBI lineage: Eukaryota > Metazoa > Arthropoda > Insecta > Diptera > Muscidae > Phaonia > Phaonia tiefii. The sequence continues at coordinate 27,575,335 of OZ008367.1, forward strand.
AGCGAGGTGATCGTCGTCAAAAGTAATGTAAAGTGATCGCAGCAGGAATCGAACCCATACTGTCATGCAGAAAAGCCGCCCACACTACCATTGCACCACCGACGGCCAGAGACAAACTCACCTACCACTTCAAAATGAAATTGGTTGTCGACGTTCAAGTGCGAACCAAGTCGTGAAGTTTTTCTAGTCGTTGCACCATCAATTCTGTCCTGCCCTCATTAAGACCAATATCCACATTCGCTTATTCTTTTTCAATTCTTGAAAATACTACAGTAACCTATCGCAAATTTCGCCAAATGATGTCTATATCATCATATGGCTTTTCGATTTGAAATTGGAAATTTCTTTTCCAAACATACGGCCTTTTATGTTGATGGTCCTGTTCGTATTTACTGCAGCTTTTCTCATTATTATCTCCATTAAGATATTAAGGAGATTGCACGTAAATGTGCCGCCTTGTCTCCGCCCTCGGTTGGTACAGAATGGTGCGGGGAGGTCTTTCCCCAACTTCACTGCTGATTTGGTATTGGTCAGCGGAATTCTACAGAGCCGGCTCAGTTTTACCGGAATCCCAAGTTCAGACATAACTTCGTACAGTTTTCCCCGTACGGGACTATCGAAAGCAGCTTTGTAATCGACAAAAATATGGTACGTATCGATTTGCTTTTCGTGGGTCTTTTCCAGGAAATGGCGTAGCGTTAATATTTGGTCAGTTGTGAACTTCCCTGGTCTAAAACCACACTGATAAGGTCCAATCAGGGTTTCAACGATTGGATTTAGTCTCTCACATAATATGCTCGACGAGATCTTATACGCGATGGATAAAAGACTGATACCGCGATAGTTGCAACAGACAAACGGATCACCTTTTTAGAATACAGGACATAGAGACTCCAATCGTCAGGAATATACCTCATATAAGTTGATGCATGTTGAGTAGCAGTCCTTCGCTACCTGTTTTAAAAAGTTCAGCTGGTAGCCCATCCACACCTGAGGCTTTTTGTTCTTAAGCCGGGAGATTGCCGTTCCAATCACGCATTTTCTGCGGTTGGGGTGGGCCGGGGTGGGGGTACAATCTACACTGTCTTCAACACTCATTACGTTCTGATTTTCAGTGGGAGAATCTGAGTCGGGTAGTGCTGAAAAGTGGTCTCTCCACATTTTGACCACACACTGCATATCTGCCACCAGATTCCCATTCTCGTCCTTGCAGGACGGCAGCCCATTATTCGGCCCGTTATTTGATCTTCTTACCTTCTGGAAAAATTTTCGGGATTCGTTGTTCATCCAGCACATTACCGTCTTTTTACTCTCTCTTCCTGTTCCTACTGTCATTTTTTCCTCCTTTATAATTGGTTTTCCTCCCTTCTCAGCCTCTTGTACCTCTCATTCACAGCACGCGTTGTAACTGACTGTTTCGTTGCCATACGTGCAGCGCAGCGTCTTTTTCACCAGTTGCAATGCGAAATTCTTCGTCGTACCATAACTTATTCTTCCGCGGTTTTTGATAGCCATGTTCAGTCATTGCAGCGGTTTCCAAAGGATAGAAGACGTGCTTCCCCTGCGCTTCTGGGTCTTCAGGAGGAGGAGTATTCTGCTCTAGCAGGATAATGAGCTTTTGGTGATAGGACTTTGATATCTCCGGTATTTGAAGCTTGTCAATATCTAGCTTTTCCCGTGTTCGGCTTCGAACGTTTTTCGCTCTGCTCAGTCAGTTTTTCGCTCTGCTCGCAGGCACCAGGTTATGATCCGAGTCAATATTAGCGTCACGAATCACACGTACATCTATTACGCTAGAAGAGTGCCTGCCGTCTATTACCAAGTGATCAATCTGATTATTCGTCCTCTGATCAGGAGATATCCAGGTCGTGATATGTACGTCCTTATGCTGGAATCGTGTGCTACTAACTACAATGTTCTTTGCAGTGGCGAAGTCTATCAGTCTTATTCCATTATCGGAGGTGGTATCATGTAGACTGTGATTACCGACGGTTGGTCGAAAGACACTTTCATTTCCCACTTTGGCTTTAAAATCGCCTAGAATAATCTTAATATCGTAGTCAGGGCAGCGTTCGTATACCTCCTGCAGACGCCCATAAAATAATTCTTTGACCTCTGTCGGTCTTATCTTTATACTCTGCCTTTTATCCTCTGTCGGTGGTGTGCAGATAAATTACCGAGATGTTGAAATATTTCGCTTTGATGCGAATTGTGGCTATGCGGTCACCACTGGGTTGAACCTTTAAACTAGGTGTCGCAGTCTCTTGCCAACTCTAAATCGGCACCCAAATTCGTGCATTCGCTCATGGCAGCGGTAGGAAATATCGAAGTTTTTCTTTCTGGTGCAGCCATATCCTTTCCATCACATTGCCTGGTTAGCTGTGATGTCAGCTTTATATTTTTCGACGACATCCGCCAGTTGGAAAGTAGCACCCGTCCTGTATAGTGTTCGCACACTCCAGGTACATATCCTTAAATCATGGTCCTTATAATCGTCAACAGTTGGGGGGTTTCTTTGTTCATTATTTTCTTTGTGTATTGTCTGTGCCTTTATAACAGTGGCGTGAAGCAAACCCAGCCCACCGTGGTTTGGATTTTACCTACTGCCAGGATGATTATGTTTCAGCCGTACATTATAGATCAGACGCTGACCAGAATGCAGTGTGTCGAAACTCAATTTTGATCCGCCATTGGCCAGGGGAATTGGTTTATCTGCCTTCAATGGATAGAAGAATATGTCCACTAGTTCGAAGAGCTTCAGTTACAGGGTCACCTAGTAATCCTTTGCCACTCAGATTGCTCATTCATTTCGCCTTCTCACTTTAGGTAGTTAACGGAGGTTTCCGGTAATGCCATTGCCCAGGACATACTGCGTGGAAGTAGTGAGCTGCCTGTTGAAGGAGTCATTTCTGGCCACTCCCAAGTTAATAACTATCAGAAACTTTCCACCTCCACGGACAGTCCCATGACCCTGCAACATTTCATACCGATTTATATTTCGAACGATGTGGCAACTCCGGAGCTTGGTTTCTAAGTCATGTTCAGCGACTGGCAAAGCCTATGCGTTGTGTTTTCACATCGACATACGCTCACGTGTTGAACGAAGGCCAACGAAGTCATTCAGTCTCAGTTGAGCATTCAAACAAGAACGTTGAGTGTCGCTTGTGGTACGCATTGCACTGAGAAAAATATTTAGTAAATAATGCGAATGCAATATTTTGTATGCCGCACATTTTTTCCTTAAGCCCGATTCCATGGTAGAATGAGAAGGTAAACTAAGTAGACAGCTGATTTCAAATTTTTCTTGTTGTTTAGTTGACCGCTTCTGTCAGATTCAAAGATTTTGTTTTTTTAGTTTTCTGTTTACATTCATTGTTGGTATACATACATATGCGCTGACTTTGATCTGAGGAGAGCCTAAACAAAAGGCCTGTTGTTGTTGCCCACAATTGTTGTTGTATCTACTGCGACTACTTGGTACTTTTACTATGTCCGATTTCTTTGTGTATTCCTCTCAGTGCAGCTCCACCCATACAACGACAGAATTGAGATTGTATGAGTTTGCCGGTCACTGGTCATTTTTATTGCGAAATAATTTCCCTGAGTATGAGAATACAGTTTCAAGTTGTTCAGTGTTTTGTGTTCAAGCGTTCGAAATATAACATACACCACACAGTCAACAATGAAATTTGCAGATTTGTATAACATATTTTTCTCAAAAAAATACGAATAAGAAAACAATTCGATCCCAATAAGCACAAAGTCGGACTCGAATCCGATTTGAGTCCGACGCGTCGGATTCCGCTTACGCTGATCCGATTCGGTTCCGGTTTGAGTCCGCAACATCGGATTTCATTTTCTCGGATCCTAGTCGGAAGTAAGAAGTAAGAAATACTTCCAATATGCGAAAGACCGCGTTAGCAAACAAATTAAATATAATCACAAAGAATGAGTCCCAGAAATGCATATAAAAATAAATGCTTAAAATGTAATTTGATTATTTGATTCTGAAATGAGAGCGGAATCAATATCGAAATGATTTCGGAACCCATCGTAATGATTTAAAATCCGACCACATTTCGCTATCGGGGCCGAATGAATTTCGCTATCGGATCCGAATTCATTTCGCTATCGGGTCCCAATTCATTTCGCTATCGGGTCCGAATTCATTTCGATATTGGAATTTCTCCCGCTCGCTGATCCGATCACGACCCGAGAACGGATCCATTCTCGAAATGATCTCCGAGAAGTCGGATCCGAATCGGTTGTGCTTATTGGGATGTTGCCGTATCGTCCCAAATACTCAAAAAATGCACACATCTTTGCAGACTTGGAATAAAATATTGGGCCTTGGATAGGGAGTGATGTCTATATCCACCACATCCACGTCCACCTTATAGTTCTGATCTAGCAAATTCGGATTTTCGTGTAGTCCAAAGTCTGCAAAACTTTGTGAAGAGAAAATTCTTCAATACAGATAAGGGCTTACAAACGGAGTTGTTCTAGTACATTTGTGGCACGGGCCAGTCATTCTGTGAATCTGGGATCAAAAAGTGGCCTGAACGATGGCAGAAGGTTATTAAACAAAATACCAACAATATTATTGATTTAAATTAAATATTTGAATAAAATAATTACTTTGAAGAAAAAAACCGAAACTACTTTCTTGCCAACCCAATACTGGTACAATACTTATCGCCCCCGCTGTAAGAAATCCACTGGATATACTCTCTCTCTCTCTCTCTATTTTCACAGCTATTTGATCACTCTTCATTTCGTCCATAAGTTCTTTTCAACAAACGCACAACTTTGGGCAAAACAGCATTGACTTTGGAAATAGGTTTGCTATATTTCCCAACGTTGTTCAAGCATAAAGAGACTTATTTTGTTACGCAGAGGTATCATACTGACTGAGAGGCAATATTTCGGACAGAAAAATCTATCACTGTAAAACAACACATGATTTTCAAATATACCTGAGTTTGGACAACACGTTACAAACTCCAAGTGAAAACTACTTAAGAGAGGTGGTTTGATCGAAGATTCCTAAGAACAATAACAGCACAAGTATTTTTTTCCTCCATGTTTACATTTGTAACATTAAATTTAACCTGATTTGACCTTATCAGTGTGGTTTTAGACCAGGCAAGTCCACGTCTGACCAAATATTCAGGCTACGCCAGATCCTGGAAAAGACCCACGAAAAGTAAATCGATACATACCACCTCCTTGTCGATTACAAAGCTGCTTTCGATAGCCCCATACGGGGAAAACTGTACGAAGCTTTGTCTGAACTTGGTATTCCGGCAAAACTGATTCGCCTCTGTAGAATGACGCTGACCAACACCAAATCAGTAGTGAAAGTGGGGAAAGACCTCACTGTACCATTCTATACTAAGGTTTGCGACACTCTTTCGTGCAATCTCTTCAACATTTTAATGGAGATAATAATGATAAAGGCTGCAGTAAATACGAACAAGACCATTAACACGAAAAGCCACATGTTGCTGTCGTACGCTGATGACATAGACATCATTGGGCGAAATTTGCGAGAGGTTACTGCAGTATTTTCAAGAATCGAAAAGGAATCAGCGAAGGTGGGTCTTGCTGTTAATGAGGACAAGGCAAAACGACTAGAGAAACCTCTCGACTTGGTCCGGAATTGAACGTTGACAACCGATTTACTTTTGAAGTGATAGATGAATTTGTCTACCTTGGATCCGCCGTGAACAAGGACAACAACGTCAGCCTGGAGAGAGATAGGAGAATTGTGCTTGCAAATAGATGCTATTTTGGGCTCAGCAAGCAGTTTAGGAATAAAGCCCTCTCTCGACGGACAAAAGTCCAGCTATATCAGACTCTCATTTTACCTGTCTTGCCATATGGCTCCGAAACTTGGGTCATATCGCAAGCGGATGAAAAACACCTGGGAGTATACGAGAGAAAAATTCTGCGTAACATATATGGTCCTGTTAGGGAAAACGGCGAGTACCGACTCGCTGGAACTCAGAGCTATATAGGCTATATTCTGACGTGGACATAGCTAGGCGAATCATATTAGGCCAATTGCGTTGGCTAGGCCATATTATTAGGATGAATGAAGATGAGCCAGCGCGAAAGGTTTTCGATAACGTACCCGATGGAAGCAGGAAAAGAGGACGACCAAGACTCCGCTGGAAAGACCAGACAGAATAATCCCTCCGTATCCTTGGTGTTACCAACTGGCGAGAAAAGGCGAAGGATAGAGCCAGTTGGAAGAATATGTTGAAATTTGTTTAATTTTTATATTTAATTAATATGTGTAATACGTCTGACCTCATGAGGTTGTAAAATAGTCAATTAAAGTAAAGTAAGTAACGTTTCTAAAACTGAACCACTGTGCATTGCCGCGTCATCGTTGTCATCATCCCTGTTGCTAGCGTTTGTTGTACCTACCTTCCTACATACACTGTGAATAGTTTGTTATCCTTGTTGTGTTTCTTTTTTTTTTTGTTCTTCCTATATATATCGGGGTGTGGCACTACGTTACGTGCTTGTACATAGTGGCTGAGTACCACAACGAAATAAAGGACATGCTAACACACACACAAATACACAAACATTTGTGTTGTGTGTGTGGTGTGTTCGTGAGTGCATAAACATTAAATGAAAATAAAATGTGGGCGTAGTAACACACAGCCCTATGTACATCCACTCACTAATTCATCTAGCATACAGTGAGTGCATAAAGTAGGTGTTTGTTTTAAAATATTGCTTCCAAAGAGGGATTAAATAGCGTGAATTTAATTCTTGGTCCTTCGAGCGGAATCGCTTATAATTGCTGTCATTATGTGATGGATGGTCTGTGGAATAAACTGCATGGGTTTAATACTTTGTAAATGGAACGGCACTAGTTATGGTTCACGTACTGAAGGTTCTAAAGTTATTGCTAAAATCTAAGATACCTGCTGTGACGGGGGTTAATTATATTTCTGCTGGCAGTAATATTGACATTCTGCTCCAATTTCGGCAAAAAAAACCTTATCTTTTCGAACTTTATGAAATGCGGTTGGGGTTAGTTAATCATTTTTGATTTTGTATAACAATACTATTTATTATTCTCCTGTTCTCTTAGTTAGCATTGCATCTGGCTATAGCGTTGCCATAATCCTTTAACCGCCATTTACTTTATTCCGATTTATTCTTGAAATGTTTAATTACTTGGGCGCAAACTATCAACCAATCATTTTCACAACAACTTTCCTAGATTTTTGAAGATATCGCATGATGGAACACCATCTCGTTTTATATTACATCAATGGTGTTCAAGGTATAATCTAATACTACCCCAAGACAAATCCATTAACCTTGGATTTTTATTCGATTGATATATAAAGGGTATCTCAGCAAGAGTGCACTTTTTAAATTTAGTGTCAGTTTTTTTTGCGCAAGTGGCAATTCTGAAATTTAGCAGCTGTCACATATGTTTATTCCGGTTAATTAAAATGGAGCGCTTTATGAAAGAACAACGCGTTATAATTGTGAAAACTTATTACAAAAATTTGGAAAGTTACGAGGACGGATCAATAAGTCCGTGACTTTTCGATCTTCCCTCGTAGTTACATGAAATGCAACACTGCACGCATCAAGTACCACCTGTTAATAGACTACTGTCAAATTTTGAGCAAGGTCCGTCTCATTTCTTTTAAAATGGAAAAAAGTGAATTTCGAGTTCTTATTAAACACTATTTTTTGAGGGAAAAAAACGTCAATCAAACCAAGGAAAAGCTTGATAAATACTCTGGGGACTCTAAACCATCGATTTCAATGGTAAAAAAGTGGTTTACCGACTTTCGTTGTGGTCGCACAAGTACAAATGACGCTGAACTTTGTGGACGGTCAATTGAGGTCAATACACCCGAAAATGTCGAAAAAATCCTCGATATTATGTTGGCCGATCGAAGAGTAAAAGTGCGTGAGATTTTTGATATCATAGACATTTCATATGGCAGGGTGGTTTCGATTTTAAGCGATCAGTTGGGTTTAAGAAAGTTGTCTGCAAGATGGGTGCCGCGTTTGCTCTCAATTAACCATAAACGTAGTCGTGTGATAACTTCAAAGGATTGTTTGGCGTTGTTTAATTGGGCTACGAATTGGTACCTTATCCGCCATATTCTCGGGATTTAGCCCCCAGTGACTATTTCCTTTTTCCATGCCTAAATAAATGGCTCGGTAGAAAGAGATTTAGCTCCAACGACGAAATTATTGATCAAACAAATGCCTATTTGATGGACCTCGAAAAATCCTATTTTTTTGGAAGGGATACAAAAATTGGAGAAACGTTGGGCTAAGTGTATTAAGCTAAAAGGAGATTATGTTGCAAAACATTGCTGCTGTAAACGAGAGTGTCGCCAAAATCCCGAAAACATCAATTCGGTATCGTTCTCAACAACTTCAAATTTCACGAAGCACTACGCAGCGAATTTTGACAAAAACCTCCACAAAATTTAGGTTACTCAGGAGTTCAAACCAGCAGACAATGGAAGGGGCAGGCAATCCGTTGAATGGGTAATGGAGCAAAGTGAAGTCAAAGCCAATTTTTCATTAAAAGTCATCTTCTCCGTTGAAGCGCATTTCCATCTGAATCGCTTCGTGAATACACAAAATTGTCGAAATTTTGAGTCAGAAAATCCCTATGTAATCCACGAGAAACAAATGCGTCCGCAACGACCAACTGTCTGGTGTGGATTTTGGTCAGCCGAAGTGATTGAGCATTACTTTTTTGAAGATGACGCCGAAAATGCAGTGACTGTGAACGGCATTCGTTACAGGAACATGATAAAAGAGTTCTTGTGGCCTTTACTGGACAGCATGGATCTGGACGACATGTGGTTTCAGTAAGACGCCGGCACCTGCTACACCGTGCATGAAACAATCGATTTATTGCAGCTATGATCTCCAGAACAAATTATTTCAAGAAAATCTGATGTCAACTGGCCACCAAGATCATGCGAATTAACGCCATGCGATTTCTTTTCTTGGGGTTTTGTGGAATTTCAGGTTTATGCGAATAAACCAGAAACAATTCCTGAACTCAAATCCGAGATCCAACACGTCATTTGTGAGATACAGCCACATCTCTGTGGAAAAGTTACGTAAAATTTCATGAAAAGAGTAATGGTCTGTCTGCCGAGCCGTGGAGGCCATTTGACGGATATTTTATTCCACACTTAATCGGAAAATGTCGTCTTTAGAATCCAATAAAAAAAATCAGAACTATCTCAATAATACGGGTTTTTATTTTAAAATGAAAAAGTGCATTCTTACTGAGACACCCTTTATCTGATTTATTTTTCAGTCAGCATTATCAACAACTGCGTTTAGACTTTCATCAATATCTTGATGGGTAGCAATCTCAGTACATACACGCTCAAAAATTTGTCGTTTTTTGTTGTTTGGATGCAAATATAACGTGTTTGTAGCTTGTCGTAAATATAGTATACTTGCGTCCAAACACATTGTATTTGCTACCTAATGTAACACGTTTGAGGCACAGTGATTAATAGGTGATAATATATGTATTTGTTTGATGGAAGCTGCTGAAAACAATAACGTGATAAACAATAAAGAACCAAAAAGCAAAAAACCCAAACACAATGCTTGCAAACATGTACATGGTTCCTGCCAGATGTTGCTGGGGACGTTATTTTCCAGTGTGTATTTTTCCAAAAATTTTCCAGTTCTAATAGATTCTATCATTCTCTGTGTCTCTATGGTATCTTAGTAAATATCTTCCGCAAATAGATTTGCATCTGAATGCAGCGTTACCATAACAATAGTTGCATTATATGCGCTTCTGACTAAAGAGAATAACAATGGTTAACTTTGACCACCACGTGTAATTGGTTGGATTGGAACAAACTTTCGACAAAAGTAACTACATAGACTAGGGTCCAAAGAATAGCGACGATGTGCATCACGGGTGCTCGCCACTCCCACTGATGCATAGAAGTTACAGGCGGGCAGATTGCTTCCAAGTCTGCCATCAGGTTAAGGCAACTCTCACAATGGAGCATGGTCGGGGTGGGTCAAGTAGCAGTGCTGGAAGGTACTGGTCACATTCGTCTATTTATCGACTACTCGAAACCAATATTCTATCAGTAAAACCACAATCTTGTATCAGAAAGGGATTTCTGGAACAAAAAAGTTCCTGGTATAGAAAGACATTTGTAATTCTACAGGGATGGGTTGACAACAAACTACTACTAGGGAACTAGGGTTGCTCCTTTCTCGCAGACTACCTGATCGTTGTAGCGTGTATCATGCGGAAATCTTAGATATTAGAGAAGTAATTTACTGACTGAGGAACGATAGAGCAGCAGTCATTGCGGTTAATGTCGGAATTCAACATCTGCCCAGGACTGACGCAGGTAGCTTAACGAAATGACGCAGCAGTACGATATTCACCTCATGTGGGTGCCAGGGCGCAAGGGAACTGCAAACCGGATGAGCTGGCAGACTAGTCACTAAGTTACAGGTTTCCCAAGAAGTGGAACGTATTGGCATGCCCCTATCGACTCGTAAGTATATCCTGAGGAAGCGCTCCTATATGATGCAAGACAAATCTGTCCAATAATGGATAGCAGGTGATACATGAACCTTCGGTCTTTATTCAGGCTCGAGGTATCAGTACTTGTTTCAGTTTTAACGGGACACTGTCTGATAGTAGTCATGCGGCGAGACTAAAGGTCAGTACAAATGACTTCTGTAGAGGTTGCAACGATAAGGAAGAGGAACATCCTCTTGGCACGTGCCAAGTATTCGCCGGCAGCAAAATGTCTGCTATGGGTTGCTACCTATTTAGGGACCTATCTCAGATAGGGGTGGACAGGATCTTGAGCTTCTTGGCCAAACTAAATGATTCTCCAATGGGGCAAACGCTTAATTTAGTTAACTCGTGGTATCACGAGTGAGTATTTCTTCGATTGTCAGCAACACCTAACCTAACTAAGTAGTTTGACTTGTTTTTTTTTAATTGCATGTGAGTAGTATCGGGTTTTTCAATAAGAGCGCTACAAAAGTTTTTTTAAATAAAACAAATCCGGTTTTAGATACCAATGAAAATCTTTATTCCTGTGAAAGTACGTTCGATGCCATTATGTATGGAACTCGATTCCTTTGGCATGGCCACCACGGGCACGCTTGCAGAAGTCCAGACACTGAACCCAATTTTCGACGGTTTTCAAGCATAAATCGGCCGATACTGCTGCAATTTCACGTTCGATATTCGTACGAAGTTCATCAATCGTCGCTGGCTTGTTGGCATAGACCATAGACTTGACGTAGCCCCACAGGAAATAATCTAACGGCGTCAAATCGCACGACCGAGGCGGCCAATCGACTGGGCCATTTCGTGAGATAACACGTTCAACAAACTTGGTTTCGAATAAATTGATTGTGGCATTCGCTGTGTGGCTTGTGGGCCCGTCCTGTTGGAACCACATGTCCTCCAAGTCTATATTATCCAATTGGGGCCAAAAATATTCGGTTATCATTGAACGGTAGCGATTCGAATTCACAGTAATGTGCCGGTCTTGATCATCACGGAAGAGTACGGCCCAATGACGCCGCCGGCCCATAAACCGTACCAAACCGTAATTTTTTCGGGATGCAATGATGACTCATGGATTAAGTGTGGATTGCTGTCTGACCAATAACGCAGATTTTGCTTAGTAACGAAGCCATTCAACCAGAAATGAAATTCAGAATTCAGAAATTGGACGTAGCGCTCTTAAAGTTGAGGCCACTGACTCCAAATTTCGGTAGTAAATTTTAATAATTTCGACTCATTGTTGGCTCGTATATGTTTCCATGATGAAATGGCAAACCGTACTGAAGAGAAATGTCAAAAGGGCGGGAAAAAATATGGCGTCGTTTGCTGTCCCTATCGATCTACTTTTGTAGCGTCTCTGTTGAAAACCCCTTTATTTTTTAACGAAAATAAAGTGTACAGAAAGGCAGAAAAATGTGCCCAAAATTAGAGGAAGTAATGCCTATACACCTATGCAATCACTTACTGTACAAGACGAATGACAACGATTTCATTACGATACTAACAAAGAAATCGGAAGGTATTCGGAAATTGAAAAGCACCAGTAAAATGGCCGAATAAATAAAAATCATTCCTGATCAAATTGTGGAAAATAAATCCTCAATTACGTTGAATGTACACACATGTTTCAACACCATAAACACTCATCTACACATGCAAACGAATATTCACTTTAATACCAGTGTGACATACGAACCCGATTCCAACTCGTAACGGACTCGCTTCTTCGTACATTTTATCCGAAACGGATATCATTTACGGATACATAACGAATTTGTATGTGTATGAAATTCCTCTCGAAAACGTGAGTCGCTTTTTCTACTTTTTCGGATTCGTCTCGAACTCTGAAGGGACTTCATACAGGATGGGACATTTAAATCTTCGGCATCTCCCGAATTAACCACTCCAGACTTCTTCCTGTGACGTTATATGAAGTCCAAAGTTTATGTCAACAAGCCACGGACCATGGAAGCCATAAAAGTAAATATTCGACATGAATTACCCGAAACACTACAAAAAGTGTTGGAAAATGCGGAAAAACAAGAACCATTCGCTCTGGCGGCGATCATTTAGGCGACAACATATACCACAAGTGATGAGCAGAAATTTGCACGGTTCAAAGTAAACGAAAAATCATTTCAGACCATCTAATTTGTGTTTGTCTTTTTATTATTACCAAAAAGCATTCGGAAGGTTTAAATGGGCCACCAAGTATTTGAATACGATACGTTGCGAGTTGATGTTTTTTTGTAAATAAAATGGATTTGAGACGGTTTCACTTTTGTAAATTTTTGCGGGCACCCCTTCGGTGGTGCAATGGTTAGTGTGCGCGGCTCTTGTACACGAGATCCTGGGCTAGAACTCTGCTCTGACCACCTTAAAATTTGTTTCGGCTGCGGTTACCTCGCGACACTATCGAGTATACAGCCATGAAAAACCTTCTCAAAATACCGTTCGGAATCGGTGTAAAACTGTAGGTCCCAATCAGTGAGTGAAAACTGGAAAGCGCACAGCTCAGTGATTGTGAGAAGATCTCACCTGTCCCTTCATGAGATGTAGTGGGAAAACCAACTCCTTCGAAAACGGTTCGGTATTTTGATTTACTCTCTAAGGGAAAGTTGTAGCTCTGGTCGTAAAGAACAAAAATTGAAAAAACTTCATCTTCAAGGTCAAAATCGCAAAAAACTTAAAAAAAATCGATTTTTCACCCTTTTTCCCCTGTTCAGGTCCATAGGTAGCAAACCGTTAAAAATTCAAGGAAACAATCATCTACAAAAATGTACCTAAGATTTCAATAAACAACATTCTGGAACATATGAACTTCCTAGGAATGATTCTTAACACCGTTTAGATTAGTCTTTGATCTTGAAGATGAAGTTTTTTTGATTTTACATGTTCACAATTTGTGTTCTTTATGACAAGAGCTACAACTTTCCCTAAGAGTATAAATCAAAATTCCGAACGGTTTGCAAGATATGATCCTGACAAATTGATAACTTTTTTGCAAAAATTACACCGAGGCCCCAAATCATTTTTTTGGTCTTTTATCACGTAGTGGTGTCCGTATATGGATATATTTTTTCGTGATGCGCTGTGAAATTTCTCTACCTACATCACTATACACTTCTGTCGTATGTCCCCGCGACCCATTTATTTTATTTTTGCGACATAAAATTACACCAACTTTTTGAACTCACTGTGACTAAACAACAGGCATAGAAAAATGTTCTCTCTTTACACGTGAAAATACAGCAATAAAACAATAACAAAAAAAAAGCATGGAAGGATGCTGCACTTGATGCATGAATGTAACAATTTCTCTTTAGACTTTTATATAAAACAAAACAAAACCAAGTGTCCATGAATGTTTGTGGTAGTGTTTTGAATGAGTGCTTCTCTTGTAAAACACTTTGTTTGTTTTTCCTTTGCTCAGTTGACAACCGTGCACTCATCTCGCCACCGTCATCAAAATCATCATCATTATCCTGCATCATCTTCTGTATTGATCAAAGGTCAAGTCCGTTTGAGTTCTCTGGCCCGGTGTATGTTGCATACACATATGTAGTAGTACATATTTCTCTCGATATGTGAATCCTTTTCCTTTTGTTAATGGTTTTGCTGCTGTAATGATATCGTTTTATAGCTCCAAGGTTATGTTTCCGTTTCCTCGGTATGTTCGGTTAAATTACAGTTGCAATTATCCTTTCACATCGGATAATTTCAACTGTAATTATTTTAAAATGCCAAATAGTTTTTAAATATTTCTCCTCTTGCTTAGATCTTTTTGTGTTTAAAAGGGAAGGAAATATATGACAGGAAAGGGAAGCAAAAACTGAAGTGGAAAGATTTCGGATCAAAAAAGGGGATTAGCCTTCAGAGGCTGGTAATTAGTTGTATTATATTTGAAAGGACCTACAAGACAAATCATCAAACATAAAATGACAAGCGATGCGTCATTTTCTATGAAGAGGTTGCAAGGTTACATTATGAAAACGAGCCTACACTTCCTATATTTTTCTGAGAAGAAGATGAATCTATTCGAATGAAAGGAGAGGTTGAATATGTTCATTGTTAAAGACATGGCATGAATATGGATATCGTGATATATTTTTATTATATGGGAAACGATATCCCTTTTCCATGACAGGAAGGATTTTAATTCTAAGATAAATTTCACTTTCACCTATTGACATGAAGCATTTATACACACAGAAAAGGGATTATATTTCTTATGACAGGAAAGGGTTTGTCGTTTGGAAAGGCAGCTTAAATTTCTTTTAGAAATCATATTTATTTTTACCATCGAAAAGTTACAACTATTCTAGAAGAAATGGGGCAATTTGTATGGCATATACTAACCAAGATGGTTATACGTACACATATGTCCTTTATTAATTTAAACAGGATACAAAAATATAAAATAATATTGCAATACAAAGTTTAAATGAAATCAAATATCAATAAATTCAAGTGTCGCTCTAGCAATATCTGCTATAGGGCATCTAAGTATATGGCCGATCCAAGTCCATTTTCTTGTATTTATATCCAATTCGAGTACTTCATTATAAATTGTCTTGGGCCAGTAGATACGAAGAATTTGTCTCAGACAACGTCAAGCTCCAAGTGTTGTACAGTTGAATATTCGCAATTTTATATTTTCCGATATTCTTTTGATCACCTATATTCGCCGCTAAGCCACCATTGTTTTTAATCTTGCATCCCAAATACCTGACTGAATACACGTCTTCAATTAACGAATCATCAACTGTTAGTGGAGTATTCCATTCTGTGCGAATCCGCATTAGCTTTGTCTTCTTTATATTGACTTTCCATCCTACTTTTTTTTTAGCATTTTCGAAGAGTCTGTTGAACTTGGCCACGATGTCGTCATATTTGTGGGCCATAAGACATTGTACCTTTATACCGATTTTCCATGGGCATTGTGGTTTGGTGAAACCGTTTTTAACTTGAATAGGAAGTTTTTTTGATTTTATATGTTTACAATTTTTGTTCTTTATGATAAGGGCTACAACTTTCCCTCAGAGAGTAAATAAAAATTCCGAACGGTTTGCAAGATATGGGCCTGACAAAATGATCGCCATCATCCCTCTCTCACTCCCACAGATGTGGTGCAAGGTTGGCTTTCCTTCCCATTATAACGAACTTTATTCGCTGCATTTCTGTACAGTTCACGGATCATGGACACTATTTTGTCGGGTATCCCCTTTTTGGTGAATGTAGACCACATTGCGTTGCGGCGTACACAATCAAACACTTTTCCGAAGTCTACAAAAAGTAGATACAGAGACGAGTGTAGTTCAACTGATTGCTCTATGATTATATGGAGTGTGTTTAAGTGGTCGGCACACGAACGACCAAGCCTGAAACCCGTCTGCACCTTCCGCACAATTTGCTGCATCTCGAGAACCAGAGTCAATTCAAAAAAAGTGAATTATAGGATAAGAACATCACTATCTCATACATATAAATTGACTCCAAAAAGTTAAACCGCAGAAAAAAAAAATACAGGAGATAGTTGTCCGAGGCCTTCGGCCACGGACTGTCCCTGCAGGCTGTGTCAGAGACACGGCCATTAAGTTTAACGTAGAATACGCCATCCTATAAGACAGAAAACATATATAACAATAAATTAATTTGCTTATATTATTTATCATTTATTGTTATATATGTTTTCTGTCTTATCCGATGGCGTATTCTACGTTAAACTTAATGGCCGTGTCTCTGACACAGCATGCAGGGACAGTCCGTGGCCGAAGGCCTCGGACAACTGTCTGCTGTAATTTTTATATTTACCAACGGCATTTGATTCAAGTCCGTTTAAAAAAAAAATATTATGTTCAATTTTTTTAAACTTAATTTAATTTATGTATTTTAATTAATATTTTTATTGAAATAAGTTCTGCGAATGTTGAGAGGGCCGCCCTAATATTAAAAAAGGTTTACCTTATCGAGTCTTCGCATTAGCATTCGAGCGTTGTGTGAAAGCTTTACGCTTTACAATTCAAAATTAATGTTACAACAGCTTTATTGAAGCTTTCGCAAAAAAGCTTTATTACGTTAGCTTACTGTTTGTTTCACTTTTTACTAGATACATGTTGCCAAGCAACATTAGCTTGCTGTTCGTTTCACTTTTTACTAGATACATGTTCCTAAGCAATGTTGAGCAACCAAAAACACTCAACCAAACACCACACATATGTTTGAGTGTATGTGTTTAAACAATTTTCATTTGAGAAATTAAAATACTAGAAATATATCAACCAATATGAAATGTATATCAAACGAAAGATAACATCTTCATTTACCTACAAAAAAAATTTTAAAAAAATTCATCTAGCCGTTTCCTCAAATTCAATGAAATAAAGATTACAACAATAAAAACCTGACATGACTCCTCATACCGTATTCTACGTCAAAAATCTTCATTTTGTCACCCTGTGTAATCAGAAATTCACATTTGTTTATACAATTCAATTTCATTCGAAGCGTTTATTAATTCTAACAAGGAAAATGTGTTCTTCTTAATTGTTTCCATACATAGAGTAATACATATATATAGAGTTAACATTTCGCTTAGCAAATTTGTGATATTTAGCCTGGTGTGATATGAATGTTGGATGTTGCAAAGAATTGCTTTAATAATACCAGATAGAGGCAATGCTTGAAGTCAACCAACCAGAAAACAATCACGGTATTTTGTTTTGGGTATTAAAATTATTCTGTTAAATCAACACAAATGTATACTAACAATAAACGATAACAAAAAGGTCCAAAATACGTTTAAATTTCATGGTTCTCAACCAAAACGACATGACTAACTGAAGTCAACAATTCTTGTAACTCCACCTGGTGTAAGTCGACCAGCTCCTATCACACCGACGACCTCACTACGATCAGTGTGACAGGAAACGTTAGATGAGAGGAATGTTCTCTCTATATATTTATATTACTCTGTTCATTAATAAATACTCCTTACCATGTTTGTTATTGGCACGACATTCATATTTAATCGCATTTCCTAATAAATTATTGATTACAATTTTCTTTTCTGATTGATTACTGTCCAACAAAAATTGTGACTTGTCATAAATTCTTTTTTGGCAGTCATGGCTTTTGATAAAGAGAATTTGTGATGCTACGTGGGGTGGGAGGAAAGTGTAATAACAATGACGAAATAATACACATATATCATTAGTTCAATGGTGAAAGGACGACAGTTTTACAGTAAAATACCACCATAAAGAAAATCGAATTTAAGTTTGTCATTGACTATTTGACAAGGCTCCGTTCTGAATCGGTGTAAAAGTGTGGTGATTGTGTCCCTAAGACTAAAAATAGTTATCGCTTAGCTTACTGATTGTGAAAGCTCTTCCTTATTTATGCCTTCATGGGCTTTAATAAAATTTTTTTGACCAGAGGTAGGAACTGCTTGTTTCAAAGTTGTATCAAACCAATATATGGACAAGAATCAAAATTTTTTAAATTTTGGGAAATTCACTTTTCAGTTTTCTAAGGTGTTGTTAACGAGCATGCGAAACCAGTTTCATTTTAGCCATGAATATGATTTTAAAAAAATAAAGGGTTTACTGGGTTTAAAATATCTGTAGGGTCATACACAATATGGGTAATATATTTTGAAACCGTTCCTATTATTCGCATTTTATCTACAATTGGTAAATTCAAATTTTCGCAGGAATTTACCCACCTGGTCCTTCCAGCTGAGTTTTGGTCATCGTATGATTTAGCTTCCTTCGAGTACGCTTCTTCTTTATCCATTCTACCGACTTGTCATAGGTTAGGTCGTAGAGTAAAATTGACATAGAGATGCCATTTCGCTTTTTAAATTTAATATCATTGGTGTGGTTGCATGTGAACGTTAGATGTTGAAATGCATTTCTTTAATAATACGAGGGCGGATCAATAAGTCCGAGACCTGCTAGTAGACGACTGTAAAAGTTTAACCGAGTTCCGTCATTTACTTTGCGTTTAATAGCTGTTCAAAACATACAACCTCGTGCATTTTTTTAAAAATGGTAAAAAGTGAATTTCGGGTGCACATAAAACATTATTTTTTTGCGAAAAAAAAAGTCAATCAAACCAAGGAAAAGCTTGATAAATACTATGGAGACTATACACCCTCGATTT
Organism: Phaonia tiefii; assembly: GCA_963931995.1. Classification (NCBI taxonomy): domain Eukaryota; kingdom Metazoa; phylum Arthropoda; class Insecta; order Diptera; family Muscidae; genus Phaonia; species Phaonia tiefii. The sequence continues at coordinate 27,594,092 of OZ008367.1, forward strand.
CAGTGGTAAAAAAGTGGGTTATCGACTTTTGTTGTGGTCGCACAAGTACAAATGCCGCTGAACGTTCTGGACGGCCAATTGCGATCAACACATCCGAAAATGTCGAAAAAATCCACGACACGGTGTTGGCCGATCGAAGAGTGAAAGTGCGTGAGATTATTGATGCCATAGGCATTTCATATGGTAGTGTGGTTTCGATGTTAAATGACAAGTTGGGTCTAAGACAGCTGTCTGCAAGATGGGTGCCTCGTTTGCTCTCAATTGACAATAAACGTAATCGTGTGACGACTTCAAAGGATTGTTTGGAGTTGTTTAACTAGGCTACGAATTGGTACCTCATCCGCCATATTCTCCGGATTTAGCCCCCAGTGACTATTTCATATTTCAAATCCTAACGAAATGGCTGGGTGGAAAGAGATTTAGCTCCAACGATGAAATTATTGATCAAACAAATGCCTATTTTATGGACCTCGAAAAATCGTAGTTTTTGGAAGGGATACAAAAATTGGAGAAACGTTGGACTAAGTGTATTGAGCTAAAAGGAGATTATGTTGAAAAATAATTTTTTTTTTTGACTTTTTGATCCGCCCTCGAACGGGGAAGAAGTATTACAAAACATTCAAAAAGAAAACAACAACAACATTTTGTGTTTGCGTGGTAGAATAGTTCTTTTAAATACAACACAAATGTATACCAGTAATAAGAGTGAGGAAAAAAGAGCAAACACATTTAAATTTTTCAGGTTTTCATCAAAACGACATGACAAAGTTAAGTCAATAGTTCTTACAACTACACCTGCTATAAGTCACTTTGCGTCGAACTTCTACGCCATCTCTCACTACCATCTCTCAGAGGCATAATTTTATTCTATGGCTGTCACTATTCACATACTCAGTCCAATTAAGGAGCGTTGTGATACCACGAGACATCATATTTCATTCCCATTGAATTGGTATGTAAATTGAACTGATATGGTTATGGGGTACTCAAACCATATGAAATCTGCTCCCGATATTCCAAGATGTGGCTGAAGAACCAATTAGTACTCTGCACAAAGGTCCGAAGATCATTTAGCTTAACTCTCTGAATGTCAGTTAAATCCAACTTATAGAAAGATCCTACATATTGTATAGGCCGGGTAGTATCGTACGAGATGTTCAACGCCCTCGTCCTCCTCCTCGAGTCCAGAGCTTCTGCAGCAATCATAAACTGAGTTTCCCAGTTTACACGCGTGTCTGCCTATTAAACAGTGCCCAGTGATCGCAGCTACTAGTGTAGAATTCTTGTTTAGGAGTGGATATCAAGCTTAGCCTACGATTCAGGTCAAAACTTGTCCATACTTCCCCGGTGATACTTAATTTTGTTTCTCTCCAGATAATTCACCATTTGCATGTCCGAGAGTTTCGTCTTTAAATATGAGCTTGAATGCAGAAAGGGGACTGTCCACATGCTCCATGTCCAGTGGAAGAGGTAAGGTAGTCCCCAATCTCACCAGTTCACCGGTTAGATGATGTCCGAGAATGTTCCCGTGGTTGACACACATAAAAAAAAAAAAAAAAAAATTTCAATTCTATCGCCCTTAAAAAACACCCTTTAAATAATAAAATTAAAAACAAATTTGCTTCCATATATTATGTTTGCGAGAAAACTCGCATATAAACAAATGGTTTCCCGTTAACGGGGTTTAGGAAGAGCTTCTCACAACCAGTGAGCTGTGCGCTTTCTAGTTTTATACTCACTGATTGGGACCAACAGTTTGATACCGGTTCCAAACAGTATTTTGAGAAGCTTTTTCATTACTTAATGCTCGATAGTGTCGCCGGCACTAAGCGAGGTGACCGCCGTCGAAAGAAATTTAAGGTGGTCAGAGCATGAATCGAACCCCAGATCTGATGTACAAGAGGCGCGCACACTAACCATTGCACCACCGACGGTCACATATTGATAGAGTATACTGATCAGAAATATCAAAAAGTGAGCGCAGTGTGGCAGTTGGTTAGACAGCTAACCCTTTCCTAAGTTTTATCTAAGCAAAACTAAACACCCTTTACTTACGTGAAAGGATTTGTGTATTTCCTCCCAAACATACGGTTACTTACGTGGAAGCATATGCTTGTTTCCTGCCAAACATAATAATATTTAAAAGCTAATTATTTTTCGATTTTAATATACAGGGTGTTTCAAAAGTGACCACCCTATTGGAAGATGCTCTTATGTTTGCAAATGGCCGCCAATGTCAAACCAGATTTGCCATTTGTGGACTAGACAGATGTAGAATACAAGTAAACAAGCCATGGAGCGATACACTCCCCCAAGAACGCGGTATAATCGTGTCTATTTTTTTGCGTAACCGAGGATGTCGAGCTGTCGCCGGAAACATCGACCAGACGCCGTGCCTCGCAATTAGCCATCAGCCGGTCGTCCCTATGGCGAATTTTGGTCAAAGACCTGCGCATGTTCCCAGACAAAGTCCAGTCCGTTCATCAGCTGCTGCCTATCGACCGCCAAACGCGTGTAACCTACGCCCAAGCCATCCTCAATCTCGTGGTCGAAGTGGACGATTTTACCACCAAAATCATAATGAGCGATGAGGCTCATTTCTACCTCAGCGGGTAAGTGAACAAGCAAAACTATCGCTTCTGGGGTACCGAAAATCCACGAGTGATGCACGAGAAGCCATTACACTCGATCAAAGTGACTGTATGGTGCGCTGTTCACGTTGGAGGAGTCATCGGGACATTTTTTTTCGAGAACGCCGCTGGTCAAACGACAAGAGTGGACGGTTCGCGCTATTGGGCCATGTTAACCGAGTTTTTTCTGCCGCAATTCGATGAATTAGGACTGGAGGACATGTGGTTCCAACACGACGGAGCAACGGCACACACTGCGCGAACCACAACCGATAGTATGAAGGCGGTGTTCCCAGGTAGCCGCATTTCTCGATTTGGCGATTTGCACTGGCCCGCAAGATCGCCCGATTTAATCGTTCCAGACGTTTTTTGTCGGGTTTTTTGAAGTCCCGTGTTTACGTGAACAAGCCAGAGACCCTCGAACCCCTCAAGGTCAACATTCGACACGAGTGCGAGAATCTGTCGCCCGAAGTTCTCGCCGAAGTGATGAAAAATGCCATAATACGAGCCCGTATTGTAATCAATTGTGACGGCGCCCATTTAACCGATATCATCTTTTCAACTTAACCAATAAAATTCTAAAGGTTCAAATAAACATAATCAAAAAACAGAATCAAAGTTTCTCATTTAGAAAAAAATTGAGAGCCAAACAAAATCGGATGACTCTTTTGAAACACCTTGTATATCATTAATTATAATTAATTTTTCCAATACAAATCTAAATTTTTGACCAATTAATAAAAAAAATAAAAAGTTGTAAACCGGTCGTTTACATTGAATACATTATTTGTTTTTTCTTTAATGCAATGAGAACCTGCTGCTCTGTTGGTTGTTTAGGGATCTGGGAAAATTATCGCAGATAATTATTATTGACATGAGGAAACTACATCTCAGTGGCTTTTGGTATCACAATGGACTAAACAGTCTAACTGAGTCGCAATCTCATGTAAAAGAGTAATGCCCTCTAACCATTGTACCTAACAGACTGAGTTAAAATTGTAGCCATACCTATTATAATGGGATTAAAGATACTCCCTTTGCCAGATTTGAACGACATAAATCCAAAATTTGCCACAGTTAATGTCTCAATTCAGTTAGTGTTTAAGATTTTTACCATTAGCTTGAATATATTTAAAAGTGGAAACGACCCTTTCACCAAAACGTCACCAGATTCACAGATATTAATCCGTTTATTAGATTTCGTCTTTGATCGCTCTCCCACACACATAATTACGTATTCGATTCGCATCATTATTTGAGTCACAACCTGCTAACGACATTCCATTTAGCCACCACGTTATTTCCGCAATGTCCTAACCCCCACCTTAGTTATTTCGTCGTAATTCATGGCGCTCTTAAAACTACCGACTTTGTAGGATTAAACGGAAATTTCCTGCGGAAATGTCAGACTACTACAAAACACAATTGATGAACAAATGTCGAAAGATATTCAAAAATCTACAAAACTACACAAGAAACAAACACTTCCGTGACAGCGATAAGAATGGCAGATAGAAATGCAAGAAGGGGCAAGAGAATACAGTTATTTGTCCATAAAAGTTGTTACGAAATTTGCAACACATATACACACACACACACACACACACACACACACACATACGACTTCCGTACGTAAGAGACGTAAAACGTAAGACATAATACAAAGCTACTTAGTTAGTGGCTGCGGTGAGACAAAGTCAAGTCAAGATGTGGCATCAACTTATGGCATGTCCAATGATTGCTGACATATTCTTGAGAAACTAATATGCCACATAAACACGCGGCTTTGGGGTTCCTTATCACTACTGTAACGACGCAACAGCCAGCAATACACGTACATTCCACATCCTTTGAAACAATCTGCCTAGAATTTACATACACAATCGCAACTAAAAGTGCCTTCCCTAACTACTAAGAGTGTGTGCAGAAACATATTTCCGTTTCCTTTGTACAAGCGAAACGCCGTTCCAGCGTTCCTTGCAAATTGTCTAGCACACGCAAACCTACACCCAACGAATACACGTGAGTGTGTATTGTATTTGTACTTGTATGTATGTATTTGTTTGTATGTGTGGAAAAATGTTTTTATGTATGAATGAACCAGAAGATGCGGTAACATCTACAATTTCATATGCAGTAGGAAAGAAACTAACAAAACATTTTATTTGTTCTAAAGAATAAAGCTGAGCAAACCACAATTACAGCGAAGGATGGAAGTGGTAGTCGTTGGTTCAAAACATGGATGCAAAGGTGCCCAGTGAATGTATCGGAATGGTAGGTAACAAGCGTAAAGCCCCTTACGCACACAGCCATATTGTATCATCCCATATACACATGAAAGTTCAAGAAAATTGAATTGAATTGTATCGATAACGAATTTAGGGTCACTTTCACTTCATGGGTGATGTACAGAAAAAAACAAAATTCTTTGTCCTTAAAGGTCAAGAAAATAATCACAGAATTTAATGGTTTTAACAAAGAAAAGGTCGCTTAATGAAAGGATCCTTAATGATCCTTATAATTGTAAAATAGTGAAATAATTAATCTTTTATACGATAACGTGAGACTACAAAGAGAATGAGGATTATGTAGAGAGAGAGTGAAAGGTTTTAAACTTGGAAATGTCCACGTTTCACTGTAAGGACTGTGTCCAATGAACAACTTTTTTTTTTATGAAATTATTAAAATATGTTTATTGACGCATGAAGCCAACATTCTTCAAAACATTTTAATATCATGGGTAGAGCATTATGTGGCCGTCTAATGTGTTTTCACTGTGACCCAATACTGTTTAGAGGTCGTATGAACCTCCATTGGTGCAATTGCAAGTTTATTTTTTTTTATATAATGACAATTCTGGAAACTATAACAAAAACTCGACGGAACTTCGTGCTTTCTCAAATAAATTTGAATGGAGTTACACTATTTCCAATTGAAATTTAAAAGATAGCGCTTGAAATTTAAAATTCGTCAGCTATAATTTATTATTTATGTATTGAGTTTTCAAATTTCAATTTTTTTTTATCAAACCAACACTCACGGGATGCCCTCTGTAAATGCAGCGCATTGTGTTGGCGAAGGAAAATTGAGGTAGTGGAGGGTGGAAAGAGAGAGTAGTGTCTGTTGGCATTTGGTGAAGATTTGGTGAAGATGTTGTAGGTGGTGAAGATATTAAGAAGATCAGATGGAGTGAAATATTTCTTGCGCCGCTTTAAAAACCCTAGACAATTGAATGCATCTTTCGACACTTCAAATACGTATGTTGTCCAACTGACATCACGTTGTATTTTCATGCCCAGAACATCAAGAGCGTCTCATTCAACAATATTCACACCGTCCATACACAATGACGAGATACACCTGGGTCAGCAATCCGGTTATGTGACAACAAACAACACTGGGTCTTACCCGCATTAATGATGTGTTTGCAATTTCAATTTCAATTACTTACTTATTTATCCGGTCTCAAACAACCCCGGGGGGTCCTGGACCTTACAAAATGAAGATAACATATTTCGCCAAACCAGTGCGATCTTTTGCTTTATTTCTCCAGTTGGCAATACCAATTGTACGCAGGGATTCCTCAACCCCATCGCTCCAGCGGAGTCTTGATCTTCCTATTTTTCGTCTTCCTTCGAGTTCGGCTTCGAAAACCCTTCGTGCTGGTTCGTCTTCATCCATTATACTGGCATGGCCTAGCTAGCGCAATCGCGTTATTTTTATTCGCTTAACTATGTCACAATAGGGCCATACATTTTTCTGAGCATTTTTCTCTCGAAGACACGTAAAGTTGTTTCGCCTGTTTGTGATATGGCCCAGGATTCTGCGCCATAAAGCAAGACAGGTTGTATGAGAGTCTGGTATAGTTGGACTTTTGTTACTCGAGGGAGGGCTTTATCTCTAAAGTGCTTGCTTACTGAACCATGTCCATTAGTTCTGTTGTTGACTTTTTGGTAGGAGTTTTTGCTTCACGCTCTCTCCACAGCCGTTTCGTACGCCTAACGAGACGGTTTACCTCCTTACTTTTTTCCCTACATCGCCCAGCCGCAGCTCGCGTTGCAATTGTCTAAAGCATTGCCATACGTGAAGCGAAACCAATTACGGTTGTTGCGGCAGTTTTTATAGAGTCGGAAATGGATTTCCACTGCGCTTCAGGATCATCATCGAGATGTGGTGGGTTCTGTGCCGAAAGTTGCGAGAGCTTCCTCGAGTAGGCTGAGGCTACCTCTGGTAATTGCAGCCTCTGCTGCTACCAGATAGTGATCAGAATCGATGTTAGCTCCTCTGATCACTCGTACGTCCATTACACCGCATGAGTGCCGACCATCAATTACCACGTGTTCAATTTGGTTCTTCGTTCTTTGATCATGGGATACCCAAGTAGCCTTGTGGATGTCTTTATGCTGGAATCTTGTACCACTAATGACGATGTCAAAGTCAATTAGCCTCATACTGTTTTCGAGCTGTCGGCATGTGGACTAAAATTGCCAATAGTTGGATTAAACACATTCTCCCTTCCTACTTTGGCATTAAAATCTCCTAGTACAATCTTAATGTCATGGCCAGGACAGCGGTCATACCTTTCCTCTGGGAGTTCATAGAATACGTCTTTGGCATCATCATCTTTCTCTTCTATTAGGGAAATATAAAAATATTTCGCTTTTATGCGGATTGTGGCTATACGTTCACTCTCAGAATTGAACCTAGAGACTAGATTTTGCAGTCTTTTGCCAACTACAAATCCGCAACCAAATTCATGTGTTTTCTCATGTCAACTGTAGTATATGTCGCAGTTTCTTTTCCTTGTGCAGCCTCTTTCCTGGGTAGCGGTAATGTCAGTCTTATAATTCATTATCTGCCAATTGGCTACCTGCATGGACATGAGACTGTTCGTGGAGGTGGACAGTTGTTGATAGCCATTTTCTTGGAATTGGCCAGAAATGAGTCCTTCATTGGCAGTCCAAGCAGCTCACTACTTCCACGCATTATACCCTGGGCAATGGCTTTATCGGAAACCTACGTTAGCTGGCTAGAGTGAGAAGGCGAAACAAATGAGCAGTCTGATTGCTTATGCGATCACTGATACGTCTCACTGAAACTCATCAAGCTATCGGGCATATTCTTTTGTCCTTAGAAGGCGGATGAGCCAAACAAATGGACCAACGGCTGATAGAAACCAAAAGAAGAAAATCCAAGTACGATTCATTCCGGTCAGCGTCTGATCCATAATGGGCGGCTGCAATCAAATATCCTGGGAGTAGGTAAAATGCAAAAACCTTTTTTTAAGCAAAGGTACTTCTGAAGATAAGGTATTTTTTAAGGAAAGGTACTTTGTTTAAGAATATGAATAGATATTTTTTTTTGAAAAAATTTACTTTATTAAATTTACTTATTTAAGAAAATGTTCTTTTTTATAAACTTCTTTCACTTTGGCTTTTCTAAATTTACTTTTTATTGGGTTCAAAACTACAATATATTTTTTGTATTAGTTCATAGAACAAATTATGCTATGTTTGAACCCATCACAAGAGCTTTAAAGGAATTTAATTTAATCCATATGAAATATGATTTGGATTTTGCAATACCTATTGGTAAATTTAGTAATATGTTAGATTTAATTTACAACAAGATATAAGAATTATTTGTTAAGATATTTTCTGGTCTGTAAAGAATTGTATTCTAAAGACTGAATAAAGAAATAAATAAATACTAAATATTGGTTACAGGCTCTACATAGAAAACTTCCCATTAAACAAGAAATTTCCCAACATATGTTAGTCTAGACACAAACCAAAGCAAAAGTACCCAATATAGTTGATAATATTGGGTTGTAGCATAATAGTGTTAAAAAAAAGTTGTTTAATTTTTTTCATTTAGCCCCCATCCCGCAACCTGCGAAAAGGAACTTTAGTCCAAAAATTCTTTCATAAATCGTTTGAGGCCCTAAATTCAATTCTTCCTTGCTATCTCTTTAACATTTAAATGGAAGATAAACAAATCTACTGAAAATTTGTATCTAGACACATTAGTGATGTTAGAAATGAGATAGCGAAGAGTTAATTGATTATCTGAAATTGAACCCTATTCGTTCATGGGACGCAATGGGAAATTATAACATATAATTACTATGAATACAGGAATTCATGCCACGAATATACATCATTCTGGTACAAGCTGAAAAAAAATTTGCAGGCATTGTTTTCATGAATTGAAGATCTGCTGCTTTTGACGTAGAATACGTCTTACCTTACGGTATGAGGAGTCATGTCAGGTTTTTATTGTTGTAATCTTTATTTCATTGAATTTGAGGAAACGGCTAGATGAATTTTTTTAAAATTTTTTTTGTAGGTAAATGAAGATGTTATCTTTCGTTTGATATACATTTCATATTGGTTGATATATTTCTAGTATTTTAATTTCTCAAATGAAAATTGTTTAAACACATACACTCAAACATATGTGTGGTGTTTGGTTGAGTGTTTTTGGTTGCTCAACATTGCTTAGGAACATGTATCTAGTAAAAAGTGAAACGAACAGCAAGCTAATGTTGCTTGGCAACATGTATCTAGTAAAAAGTGAAACAAACAGTAAGCTAACGTAATAAAGCTTTTTTGCGAAAGCTTCAATAAAGCTGTTGTAACATTAATTTTGAATTGTAAAGCGTAAAGCTTTCACACAACGCTCGAATGCTAATGCGAAGACTCGATAAGGTAAACCTTTTTTAATATTAAGGCGGCCCTCTCAACATTCGCAGAACTTATTTCAATAAAAATATTAATTAAAATACATAAATTAAATTAAGTTTAAAAAAATTGAACATAATATTTTTTTTTTAAACGGACTTGAATCAAATGCCGTTGGTAAATATAAAAATTACAGCAGACAGCCACGGACTGTCCCTGCAGGCTATGTCAGAGACACGACCATTAAGTTTAACGTAGAATACGCCATCCGATAAGACAGAAAACATATATAACAATAAATGATAAATAATATAAGCAAATGAATTTATTGTTATATATGTTTTCTGTCTTATCGGATGGCGTATTCTACGTTAAACTTAATGGCCGTGTCTCTGACACAGCCTGCAGGGACAGTCCGTGGCCGAAGGCCTCGGACAACTGTCTGCTGTAATTTTTTTGTTTCTATATTGTCTGTCACTTTTTTAATTTTAACAGTTTCCACAAACAAACATTTGTATCACAAAAACATATATTATAACCTATTAATCATTGTACCTCCAAAACCTAATATTGAATAGCAAACACAATGTGTTTGGACACAAGTATACTATATTTACGACAAGCTGAAAACACACGTTACATTTTTATCCAAACAACAACAAAAGACAGATTTTTCAGCGGGCAGTAGTCGATTGCAGTTGTTAAAGACAAAGGTTGTGATTACCAAAAATCAAAGTACACTCAGAGAAAAATTCGCTTGAGACAGCCGAATTAGCCGTAACCGAATTAAGAGGTTGTCTCAACCGAATTAGAGGTTATCACAACCTCATTGAAGGCTGGTGTCACCAATGAATTATTAAAGTTTTTTTCTAAACCTCATTAGAGGTTGACACGAGGTCGCTTAAATCGAATTTCAGTTGTGGGGACAAAATTCGGTCGTTACAACCTCAATTCGCTTGTGGCAACCTCAATTCGGTGGTAACAGCCGAATTTACGGTTGCTACAACCTCTTTTCAAACAATTAGTTCTCTGGGTGTAGATTAAGATATTGGCAAGATACGATATACGAGTACATACACAAGCAACATTTTGCTCAAATTCTTGTGTAAACAAGTCTTTGTCAAATAAATATTGAAAACAAATTTATCAAAACATTTCCAAATGCGCAATTAATTTTCAAACCATCGTGCAGGATCCATCACCCCTAATAAAACCCCCTCATTCGGGAGGGCAACAATAGTCAGATTTAAAGGACTATAATTCGCCCACTGTTACACATATGGTAATGCACATGTGTACGTCGTAAATTACACAATACATTGGCAATATTTATGAGAGGTATCTAAAGTAAACTATAGCATCTACGACAAGAACAACAACGGAAATTTCATCTACAGTCGCAACTATACAAATAACATTCATTGTACAGTAAACTTATTCAAGGTAATACCATTTGCCACAATTGCTTTTAAAGATAATGCAAAATAATGACAACAACAACAACAGCAATAACAATAACTATGACAACATTGACTGACAACAACACGTAGGAGGAGAGGAGACAAGAAGAAGGAACAGGAGCAGCCAAAGAAAAACTGTTGTAACAAGCCAGTGGATGGATGAACGAACGTCAAGTAACCACTACAAAGGCAATAGCTGAATAGCTCGTCGCATTGGTATGGGAGGATGAATGAAGAATAAATGATTGAATGAATTGAAAAAGATCCTTAAAGAAAAATGTAAAATACATCCAAAGCATAGATTTAATATGCGAGGGTCGTAAAGTAAATGTTGGATCATTACATTAAATATAAAACGTGTAGTCAAATGAACTAACTAACATGAATGGAATTTCACATCTCCTAAGAGAACAAAGAATTCCAAGCGCATCTTTATTACGATTTTTTTTTGTTAGTTCTATAATATCATGAAGAAAGAGCGAGAAGTCTAGTGTTTAATAAAAACCCGCAGGTCAACAGTTTCATCATCGTCCTTTTTGAAAAAATAAAAAACCCGAGAACCAACAACCTTTTTTATAAAACACCAGATTTTGGAAAGCAGTGTTCGTAAACGTGTCTATACATTCCTCAAATTCTCTCCCAGATAGTATCATCTGTTTCCACCTTCATCTAACTGGAAACTAACTTCCTCTATAGTTTGATAAAATAGGAACCAGAGGATACAATCTGGAGCATAACTCGGGCAATATAAAGGTAAGTCAAGGAACATTGATCTCCTTAGCCGGTTATTTACAAGGAAAGGTTACTGGACGTCAAGAATTATATACGATACATAAAGATAATACATTTAGTAACAGCAAGGCTAGAGTGATTGAAGGATCCTGTGGTTTAAGGAGCCGATGTACGATACGCATACCGAAAGACAAACAGCATTAATATAATTTGGATTCTAAGTAACATGTCTTTGAATTTAAAACAACATTATTTTATTTCAATTTTTGTTGTCTTTGATCCGGTTTATTTTTAAAGTTTTAAAAATGTAATGTAATCATATTTTTCCCCGGTTAACGAAAAAATGCAAATGCCGCGATTGGGATTATGTTAGTTTCAATTGACGTATCTGACTGGATTTTCTTTTGAATTTCAAATTTTTAATTTCAATTGCAAATGTTTTCTTGTGTGTTTTGCTTGCGATATTTTTCGAACACTTGCATAGTGGAAAATTCTCAATTCAGATGAGTTTTCGTTTGCATTTAGTTTGATGAATTTTTCAAAAGCAGCATTTCAAAAACCCGCTGATGAAGATCTGTGGCGAGATCTGAAATAGCTATACGGTTTGCCAGGAATCATGAGGATGCATTTGCGAAACATCTTCGTTTTCGAAAAACTATATCTCTATTTATAGAGATATAGAATGGTCTTGAGTTTGAACGATAAAATAAAAAAACAAAAAAAAAATAAATTTCATTTTATGCATTTGATGTTTCTTGAATTTCAACTGCAGTATTTTGAATTTCAGTCAATGAAGAGGTTTCCACTGTATTCCCAGCAGGGACAGGAGACAGCTTGTTACAATCAGTGAGCTGTGGACTTGCTATTTGCAATCTTAAATCATGCAATCTGAACGGTTTTGTAATGAGAAGCTGGTTCATGGTTAATTAAACGGGAGTGTCGCCGACACTAAGGGAGAAGACTGTCACTGAAAGACATGAAATATGGTCAGAGCGGTGTTGAACCCACGCTCTATTGTTCCGCAGTCATGCACACTAAGCTTTGCACTACCGCCGGCAACAATTTCAATTGATATTTTAAATTGCAATTGAAGTCTTTAGATTTCCAATTGATGCGTTTTGAATTCCAACTGACGTGTTCTAAATTTCAAGTGATCTCTTTTGAATTCTAATTGATGTTTTTCGAATTTCACTTGATATCTGTTGAAGCATAATTTAAGTGAATGTAATTAAACATTATAATTTATATTTTATTTAAAATATAAATTTATAATTTCATTTCATTAAAAATTATACTTATAAATTTTTTTTGAATTTAAATTTATATTTTTTGAGTCCCAATTGATGATTTTGAATACTACACCATTTCCAATTGAAATTTGAAAAATATCAATTTAATTTTGAAATATATCAATTGAAATTTAAAAATTCTATTTGAAATTTGAAATACATCAATTGAAATTTAAAAAACATCAATTGAAATTTGAAAGACATCAATTGAAATTTGAAAGACATCAATTGAAATTTAAAAAACATCAATTGAAATTTGAAAGACATCAATTGAAATTTGAAATACATCAATTGAAAATTAAAATTAGTCAGTTGAAATTTAAAAATTATTAACCGATTTTATGTAATAGATTTTTAAATTTCAATTGGTGTATTTTAAATTTCAATTGATGTGCGTTAAATTTGAAGTGATGTCTATGAATTCCAGCTGATATATTTTGAATTTAAATTGATAGCCTTTGACATTCAATTGAATAAACGTAATTTAAATTATAATTTAAAATTCGAATAAAAAATAATTTATATTATAATTTATATCAATTTTTAAATGAAAATTTTAATTTGTGTACTTTGAATTTCAATTGATGTCCTTTAAATTCCAGTTGATGTATTTTCCGTTTCAATAATTGAATATTTGTCATCTAAACAATAATTTCATATGTTAATTGATGTATTTTGAATTTAAATTACCATGTTTTAAGTTTCAATTGAAGCCTTTTGAATTTCAATTGATGTATTTGGAACTTCAATTGATTTCTTGTAAATTCTAGTTTTCGAATTCCAATTGTTATCTTTTGATGTATAATTGAATAATTATAATTTAAATTATAATTTCAAATGTAAATAATTCAAGATCAAGGCCATTATATACGGTTTGCCAGGAATCATAGGAATACATTTGCAAAACTCCTTTTTGAAAACCATATCTCTATTAACAGAGATATAGAATAGCATCGAGCTTGAATAATAAAATCAAAAAGTACCAATAAATAGGCTGAATACATAAAAATCATCCCTGATGGATTTATTAATAATTTTTCTATTTTGAATTTAAATTTATGTGTTCTAAACATCAATTGATGTGTCTTGAATTCTGTTTGATGTCTTTGGAATTGCAATTCATGTGTTCTGAATTTCAATTGATATCTTTGGATTCCGGTTAATGTATTTCGAATTTCAATTGATATCTTTTCATGTTCAATTGACAAATTGTAATTTGAATTGTATTCTCAATTGTGAATTGATGTAATTTGACCTCAAATTTATGTACTTTCAATTTCAATGAATGTCCTTTGAATACCAATTGATCTATTTCGAGTTTCAATAATTCTAATTTAAATTTTAATTTCAAATGATAATTAAAGTAACGCTAACTGATGCTTAATAGTATCTTTACCAACCACGTAAAGAATTTTGAATTTAAATATCCCGGTTTTAAATTTTAATTGGTGTATTTTTAATATCAATTGATGTACTTTGAATTCCATTTGATATTTTCTGAATTTCAGTTTATTTCTCGTGAATTTCAGTTGATGTGTTTCGAGTTTCAGTTGTATTGTTTTGATGTGCAATTGAATAATTATAATTTAGATTAATTGAAATATTTCTAATTTAAATTTATGTATTTTAAACATCAACTGATGTTTCTTGATATCTCTTGAATTCTAATTGATGTCTTTTGGATTTGGTGTATTTTTAATATCAATTGATGTATTTTGAATTCCAATTGATATTTTCTGAATTTCAGTTTATTTCTCGTGAATTTCAGTTGATGTGTTTCGAGTTTCAGTTGTATTGTTTTGATGTGCAATTGAATAATTATAATTTAGATTAATTGAAATATTTCTAATTTAAATTTATGTATTTTAAACATCAACTGATGTTTCTTGATATCTCTTGAATTCTAATTGATGTCTTTTGGATTTTCATTGATGTGTTCTGAATTTCAATTCATGTCTTTGAATTTCAGTAGATATATTTCGAATTCCAATTGATATCTTTTGAAGTTCAATTGAATAATTATAATTTAGAATGCTAATTGATATATTTTGATTCCAAATGAATGTGTTTTGGATTTCAATCGATATGTTTTGAATACTACACCATTTCCAATTTCAATTGATGCGTTTCAAATTTCAATTGATGTATTTTAAATTTCAATTGATGTGTTTTAAATTTCAATTGTTGTATTTTAAATTTCAATTGATGTATTTTAAATTTCAATTGATGTCTTTCACATTTCAAATAGAATTTTTAAATTTCAATTGATGTATTTCAAATTTCAAATATAATTTTCAAATTTCAATTGATACTTTTCAAAATTAAATTGATATTTTTAAAATTTCAATTGGAAATGGTGTAGTTGATTTGTTTAGAATTAATAATTAATGTTTTCTTAGTTTCAAGTCATTATTTTGGATTTTAGTTGAATTCTAGTTGAAGTTTTTGACTTTCAATTGATGTCATAGAAAATTAAATTACTGTCTATTGATTTTCAATTGATATTTTTAAAATTCAATTGAAATATGTTGAATTTCGGTTGGTGTCTTTTAAATTCTAATATATATTTTGTTTAATTTTAATTGCTGTGTTCTGTATTTTAATTGATGGTCTTGAATTCCAGTTGATGTATGTATTTCGAATTTCAATTGATATATTTTGATGTTCAATTGAAAAATTGTAATTTCAAATGCTAATTTATATATTGTGAATTTAAATTTATGTGCTTTGAAATTTCTGTAGATTTTGAATGCTAATTAATTGTTAGTTCAGTTTATTTTTATTCACTTTAATTGATATCTTTTGAATTATAATTAAAGTCTATGACTTTCAATTGATGTCATTCAAATTTGTAATTGCAGTCGTTTGAATTTCATTTTATATTTTTAAAATTCAATAGATAACCCATGAATTTCGATTGATATATTTTGCAACTCGATTGAGGTCTCAGTTTATATTTTTCGATTTTATTTAATGTTTTTTGGATTTCAAATTGACGTTGTTTAAATTCCGATTGATGTTTTTTGAAATTCAATTGTTGTTTTTGAGTTCCAATTGATGCATTTGCTTGGTTTATTAAAATGAATATTAAAAATATCAATTCAATTGAAGTCTTTTGAACGATTCCTCGTTGACTTTTGAACTTCAATAGATTTACTTTGTATTGAATTTTAATGAATATTTTTGAAATTCAATTCATATCTTGGAGTTTCAAGTGATGCTTACTAAATTTCAGTCAATGTTTCTGAATAGGTGAGTCTAGAATTTAAATTGATGAGTTTTGAATTTCTATTGATGTTATTTGAATTTCAATTGATGCATTTAGAATTTTAAATCAGTTTTTCTTGAATTTTAGTAAATTTTTTTAAACTTCAATTTATGTTTTTTGAATTTCTCTCCGTTACCTTTTGAACTTTAATAGATTTACACTGAATTTTTTATTTCAATGTAACTGTACTAAATTTCAATCAATGTTTCTGAATTGGTGTGTCCAGAAATGCAAGTTGATGATTTTGGAATTTTTGAAATTCATTTAAAATTATGGAAGTCCAATTGATATCTTTGAATTTTGAAGTGATATTTACTATATTGAAATTTATCTCTTATGAATTTTAATCAATGTTTCTGAATTGGTGTGTCTACGCCATTTCTAATTGTAATTTGAAAAATAAATCGATTGGAAATTATATTTGAAATTTGAAATACATCAATTGAAATTTAAAAATTATATTTGAAATTTGAAATACATCAATTGAAATTTAAAAATTATATTTGAAATACATCAATTGAAATTTAAAAAACATCAATTGAAATTTGAAACACATCAATTGAAATTTAAAACATATCAATTGAAATTTAAAAGACATCAATTGAAATTTGAAACTTCTATTTGAAATTTGAAGTACATCACTTGAAATTTAAAAACCATCAATTGAAATTAAAAATATATCAATTGAAATTTAAAACACATCATTTGAATTTTAAGAACATCAATTGAAATTTAAAATACATCATTTGAATTTTAAAAAAACATCAATGGAAATTTAAAACACTTCAATTGAAATTTAAAAGACATCAATTTAAATTTGAATGACATCAATTGAAATTTAAAATTCGTCACTGAAATTTAAAAATTATTAACCGATTTTTAAATTTCAATTGGTGTATTTTAAATTTCAATTGACGTCTTTTAAATTTCAATTGATGTGTTTTAAATTTCAATTGATGTGTTTCAATTTCAATTGATGTATTTTAAATTTCAATTGCTGTTTTTTAAAATTCAATGATGTATTTTAAATTTCAATTGATATCTTTCTAATTTCTATTGATGTTTTTTAAATTTCAATTGATGTACTTCAAATTTCAAATAGAAATCTTCAAATCTCAATTGATGTATTTCAAATTTCAAATAGAATTTTTAAATTTTAATTGAGTTTTTTCAAATTTCAATTGGAAATGGTGTAGAATTGCAATTGACGCAATTATGTTCAGTTGGTTAATTTTCCAAATTTTTCCAGTTTTTGAAATTTAATTGTTGTCGATAACGAAAATAATGGATGTATTGAATTGATACTTTTTTGAACTAAAATTGAAAATATTGAACGGGCAGAGGAGCACGTTCAATTAAAACAGCATTTCGATACAATTTCTTGAGTTACTCTCGCTAAGATTTTCAAAATTTACTGGAACTATTGATCGATCTACCACTCCCATCTTGCAACCGCATTACAATATCCTTGTTGTATGAGTATTAAGGATAAACACTCGTAAATCTTACAACAAAGCAAAGAAATGTTGTATATATTTCAATATGATTGATTTATACTTATGAATGCATCTATCCGCATCCAACTTCTCCTACATGTCCTTCAAGGAAACAATCTTTAAGAAAATAACACACACACACAAAACATATATTCAAGTGGTTGTAAGAGATGAAGATGAAGACTCAAATGACAACGACAACGGCAACGGCAACGGCAACGAAGACATAGAATACAATAAGATATCTTTGAATACACTATCTCTTGCTATTATCATCGAGATTCTCATCCACTTGCATGTAGTCCTTGCGCTCATCCTCATTCTCGTCGTTAAAGTCCCATCGCCATCATCTTCCAAACAACTGCATATTGCTAAACTTGCTAAGGACCTTCAAGTGGATGAGAGCATAGTAAGGATAAATGTATGGTGGTGGCGTTGGCGTTGGCGCTGTAATACTACTATTGCTTCTGCTGCTGCACATTGAAACGATGTCCTTAAAGCACCATACTGAAGGATACCAAATAATAATAACTACAACAGTGGAATCAACTGAACGAAACTGAAATCTAAACAAGCAACCAAACCAAAGTAATGCCACCAATCAAGTCGAATTCATTGTCTTTGTCTTGTGATTACATACAAGTTTGGAGCTGCAGCAGCACCACCATCATCGCCACTACCAAGGTGATGATGATTCACAAGGAAATGCTAACCTTCGAATAATTACACACACTCGCACCCACAGAAACATTCACATCCTTGCCTTTCCCTAGCACTTCCTCTTTGCCATTGTCGTCGTTCCGGGAGAATAGTAACGCTCTGTTGAAGCTGCCGCTGCCGCTATGGCTGCTATTGTAATTGTATACCCGCTTACTCGTCCGCTCGATAGCATTTGAAATTTTAGATTCCGCCATTTTGTTGATGCTACGAACGATTATTCACTCGATTGAATTTCAAATTTAAATTTCTACTTCATTTTCTCTCAGTCGGTTATCCTTGGTTGCCTTAGTAGAAAACGCTTAGAAAAGCAGAACCCCATGAAAACGGGAAAACTCTGATACGCTAATAAGGTCACTTTAATACTTATGGCGGGCGGTCTTTAATGTAATTTATAAAAAACTAAATTGGCTGTTCAATTTAAAGAAGTCCTGAATTGGCTGAAATTACGTTTAAATCCCTTCAAGTTTTATTTTCAATCTTATTTGAAATAATAATTAATGCACTGCAGTGGAATACTTTAAAGGAGTTTTAATTTTTAATATTTTTAATTAATGTTTGAATTCAAATCAAGTAGAACTATAACAAATTATTTATTTGAAACCAGCCTCCCTACTATGTAGATCGGTTGGGCAAACTGAGGAATTTTGAAAACATGTGTGCGTGAAAGTTTGTTTCCCTTTCAAGGAATCTGAACTGCATAAAATATTATAATTTTGACATGAACGATAAAAAAAGGTTTGACAATTCATTGAAATTGATGAGGTCTACTTGTTTTAAAATGCCAAAGTGTATATTTCCCAGCCATCATAAATTCTCACAACCAGTGAGCTGTGTGCTTTCTAGTGTTATACTCACTCATTGGAACCTATAGTTTTATACCGGTTCCGAACGGTGTTTTGAGAAGCTTCTTTATGGCTAAGTACTCGATACGGTCGCCGTCACTTAGCTCGGTGCATCTTCGAAAGAAATGTGAGGTAGTCAGAGCAGGGGTCGAAGCCACGTTCTCATGCACAAAAGCCGCACACACGAACCCTTTCACCACCGACGTCCACCTCGAATCTTAATACATGTTATATCATATAAGCATTTAGGAAGCTAGAACTTAGGACCTTAAAGCTGAAAACGCTGTCTTTATTTGTTGTTTGGATGCAAATATAACGTGTTAGAAGCTTGTCGAAGAAATATACTATACTTGTGTCCAAACACATTGTGTTTGCTATTCAATATTATATGTTGGCGACACAACGATTAATAGGTTATAATATATATGTTATCGTGACCCAAATGGGGCTTTGTTTATTGAAAATTGCTGAAAACAATAATGCGAAAAACAAAATAGATACAAAAATGCAGCAGATCTTTAACTCATGCAACCAATGCTGGGAAAATTATATATATGTTTCCTGCAATATGTTGCTGCGTCTAATGGGTTCGTCGGGGACGAATGTACTTTTTTTCTTCAGCCACATCCTTGAATGTCGGGAAGAGGTATCATATGGTTTGGGTCAATTTACAAGTTCAACGATGGGGCGGAATATGACGTCCCGTAGTATCACAACAGTCCTCATTGAACTAAGTGTGCCAATTGTGACAGCCAATTTTACCTTACCTAACCTATCCGACAAAAGAATGTAATTTTTGATATTTTTCTGAGAATTTCACATTGATGTCCCTTTTTAGGAGGCATGATAGAAGCCTTCCTACTGCAGCAGCTTAAAGGATTTTATTGATTAACATATAAACACATTCTCTTGTTCTAGGAGGTATGTGGCTTATTGATCAAGGTACACGTTCACTTACTTCTTTTAGAAGACAGGTTTGAAGGCCTTCTCAAAGAAACGTAGGTCTTTCTAAGCATCTCGCATTTTGATTCCTCTTCTTTACGAGATGTAATGGAAACCCTTCGAAAAAAGTCATTAAAGTGGGACTACCTGAGTAGGAGTCATATGTTTTCCTTCCTCTAGAGGGCATCATGTAATGTAGTTCATAAGACGCTAGTGAATAAGGTATTCATTAGCAACCAAAAGGAAGCAGTATATAAGGTAGTCTGTAGTTTTATTTCGTTTCATGTCATGTATACTTTTAGGCATATGAAATCAGACTGCCTCGACTATTTATATGAGTGGCTTCATCGCCAAACGTCATTTCGAAGTTTCCTGAACCACCTCTTAGGAGTGCGAGATTTCTGAAATGGTTGGGAAATTTCTTGGTGATATTCAACAAAATTAGATTATTAGATAGCAATAGCTGTTTCCGTACGACCATTTTTCACTCGCTTACTACGAAAAGCACTCAAAACTCATTTTCATTGGAACGATGTTGCTTATCGCACGTTGCGGCATGGGGGCTAAATGAAACCAAAAATTAAACAACTTTGGGTTTAACACTATTATGCCACATCTTAATATTATCATCTATATTGTTTACATTTGTTTTGGTTCGTGTCTAGACTAACTAGATATCTCACATAGGTTGGAGAATTTATTGTTTAATAGGAAGTTTTCTAGGTGGAGCCTGTTAGCAATATTAGTATATACTGTAGTTTTGAAATCAATAAAAAGTAAATTTAGAAAAGCCAAAGTGAAAGAAGTTTAAAAAAATAACATTTTCTTAAGTAAGTACATTTTCTTAAATAAGTAAATTTTTAAATTTTAAAAGTAAATTTTCTCAAAAAAATATACTTATTCATATTCTTAAACAAAGTACATTTTCTCAAAAAAAATTGCCTTATCTTAAAGAAGTACTTTTTTTTTTTTTTTATACACCCGCCCCAACCGGCCGAGGGGGCCTCATCCCTATGACGTAGGGATAACGTACACACCACAGACCGATCCGTAGCGGGGAGTAACTGAGAGGAAAACGTGCAACGGCTACATAAAAATTCACAGCCGATTAAAGCAATACCAGTTACAAGAGGAATAAAATCTACAGATTACCACTATATACTTATTGAAAAATAATAAATCTTAAAACATAAAACCATAAATTATCAATACAACATTAATACTCGTACATAGATGATTTATAATAAAAGACTTTATCGTGTCCGGTGATAAAGAAAAGTCAATAAACTGATAAACATCATTAAAATCTGTGCACACTCTCCGAACCGGTTCATTCAAAACATAATTATAGCGTCGAAAACTAATATACAGGGGTGTATAGTTCCTAGAAGTTCTCGAAGGAACATTTATCGAAATACGACCAAGAAGATACTCAGAGCGTATATCACCCCTGAGAATCTTATATATTGTAATCGAATTAAGCCTAGTCCGTCTACTAGCCAGAGTAGGTAATTTAATTAAAGACAATCTACTGACATATGGAGGAAGATGGACGTTAGGATCCCATCTCAGGTTCCTAAGACAAAAAATAAGGATTTGTTTCTGTACCGATTCTATCATATTCACATAAATGTCATATTGTGGATCCCATACCACTGATCCATATTCTAATATGGGCCTAACAAGGGATGTAAAAAGATTTTTCGTGATATATAGATCAGAAAATTCCTTCGCCCAGCGCTGAATTAACAGTAGCAATAATGTGACTATTGAAAGACAATTTCTTATCAAGTAAAAAACCTAAATCGAAGAATGAATTGACCAATTCTAATGTAGAACCACCTATAGAATACCGGGAGTTAATCATACGTGATCTGTAAAACGCGATATGTTTACATTTACCCATGTTTAACTCCATAAGGTTAAGATTGCACCAACTCCCAAGCCGATCCAGATCATTTTGAAGTAGAATATAGTCTGAAGCATTTTTATATGACACTAGCTGACCCGGCAGACGTTGTCCTGCATAATATTTCAAGCGATTTGTATGGGAGGTACCACGCCCCTTTGTCCAATTGGACCGAATAGTAAATCTAAACCGTCCAGGGCGCCACCCAAACGCATACAAAAAAATGTATCAAATCGGTCCAGAAGTTTAGCAGGAGTTCAGTCACAAACACACGTGCAATAGAATTATATGTATATAAAAAGATAAATATTTTCACATCGTCCGCGTACATAAGCACATTAGACTCAGCTATCGAATTAGGCAAATCGTTGATAAACAAGAGAAATAAAATAGGACCCAGGTGACTTCCCTGAGGAACGCCGGAAGACACTTGGATAGGTCTAGATAACGAATCCCCAAAAATTACCATCTGTTCGCGACCCGTAAGGTAAGATGAAATCCATTCAATTATATTACTATTAAACCCGATGGCACTTAATTTACTCAGTAGGAGGCGATGGTTAACCTTATCGAAAGCTTTACTAAAATCCATGTAAATAACATCGGTTTGCATTCCTGAAATAAAACCATCAATTACGTGAGAAGAAAATTGAAGTAAGTTTGTAACTGTAGATAGACCTTTGCGAAAACCATGTTGTCTGCAGTCAATAATAGAGGAAACTTTGTAAGATATAATGTCAGTGACCAGTTTCTCAAGAAGTTTTGGAATCGCACTCAGTTTCGCAATACCTCTATAATTTGACACATTTCTAATGCTACCCGACTTATGAAGAGGGACAATATACGAGCTTTTCCAGACCGCCGGAAAGTAGCTAAATTTCAAAGATGCATTGAATAGTATGGTCAATGGTGTAGCCAATGTCGTAGAACAGTATTTTAGCACAGAATTAGGGATCCCGTCAGGTCCATAAGTGTTCGTGGGCTTCAGTGACGAAAGGTTCTCCTGGACCCACATATCACTCATAGAAGTGATCCCGAACGGATCTAATGACCGAATATCATAAGGATAGTCACAGGTAGTCGAGACTGATTTAACCGAGTAAACAGATGAGAAAAAGTCAGCAAAACAATTGGCAATAGATTCAGAGTCTATGTATTCGACATCATTCATCACAATTCGAGAAGGACTTGATACGGACTTACGCTTAGTGTTAACAAAGTTGAAAAACCTTTTAGGATTGTTCCTAAAATTCTTACCAACCTTGGACAAGTACGATTGTTAACACTTGCGAGATTCTGCCTCGTAACGACATCTGGCAATAGTGTACTTACTATAATCAAAAGATCTAGCTGATACCCTAAACTTTTTATGTACTCTACTCCTGGCATTTTGTAACTGCTTTAAATATTTAGAAGACCAATTTATTTATATTTTATCATCTCCTGCAGATACCCTTGCAACAGATTTACGTAAACATCTCCACATTACATCATAAAAATTAATTAAGCTCCCATCAAAGCTGTGGCGGTCGTCACAATCTAATATTGACATCCAATTGACAGATTCAGAAAGACTATTCAGTAAGACAAAATTAGCACGTGTTTAAAAAAAAGTAAATTTTCTTACAAAAAGTACCTTTTCTTAAAAAGAGTATTTTTTTATTTAAATAAGCACCTTTTCTTAAAAAAGTACATTTCTTAAAAAAGTACATTTTCTTACAACAAATTGCCTTTTCTTAAAAACCTACATTTCCTTAAAAAACTACCTTTTCTTTAAAGAGCACCTTTTTTGTGAAATAAAATAACTTTTCTTGAGATAAGTAAAAAAAAATGGTTTCCCATTACATCCCATGAAGGGACCGGGGAGAACTTCTCACAATCACTGAGCTGTGGGCTTTCCAGTTTTCACTCACTGTTTGGGACCTACAGTTTTACACCGATAGTGTCGCCTTCAGGGATCGAAGGGATTGGAGCAGGGATCGAACCCAGGATCTCCTGTACAAGAGGCGCGCACACTACCCATTACACCACCGACGGAGATAAGTGCCTACTCTTAAAAATGTACTTAAAAAATGTCTATTTCTTAAAAGAAAACTTTTCTTCAAAAAAATACCTTCTCTTAAAAACACACCTTTTCTTACAAAATTCCTTTTCTTAAAAATACGTTTTCTTAATAATAAAATAATACCTTTTCTTTTCTTGAGATAAGTAGCCTTTCTGAAAATAGTTACAGTTTCTTAAAAAAATAACCTTTTCCTAAAAAGAGGGCCACTTCTTTAATAAGTACCTGTTCTTAAAAAAGTACCTTTTTTGTAAAAAAAATCATACTCATGACTTTTGGTTACAAAACGTACTTCTTCTTAAAACTAGTACCTTTTCGTTAAACAAACCCTAGCTTTTAATAAAAGAAGTACCTCTTTTTAAAAAATTACCTTTTCGGTAAAATATAATACATATTCTTACAAAAAGGACCTAAAAATATAAATTTTTTTAAAAAATACATTCCATAAAAAAAATGTTTCTTAAAAACGATTATCATTTTAAAAAAGTATCATTTCTTAAAGATCCATTTAAATTATCGTATTTTTCGACGGGCGCCTTAGGCGTGTTGCAACTAACTAGTACATAATATATAGCGAAAGGAACTTCGTTCCACCCGGATGTCCTCGGACACCTCATTTTTTCGATTCTGTTGTTGTAGTTATTTGAAAATAAAATGTACATAAGTAATAGAAAGGCATATTGCTTTTGTTATTTTTTGACAATAAAAAATTCACAATGCATGATGGGTGAATAGTTTTTGTTTTCAGGGAAATTTTCCAATTTCCACAATTTCTGCGCCATCTAGAAAATTTTCATCGACTTTCAAATTCACCGCATATATTTCACCATCTAGGCTTTTCTATTATCATTGTGATATCACAAACATTCGTGGTCAGTTGGTTGGTGGTAGCCATTCAACATTCAGCGACGGCATACTTATAGGCGTAATTAACATAAGGCTTCAAACTGTTCAATAACACAGTGCAACACGAAAAAATATAATCATATACGGACACCACTACGTGATAAAAGACCAAAAAAAAAAAGATCCATGTCCCCCAGTTTTGCCCAAAGTCATGCACTTTTGATCATTCAAAAAGTGATCATTTTGTTAGGCTCATATCTTGCAAACGGTTCGGAATATTGAAAGTTGTAGCGCTTGTCATAAAGAACAATTATGAATATATAAAATCAGAAAACCTTCATCTTCAAGGTCAAAATCGCAAACAACTTTGAAGAATTTGATTTTTTTCAGGTCCACAATTCAAGGAATATATGGAAGGAAGGTCAAAATTCAAGGAAACAATCAACTACAAGAATGTAGTTGTCTCCAAGTTTTTCCCAAAGTCATGGACTTTTTTTTTATGGGCCCCCAAAAATTTGGGGCCTCGGTGACATTCTTGCAAAAAAGTGATCATTTTGTCAGGCTCATATCTGGCAAACTGTTCGGAATTTTGATTTACTCTCTGAGGGAAGGTTGTAGCAGCTCTTGTCATAAAGAACAAAAATTGTGAACATATACAATCAAATCAAAGCGCTACCTAAACGGTGTTAAGAATCATTCCTAGGAACTTCATATGTTCTAGAAAGTTGTTTATTCAGATCTTAGGTGCATTCTTGTAGTTGATTGTTTCCTTGAAATTTGAACTGTTTGCTACCTATGAACCTGTACAGGGGAAAGAAAGTTTAAAAAAATCGATATGTCCGTATATGATTATATTTTGCACACAGTGAAATTAAAAAATTTTCGCGAAATTTTGCACTTTTGCGGCTACCTAACCGCTACCTAAACGGTATTAAGAATCATTCCTAGGTAGTTAATATGTTCTAGAAAGTTGTTTATTGAGATCTTAGGTACATTCTTGTAGTTGATTGTTTCCTTGAATTTCGACCTGAATATGGGGAAAAAGGTAAACAAAAATGCAATTTTTTAAAGTTTTTTTTTGCGATTTTGAACTTGAAGATGAAGTTTTTTTGATTTTATATTTTCACAATTGTTGTTCTTTATGATATGATCTACAACCCTCCCTCAGAGAGTAAATCAAAATTTCGAACGATTTGCAAGATATAAGCCTGACAAAATTATCTCTTTTTTGCAAGAATGACACCGAGGCCCCAAAATTTTTGGGGGCCTATAAAAGAAGTCCATGACTTTTGGGCAAAACTGGGAGACACGGGTCTTTTTTTTGGGTCTTTTATCACGTAGTGGTGTCCGTATATGGTTATATTTCCATGACTTAAAAAATTACACACAGTGTAATCATGTTGCAATATTCACCACAAACTGTGTGTTTGCATTCTAATGTTATTTTAACATACTGCAGATATAAATGTTAGTTAAGCTACAAAAGCACTCCCTAATCCCTTCATGGATTGTAATGGCAACTATTTTTTAAAAGCTACAAATTTAAAGCATTTTAAATATCTTTTAATTTAGAAAAATTCAAGATCTAATCTGATGGAGTTTGTAACTTTTAAAATATTTCACTAAATTAAAATGTATTTGGATTTAAGGCTCTAACAAACCAAAAATATTATAGCTAAGTTGGATAATTTTTCATCTGGAATGGGGTATGCAAGAATTTCTCTCCACGTATGGCTTTTCTTGGCATCACATATTCTCACTACTTTAATCTAAGAAGAATAATGAAAAGCCTTCCGAAGGGAGGTGGAGGTTTTCCTAAGCATTAATAATGACAATTTTCGTAGTCTGGGAAAACGCAGGAAACCCTACCAAAAGAAGACAGTTAACAAGGCATTCCAAAGCATTATTCATTCCGTGTTGCTAAAAAAAAAAGAGAAAATAACTTTGGAATGCTTCGTTGGATTATGATAATTTTGGTGACAGTCAAAAGGGGAAATGTCTTGGGGTTAAATTGATTACATCACATTTAAAGAAATATCGTCAAAATTGAATTCGTCTGAGAATAGAAATAAAGCTTGCGATAACGAAAATTTAGGATATCAATTCCGCAATGTAGAAATAAATAAAATAAAATATTTATTAAATGAAATACTATATTGTTATTATTCAATTGTACTATAAAACTATTGTCATTAAAACCAAACTGAAGTTCATGTTAATACAAATACAACCTTTTAACATTGAGGTGGATATTGAGAACTCATCACATATGATAAATGTTCAATTATGAGTCAAGGATTGAAAATATTTCTTTGCAACCTACACGAAATTGTTATCGCCATATTCTGCGAAATCTTGGACATAACCGTTTCTCGTTTGATAAATCTTCGAATAAATATTTATTAAGATAATTTATCAGAACGAAACAAATATGATTGGCTGGTCCTTTTGTCAAATACCGATTACGGACAAATTGCAAACATTTGTGTTTATTCGCTCCATACAACGACAGACAATACAATACTCGTAGACTACACTACACTACACTAGCAATCCTCCTCCACGAGTGGGAGTATGAAGCGATTAATATTCTTAAGAAAACATTCACTTACAGAATTCTGGGAAATAATCTCAATGGAATCTTGTCTTACTACAGACATAAATCGAAACATTTCAATCCCTGGAACTGTCGTGCACACGCATCGTGCCGCCGCATCATCATCATCATCCACAATAATAAACTATTTGTTGATGTTGACGTTGTCGTTGAATGTGATCCTGGTTTTTTTGAGGCGATAAATTTCACCTGAGATAAATCCTTAAGAAAATATATTACATAGCCTCCTTTCCACCCAACCGAGATGAGATGTGAATAAATTCGCAAGCTTTCCTTCCATCGTGTTCGTTCATATCTGGGCCATAACACACTTGTTTGACTTTAATGTATTCGGTGCTTTTGATGTTGGCAGAATTTTTTTTTTTTGGATTTTTATATGGTCTTAATATTATCCCCTTTCCTGTCATCCAAAAAACAAAAAAAAAAACAAAATAATAATCCTCTCAAAGTATTAATAACATTTGGTTGTTGTTCTTTCTTGTCTTTTTGTTTGCAGGAAATGTTGGTAAACAAATCAAAGGAGGATATCTGTTACGGTATAAAAGTAAGTATTCCAAGATCCAGTTGCAACTACTTATCTTATGTATAGACACCTCTCGCCAAGACTGATGAGGTGTAGCAGGCAATGGGGATGCTAATAGGATGTTTGTCACAATGGCACCATAAAATTTTGTCAGCACGTAGAGTGAGTATGTTGAAATGTGTTTTCCTAAGAGAAAGATAACGCATTTTCCAAAAAAAAAAATTATAATTTTCTCATGCAAAAGGGTAAGGGTAGCAATACACTCAAACAAAAATTATGATAGCAAATATACACAAGAAAATACTGCTGAAAGGGGGAAAGGAAACATGTTGGCTAATATAGCAAAACACATATTAGCCATTTCAGCAAATATACGAGGGTTGCTATTTATATTTCGGGTCCAGCAATATAAAAACTATCATTTATCATTGAAAATTGTTTTATCGTTTTTCAAAATATTCTCCATAAAGATCAATACACTGTTGCTTGCGCCCATACCAATTTTCGAAGCACTTTTTCCACTCCGATTGAGACACCTCCAAAACATGGTTTCTGAATGCTTCAACAGCTACTTCGGGTGTCGAAAAAAGTTGACCACGCAGTATTTTCTTGATGTGAGGGAATAAAAAGAAGTGATTGGGTGCCAAGTCAGGGCTGTACGGCAAATGACCCATCAATTCGACATGTTGAGTGCTCAAATATCCCATTGTTGCAACTGATGTGTGAGAGTTCGTATTGTCCTGATGCAAAATGATCCGTTTTCTCTTGTTGTTTTTTCCTTATTTCTTCGAACACTGTTACACGCTAAAAATGTTGTATTTTTTTTTTGTTGTTGCTTGAATGTTTGGATGTAGCTTGTCGCAAATATAATATACTTGTATACAAACACATTGTGTTTGCTATTCAATATAACATGTTTGGGATGCAATGATTAATAGGTTATAATATCTATTTTTGTGACCCAAATGTGGTTATGCTAAACAAAAACGTGACAGACAATAAAAAAACAGAAAGCTGCAGATTTTTAATTCACGAAAGCAATGCATGTAAACATGTTCCTGCAATATGCAACATGTTCTAACAACATGAATCCTGCAATATGTAATATCAGAGCTTAAGACTATATGGGTCTGCCAGGTGGTATTGGCTAGTAGCGCCGCACTGACGATGGAGATGTCTGGGGAGCTTGAGCGTTAATATTGTAGCGAAGTCTTCATTTATAGCTGCGAATTTCGAGTCGTCTATCTCGTCTGCAATATTAATACCACACTGGTCTGCGACCAGCTGGGAGAACCACATCTCATGATGAGCATTGAAGTCGCCAAGTATAATTGTACTATCACCCTGGAGTAGGTATTCGATAGTGGGATGATAGCCCGCACCGATGCTATTAACGAGCGGAATATATACATTGACGATTTCAATAACGATGTCTCCAGTCTCTATCGCTATGATCATCGCTTCAAGGAACTGATGGGGCTGGGTGGGAGAGGGTGGGTCTGTGAGTCTTAAACTCACGCTTCGCTCGATGATGAATGCGAGCCCTCCACCGTGATTTCTCTTTCTGTCTCTTCGAATAATGACATAGTTGCCATGAGATGTAAGTCTACACTCACTGGTGAGCTTAGTCTCCTGAACGGTGGCTATATGGATCTTATGAGTATGCATATATAGTAGGTGATCTCCGCAATTTTGTTCTTAATAACATTACAATTAAATTGCATGATCCTGAACGATTGCTGATCACCAACTGTATGCGGTGGTGCCGTGGCGCACAGTGGGATTTCTTCATACAAGCCGCGGCAAAAATTAGAAGGAATCGAGCTAGGGCTTTGAAATTTCGCACACATCTCTCATATTGCTAAATTAGAATAAAAACAAGTTTTTGTTCAAATCCGCCCACAACCACGCCTACCTCCCATATAACGTAAAATAAAAAATCGTTGTATTTTCCTCATTTTCATATCTATGTCAATAGAAATTACTGCCAGTGCCTGCATTTGAGTCCTCAATTATATTAAAAATTTAAGTGCCACGCCCAACGCCCATATACAAATTTTCATTTTTCAAAATTTTCGAAAACACAGATATAATTCTTTGTAGTTTGTGATAGATGTCAATCAGCACTTAAAAAAAAAAAAAGTTTCCCATTACATCCCATGAAGGGATTGGGGAGAGCTTCTCACAACCAGTGAGCTGTGCGCTTTCTAATTTTTCAGTCACTGTTTGGGACCTACAGTTTTTACACCGATTCCGAACGGTATTTTGAGAAGCTTTTTCATGGCTAAAATACTCGATAGTGTCGCCTTCACTATGCGAGGTGACCGCCGCCGAAAGAAATATTTTTTTTTTTTTAATGTGGTCAGAGCAGGGATCGAAACCAGGATCTCATGTACAAGAGGCGCGCACACTACCCATTGCACCACCGACGGCCACTTACAGCACTTACGTCTATATAAATAACTAAAGCCTAATATGTTAGCTGAATATTTGCAAAAAAAATTAGGGGGCCATAGTTTACCGTTTTTTGTTTTTTAATTAACCAATCATTCCAAATAAAAGTCAAATTTGTACTATCAAATTATCGAAATTTATTAATTTTTCAGCATTTCTCAGTGCATACTTTTAGGGATATGATATACAGCTGTAAAAAAACACATTAACTAACGTTTCTATTATCGACAGCATTAAAACACATATGCCTAAAAGTATACACCATTTTATATGGTGTTTTCATCCATTTTTGTAATGAAATTTCGTGGCACTTTTTTTATAAAATTTATAACTTTGTTCAACAGTATAAAATATTATGGGAATTTTATTTATGAAATCAAAAGAATACACTCCCACCTTTCACATTTTACCACCCAGACCACAACGATCGATAACGACCACCTTTTTTTAGTCCAAGAAAAACTAAAAACACTTAGTATTTTGAGTGTCATCATAAAAGCATGAATATATTTTAATCTGTTATTGTTATTCAATTATTTGTTCTTAAAACTTAATGTAGAAATACCATATTTTTCAAATATACATATTCCAAATCGATACGACAAAAAGAAGTTATGTTTCCAGCCCATTGAAATGCATGAAAATCTGAGGCAGGTTACTGCAGAGTATCATTTTGTTGACTTTGCCGCGATTTTTTGTATAAAAACAAAATTTGTTGAAAAAAACTAATGATTTATTTCTCTTAATTAAACAATTCTCTACAAAACTGCATCATTACATTTTTGATATTTGACACTCAAAAAAGGGTACTTTTGCCGGCAAAATCCCTCTGTGTGGCGTTGGGTTGGGAGATGTCTGGCGCAGTTGAGGTATTGCCGGAGGCAATTGAGAGGCTGTCGATAGCAGCTGTGGGGTGCAACTGATTGGCTGGGGAGTGCAGCCGTGATGATTTGGGCGCTGTCGTTCACAGCTGAGTTGGCGTCTGATGAGACTGTTTGGCTGACATGGTTAGCTGAGGGGTTGCAATGTGCATCCGAGTGGCTGCGGGTGGCGGCGGAAATAGTGCGTGCCTGATAGTTACAGGACGAAATTGAGTAACTGACGGGGCAGCATGGGAGTTATCGATAGCAACTGAGCAGCTGATGGGCGCAGCTGAAATTGAGCGTAAAGCTAATTTGAAATTGCGGGACGCAATTGAAAATTTGTTGTTGGCAACTGGGATGGGTTGGTTGCCTGAGGAAGTTGTTGTAGAGGCCGAGTCGCGAGGGAGGACAATTGTACTAATCTACGGCTGGTGTATGTATAATGGTCGCATGTTGTCCCGGTAATAGCCGTGCAACAAGCATCGACAAACTCCCCGTTCCAGTTCCTGTGCGAACGAAGAATGGTGCAACGCCTCATATGACACCATTTCCTACAGCGATTACACTGTACTGATGTAATATTCCTATTTATAACATCGTTGCAAACTGATCAAAGCCATTGGGAAGGCATAGCTACATTGTGATCTGAGGGTGTCGATCGATCACGGGTTGGGGGTGTTAGAACAGGAGCAGTGTTGCTGATTGCTGTAGACTTCCACAACAATTCGCCACGAAATTTCTCGACCAGTCTCTATGACCAGCGAGGCCAGAGCATCTTCTATGATGACACCAGTTCTGGCCTCCATTGCATTGGACCTGGATAAGGTTCCGATGGATCCTTGTGAGCCACACAGAACAGATAGAGACCTCGGGAGGGCCTGGATTCTGTTCTATAAATAAATAAATGGTTTCCCGTTACATCCCATGAAAGGATTAGGGAGAGCTACTCACAACCAGTAAGCTGTGCGCGTTCTAGTTTTAAACTCATTGATTGGGACCTACAGTGTTACACCGGTTCCGAACGGTATTTTGAGAAGCTTTTTCATGGCTAAATACTCGATAGTGTCGCCGTCACTAAGCGAGGTGACCGCCGTCGAAAGAAATTTAAGGTGGTCAGAGTAGGGATCGAACCCACGTCCTCATGCACAAGAGCCGCGCACACTACCATTGCACCACCGGCGGCCACGATTCTGTTCTATGCCAGTAATAATTAATAACATTTTGAGCAAACCTGCTGACATCATTTGCTCACCTGGGTAAAAAATGGATGGGTCATACAGCTGTTGCTGAGTTCACAATCCTTGGCCGAGTGAAACTCGGGTCGTTCCGGAGCATAGACCCTAGTTCGAGCACACTTTCAGCTACAGCCGAACTTTTTCCCATTGGACGATTCCATACACGATTTCTTTTGTCCAATAAGAACCCTGATTGATGAACTCTCTTCACAAATTGAGCCACAAATGTGTTGATGGCACTCTATTTCTTTCGGATTTGTTTGGTAGATTTCTTACAGTTTGAGTAGAGGCTTAGGAAATTTGGAAGAGAGTTGGTGATATTTCTTCAATCGTAAAGCGACCCATTTCACAAATTTCTATGATTTAACTGATAATGTGTCAATTCATAAATATCAAATTGGTAAGGGGGGGTTTCAAATTCCAAATTTTATCATATAAAATAAAAGAAATTATTTGAATTGAATTCTATTGTGTGAAAGGACATTTGAGGATATTTTATTATGAGGACATTATTGCCATTTTTAAAGAGTTATGGCATTCAAATATGATGTCATCTAACTAAACATGTGTCATGATATGTTTTGACGAATCAAACATTTGATTGATAAAACTTGATTGATACAACTTGATTGATAAAATGATTAATAAAACTTTGTCCAAAAAAATCCTGGCTGCGATCCTGGAAACGACGCCTTGTTTTTAAAGATTACTAATGACTCTTTTCAAAGAAGAAAGCAATTATCATATAATACGAAACTATACAGCATAAAGTATATTAAAGCAGCATTAAAATATTCCCAAGAAAAACCTCCTGTTCTAGGCAAACTAAGCATATTTTTCTTTAAAAGAAATGTTGTTGCTTTATTGTGGCTAGGAGAAGTAGCAGCAGGAATTGTTTTTCCAACTTGGTGGCATAAATCTCATAAAGTATAAAGTATTTGCTTTAAGACAGTTTTGCCTGCTTGTTCCTCAGAACAAATTGTCGTCTTACTTATGATAATTATCATCTTTGCCCCGCCTGGAAATGTAGTATATATTTCTCCTACCGTACGGGTATGTATTGAAAGTATCACCCCTATCAGGTTACTACTATACATCTGTGTGACAATAGGTATCTGACGGCCCCTCTAACCTCTGGATTTCTGTTTTCCCACAATGGCACCCACTTTGTGCCATCTCATAAATTGCATTAAAAGCTAAAGTAGTAAAGTTAAGTAAAAAAGTTAATAACAATAAAAGTAAATCATCTCGCTCTCTCGCTAAACACAATGAGAAGGAGTAGCGCCAGCAACCAGGACGACAGAAACCATTCGCACAAACTCATTCCACTACTTTTGAGATGAATGTTTGAGGAGGTTGAGGCCAAATGGAATGTGTTATAAAAACCGGCAACACAGCAACATCCAATAAGAACAAGAACATCTCTGGCACGTTAAAAGATACTTAAACTCTAAAATGCTACAGACACGTGGGAGATGAGGCAGCAGATGCAAGAGAAAGAGGAAGTCTAACGACGACAAATGAGACAATACACTTATGGCTTCTGTTTTCTTTTTCATTTTGGTTTTTTTTTGATGTTTTTTTTATACTTTACTAGTATTCATTTGAGCTCTAGTGCTTCAAGATGAACTACACATTCCAAATCCTTACATCCTCGCATTGACACTTCACATTCCATCACTCACACTACTGTAGAAGCTGGAGACCGCTGGTGGTATCACCATCGCACCACCACCACCACTATCATCATCATCATCGCTGTAGTCGTCGTCACCATCATCTCCAATTTACAACTTGAATGAACTATGTAATGAACTATGTATGTACGAGTAGTACGTTTGGGATGTACAAGTGATGTAAGTAACTATTACAGCTTATGTTGCTCCTACTGCTGCTGATGTTGTTGTTGTTGGGAAATATGTTGCTGCTACGACTGCTGCTGTCATTTGCTGGTAGTACGAGTGGGTGTCACAAAGTTGTCTGCCTTTATAGTGTGTGTGTGTGGTGTGTTAGTGTGTGAGTGTGTGTGTGTGTGTGTTTGGAACGACAACAACATCAGACATTGTTATAATGTGCCAAATCAGCACAAGTGCAATTCACACTTGTATGACACAGCAAAGTTTCCGAATATCTCTGACTATTTGCTAAAAATCTAAGAGATGATGAGATGAGATCGTGGAGGAGAGGAGGATGAAACTGGAAAAAATAAACGAAATAGATACAAGAAAAATAAATAGTATCAAATAACTAGACACGAGTTTACACTATGAAGAGACAGTGTGCGGCACGGAAATCACAAACGGATAACAAACAGTCTACCCATTTGGCAGGAAGAATAATTCAAACAATTCACAATGGCCATAGTAGGGAAACAGGAATACTTTTTATGTTGATCTTAGTATATGTAGGTATACACCCATTCCAGACTGTTCCCAACCATGCTCAAGGCACTCTGTGAGATAACAGCTTCCGATAGAAGCAAGAGATATTCATCGCTGGCCTCAAACCAGCGTTCCAAGTATAATAACCGCGCACTCTCAGCAGTGCACAGATTGCCAAAATTGTACTAAAAGATTTTGTTACTGAGATGGACAAGGAAATTTTGCATTCAACATTAAGAACAGAAGTGGATTCACTGAAATGACCATTAGGATTGACATCAAATGTGCTAAACATTATTTTTTGCAAAAAAAACCGTCAATCAAACCAAGGAAGAGCTTGATAAATACCATGGGGACTCTGCACCATCGATTTCAATGGTAAAAAAGTGGTTTACTGACTTTCGTTGTGGTTGCACAAGTACAAATGACGCTGAACGTTCTGGACGGCCAATTTAGGTCAATACGCCCGAAGAAAATTTCGAAAAAATCCACGATATGGTGTTGGCCGATCGCAGAGTAAAAGTGTGTGAGATTGTTGATGCCATAGGCATTTCATATGGCAGTGTGGTTTCGATTTTAAACGGTCAGTTGGGTTTAAGAAAGCTGTCTGCAAGATGGGTGCCGTGTTTGCTCTCAATTGACCATAAACGTAATCGTGTGACAACTTCAAGGGATTGTTTGGAGTTGTTTAATTGGGCGACGAATTGGTACCTCATCCACCATATTCTTAGGGATTTAGCCCCCAGTGACTATAGAATCGAAAAGGAATCAGCGAATGTGGGTCTTGCTGTTAATGAGGGCAAGTCAAAATTGATGGTGTCAACGACTAGAGAAACCTCTCGACTTGGTCCGCACTTGAACGTTGACAACCGATTTAATTTTGAAGTGGCAGATGAATTTGTCTACCTTGGATCCGCCGTGAACAAGGACAACAACGTCAGCCTGGAGATAGATAGGAGAATTGTGCTTGCAAATAGATGTTATTTTGGGCTCAGCAAGCAGTTTAGGAACAAAGCCCTCTCTCGACGGACAAAAGTCCAGCTATATCAGACTCTCATTTTACCTGTCTTGACATGTGGCTCGCAAGCGGATAAAAAACACCTGGGAGTATACGAGAGAAAAATTCTGCGTAACATATATGGTCCTGTTAGGGAAAACGGCTAGTACCGACTCGCTGGAACTCAGAGCTATATAGGCTATATTCTGACGTGGACATAGCTAGACGGATCAAAGTGGGCC
Source organism: Phaonia tiefii (assembly GCA_963931995.1). Taxonomy (NCBI): domain Eukaryota; kingdom Metazoa; phylum Arthropoda; class Insecta; order Diptera; family Muscidae; genus Phaonia; species Phaonia tiefii. The sequence goes on from OZ008367.1 coordinate 27,630,283, forward strand.
CATTGCGTTGGCTAGGCCATGTTATCAGAATGGATGAAGATGAGCCAGCTCGAAAGGTTTTTGATAACGTACCCGATGGAAGCAGGAAAAGAGGACGACCAAGACTCCGCTGGAAAGACCAGGCAGAAGAATCCCTCCGTATCCTTGGTGTTACAAACTGGCGAGAAAAGGCGAAGGATAGAGCCAGTTGGAAGAATATTTGTTTAATTTGTTTGTTTAATTAATATGTGTAAAACGTCTGACCCCATGATGTTGTAATATAGTCTATAAAAGTAAAGACTATTTCCAAACCTACAGAAATGGCTCGGTGGAAAGAGATTTAGCTCCAACGATGAAATTACTGATCAAACAAATGCCTATTTTATGGACCTCGAAAAATCCTATATTTTGGAAGGTTTACAAAAATTTAAGAAACGTTGGACTAAGTATATTGAGCTAAAAGGAGATTATTTTGAAACATATTTTTTTCCCCAAAAAAAACTGTGTTTCATTCAAAAGGTCACGGACTTATTGATTCGCCTCGTAAAACAAAAAGTTTTCAGAGAATTATCTTAATATTTTTCATTATGATAGACAGATCTATGACAATTATGTCTGAAACAAAATATCGGCCAAATGCTCGCCACGGCTCTTGAGTTAATCTTGGCTTATTGACTTTACTTTGTCTTTTAAATATCCCCAAAGAAAGAAGTTCAAATCACATAATTGTGGCGGCCAATTAACATCGCCACGACGTGAGATAACTTGGCCATTGAATTTTCTCGCGCAAACGTGGCATTTTTTCATTGGCTGTGTGACAAGTAGCACCATCCTGTTGGAACCACATATTGTCCAGGTCCATTACCTTAATTTCTGGTCACAAGAAGCCCGTTATCATGCTGAAAAAAAGTCACGAAGTGCACGAAATGCATTTTGATTTCAACGCCCATTTTCGTAAAAGGCTCCAACAATCTTAAAGCGCTGCTCAATATTGTGTAAACAAAGAAATGTCAAATTAAATTGGTCAAAACCTTGACATTAAGGTGTGACCCTCAATTAACATTGTGTATTATGGTTGGAGCACCCTTTATTTTTACACGTATGGCAATGCTTCAGTCAGTTATAACGTGGGGTGAAACTAACAGGCATAAGAAAAAAGGAGAGAGGTAAACCACCTATTTAAGCGGAAACACATCAATTTAAATTTAATTCTACAAAAGAAAGAACGAACTAGGAGAAGCCCTTCATATCGCAGTTTTTTTCGCGTATGGCAATGCTTCAGTCAGTTGCAACGTGGGGTAAAACGAACAGGCATAAGAAAAAAGGAAAGAGGTAAACCACCTATTTAAGCGGAAACACATCAATTTAAATTTAATTCTACAAAAGGAAGTTCGTAATCCGAAAATTCTAGCAATGAGTTTAAAGCCGAAACAATCGCCAAACAAATCGAAGAATCCAATGCAGATTAGGGTGTAGCTGAAATAAACGACTGTGGTATAGGGTGTTCAAAAAATTTTTTTTCTCGATTTTCACGACTGCTCTTGCTTAATTAGAAAGCTTATAGGTTAAAGTATTTTTGAGATTTTATCCAGATTTTTCGGAAGAGGTTTAGGGTTCGCGCAAGTCGAATTCACCCCAAAAATTTGGTATTCCGGAAGTTTTTTGAATTTTACTTAAAACTCGGTCAATGAACACGATTTTTAAAGTCAGCACTTTTAAAGCAAAACGTCCAAACTTTTATTGTATATACATAAACCAACAGCTTTGGAAATGATTATTAAATTTGTTCGAAAATTTTGGAGAAATTCTGTAAATAACGCTTTATAACTTTTAAAATTTCTATGAAAATTTAAAAAACTAATGACGCATTTTAAAAGACGGATAAATTCCAAGCAATTTTGAAGAAAGCAATTTTGAAGTTGTAGTTACTGTTCCAGAGTTATACCATTTTAAAAACTTTTTACTAAATTGGGGTATGTAGAGACTTGCCCCAGAAGAATCCAATACAGATTAGGGAATCGTGCAAATAGATGGCAATGGTATCGATTGCTCCATCCTATTCAATATGAGGTCAGAACAGCAATTTCCCGCCATTAAAAACAATAATGCATTGCTTGCAGGATCATTTCAAGCTCATTGTAGGAAAGACTTAAGCCAATTGTTGCAGTCCAGGGGGTTAATTATGTAAAAACGATATCGAATTCATTATTGCCAGGATGGATTTATCACAGCGGAACGAAACTTCTACTAAATCCGTTTTACCAGAATTTTGTTCCTTCTAAGGAAAGAAGACTAATACATACAAAGCAGGTATAGGGTAGCAGGTATTGGTACTGTACATGTTCACCCATCCACTCTAGACCACGCTTAAGGCCCCACATAGCGAACAGATCATTTCGCTAGGCGGGGACATTTATTGTGGCTTTAGAACTGGAAAATCCACACAATTGCGTAGATACACTCCGGTTCACTTATTTAAAGGCCATATTGAGCAGCCTGTATCTTTTGCAATTTGTAACCGATTACAGAATTTTAAAATGGAAATGGAAGCTAGACATCTTGAGATATTAACAAAATCATGACAATAGTGGTTTCTTAACTAAAGAACTTTTTTTGAGCAAATCATCAATGAAGGTTGGTAAATATTTTAAGGAACCATTTGACACCAGGCGATGTCTCCGATAAAACGACACCCTACCGTGCAATCTCGTCAACATCTTAATGGAAGTCATAATGACAAAAGTTTATAAAAGCATTATTAGCAAAAGCCGCCTACACAGAAATACTTCTCGCCCAAAAATAGCAATTAAGACTTTGTTCAAACACAAAACTCCGATCCAATTACTTTTGGATTTTTAATTTACTCCAGTAATTGACTGAACAAAAAATTAGGAAATAAATAAATAAAAATTGATGCCAATTACTATTTCACTACTTGTATACTTTAAATTACAAAATAGACTTTAAAGCAAATTTAGATGGAAAGTGTTTTGAAAATTCTTGTATTATGTTATGAAATAATTTCCATTAAGTTGAGTTTTGTTTAACCCTATACGGTGTGACGATATATCCAAATACTTTTGGAGAATACACCTGATGAGTTCTTTGTGGGTATCGAAATAGCGATAATTCAATGTATTTATCAAAATCAAAAAACAAAAAATGTTTGCGACACGCGTTTAGAAATCGATAGTCATAAATAACTGATATTTCGTGTTTAAAAATAATGACGCTACTTTGAAATTTGTCAAAATATCTATTGTTCAAAATTCAGGCCTCTTTAAGCCTGTATACTGCAAAGGGAATAGCTTCAATAAAAACGGGCACAAAAAGTCCTGGTCAATTAGAACAGTTATGGGAAATAGTAACAAATTCCTGTATTTTCTTTAAAAATCTTGTAATGTAAGATGAATCTTACATCTTTAACCCTGACCCCAACTCCAGGCAAATATCCCAGATTCTGACTCCAAGACACCGACTTCACAGCACAGGTGTTATCTCTAAAACTTACGTTTACCTTTATTATCAGTAGACGGACATTACTACTACTATTTTATAAGAGTACTAATTCATTGGCCTAATACTGTACAGCTTAACAAGTCAACAGACACTAGAGTGAAAAAACCTAAATAGGATTTATATTATCAAAGAGTCGATGGAGGGACGACACAACAAGGCGCGGTAGTTTGAGTAACTATTGTTGACATGAATAGAGATTTAGGGACGACTATTGTAGTTCTGATTGTCGTAAAAGAAAAAGTTTTTTCTCATGGCAACTGTATTGTGATGTATCATAGATATTTTCTGTTGAAATTATCGAATTAATAGTTGGAATATGTTGAATTACAACCATTCCATGGGCTACATTTATGGGACTTCTACATAGAAATATGTGTATAGAAATAATAGGTTTGTTTCATTAGTTTGATAAAAAGAGGGTAAAAATGCTCTTACAGACAAAACTGCCCAAAAGTAAAGAACACACAAAACCCCACATTTCTTACCCAAAAATAAACGTCAAACTGTGATGACATTTACTTATATCTCCCATTCTGCAAAAAGTCCGTGATGAAGAGTGCAAACTGAAACGTCATTTGAGAGAAACTGTTTATCTATTATAATGTACTCTATGAGCAAAAGATTATATTTTCATAATATTAATTTATGGAAACAGCTGCTTTATTCATATTTCCTTAAATTTTTCAAGTTATCCATTTAATATTTTATTTGTTTACAATTATACTTTCTGGCCTTATTGTAATTTCTTTTAAATATTTTTAATTTATTTTCGCAAACAAAAAACAGCTGATTTTGAACAGCTGATTGTTTTGCACTTTACCAAACGTACCCGAAGATAAATTTTCGGATGGTTTGGTAAAAAGAGAAACTTAATTCGCTCGTTCGCGTACAGAAACAACTTTGTGATTATTTAGAATCGAAAAGAAACAAACCTAATACATATAGGTAGTTTGGGGTTTTATCAATTCCATGGGATTGGCTTCGTGAATACACAAAACTTTCGAATTTGGGGCTCAGAAAATCCTCATGCAAGCCACGATAAACAAATACACCAACAATGAGCAACTATGCGGTGCGGATTTTGGCCAGCCGACGTGATTGGGCCTTACTTTTTTGAAGATGAGGCCGAAATTGTGGTGAGTGTGAAACGGAGTTCTTGTGGCCTCAACTGGACGGCATGGATCCAGACGATATGTGGTTCCAGTAAAACGGCGCCAGCTGCCACACCGCGCATGAAACAATCGATTTATTGCAGCAACGATTTCCAGAACAAATTATTTCAAGAAATTCTGATGTCAACTGGCCACCAAGATCATGCGATTTAACGACGTGCAGACCATAGATTGGGGTTTCTCGGGTTTATGCGAATAAATCAGAAACAAATCCTTAGCTCAAATCCGCGATCCAACGCGTCATCGGTGAGATTCAACCACATCACTGTGAAAAAGTCATGGAAAGTTTCATGAAAAGAGTAAAGACCTGTCATCAGAGCCGTGGGGTCTATTTGACGGATAATTTATTTCATACTTAATCGGAACATATCTTCTTTACAATTCAATAAAAAATCACAACTATCTCAAAAGATGCGTGTTTTTATTTTAAAATAAAAAAGTGCAGTCTTACTGAGACGCACGAAGATATCATATTTCATCTTCAACCGGTTCGATGTTTTGCCTCTTCTCTTCGGTTAGTAATACCAAGCTTGATTCTTCCACCTTATCATTATAGCGGAGTCTAGGTCGATACATTTTTCGGTTTCCTTAGAGCATGTCTTCCATTCAACTGACATGGAAATCATATTATATTCATCGGCTTACGTAAAGTACATCGATGTTGGGGTAGAGTTCATAAAGCACGTAGGCATTATGTCGTCAATACTCGCCTTTGCCTATTACAGGTCTATATATCTTTTTGGAGCATTTTTCTCTCCAAAACTCCCAGACGACTGTTTGCGATACGACCCAGAATTCTGCATCATAAAGCAAGACGGGTTGTATGAAAACCTGTTACAATTGCGGCTTTGTTTCTCGAGATATAGCTTAAAATCTAAAGCGATTGCCTATTATCATACTATATTATCAAGCACAATTCTCTGCTTGCTCTCAAAGTTTATCCGAGGTAAATAAATTTGCAATCTACCTCGAATTTATTTCAACGCTCTACTCCAAACTATTGTCTGCTAGTCCTCATTTTCTGTCAAACTCAATTTTGCTGCTTCTTTTTCGTTCCACGAAAATATCGCTGCAACTTTTTGCACAGTCCGTCCAATAACATCTATAACATCAGGATAAGTAGGCAGCATATGGGTTTTTTGCTAAAGGACTTAAGATGTTGAAGTAATCGCAGGATAGGGCGTCGCATTGCCTGAGAACCCGTCTAGTATCACATGATTCGGAGTATTTGATGTGAGTCAGTGCCATTTTTCGAAGGCATATGACCTTAGCAGGGATACCAAAGTCAGACATAGCATCATAAAAGTATTTTCATATCGGGATATCGAAGCCTGTCATATAACTAACAAAGAAATTGCAGATATCGATATATTTTTCGTGGGGTTTTTCAAGAATTTGGTGTAATTTGAATATTTGGTTAGTTGTTGATCCATATACTCGGGTCACTTTTTTTAAATACAGGATATAGTATGCTCTGACTCCGCGCATACATTCGTCTACCTGCATTTTTCATACGAGCCGGTGCACACACATACACGCTGAAAAATAACGGCCCCAGCAACATATTGCAGGAACCATGTACATGTTTACAAGCATTGTTTTCGTGAATTGAAGATATGCTAGGTTTTGTGTCTTTATTGTGACAGACAGCAGTTTTTTCAGAAGTTTCCAACAAACAAAGCCACATTTGGGTCACAATTCCATATGCAGGTTTTTTGCTGTTTGTTTCCAAAACATGTTATATGGAATAGCAATCACAATGTATTTGGGCACAAGTATACTATATTTGCGACAAGCAACAAACACGTTATATTTGCATCCAAACAACAAAAAAATAAAAAAATTTCGGTGTGTAAAGGCTGAAAAAGGTCCATGTAACATTATGTAGGAACATGTTTGTGTTAGGAACATCCATATACTTACGTGCAAACAGTGTTTTTATGAATTGAAGATCTGCTGCTTTTTTGTTTCTTTGTTGTCTGCCACGTCTGCCATATTTGGACCACAAAACATATATTATGTCATATAAATCATTGTTTCTCCAACATGTAATATTGAATAGCAAATAATATGTGTTTGGCCACAAGTATCCTATATTTGCGACAAGCTTCAAATACATTACATGTGCTTCCAAACAAAAACAGCAACAGATTTATTAGTGTGCAGCCAGCTCATTACCACCATCAGTTTGCAGTTCAATATGTAGTCCATCACCACCTGCGGGTTTTCTGCTGCTTTGGCTCATCTTGAGATGGAGGAGCGGGCAATCGACACCCTATTCTTCTATTGACTGAACTACCTCGTCTATAGTAGGAGGGCGGTCCCAAACTAGCCGACCTAACAAAAAAGCACAAAAAAGTTGGGGAAAATTTTATTTATTTTCCAACATAATCACCTTTTAGCTCGATACATTTTTACTGCGATATTCAATAGCTTCAATGCCCTGATTATAGTAAGAACTGTCAAACTCCTTAAAATTGGCATCAACAGCAGGCTCCACCTCTTCATTGTTGGCAAATCTTTTACCACCGAACCATTTTTTCAAGTTTGGAAATAGAAAATAGTCCGATGGAGCTACATCTGACGAACAGGGTGCGTGATAAAGCAATTCGAACTTTAATTCATTAATGTTGGCCATAGCAATAGTGGATGTGTGAACTGGAACATTGACTTGATAAAACAACACTTTCTTTTTTCGACAACTACAGCCATTTATCACTTAAACGCTGCAATAAATTCCTTGCCTGCAGATGGAACCGTCTTCGCCTTCTTTGGACACGATTCTCGCATTCCAGTCCACTGCTTTTACTGTTCCTTTGTCTCAGGTGTGAAATGTTGGACCCATGTCTCATTCATGGATATAAATCGCCGCAAAAATGCAGTTTTATTTGCGGTGAAACATCGCCAAACACTCTACTGAAACATGTTCACGACGCTGTTTTTGCTCTATTGAAAGCAAGCGCGGCGCCCATCTTGTGCACAGCTTTCTCATCTTCAATTCATCGGTCATATAGCACTTTTTGAAATGCCTATCATTTCACTAGCTCAAGTAGCTTCAGCCAGCGATCATCCAATACCATTTTGTGGATATTCTTAACCGTGTCTGGCGTGGACACTGCAATTGGTCGACCACTACGGTGTTAGTCTTGACAGCTCGTAAGGCCTCGTTTAAGCTCTGCCACCCAATATTTTAAAATCGCAAACGATGGAACAGACTCCCCCAGAGTAGAATCTTGCTCGGCTTTAATATTGCTTGGACTGAGACCTTTCAAATGGAAATATTGAATTACATAAAGGTGACCTATTTTTTCCATGTTTACAAATTCACTGAGATCGTTTGCTTTTGATGGCTCAAATAAAAGTACTAAACAACGTGGCGCCTTGAAACTTAAGACATATGTTTTATAAGGTTGACACTTTTCACGAAAATTTGAAGTGTTAACATGTATAGGCACGGGTAGAGCAACCTATCAAAGTGAACACATGCAAACAACACACAGCGTTAGCATCACATACGTGGTTGTTGTACAACAATAGTCTCTGCCTGAAAATAAGTATGATGATATTGTTGTAGCGCCTGCAAACAAACATGCAGGTCGTCGTCGCCAAAGAGTACTGAATAGTATAGAGAACTCATGGAACGAATTGCATGACTTAAAAGCAGTGGCGGCATTTGGCGAATGATTCAAAACGTATTACTCTCTTTTTGTCATAACTTGGTCCATTCATAATTTTGATGTGAAACATTGATGCCTTTTGAAACATTCATGGTTTTTGTATTGTTTTATGTAATAACATTATCGAAATGGTGCATTTATATTGAAATATTCTATAAAGAGAATAAGACGCGTTTATGCTCTACATGAGAGCGGAAGAAGAGTGCAATAAGTTGTCTATACTATTCAATACTTGTTGTCGCCGCTTTGTTTATGACAAAACAAAAACAATTATATCAGTGTGAAAAATATTGCTTTATTTATTTGAACAATATACATCTAATGTTAAAGCAGATGTAAGGAAAAGGAAAGTGCAATACCAAAAGAGCCTTCAGCGCAAAAACTATTTTTTTTTATTTCCCAATGTTCATACAAATCAAACAGGTACCGTGTAACAAAAAGGAGTTAATACATCGCCTGCACGTTCAAACACTCAATGATTAATTTTTTTCAAAGTACTGACACCACCTATTCGTCAAGTCGGCTAGTTTTGGGACCGCCCTCGTACTGTGTATAGTTGTGGCTGGAACTTTACAGAAGCGGCCCTGAACCATGGTAGTTAAACAGATATATAAATATGTTCCCATTACATTCCATGAGGGGACATGGGAGAGCTTCTCACACTCAGTTAGCCGTGAGTTTTCCCGTTTTAAGCAGTAATCACAATCCAAGCAACATTTTCAATAGGCGTTCGCAATGTAAGCAACAAATTAGTTCGAATACACCATACAGTGTTGTGTTTTGAATATTAATAAAATATTCAAATATATGAAATATTTAAAATAAACACATTCTACAGATAAAATTGTGTTGAAAAATACATGTTTTGAAACAAATGGTTTAAATTTTCATTGATATTTCATAGTTTTGAAATGAAATTCAAGATGAAGCGCCATCTAGGTCTCAATTATGAAGCCTGATTCGAACAAAATTGTTGCTGAAGTAGAAGTAGATCAATTTGTGCGCCAAAGTTCAACTACTTTTGTGGAAAGAAATCGAGAGGGGTTGAATTACAAAATTATTGCTGGCGTTGTGAATGGGACTTTACACTGACTGATTGGGACTCTCAGTTCGGTTCCAGGGTTATTTATAAACTTGTTAATGCCTAATAACATTATAGTATCGCGGTCACTAAGAGAGGTCACTGTCGTGGAAAAAATTTAATGTGGTTAGAGCAGGGTTTTAAGCCATGTTCTCTTGTTCAAGAGTTGCGTACATTAACCAGTGCACCACCGATGACATTCCAAGTTATGGTTAAAGATTATTTATTGGTCGGTAATACGGCATTTACACCGACCAAGATTAGCGTATTTCGAAGGTGATCTGCGTTAACCCACGCTAGCTCAGAAGATTACTCATACAATTATAATCTGTAAAAACTGAAGTTTATTTTTTAACCTCATTTTAAACTGATGTCCAATTTGATTCAACTCTGTTAAAAGTATCAAAAAAATTACATGAGGTGTCAGGGGACACCTGGTTATTATACTCCTTTGGCCATAGTTCCCACACGCCTAAAGCGCCCATTGAAAAATACCATAATTTAAATGGATCTTTCAGAAAAGATACTTTTTGTAAAATGATAAACGTTTTTTAAGAACAAATTTTTTATTAGAATGTATTTTTTTAAATATATTTTTAGGTCCTTTTTATAAGAATATGTGTTACATTTTCCGAAAAGGTAATTTTTTAAAGCAATATTTATTAAAACCTAATGATTTTTTAAGAAAAGGTGCTCTTTTTACGAAGAAGTACTTTCTGGAACACTTTTTTTTACAAAGAAGTACGTTTTTTAAGAACAGGTACTTTTTAAAGTACTGGTTAAAAAGAAAAGAAAAGGTATTGGTTTACTTTTAAGAAAAGGTACTGGTAAGAAGAGAAATTTTTGTAAGAAAAGGTATTTATTTTAAGAGAAGGATTTTTTTTGAATTTTCTTTAGAATTGGTCCTTTTTCCAAAATAGGTAAATTTTCTCAAGAATAGTTATTTTGTTTCACAGAAAATGTACTCTTTAAAGGAATGCTAGTTTTTTAAGAAACGAAAATGTGTTGTAAGAAAATGTACTTTTTTAAGAAAGGTACTTATTTAAAAAAAAAATATTGTTAAATAGTCAATATTCACCGAGCTTGAGGTCAGATTTGCTCCGAGCAATCTCCGATTTGCAAATCTGTCCTCAAGCTCGGAGAATATTGATTAAAGAAAAGGTCGAACAACAGAATTCAAACATTAAAAAAATACTTTTTTTTAAGAATATGTACTTTTTGTAAGAAAATTTACTTTTTTTAGCAAAGGTACTTCTATAAGATAAGGTATTTTTTGTAAGAAAAGGTACTTTGTTTAAACATATGAATATTTATTTTTTTTTTTGAGAAAATTTACTTTCTTTTTAAGAAAAGGCACTTATTTAAGAAAATTTTCTTTTTTAAGCATCTTTCACTTTGGCGTGTCTAAATTGGGTTAAAAATTACAAAATATACTTAATATTGGTTACAGGCTCCACCTAGAAAACTTCCCATTAAACAAGAAATTTCCCAACAATTGTTAGTCTAGACACAAACCAAAGCAAAAGTACCAAATATAGTTGATAATATTGGGTTGTAGCATAATAGTGTTAAAAAAAAGTTGTTTAATTTTTTTCATTTAGCCCCCATCCCGCAACCTGCGATAAGGTAGAAACATATTTGGGACGAACGACGAATTTTACATTGCGAATATTTGTCGTCGAAAATACAACACATTTGTTTATATGAGAATGCACACAATCAGTGCGTCGACCGAAATTCGTCGTGCGTAACTGACTGTGCGATAGATTCATTTCTATTTCTTTCGCCGCCGAACGACGAATAAATTGGTGCAAGGTGACCGTTTTTCTTTTTGTTATTTAAGTGTTTTAGTAAAAAAAGCATTTTAATTTAAGAACGGTTTTCTTTTTTATTTATAGCATTTACATTAAAAAAAACAATTTTTAATTACATAATTTTCTTTGAAATCGTCTTTTATTAATATTTCTTCTTTTCCAATTAGTGGTTTTTAAATTTATGAAATATAGGCACTCAATCAGCTGCTACATGTAAACAAATATTGACTTACAAAGTAATTAAACATTTATTTTTGTTCGTCGTTATTGTGTTTCATACGACGAATTTACGCACCGAATTTTTACCGACAAATTCGTCGTGCTGTGCAAAATTCGTTCCAAAAATGCAACCGTAATAAAAACATACACAAAAAATCAACTCTTTGACAAACGGATGCCGTACGAAAATTTTTCGACGCGTCGCCGCCATCGAAATTTATTTGTAGCTCACGCCGCCGCCGACTTAAATGGCTCTCATCAGTTTAAAATGTGTGCCGATTTGAGCGAATGATCCAATTTTAAAGGTACGTTTATTTCCAAAACATCCCACATTTGTATTATACTCTCAGAACCAACAGCCGCCATTTTAATTTTTCGGTTGTGCCGCCGTCTTGGATAATTTGGTCTCGGCACGAAGTTGCTCCAAATTGATCTAAGCACAAAGCTGCTGTCAATTTAATCCCAAATTGAGTGGTGTAAACTTTACAAACTGGTTTTTGTGCGCGGCTCTTCTACATGAGAATGTGGGTTCAATCCCTGGTACGACCACCTTAAATTTCTTTCGACGACGGCCACCTCGTTTAGTGATGGCAACACTATCGAGTAATTAGCCGTGAAGAAGCTTCTCAAAATACCATTCGAAACCGGTGTAAAACTGCAGTGAGTGTAAAACTAGAAAGTGCACAGCTCCACTGGTTGTGAGAAGCTCTCCCCAATCCATTCATGGGATGTAGTGGGTAACCAATTTTTAATGGCAAAGATTAGAGAACAAGGTTATCGCTAACCTGGCCGCGAGAATCTGCGGTCTAAATGCGACATAACTCATTTAAATTAAAATTCATTAAATTTAATTAGGGTGAGGGAAATCATGTGGTTTTAGGCAAATCTTAATTATGTCGGAGTTTTTTCAAATAAATAAATATTATTTTCATTTGGAACTTTCTCGATTAAAAATGGGCGTTCTCTATTACATTTAGATTTTTTCCCATTTGAAATTAGTTAAAAATGTATCATATAAACTGCGTGCCATTTCAGAATTTCGATATTACAGATGTTTTTTTTTATTCCATTAAGCTATTGCCACTTACGACTTTCCAAATAAAACGATCCACACTTAATACTACGAAGTGTGGCAACATTTGTTGAAATGGGTGAAAAAAATGCGATACTGCAACATGTTTGTAGCCAGTGCCGACAAATACATGGTAGCAACCGATGTTGTTGCAGTTGTAGGCAGCAACAGCAGACAGTATATTTTTGTTCATTCGTTTCAGTTGTCACACAAATATATACCAACAATACAAGAATAGAAAAAAGTATAAAAACAAAATACATCTGAGTTTGACAAGTGAAACGAAAAATGACATGGAAAAAATTAAATCTCCTGTTTAAACGACTATACCTAATAGATAGTTCTACCATGATCAACATGTATAACATTTACCGCGCGTTATTGTGAACAATTTAATTCCAATTTTGTTTTCAATCGAAAATAAAGGTCTATCATTCAAATTTAGAGATATAAAAATATACGTAGTCTTCCATTAAATTAAATAATGTAAATGAACTTACCATGTGTAAGCCATTTGGCAAATTTCTGTGTTTGAGTCTCTCTCCCTTGATAACATTTTCATTCACAAAAAATGATAACAACATGTATCTAAGATAACTTCTTGTTGCCATTTCTTTAAATTGAACATGTGGCAACATTGTCATTGCTCTAGTCAGAATTTGAGTGGGAAATTGAAATGCTACTTAATATCGCTTAGCTGTCCCGTACAAATTAAACTGTAATTAACTTTATCAGGGTAAAAAAGACACACTTATTATTAACAACATTATGAAAATTGATTGGAAATATTCTGTTTTATAGTAAATCAGTTTTTAGCCTTTGTGAGCAAACACGGCACCCATTGTAAAACAACTCCTTTTGTTTGTATTTATTTATAATTTAAAAGCGATTTTCCATGTGACAATTTCCACTTCTGCCTCTGGCAATTTTTTGTTTTGTGTAGGCTTTAGGCTTCATGACAAATACAAGTTTTTCGCATTAAACCCGTTTCGCTTAGAATCGCCTACAGCCGTACTCTTCTGTTCATTGCCATTTTTATGACATTTCCCTGGCTACAAAGTTACAGGTGGAAACCAAAGAGAAAATATATCCTGCTAATATACGAAACAATATAAAAACACTTTAGCTGTTTTATGTACTTTATATGGACTTGAAATGCTTCAGCAAATGTGTTGAGCCTACAAGGGTCACAACCCATACTCATTACCAACCCCCATACACCGACGCCAACAATATTTTCAAGCCAGTACCATAATCTTAGGTCAACAAATTTTCGCCCCAAAGCTTCCGGTTTCCGGTTAATAGCTGACAATAATGAAGATGATGACCACTTAACCAAATTTGTCAAATTTTTGGCATAGCTGCAACACTTTAACGGCCAATTCCAACCCATCCAACACCCAGAGTTTCAAAGGAAATGTCTTTCAAAGTGCCATAAATACGCCATAGTAATAAAACAAAGACTGGAATCACTTCTTTCGGGATGTAGTAACTAACATACGATGGATGGATGATGGTGTGGGCAATGAGGGAGGTGGAGGTTTGAGCGACGTCCCGCTTACTCCCAGAAACGCATTGATGTAATCCACTTTTAGTGGTACTAAAAAATTGTTTGACAGTTTAGACCCATGAGACTGTTGTTGCCGTTTTTTGCTGTTGTTGTTTTATCCCTGCTATGATGACATGAATTTGGGTTTAGATGAGGAATGTGGGACAAGAGTTCCAGTGATTACCAGAAGGGAAAATATGATAAGTTATAATAAAAACGATGATGATGCAAAAGATAACAACGATAATGACTACAATGACGACGGTAGGGATGCACAATGGGAGATGTTATTCTGAAAACCTTTCTATTTTATATTGATCAATAAAATGTATAAGAGGTTTATAAATGGTTTAATTGCTGGCTTAAAACCACTAGGGCTAGGAAGTAGAGGCGGTAGTTATTGATACACTCAGTCCAATAAGTACCGTTGTGGTATCACGAGACGTCTAGTTCCTTCCCCCTCGTTGGACCTGTAAATTGGTATGATTAAGGGCCGTACAAGCCAAATGATGCTCTATCTAGGTGTTCAAGGACATAGCTTAAGAAGAGAGGTTTATTAGACCCTGGAGAATCAATATGTGCACTGCAAGAAAATCCTACGATTGGCAAAATTTTACCACCTTAGGGACACGCGCTGGGAAAAAAAACCAAAAATGGCATCCTCTTTTGAATTGTTCACAGAATACAGTACAAGTGGTGTGAATGGGGGAAATTGCCCCTAAGGCCCAAAAAATCAAAAAAACGGCCCCTGAACTTTCAAGTAAGTGTTGGTACTCAAATGAAAGGAAATCGTCTTACGATTTAATTGGTGGTATTGGTTCCCCTCTACGTTGCTTGTACCGTGTGCTAGACCTATTTGAAAATCGATCAATTTTTTTCAATTCAATTCAATTAGGGGTAATTTCCCCCTTTCGGACAACTTGTTCCCAACTCAGAAGCTCAAGTCAAACAAAACTGCATATTCAGATTTTTTCCAGCGCGTGTCCCCAAGGTCGTAAAATTCAGCCCTACGCTTAACTAGTTTATCGACCTGAACGTCTGTTAGACCCAAAAATAACTATTGTCTTAAATATTGTCATCTCCGTTGAAAACAAGTTCTTCGTAATATTTATGAATTAGATTTCATTAAAAATCCTTCACTAATCCTATGAAGTTGTTTCTAACTGGCATACAATATGAAAAATCCGCCTCTGTACCATACTTCCTCAAACACACGCTGCAGGAACCATGTATATGTTTGAAACAAACTCCAAATATTTATATATTTGCAAGTCCTAAACTCACTTTTAGTTAAATGCAAACATTAGCGTGTTTACTTGCAAAGATGTGTTTTATCCCAAACATCAATATACTTACGTCGAAGTATTCGTGTGTTTCCTGTCAAACGAACGATTGGCGACTGAATGCATGAAACTAAAACCCAGCAGATCAGACACTCAATTCACGCATTCACAAATATTTATATAAGTGGTTTTACTGAAAGAATAATGCAAAAATACAGTTACACACTGAAATATTGGAATTTTTGTTGTTGTTTTGATGCAAACATAACGTGTTTGTAGTTTGACACAAATTAAATATACTGTGTTTGCTATTCAATATTACATTTTAGAGACACAATGATTAGTATATTATAATCTAGGTTTTAACGACCCAAATATAGTTTTGTTTGTTAAAACTGCTGCAAACAAAAACGTGACAGACAACAAAGAAACAAAAAAGCAGCAGATCCTCAATTCATGAAAACAATACTTGCAAACATGTGTATGGTCACTGCAATAAGTTACTGGGGCCGCTGTTTTTAGCGTGTACACACTTGCGATAACATTAACTTAGGCTTAGAACAATCTTTATTTCAAGATAATAGTGCACCAAGTACAACTTTTTTTGTGTCATAAATAAAGCTGTATTTGGATCACAAACACATATATTATAACATATTAATCATTATGTCTCAAATATGTAATATTGAATAGCAAACAACAATGTGTTTGGACACAAGTATATTATATTTGCGACAAGTTCCAAACACACGCTATATTTGCATCCAGTCAAAAAAATACAGATTTTTCAGCGTGTTGATATTGTTAAAAACTTGCATAAAATGTTTACGAAACTACGAAACGTATTTATTACAAATTTTGATAAAATATTCTAAACTAATTGAAAGCAAACCTTTCCCTCCCTTCCCAAACTTTTCTTGGTTTGGGTGCCAGCATTACTTTTCGAGCAATTGTATACTAAATAATTCTTATAGCATTTAAAGTTTTCGTTACATATAACACTGATCCTTTTAATTCAGAACAATCACTAATGACCAATCTTTCAATAGCATCAATTACAACAATATCTCCTTGGGAATAGAGACTTGATCTAAGAGACCTATACGGTTTGCCAGGTATCATAAAGATGCATTCTAAATTTGTGGCAGGTTTCATAACATCTACGAAAATGTTACGCAAATGTTATGAACCACTTTCATAAATTTTACTGCATAGAATCTATGAAAAGCCTTCACAGATGATATGAAAAAATTTCATTGAATCTATAAAACTGGTTCATAGATGTTATGTACAAATTGCATAGATTTCGTTACATACAATCTTTGAAAATATTTGAAAGAATGTTTGAAAATATTCCATAGATCTTATGGTATAATTTTTCGGCTGAAAAATAAGGAAATAATTCATAGAATGTGTCAAGTATTTCACAACATTTATTAAACATTTTTTTTTTCAGTTATCCACAAAAACAACACCGGGCAGGAGCTTAAGAGATGTTTGACACTCTCGTTCAGCTCTTCATTCCCACAGCTTCCACATAAATCAAATGCTCAGATTACAAGTCTAGATGCAGTTCTGTCTATCAACCAGTGCCTAGAAATTTTGTGGATGAAGACTAAACTATCAGTTATTTTCAGTAAAATCACGATGGGTTAATAGGAATTTTCCTGAAATTTGAAAAGTTATCCAAGAAACTAAGTTTTCTAGTTTTGGTTTACAGTTCAAAAGTTATCCAATAGACCATGTTTTCCAACATTGCAGAGTTGCTAATTTGTATCTCCATAAGGAGATGAAGAGATACTGCTGCCTGGTTTTCGACTTTGGTTGGTATTAAATATTTCGTCAAGGTCTGAAAGGATCTTTATTTGCTATAATACACAGCAGGGATGATAAGTTTAGTAGACTAAGCATCTTAAATTTTAGCGCATCAGTCCATCAAAGTTCATCCAAAGTCAGACAAACTTCTTCTTTTCAAAATATCCCTAGCGAATAAGCGTTACATAACTGAAAATTTGTTCAAAAGCTGGAAAATGATTTATACCATTTCGTCCTTTCTTCAGGATTTGTCTGGGGTGTACTACTTAAAAAGGTGTCGCGATTTTAACTCAAATTTTTTTGGATTTAATAGACAGTTTGTCTTCCGTTTCAGTTGTAAAAAAGCTTGAATTGCGACTGCCTGTACAGTCGTCATGTGTAATGTCGTCTGAAATTTACTCAGAGAAAAGTTCGGTTGAGGCAACCGAATTAGTCGTAACCAAGTTTAGAGATTGGCACAACCACACTAGATGTTATCATAGCCGAATCAGACGTTGTCTCAACCGAATTAGAGGTTGTCACAACCGAATTAAAAGTTGTTACAACCGTATTAGAGGCTGTCACAACCGTATTAGAGGTTGTCACAACCGAAATAGAGGTTGTTACACCCGAATTAGAGGTTGTTACAACCGTATTAGAGGTTGTCACAACCGAATTATAAGTTGTCACAACCGAATTAGAAGTTGTTACAACCGTATTAGAGGTTTTCACAGTCGAATTAGAGGTGGCTACAACCGTATTAGAGGTTGTCACAGCCGAATTAGAGATTGTCACAACCGAATTTAGATATTGTCAGGACTAAATTTTGAAATTTTTGCCTATTAATTTAGTGCTGACATAAATAATTACACAGCGAAGAAATAATTTATATAGGGCAATCCTTAGGGTAACACATTAATTTTACATTCATTTCCGACCGTTTTTGAAGTCCTAGCCGTTAGGGTCACCGCACCAATTCTGACGAGTTGTGTTTGTCGATTTAAGTCTTAAACCTTTCTATATAAAGACGATGGGAGAACATCTCAAACGACCGACAACTAAATAGTTTGCATCGTGAGATTCTTGATGCCATAGGCATTTCATATGGCAGTATGGTTTCGATTTTAAATGATCAGTCGGGTTTAAGAAAGCTGTCTGCAAGATAGGTGCCGCGTTTGCTCATAATCGTGTGACAACTTCAAACGATTGTTTGGAGTTGTTTAGTTGGACTATGAATTGGAACCCCATCCGCCATATTCTCCGGATTTAGCCCCCAGTGGCTATTTCCTATTTCCAAACCGAAAGAAATGGCTCGGTATTGATCAAACTAATTTTATGGACTTCGAAAAATTCTATTTTTTGGAAGGGATACAAAAATTGGAGAAACGTTGGACTAAGTATATTGAGCTAAAAGGAGATTATGTTGAAAAATATTTGTTATTTGTAAAAAACCTATGTTTCATTCAAAAAGTCACGGACTTATTGATCCGCCCTCTATCACCGCGACCGCACCAATTATAATTTTTCAGATCTTTATATATATAATTCTACTGCACGTGTGTTTGTGACTGAACTCCTCCTAAACCGATTTGAATAAATTTTTTTGGTTTAGATTTACTATTCGGTCCAATTATACAAAGGGGCGTGGTACCTACCCCCCCCCCCCCCGCATACTTTGGTTAATATCCTAATCGCTTGAAATATTATGCAGGACCACGTCTGCCGTCAGCTAGTATTTTAATATAATGTTTCTTTTAGAATTTTAAACTTCAGGTTTGTTACATATAGATTTATTGAAATCTATATATGCACTCAGTTCTCCAAACATAATTCATGAGAAATTCGGTCACAGCAACTGAACTGATGCCAACTACGGTCGTTGCAAACGACATAAGGCTAAGTTCAGTTATTGCGATGAAATTGATGATATTCAATTCTAATGATATTCAAAAACCGTATTGATGTGAAATTTGAATGTTTCACCTGAATTGATGCCCATATTCGGTTGCTGCAAACGACTTTGGTACCAATTTCGGTTGTTGCATCAGAATTAATTCCAAATTCGGTTGTTGCAGCAAAAGATTATTGGAAATTTAGTTGACATAACGAATATAACTGTAGATTCAGTTGTCACAACTGAATCCATTATGAAACGAGGTTGCTTCAACTGAAATTCAGGGGATCAAGTTCAATTCGTGACAACCTCAATTCGGTTGTGGCAACCGCACTTCGGTGGCTGCAACTGAATTCACGGTTTCTACAACCTCTTTCCAAACAATTAGTTCTCTGAGCATCACCATTAGCATCATGGTTCCTATTACATTCCCTGAAGGGACTGGGGAGACCTTCTCTCAACCAGTAAGGTGTGCGCTTTCTGGTTTTTACAGTCACTGATTGGGACCAACAGTTTTATATCAGTTCCGAACGGTATTTAGAGAAGCCTTTTCATGGCTAATAGCGTGGCCATGACTAAGCGAGGTGACCCGCCCAAAAGAAAGTGACACAAGCACTTTATGAAAAATTCTCCAATTTTTAAAATTGGGTCAAATATAAATTCAATGTAACTCTATTATGAAATATCGCCCACAATAGTTTCTTCATATTTAATTTTATGCAAAAACATCCAAATGAGTAATTTTTCCCAAACCTATTTTGGGTAATTTTTCGTATGAAAAAATCGCCCAAAGGGTGAAAATGAAATATTGCCCACAATTTATGCAATAAGACCCACTTCATATGAAATTTCGCCCACATTTGTATGGGATTTTTTTTGGGAGATTTTTCAAAAAAAATTTTGGCGATTTTTCGTTGCCCCGACCGTCGTCGAAAGAAATGTAAGATGGTCAGAGCAAGCATCGACCTCACGTTCCCATGAACAAGAGTCGCGCACATTAGCCGTTGCACCACCGACGGTTCACGCTAATGGGGCATATCTTTGCTCCGGAGCAAAGCCATAAGTTACTACATTTCGCTAACTTGACACTGCATTAATGCAGTTTCCTCATGCACGCCGAAAATTCTGTATTTCTGCAATTTCTGGGGCTTGTCGCAAATATAATATACTTGTGTCCAAACACATTGTACAATGATACAATGATTAATATGTTATAATGTAAGTGTTTGCGACCCAAATATACATGGTTTGGTGATACAAATACAGTTGTGTTTGTTGCACTGTTTATGTTCTCTCGAGAGAAAAATGATAAAAGAGGAACAACGAGAGAATCTATCTTGTAATCTATGTATCTGTATTTTTGCATCATTCTCTCAGTCAGTGATACATACAAATTCCTGAATGTGCGTGTAAATTGCAGATGAAGTCAGTGTTTCTTATATTGGCTGATGTATTGCGTTTTAGTTTGATGTATTCAGTTGTTAATGGTTCATCGGGCAGAGGATATCAAAAGCGCTTGATCAGTGAAAAAGAATAAACGAAGGCTCGGACGGTTAAATGGTTTGTGATGTTACTTTGATTTTTGTGTATGTGTTTCGTATATATGCATTAATGTCAGGCCCTTTGTCTGTCCGAGCCTTTACTAAGAAAATCGGAACGGCGGACCGCGCTTGACTTGCATGAACAAGTTTTGTACAAAAATAAATTGTTTGTGTACCAACGCATAGTGATAACTGACGCATATCTGAAACCTTCTGAAAACAAAAATTTGACAAACAACAAAAAAAAGCGAAGCAAAAGATCCCAATTTAATGAAAAACACCATATAATGTAATGTAAAAAGTTCCGTTTTAAATCCTTTAATTTTTTGTATTAATTATTTATAAATGTGGATTTATTCTATAAAATTAATTATAATAAATAATACGTGTATATTGAAATCAAAGTATAATTCGTTTCTAAATATTATTATGTTTGGGATGAAGAACGCATATGTTTCCACTTAAAAACATACATGTTTGCCAGTAAACATGATACTGTATACATTTAAATACAAGTGAGTTTGGGACTTGCAAATATATGAATGGTTGAAGTGTATTCCAAACTTAAACATGGTTCCTGCAGAATATGTTGGGGAGAATATGTTAGAGAGGCCGTTATTTTTCAGCGTGTGGCAATTGTGCTAAAGACTGACACATAAACGTTTAAAAGACTAAGTCATAAGAATCGGATGCTCTATCAGATTTAATGTTCTTCTTTCGTGTACGTCCTCCTTCAATGTTATTCATTCATGTCCTACCTATCAGAATTAAATAATGCCACATTATTGACACATATTCTAAGACAGATTGACACTTATATAGTAGCAACAGGGGTTGAAAAACTTTTAAAATTTCTTGTAATATTTATAATAATTCATTGGCTGTCCTTGTTTCTCTTCAATCCATGTCCTTTCCATCACGTTTCCAGAACAAGAGTGATGTGAGCCTCTTTACTCTCAGGACACCTACTTTGATAATTTCAAGTAGTTTGATAATTTCAAGTAGTATCGTTTATTGCATCATCAGCCTTAAGGGATTGTAATTTCTACGCCGATTCCGATTTTTGAGGACATTCTGCAGTGATATAGTAACATTAAGTCTGTTAAAGCGTCTGATCCTTTTAACAAATTTAGTCCTTTTGAACATTTATAAGGTCATTCAACTTAAAGGCTTTTATTGCTGCTGTGTTTTCAGTGCGTACATTACTTTTAACATTGAGTCTGATCAGCATTGCAAATAACCCACCTTTCCTCCCACTGTGTAGCTGCAAAACCCTCCCAAAAATATTACGGATGAATTTTGCAATTGTCACATTAAAATTTAACTGAAACCCCTACAACTATAATAATAGTAGCCCTACGCATGCACACACACGCACCGAGAGAGAAATACAGCGACCTTCTTCCGTTTCCTTTAACAGGATGTGACACAGGGTCTGTATTTTGCCGCTCTACTTGCTGGTGCTGATGCCGCTGTTCGATTCCATAAAGGAATAAAAGCAAAATAATAAAGTTTCGTGTTGGAATTGTTTGTTTATGGTTTTGTATTATTAAATATACAATAGGACCCAATAGTCCCAGAAATAAATGATGAGGATTCGAATTGTCTCATTGTGATGAACAGAAAGGCGAACAACCAGTAGATGACAACCAACAACACCGGCCGACTGAGGGGGTGGTTAGGTTAATAGGGCCGTAGCAGCAGCAGTAGCTTGGGATCTGGCATTATGTTAACACAGCTGGTGCCCAAAATAATAATGCCAACAACACACAAAACTAATTGAAGGTACGGCAACCAGTCAGCATCCCTGTCTATCAAGTTGTTGTTGTTTAGCAATTTGTTACCAATCGAAACTACTACGAAAAGCAATATTTTCAACGAATCACAATGTTTTCATAGTCATTCAAATTTTTTGGATTTAAATTCGTTCATAAATAATGGTAATTTGCCAAAGATTTAAAACAATACATCGACCATACCACTCCGTTCCATCTTCCTCACCCACTCCAACCCAACCAAACATTCTCGTCTAGCAAATGACATTTGAAAGTCACAGCACAGCGTTAGGCAGTAGACTCTAAAAACAGGGAAACCTTTCCATCATCCTCGTGCTCATCATTATCAGACACGGGCAATGGTTGCAATGATTTGTTCATCAAAGTTTAAATGGCGTTTTTTATTTCATTTTTTGGTTTATAAACTTTGAGTTCATAAATAGATAAGTGCCATGGAGCAAGGTGTTATTTCAAGGTAATAGAGGGGAGGGAGGAGTGGTGGCGACAACAGAATATTCAAAGTTAAAAGGAACGATATGAGTATTTATGAGGTTATTAAGGATATTCAATGTTTTCGCTATGCGAGTTCATAATGTTTTTATAGTAATTTGGAAATTGTAAATATGCAAATGAACTTCGTTAAGGACTTTTTCTGAGAATACACATTTATTATGGAACTTTTCTTCATAATTCTATAGAACTTTAAGGTAAAACAAAACACTGTTACCCATTATGCCCTGCCAAAATTAGGGGTGAAGTGACATTCACTACATTGTTTTATACATACAAATATAGATGAATTTTGTTGTGTCTTAGATATATTTTAAGTATTCAAGAAGTCCTGAAAAGTATTCAAAATACTTAAACTACTAGTGATTTACGCAACCTATTCATAGTATTTCAAGTGTTTGTACAAAAGCTTCCAAATAGCGTTTTCTTTCCCATTTAAAATGACGATTTTATCATTGACTAAAACAGCTCGAAAAGAATATTTTATTTAAGAGCTTAATCGATGTATTAATTCCGGAAAAA
Source organism: Phaonia tiefii (assembly GCA_963931995.1). NCBI lineage: Eukaryota > Metazoa > Arthropoda > Insecta > Diptera > Muscidae > Phaonia > Phaonia tiefii. The sequence continues at coordinate 27,653,684 of OZ008367.1, forward strand.
AAAGTATGTCTCGTAAAATGTTACTTAGTATTCACTGTATTCTAAGTATACACAGTGTAGTATACAACAAAATGTTGTCAGGTTTTAATTGCAATGACAATTTTCATGGATAAGAAGCCTTCATTTAAATTAAATTGATAGCAGCTCGGAAAACTTAAATCGATGTCGTGTATAAGTTTTAATTGAGGGGGAAACGGGTTATTCTAAATACAAAAATTAGTACCACAAAATGTATTCATAATATTCTAAGTACACACAGAGAAAAGATCAGTTGGAAATATATTCAGGCATTGGAAATTCCATGATAAAGTCTATATTTTGATTAGAATTCATAATTATCATACATCAGAATTGAGGAGGTTCTTTTCAAAACTTTTGACTATTCCACTTTTTGTGTTTTTGTACAATTTGAGGAAATTGATTTTTAAGGTATGCCCCTATGTATTAAATTTCAATTGGACGTATGTATAATGTTTGGAATCAGTATGTGCTACATGGGTACGAAGACAGATCTATTGAATAACAACAACTTCGATACAAGGAAAATCCATGCAGAGGCGGAGTTAATTCGCAATTATACTGGGAAATATGTATGTAAGCGGGTCATGTGAAAAACCGGATGAGCCTATAAATACCATAGCAAATTGGGTAAATGAAGACGCAAAGGCACGGTAGGAATTGATATTGGTTATTTCTTTAAATTGTAGCAGATAAAAAACTGCACTGCTTTGTATATGATTCAAAAATTTACCACAAATATATTTTGAATAAATTCAATGGAGTAATCTAGTTTTGACGCGGCTGATTGGAAGAATCAACTTTTATTATGTGCTCTAGAGGAATAACCACGTTTTGATTGAAACCACTGTGGATTAACCTTGATTAACCTCAAATCTTATTTTGAATTAAAGTAACCTGAGTTTCATCTTTAAATAACACTGTGCGACACCAACAAAAAATGATGGGTTTCTGTCAATGGATTCTGGTAGAAAGGTCTAAAAAAATTAAAGTGTATCGGCGTTTTGCCAGATCTGGTTAAAATTTTTTTAGGGGGTGTCAAAGATTCCGCCCCTCGAAACTTTCCTGCAATATAACGGCATGCAAAATTGTGTGTTCCTTACTTCTGAGGTACAATATTTGTTCAGAACTTTTATAGAAAAGATTCAGATAAAGATTTTTGTGGAATAAATTAACCCACTAGCTGTCTCGCATAACCATAATTTTTACTTGTTTTTTGAAAACTTGCAAAAAACTGCTCCAAAACGACAGGGGGCGTGTTCAAAATGTTCTACAACAATTATCGCCATAAAATTTCACTATATGTGTCCGAACACTCCAAAACACAAATCTTAGCCCAAGTGCTACATAATAAGCAAAAACTAACTGCCTTTAAAGGGTTAATAACGAATTTTGTCATTTTGATGTTTCCATTAAAAATAGTCCACATAACATAATGAATTTTGTCATATTTCAGCTTTTAGTTCTATTTATTCCTTGCTTTAGTTCTATTTATTCCTTTATTCTATTTATTCCTTTATTAATTAAGTCCTTGGTAATTCTACACCTTTATCATACAATGACCAATATAAATCTGATATTAAAGAACGTAAATCCAAAAGAACGTAATCAAAAATGTTATGATCATCACTGTCAAATAAAAATGCACTGAAACCAGGTGCGTGTACAAAACGGCTTGTGGGGGGAGTGTTATCAACATATCCCCTGAAAATTTTTGTAAATTTACGACAGTAAGGTGTACTAAAAACAAAAAAAAATAAAAGCTGTTTTATACCCTTTTCACATTTACCGCGTTTCAGCTGAAACGCCGGCGTTTCGCTCTCTTTCGATGATTTCAGCGAAACACACTTTAATTGGCACTTATTTCCATACAAAAAAACGCAAACATTATGCTCTTTTTACTGTAGTTTGTTTGAAACCACAGTAAAAATGAGAAAGAGCACAGTGTTGTACTCCAATAGTAGTTAGAAAAAGGAGTAAAATGAAAAAATTTGCATTGCTGGTGCAAAGCAAATGTCAGAAAAATGAGGGAAAACAAATCTATTTGTTTACATTATGTATGTATCAATGTTATTTTATATTTCTTTATTCACAAATGTACGTTTGTGTTGTTTACAGTCAATACAGAAAACACAAAACAGAAATGAGAAATGTCACATGAAACCACAGTAGTAAAAAAAAGTACAATGTGAACACCATGGTTTCGAAATGATCTCAAGAGAGCGAAACGCCGGCGTTTCAGCTGAAACGCGGTAAATGTGAAAAGGCTATTAGTTTAGTGCAGAAAACACCCCCAAATAAAGGCTAATAAGGGAATAAGTAATAAGCAAAACCATACAACAACAATGCAAAAACATCACGTGTACATTGTTGTGATGATAATGAAATTATCGTCGGCTAAATTTCAAAAGAAAGTGAAGAGCAGTGAATGCCAAAGTTTGTTTATCAATTAAAATTTCAAAAGAACGTGAAGATCAGCGAATATCAAGGTTGGTTAATCTATCAAAATTGTGAAGCACCAATTTTTTTATACATACTGTGTTTTTAGTTGTGCCGAAAATGTCTAATTGTTTGGAAAAATATTGCTGGTGGGAAAACCAAAAATTTTCATTTTATAAAAAAAAATTTTCATTTATAAAATAAATTTTTCAGCTACGTTTCTACGTTTATCCAACTGAACCGTGGACTCCAAAGCATTGCTGCCTCAATTGTTATAATAGGTTACTGCTATGGTCTCAAGATTAGTTGTCATTAAACTTTATTTTGTATTTTAGTATAGAAGTAATATTTGACAAATGTTTTGTAGGTAAACGAAGTTCAATGCAGTTTGGAATTCCAATGCATTGGCGAGACCCAGGAGAGCATGACGAGTCCACATGCTATGTTTGCCAAAATAAAGCGGTTTTCAAATGGAATAAGTATGGGCGCAAAAATGTTGCCTATAAAGCTGTGACGTCAGATGAACTTCCGGTACCTTTATTACCCAGCTCTGCGGAACATCTTGTAGGCTCTGTAACTGTCCAAACAGAAACTGCTGCTAGTGACTACGCAGAAACTGAAGCTACAACCAGCTTACCTACTCCGGTGTTAATGTCCCAAGAATTTTTAGATGGATTAGTAAAAAAAACTTGAATTATCTAAAAGGAAAGCGGAAATATTAGCTTCAGACTTAAATACCCTCCATTTGCTTCTTCCAGGTGTTAAAGTAACTGGTTTTCGGAAGCGCCAAAATTTATTTATGCCAACACTTTCGTTTACTGCAATGACATTGTAGGGCTTAGTAACTGAATGAAGCATACAGTCTTAGCCCGAAGATTGGCCTATATATATATTGATTCCTCATAAAGAAGTATGAAGGCTGTACTCCTTTATTTCGATAATTCTACAATGCCGGTGCCCATTGCGTATAGTGTTGATGTGAATGAATCTTATGATTCCATAAAATATATTTTGAATGCAGTTAATTACCAGAACCACCAATGGCGTGTTTGCTGTGACCCTAAAGTAGTTTCCGTCCGTCCTCTCTGGTATGCAGTCTGGGTATGTGAAGTATGAATGCTTTCTCTGCAAATGGGATAGCAGGTGGAAGGGCAACCAGTACTCCAAAAAAAATTGTGATCCAAGAGCTGAAAGAAAATTTGGTGAGCACAACAATATAAATCCAGTGCTAGTTCCTGTGGAAAAAATTCTTTTGCCGCCTCTGCACATCAATCTTGGAGTGGTAAAAAATTTCATAAAATATTTAGATAAAAATTGCCCAGCATTCAGTTTTTTGAAAACATTATTTCCAAAATTTAGCGAAGCAAAAATTAAAGAAGGTAAACTTTCTGAAATTGATTTTATAATTTAAGACTCAAAAATTGATTTTCCTAATCTTACAGGTGTTTTTGTTGGCCCTGACATAAAGAAAATTATGAAAAATTCTGAATTTGATCAATTGCTCTCTCCAAACGAACCTACTGCGTGGAATTTTTTTAAATTTTTTAAATTTTAAATTTTTTCCCATATTGATTACTTTCAAAAACAGATAGCAACCGAGTCCGATGAACAGGGTGAACGATTTCATCAGACATGCCTACCCTTTGAAGAGCGCTACAAAGGAAACAATTTACGTTCTTTAATATCAGATTTATATTGGTCATTGTATGATAAAGGTGTAGAATTACCAAGGACTTTAAAAAATAAATAGAATTAAAAGCTGAAATATGACAAAATTCATTATATTATGTGGACTATTTTTAATGGAAACATCAAAATGACAAAATTCGTTATTAACCCCTTAAAGGCAGTTAGTTTTTGCTTATTATCTAGCACTTGGGCTAAGATTTGTGTTTTGGAGTGTTCGGACACATATAGTGAAATTTTATGGCGATAATTGTTGTAGAACATTTTGAACACGCCCCCTTCATTTAGGAGCAGTTTTTTGCAAGTTTTCAAAAATACAAGTAAAAATTATGGTTATGCGTGTAAACTTATGAGGAACGTGTAAACTTTTGACATTTCGTTGTCATCAGACTAGGATGGATAAATAAGGTGATAGCACTAGAACAGTAGAAAAAGTACACACACATATTACATGCAATTGCTACTGCTACCACCTTACGTATCCATCTTGGTCAGCTGATATGGTTTTGAGCACAAATACGCTGAGCAACTTTACTTGGTGCCTCATGCAACGGTGCGAGGGAAACTTGCGCTGAGCAAAAGTTCTCGGCTTTCACGTTTGCATGAATGCCGCTAATGTGTAGTTATCAAGTGAGTGCAATAGGATTCATAAGATTGCTTATGACTGACTCGCTATCGCATTTTATACAACGAGTAAATCAATTATTATAAATTGAGTGTTTTTGGGATTATTTAGATTGAATTAAACATTGCGTCTCTCTTATTATTTGAACCACGAAGCGCACAACATTTTCGATAAGTATAATTCCCGGATATTTAAAGTTTGAAGCCAATTATAATAAAAAGATAATATAAAATATTAAATCTAGATTAGAATATGGAACTCGATAATAGCGTTTCTTTTCCTGAACGCTTGCAAGGATCAAACCACTTGGAAACAAGACTCTTAAGTAACAGCCCTTATGCAAATATCTCTGAAAAGGTTTCTAACGGATTTTCATAAAGGGTGTCATGTGCCAGGTAGTATAAACAAAGATATTCAAACGGGGCTTTTATGAGGTTTGGTCAGAATTCCAACACACTGGAAAATCTGTCACTTTGTTGTTTGGATGCAAACATAACGTGTTTGTAGCTTGTTTGTAATATAGTTACATACTTATGTCCAACACATTACAATATTACATGTTGGAGATACAATGATTAATAGGTTATAGTATATGTTTTTGTGACCCAAATGTGTAATTTTTTGTTGGAAAATACTGAAAACAAAAACGTGACAGACAACAAAGAAACAAAAAAGCAGCAGACAATAATGCTTGCAAACATGTGCATTGTTCATGCAATATCTTAAATTATGGAAAATGTAGTTGCCAGAACGAAGTTCCAGTAGTTCAAAACCGAATCAAGTATAAAACGAGGTTGCTCCAACCTAACCTCAGTTGTGGGGAGTAAATTCAGTCGTGGCAACTTCAATCTAGTTGGGACAACCGCAATTCGGTGGTAACAGCCGAAGTTACGGTTGCCACAACCTCTTTCCCACAGCAAAAAATGTGGAGACAGATTTGCAAATGGACGTAATATTAATTTTGATAGGTTCTACATTGAATGGGATTGAAGTCACATGATAATCAACATCCATCAATTCTGTTCATTTGGAACAAAAAGACGCCAGTCCTTTATTTGCCAGATCCGTATTTAGAAAGTGAACCAATCAGCAGCACTAAAAATTCAGTTTTTTGTGATTCTAGTTGAACTTAATTTTATTTTGTTTCCTTTCAGAACAACTACTCTGGAATCGATGGTCGGAAGAGTGGGTAGTCCTATATGATGATTCCACTATGGCCTGGTTCACAGAACCTGGACGTTCATCGCCAGCCGGGAAAATCCTTGTCAAAGAAGCACCCGAAATGTTGGCCATAGCCCATTGGACAGGACAGATACCAAGGCGTCCTCCACTACCCGATGGTTGTAGTGTATCACAACTAATTGCGTTGGGTTCGCGTAGAAAACGATCCAAGGTTTATTGGATGTTGGCAAAATCTGAACAGGAAGTTAGGTAATGTTAATGCCGCCATTGGGCCTATTATTTCTTTGGGAGTGGGTGAGTGTGTGTGCGTGTGGGGGTGTGTGTGTGTGTAATAACTATTAAAATCTGAATTGATTGTGTTGTTTTGATTGTAATCATTTTAATTTGTTTCGTTTTTTGTTGTTGTTTTACAGTGAATGGATCGATGCCATTACAAAAACAGTAAGTATTAATGGATGTACACCAAAGTATTGATGGGAATATATATTGTGTTATTAGAGTGGTTCGTTTTGCAATAGTTTGTCGTGTTGAAATGCAAAAAACTATTTTAATTAATGCATTAATTAATTCCTTTATGCAAATCAATTTTGGTTATCCTTATTGATATTGGTTAACCAATATCCTTTTCCGGTTAGCATTAATCTAGGCCATAGTAGTTGGGGATAGAATATGGAGGAATGTTGCCACAATTCAAAACTTTTTCAAGAGCTTTGGCCAACTTTTCAAAATATTTCACCCTTGAGTCTACGTGATTGATGTTGATGTTATAACTCTTCGTTACAGCAACTCCACTCAATCAACGATTTTCGATTCTATTTTCATTCCCGTTCAATCTATTTACAAGTAGCCAATTGGGATGGTTAGGCATGCAATCTAACAAACCGTGACCCTAACGCAGTTTTACCATCTTCAGCCTTTTTGATACAGAAATACAGAGTGTGGCCAAGCTGGCAAACATCCAACTAAATATACATGCAATGAAAAATTTCCTTACGCTCAAGGTTACGAGCAACGAAAAATATTTCCAAAACTTTGATTTCCTTTACTGCAAACAAATAGTAATTCGAAACTCATAAAACATCTACTAGAAATGAAAAACGTTTCAGTTACCTGCTCTTCATTTACCGCAAACGAGTCTAAGTAACTCGAACATCAAAACAAAAACGTTACGAGAAACGAACATTGTTTGCGACAAAGTGATTGTTGGTTTAATCCAAACGAGTTATATTTCACTGAATATGATTTATTTTGGATGGAGGGGTACCCTCATTAATATAAGGATTTTACTGAATTTAAAGTATAAATTTATTTTACTATTTCGCTTCGCTTCTATTCTTTACTCAAAGTGAACTAATCTACATCCACGATGGTGATGGTGCAGTGGCTAGTATGCGCGGTTCTTGTGCATGATAATGGGGGTTTGATCCCTGCTCTGATCACCTTACATTGCTTTCGACGACGGCTACTTCTCTTACTGATGACGACACTATCGAGTACTTAGCCATTGAAAACCTTCTCAAAATACCGTTCGGAACCGCTGTAAAACTGTAGGTCCCAATCAGTGAGTGAAAAATGAGGAAGCGAATATCTCACTGGTTGTGAGAATCTCTACCCAATTACTTCATGGGATATAATGGGAAACGGTTTTTTACGCATCTTCGACATATCTCAAGTTAATCTTTGAAAGAATTTAGATTCATCCCAGAACTCCTCCTAGATGTAGCACAAAACTTGATGTCCCATTAGATCCCATTAAGATATGAGGAAGAGATTCTCACAATTAGCGACTAAGTGCTTTAAGATTCTAGGAGTTTCTATATTTTCATCCCACAGTTACAATATCAGATAAAATGCAACGATTTGTGGAGAGAGAAATTGACTGAAAATCTCTTTCACTTGGGAAAAATCGTATTCTCAACCCAGTTTTGGAGAGTGAATAAAAATAGCATGAGGGAAAGACAATTGTAATAAACAAATATGAAATAATTGCAAAAAGTGGCATGTGTCAAAATTGTATCTGCAAACCGTTCTAGGCAAAATATAATTTTGACATATCTAACAATTTCTCTAATAGTGTAACATTAGTTATAGAAAGGACTCTTATAAGTTGACACTAGAGTGCGTTCAATTTGCAGCACAAGATCATAGACTTACATTCCTAGATAAACTTATTCTCTCATCTGACGTTTCATTTCACACTCTCATCGTACGTTTGTGGAAATGAGAGCAATTAAATTTAAAATTATCTTACACCAGGTGGAGTTACAAAATATGTTCACTTAACTTTTTCCTGTCGTTTTGGTGTAGAACTGAAAAATTTAAATATATTTTGCACTTTTTTATTGACTTTTATCGTTGGTATACATTTGTATTGTATTTAACACAACTAGTTTGCCACAAAAACACGAAATTCGGTTGTTGTTCCTATGTTGATCGCTGTATACTATTGCCACTATCTGGTATTATTGAACCCATATTTCTACCATCCAATGTTTACTTTCCATCGTACCTATGACGTTTAATTTATTGAGCGAATAAAACCTTCTATGGTATGTGTTATTCTATGCACAAGATGAAGTAAAGTCCTATGGTAGATCCACACTTTTCAATTCCAACTTACTAGAGTAAAAATTAAATCAAGCGAGACCCTATTTTTTAGTGTTTAAACAAGATATTTACCCCATGACAGATCTGGGATGGAGTCTATTTAATTCTTTCGACTTTCACTCAAAGAGGAGCTACAGTAGTCTTGTTCATTTTTATATGACTATCTTGATCCTTGCTAGATAATGTTAATTGGGGAATTTTTGATATAGAGACCCAAGCGTAGCCGCCACTAATTATAAAAGATTTAGGTTGCATTACCTTTATATAGAAGATTCGAATCCTTGGATATTCGCCTCTTGCAAATATCTGGGTATACACTTAAAAAAGCTTCTCAAAAAACCTGTTCGGCGTATAACTCAATCCCAATCAGTGAGTTTAAAACTATAAACCGCACTCTGATTCTGAAAAGCCCTCCCAGTCTTTTCATGGGAAGTAATGGGAATCTATTTATAGTTATATATTTTTTATCGGAAAATCGTTGGAGCAATATCAGACAAAGTCTTTGAATCAAATATCAGACAAAGTATTTGAAGTTCTATTCACATGTTCTGCATTCATTTGGATCAGTCCACTCAATTCTATTTTCTCTCAGAATGGAGTGCCCATCCACGAATCGACCAAGTTAGAAGTCCAGCTTCATCAACCTTCTAGTCTTGCCTTTAGAAACATTACCATTCTGCTCCCATCTGATGCCACCCACAATTTTCTGTGCGTTATTCTAGCAATTTCCGAAGCTCGGCCATCGTTGCCTGGAATCTTATATTCCCCAGGTTGGAATTGGGTCAAGCCAACTCTTTCGCCTTTTATTTCCCCGAATTTGTAATATCTTGTCCTCCATTATAAGATAAAGAGTAATTTTTTCATACTTGCGGCCGTCGATGATTAGTGAACGGGACTATTGTGCACAAGAACGTGGATGCGATTCCTGCTCTCACCACCTTGCAGTTCCTTCGACAATGGTCAACTCGCTTAGCGACGACGACCACTATTGAGCCATGAAACAGCTTCTCAAAACACCGTTCTGAACGAACCAGTGAAATACTCTAGATTCCAATCTGTGAGTGTAAAACTAGAAAGCTTCATGGGATGAAATGGGAAAATATTCATTTACTCCCATACCCATCCTAGATCTGTTAGTAAAGGGTTTTTCAATAAGAGCGCTACAAAACTTTTTTTAAATAAAACAAAACCAGTTTTAGATACCAGTGAAATTCTCTATTCCTGTGAAAGCCATTATGTATGGAACTCGATTTCTTTTGCATGGCCACCAAGGGCATGCTCGTAGAAGTCCAGACGCTGAACCCAATTTTCGACGGTTTTCAAGCAAAAATCGGCCGATACTGCTGCAATTTCACGTTCGATATTCGTACGAAGTTCATCAATCGACGCTGGCTTGTTGGCATAGACCATAGACTTGACGTAACCCCACAGGAAATAAACTAACGGCGTCAAATCGCACGACCGAGGCGGCCAATCGACTGGGCCATTTCGTGAGATAACACGTTCACCAAACTTGGTTTCCAATAAATTAATTGTGGCATTCGCTGTGTGGCTTGTGGCGCCGTCCTGTTGGAACCACATGTCCTCCAATTCCATATTATCCAATTTGGGCCAAAAATATTCGGTTATCATTGAACGGTAGCGATTCGCATTCACAGTAATGTGCCGGTCTTGATCATTACGGAAGAAGTACGGTCCAATGACGCCGCCGGCCCATAAACCGCACCAAACCGTAATTTTTTCGCGACGCAATGATGACTCATGGATTACGTGTGGATTGCTGTCTGACCAATAATGCATATTTTGCTTATTGACGAAACCATTCAGCCAGAAATGAGCCTCATCGCTGAAGATGATTTTCCGATGAAAATCCGAATCATTTTCAAGTTGTTGCTCATCACAATTCACGAACATACGACGCTTATGATGGTCAAGCGGCTTCAGTTCTTGCGTCAATTTGATCTTGTAAGGATGTAGGCCAAGATCTTTTCGCAAAATTCGCCACAACGATGTCACAGAGATGCCCAACGCTTGAGAACGACGTGTGAGAGACACATTTGGGCTTTCTTGAACTGAAGCCTCAGTGGCAGCAATATTCTCGACACTACGGGCACTTCTTTGTCTCACTGGCACGGGAACATTTTGTACTATGCCTGTGGATTCAAATTTTTCCACTAGACGCTCAATTGTTGATCTGGTAGGACGATTATGACGACCATAAATTGGACGTAGCGCTCTTAAAGTTGAGGCCACTGACTCCAAATTTCGGTAGAAAATTTTAATAATTTCGACTCGTTGTTGGCACGTATATCTTTCCATGATGAAATGGCAAACCTTACTGAAGAGAAATGTCAAAAGAGCGGGAAAAAATATGGCGTCGTTTGCTGTCCCTATCGATTTACTTTTGTAGCGTCTCTGTTGAAAACCCTGTTATAACAGTAGACTCCTCGCTCGATGCCGTAACAGCTTGACGTAATCAATTTTTCTGAAATACGGTTGGTCGTCCTCTCTGATGGTGCCTTGTCAGCATTTAAATAATGTACCGATGAAGAGAACAATTAAGAGCATCTATTTTTCCCATTCGGATGGGCAGCTTTTCTCAAAGGTTTTTACCAGAGCTTTCGTTGGCGTGTCCACTACCCTGACAATTTATCGTGTTCCCTGAAATTGTCCCATAAGAGGAACAAAACAGAGCATTCCCCAAGTTCTTTCTACATACTTTATATGATTCGAAAGTTAATAATAAAAACTTCCAATTGAAATTTCAAAAATATCAATTTTATTTAAAAAATTAGATGACATCTGAAAATTGTTTTGACATTTCTACGTCAATTGAAGTTAGAAATTCTATTTGAAATTTAGAATACATAAGCTAAAATTAAAAATTGCAGTTGAAATTCAATTCAATTGAAATTTAAAAGACATTAATTGAAATTTAAAAACATCAATTGAAATTTAAAGCATATCAATTAAAATTTTAGAGCCATCAATTGAAGTTTAGAGGAAATTTCAATCATCAATTTTGATACTTGAATAACTTGAATTTAAATTTAAATTCGTCAGTTAGAATTATTAACCCACATAAAACCGGTTAATAATTTCAACGTTCTAGGTTTTTAAATTTCAATTTATGTCTTTCAAATTTTAATTTTCGTCTTTAAAATTTCAAGTGGAATTTGTGAATTTCAATTGATGTCCCTTAAATTACCATTGTCGTCTTCTACATTTTATGTGGAACTTTTGGATTTCAGTAGATGTATTTTACATTTCAAAGGGAATATTTAAATTTCAATTGATTTTTTTTGAAAATTTTATTTAAAATCTACTTATATAGAAATCTAAAATACGTTATTTGAAATATAAAATTGTTTTTGAAATTTAAAATACATTAGTTAAAATTTAAAACATCAATTGAAATTTAGAAGACATCAACTGAAACTGTAAAGGCATCAATTGAAATTAAAGACATTAATATAAATTTAACAAACATCAAATCATATTTAATAGACTACAATTGAAATTTAGAGGATATCAATTTTTATTTTAAAAGACGTGAATTTAAATTTGAAATTCGTCGGTTGCAATTATTAACGGGTTTTATGTTAGGCTTTTAAATTTCAATTGATGCCTTTCGAATTTCAATCATTGTCTTTTAAATTTGAAGTGGAAGTTTTGAATTCCGATTGATGTCTCTTAAATTTCCACTGGTGTCTTCAACGTTTCCAGTGGAATTTTTGATTTTCAGTTGATGGATTTTACATTTCAAATGGAATATTTAAATTTAATTTGATTTTTTTTTTTAAATTTTATTTAAAATCTACTTATAAAATAAGCAATTGAAATTTAAAATTCTACATTATTTTAAATTTAAGATATATCAGTAAAAATTTAAAACATCAATTGAAATTCAGAAGACATAAATTGAAATTTCAAAGACATCAATTGAAATTAAAAAGACATCAATTGAATTAATAGACATCAATGGGAATACAGAGGACATCAATTGAATTTTAAAGGACATCAATTGTAATTAAAGACATCAATTGAAATTAAATAGACATCAATTGAAATTTAGAAGATTTTAAAAGACATCAACTTAAATTTCCAATTCGTTGGTTGAAATTATTAACGGATTTTATGTCAGGTTATTAATTGATGCCTTTCGAATTTCAATTGACTTGTTTGCAATTTCAAGTGGAATTTTTGAATTTCAGTTGATGTATTTTCCATTTCAAATGGAATATTTAAATTTTTTTTTGAAAATTGTATTTGAAATCTAAAATGTGTCAATTGAAATTTAAAATTATATTTCAAATTTAAGATACTACAGTTAAAATGAGAGAGTGAAAACGCCGAAATATGCTGGATGAATATTGAATCCCGAAAATTTTCTCATAGAGTAAGAACATCGAATACTGGCCCGAATAATGGGCTGCCCTACTGCAAGAATGAGTATAGGGATCTGGTAACAGATAAGCAGGGTGCACTTAAAATGTGGAGAGACCACTTTTCAATACTGCTCTACTCAGATTCTTCCACTGAAGTTCAGGGGGTAATGATTGTGGAAGACAGTGTAGATTGTACACCCCAGCCAAGGCGAGATTATAACGGCAATCTGCCGGCTTAAGAATAATAAAGCCGCTGGTGTGGATGTGCTACCCTCCGAGCTTTTTAAGGACGATGGTGAATGACTGCTAGCCCACGTGCATTAACTTATATGCGATATATGACTGGTGGAATCTATGTCTGATGATTGGAATCTCAGTGTATAATGTCCTGTATTCAAAAAGGGCGAACCGTGTGTACATATGTTCCAACTATTGCAGTATCTGTCTTTTATCTATCGCGTATAAGGTCTTGTCGGGCGAATTGTGTGAATGACTAAAGCCAATTGTTGAAAACCTAATTGGACCTTATCAGTGTGGTTTTAGACCAGGGAAGTCCGCGACTAACCACATATTCATGCTACGCCAAATCCTGGAGAATATCCACCAAAAGCAAATCGATACATACCATGTTTTTGTCCATTACAAAGCTGTTTTCGATAGCCCAATGCGGGGAATATTGTACGAAGCAATGTCTGAACTTGGGATTCCGGCAAAACTGATCCGCCTCTGTAGAATGACGCTGACCAACACCAAATCAGTAGTGAAGATGGGGAAGACCTCACCGAACCATTTTTACTAAGCGAGGACTGAAACAAAGCGACACATTTACGCGCAATCTCTTCAATATCTTAATGGAGATAATACTGAGAAAAGCTGCAGTAAATACGAACCAGACCATCAACATGAAAAAACATATGTTGCTGCCGTATGCTGAAGACATTTTGAAGAATCGAAAAGGAATCAGCGAAGGTGGGTCTTGCTGTTAATGAAGGCAAGATAAAATTTATGGTGTCAACGACTAAAGACACCTCTCGACTTAGTTCGCATTTGAACGTTGACAACACAACAAAAACAAATATGGTTTCCCATTACATCCCATGAAGGGATTGGGGACTTCAAATTCTAGGAAGTCCAGCAAGGCGGTACCAGCCATAACGACATTTGATGTGAATCTAAAGACGATGCTAAAGAGCGCTGCTGAGGCATTAGGCCATCAAAATTTTACGGTGAGTGCGTTGAGTAAAAGAGCGGTCAATTTTTTCGCGGGTACCCTTCAGGACCACGCTAAAAGTTAACTGCAACATGGCCCCCAGGTGCGTCAAATGCGCAGAAGCCCATGTTTCGGGCGATTGTGGCATTCCTGCCAGATATAAGTACACTGTGGAGATTGTTCTGACTAACCAGGTCACAGGTGTTACCACCGTTCAAATTGGGCTCACTGTTAAGTGCGCAAATTGCAATGCTGAGTGCCACACGGAAGGCTCTAAAGATTGTCCCCGGAAACTGGCAATTGTCAGGAAGATGCGGGAGAAACAAAATGTGAATAGGGTCGATGGCCCACAAAATGTATTGACCAGCTCTCTTACAACAGCTGGTACTTCCAACGCTAGTGTGGCGGGACGTGGTCCTTTTGGAAATAATTCTTCGGGTCCAAATCCGGCTCTAAGCAAGGAGGGAAATCGAAATATGGAGAGAGAAAAGAGAAAAACAAAAAGTTTTATAAAATCGGAAGTGACCTTAAGCTTGAATAATTAGTCAAGAATAGGAAATTTTCTTCTAATTTTTTAATTGTACTTGAACCAAGATGCGCTGTATGTGCAAATTTTCTAGCTCAATTTCAAGAGTTCCGGGATAGCGCCCAGCTCTCCGGAAGACTATTTGTAGTTTAATGATGAATGTATTTATTTATTGGATACCTGTGTGAAATTGCCTGTTTCGGAAACTCTCAATAAACCACAAACTAATAACTAAAATTTCAATTGACATCTTTTAAACTTCAAATGGAATTTTTAAATTGCAATTGATGAATTTTAAATTAAAATTTATGTATTTTAAATCGAAATTTATGACTCAATTAATGTCATGATTTCAATTAGTAATGTCTTTATAATTTCTATTAAATTTTTTTTAATTTTAATCGATGTATTTTAAATTTCAACTAGAATTTTGAAATGAATTTTTGAATTTTGAAATTCAAAAATATCAATTGGCAGTGCTATTTTTACACTTTAATAAATTTTGTTGGCCCCTTTTGAAAAGCGAATAACAGCTTTCACCCTTTCGACTTTGTATTAAATTTTAGGCGCAGATTTGCAGTTTCAGATATTTTTAAATCGAAATATAATGATGCAGTTATCATCAATAGGCGAAATTCTGTACCTAAGTGCAAAATACCAATCAAAATGAAATATTGCAATACGAAACACTCTAATTAACAGTTTATATGTGAACTATCTGTATAAGAAACAACGACATCATTCGCATTATCATCATTTTTGTGGTAAAAGCTGAAGAGGCAACGCCTTCATCAACACCAAACAGTCAATATCAAAAAAAAAAAAACAATTCTCATACCATCACTCCCCCACACATCCTTTATCCTGCGTCCTTCGTTTTTGCGCTTATCCTCGGCCATTATTACAAATACCACAATCCATTCATTGCATGGATGAATGGAGAATGATGATAAAAAGCAATAACAACAGACAAAAACAACAATATAACTACAGACTACAGACAACACACAACACACAACAACAGCAGGAATAAGCACAGACAAAAGCGAATGATGAATAAAAAAACAATAAAGTTCCATAAAATGAGAAAACAATCTAATTACGTTAGAGTTGGCCGCCGCCGCTGCTGCTGATGCTGCTGCTGCTGCTGTTGTTGTCGATGTTGTCGCTGTCCTCAGTTTTTACTACTATTCTCCTACACATCTATGTAGTTGTATGGCTGTGTATATGTTCTTGTTTGTGATCATATATATATCCTATATCCTGTATCCTGTGTATGAACTTATCTTCTTCTTCTACTATATATAATTTGTTTTAAATCTCATTCATTCGTGTACAAACAGTTGCCACCACCTCCTCAAATTGAATTGGTTGTGGATAAACCTCATTTAATGAATGTCTTACGCAGACCATTGGTACGCATACGACGTAAGTGTAAAAGAGTTGTTATTCATACAAACATACATACATACTTTATATCCTTCTTACTACAGAGTAGACAATATATATTAATGCTAAACACACCCATATACAATACTACTAATACAGTGAACGCTCTCTGTTGTGGATATGCCACCATTTAAACGAATACATACGAGGACGGATCAATAAGTCCGTGACTTTTTGAATGAAACAGTTTTTTTTCCAAAAAAAAAATTATTTTTCAACATATTCTACTTTTCGCTCAATACACTTAGTCCAACGCGTCTCCAATATTTGTATCCCTTCGAAAAAAAATGGGATTTTTCGAGGTCCATGAAATAGACATTTGTTTGGTCAATAATTTCATCGTTGGAGCTTAATCTATTTCCACCGAGCCATTTCTTTAGGTTTCGAAATTGGAAATAGCCCGGATAATATGGAGGATGAGGTACCAACTCGTAGCCCAATTCATGGAATTTTGCCATTGAGACTACACACGTGTGCACCCGTGCGTTTATGGTCAATTGAGAGCAAACGCGGCGCCCATCTTGCAAACAGCTTTCTTAAACCAAACTGGTCATTTAAAATCGAAACTACACTGCCATATGAAATGCCTATGGCATCAAAAATCTCACGCACTTTTACTCTTCGATCGGCCAACACCATGTCGTGGATTTTTCGACATTTTCTGGTGTATTGAGCTCAATTGGCCGTCCAGAACGTTTTCGCGTCATTTGTACTTGTGCGACGACAACGAAAGGCAGTAAACCACTTTTTTACCATTGAAATCAATGGTGCAGAGTCCCCATAGTATTTATCAAGCTTTTCCTTGGAGTTATTGACGGTTTTTTTTCGCCAAAAATTATGTTTAATGAGCACTCGAAATTCGCTTTTCCCATTTTTAAAAAAATGCACGAGGTTGTATGTTTTGAACAGCTGTTAAACGCAAAGTGAATGACGCAACTTGCTCAAAATTTGACAGTAGTCTATTAACAGGTGGTACTTGATAGGAGCAGTGTTGCGTTTCATATAGCTACGAGTGAAGTTCGAAAAGTCACGGACTTATTGATCCGCCCTATAGGTGCAAGTTGGGAACCCGGAAAAAAGTGAACTCCAAAATTAATAGAAAATTAAAGAATCTGAAGGAATATTGAAATAGCGTCTGGTGCTAAAGCAATTTGTTCTCATATGAAGTTCATAATTTTCCTTTTATAGTATAATCTTTGGAGTTGCCTGTAGGTTATTTATTTTTTGACAATAATTTGACTTGCAGAATGGTTTTTTCCTTAACTCGAGTAATTGTTTCCTAAACTTTGGGGTAAAAGAAATACATACAATTTTTGAAGTCGTGGAAATATAACCATATACGGACACCACTACGTGATAAAAGACCAAAAAAAAAGACCCGTGTCTCCCAGTTTTGCCCAAAGTCATGGAATTTTTTTTTATGGGCTCCAAAGATTTGGGGCCTCGGTGTCATTTTTGCTCATATCTTGCCATCTGTTCAGAATTTTGATTTACTCTCTGAGGGAAAGTTGTAGCTCTTGTCATAAAAAACAACAACGGTGAACATGTAAAATCAAAAAAACTTCATCTTCAAGGTCAAAATCGCAAAAGAACTTTAAAAAATTGGATTACCTTTTTTCCCGTGTTCAGGTCCATAGGTAGCAAACCGTTCAAAATTCAAGGAAACAATCAACTACAAAAATTTACCTAAGATCTCGATAAACAACTTTCTAGAACATACGAACTTCCTAGGAATGATTCTTATATTGTGTGCTGCATCCCGCGTCCGACGAAAGATATGAGCCTGAAAATATTATCACTTTTTTGCAAAAATGACACCGAGGCCCCAAAACTTTGGGGGCCCTTACAAAAAGTGCATTACTTTAGGCAAAACTGGGAGACACTGGTCTTTTTTTTGGTCTTTTATCACGTTGTGGTGTCCGTATATGGTTATTCTTCCACGAGTTCAAAAATTACAGACGGTGAAATTAAAAAATTTGCGGGAAATTTTTCGCTTTTGCGGCTACCTAAACGATATTAAGACTCATTCCTAGGAAGTTCATATGTTCTAGAAAGTTGTTTATTGAGATCTTGGGCATATTTTTGTAGTTGATTGTTTCCTTAAATTTTGAACGGTTTGCTACCTATGGACCTGAACAGGGAAAAAAAACAGCAGACAGTTGTCCGAGGCCTTCGGCCACGAACTGTCCCTGCAGGCTGTGTCAGAGACACGGCCATTAAGTTTAACGTAGAATACGCCATCCAATAAGACAGACAACATATATAACAATAAATGATAAATAGCATAAGCAAATGAGTTTATTTATTTGATAGTTATGTCTGATATCAGCATTGTTATTTTGCTTACTTGGCAGCACTTTCATTTAACATAAAAATGTATGAATTAATCTTTTCATATATTTTTTATAATTATATATCCATGTTAAATTCAAATTCACATTTAACATTTTGTTTCACTTAAATACATAAGTAAATATACGAAATTTCAATATTTCATCAATCAAAACAACAGCCGAAGGTTTGTGTCCACACTGAAACAGCAGCATAGTTTGTGTTCACGCTACAAACTCAACCGCTCAACCAACCACCACACATATGTTTGAGTGTATGTGTTTAAACAATTTTCATTTGAGAAATTTAAATATTAGGAAGATATCAACCAATATGAAATGTATATCAAACGAAAGATAACATCTTCATTTACCTATAAAAACATTTTTAAAAAAAGTTATCTCGCCGTTTTCTCATAATCAATGAAATAAAGATTACAACAATAACAATCTGACATGACTCCCTATACCGTAAGGTAAGACGTATTCTACGCCAAAAGGTAAAAATCGAATTTTTTTAAGTTTTTGCGATTTTGACCTTGAAGATGAAGCTATTTTGATTTTAGATGTTCACAATTTTTGTTTTTTTTTTTTGACAAGAGCTACATCTTTCCCTCACAAAGTAAATCAAAATTCAGAACGGTTTGCAAGATACGAGCCCGTCAAAATGATCATTTTTGGGGGCCCATAAAAAAAAATCCATGACTTTGGGCAAAACTGGGAGACACGGGTTTTGTTTTTTTTTTGTCTTTTATCACGTAGTGGTGTCCGTATATGGTTATATTTTTTTCGTGTTGCACTGTGTTATTAAAAATAGAGCGCGCGTTATAATTGTGAAAACTTATTAAAAAAATTTGGAAAGATATGCTGAGACCGCTCGCAAACTTCCAAAAATTTTCAGTCGAGAAAGTGCACCTAATGTGTGAACCATTCGAAGAGTGGTCAAAAATGTAAAGGGACTGGGTCGGTTATGGACAGTAAGACTTATCTGCGTCAACGTACCGGTCGCTCTCTTGAAAACATTGCTGCTGTAAACGACAGTGTCGCCCGAAAATATCAATTCGGCATCGTCCTCAACAACTTCAAATTTCACGAATCACTACGCAGCGAATTTTGACAAAAGACCACCACCTTACTCAGGACTTCAAACCAGCAGACCATGGAAAACGCCGGCAATTCGTTCAATTGGTAATGGAGCACTGTGAAGTCAATTTAAAAAAAAAAACTCATCTTCTCCGATGAAGTGCTTTGAAAGGCTTCGTGAAAACACAAAATTGCCGCATTTTGGGCTCAAAAAATCCTCATGCAATCCATGAGAAACAAATGCACCCACAATGAGCAACTGTGTGGTGCGGATTTTGGTTAGACGGCGTGATTGATCCTTACTTTTTTGAAGATGAGGCCGACATTGCAGTGACTGCGAACGGCATTCGTTACAGGATCATGATAACGGACTTCTTGTGGCCTCAACTGGTCGGCATGGATCTAAACGACATGTGGTTTCAGCAAGACGGCGAAACTTGCCACACCGCGCATGAACCAATCGATTTATTGCAGCAACGATTTCCAGAACAAATTTTCTTAAGAAATTCTGATGTCAACTGGCCACCAAGATCATGCGAATTAACGCCATGTGATTTTTTTTCTTGGGGTTTTGTGAAATCTCGGGACTATGTGAATAAACCAGAGACAATTCCTGAGCTCACATCTGAGATCAAACGCGTCATCGGTGAGATACAGTCACATCGCTAAGAAAAAGTCTTAAAAAGTTTCAGTAAAAGAGTAGTGGGCTGTCATCAGAGCCGTTTGCGCAATTTGACGGATATTTTATTCCATTCTTAATCGGAACATGTCTTCGTTACAAGCCAATAAAAAAATCACAACTATCTCAATATGTATATAATATATTTTAAAATGAAAAAGTGCATTCTAACTGAGACAGCCTATATTTATTTAGTTTGGATTCAAGGAAATAATTATATTATGATAACCGACACCTTCGGTTACCACAACTGAATTATTTTACAACAATCTGCTTATATAAAAGAAGTTCGTTTCCATATTACATATTTTGAAATTTCAGTTTTCAGTTTTGAAGCAAAAACTAATTGGAAAACAAGAAACAATAATATGATTTATGGTGTTACAACAGTTACAACAACCGAATTTATTACCAATTCGTTTGCAGTAACAGACTCCGTGGGTTCAACCGAACTTATATCTGTTGTTGGAACTGTAATATTTAAAATATTAAATAACTTAAATTGTGAACGTTCGTCTGTCACAACCATATTCATAATAAAACGAGATTATTCTAAATTTATTTCAGTTGTAGTGATCGAACTCAGTTGTAGCGGCCTCAATTCGGTTGTAATGAACAAAATTCACGTGAAACAGCGAATTTTCGGTTGATACAACCGCTTTTTGAGCAAATCGTAATAATCTAGGGGTCATGGAATTGATTTTTTCGATAGATACTTGGAAATGTCGATGCATTTATCGTTATCCACATAACTAACAGCTTCTTAACAAACATGATACTTATAAGTATAAACAAAGCTCAACAAAACGAGAATTGTATCAGACACTTACTACCATGCAAAAAAAATAACATCGAATCACAATAACAAAATTTAAATAATTAGTTAATTTTTACTTGAATGCCATAAAAGAGTTTCTTAAACCCCATTTGCAATCGTTGGAAATTTGTGGGTCCCAAACAGTGAGCACGTGCGAGTATAACTACAATGCGCACATCTCACTGATTGTGAGAAGCCCTTCTTTTATCTCTTAATAGGACGTAATGGAAAAATATTTATTTATTTTATATTTGAATCTAATATATATAAAAATGAGTTGGCGTGTGTTTGTGACAGCATAACTAAAGAACGGAGTGACGAATTTGGCTGAGCCTTTTTTTATTTTGTTCACTGTTGACTTCGAATGGTATGTAGACAAAAAAATTTACATAATTTCTATAGATAGGTGGCGCTGATGTCGATTTCGGTTATTTATGAACCGATTTGTTTCACATTCGGAACATATAATTGTTAGGCAAAAGTAAAGGTGTTGATAAAATAGATGGAGCCCACGTCGAGATATTAATCATTGTTTACCATCTGATGTTATAAATACTTTTGAAGGCAGGACGAAGTCTGCCGGGTCAGCTAGTGTAGGATAAAATTAACTACAATTTATATTTATTTTCCCACATGTTTAAGAAATTTTAATTCTAATTTAGATTTCCTACACAATTTTTGATTACAAAATTTCGAACCAATTACAACAATATGAGCCATAGAGAAATGACGTATAGAGACGCCAACTCTCTCAGTAAATTGATGACATTTGGTGGGTTGCAGATGGGCGGTTGCATGTTCGAAAGTATTGCTTTAATAATACCAGATAGAGGCAATGGCTCAAACCAACCAACAAAAAATCAGCAACGACGTTCCGATTTGTGCTTTAAAACTTTTTGTGTGAATACACCACAAATATATAAAATACTTCAAAAAAGTCCAAAATAGGTTTAAATTTCAGTGTTTGTCATCAAAACGACATGAAAATTTTAAGTCAAAAATTTTTGTAATTCCACCTGGTGTACGTCAGTTTACGTCAACTAACTCTCTATCGCACCGACCGCACCACGAATAGTGTGAAAGGAAATGTCAGATGAGAATAATGACAGCTCTATACGTCATTACTCTATGATATGAACTGTTTGCGATGACATTGAAAGAAAGTGCAATTTTCTCAAGTTTAGTTCATTATATCCTTACCCATAGGGATACGGTAAAAAATGTAACGCATAGAAGGAGCCATATTAGACCCTAAGTATCTAACTTTTTAAGACGATTGAGCCATGTCCGTCTGTCTATCTGTCTGTCTCTCCGGCTGACTTGTCAACACGATAACTTCCGTAAATCTTTACCGATCACAAAGAAATTTTGTCAGTGACTATTATTTGTCCAAACTTAGTTTGGGATTGAAAACGAACGTTTTCAATGGCCACGCCCATTCTGGTACCTGCCATACAAATCGACACATTCATTTAGTCCAAAATCATGATTCTTATTAAACTTTTTTCTGGTAGATGTGCTTAGCTTCAACTCAAACATTGGTAAATAATCTGTAAATATCTTCTTAACTGGAGAAAATGGGCCGAAAATGAGTCGTCAAGCCGATTCTAGTACCTCCTATACAAAATCTTGGTTGTCGTCCGGGTTGTCAATGCGATAAGCCGCCTGAAGCACTTGCGATCTTAATC
Organism: Phaonia tiefii; assembly: GCA_963931995.1. Lineage (NCBI taxonomy): Eukaryota > Metazoa > Arthropoda > Insecta > Diptera > Muscidae > Phaonia > Phaonia tiefii. Next base: position 27,676,411 of record OZ008367.1, read on the forward strand.
AAATTTGGGTATTTGGCTTCACGCCATCAAACGCCAGTCACCAATTAAGATAATGATGATTTTGCCACGCCCATTCTGGTACCATCCAAACAAAAGTTGTGCGGCCACAATTACAAAATTTATGGTTGTTCGGCCAGATAATCCCCGTTAATCTTTACCGATTACAATGGTGGTTTGGTAGTGACTATTAATTATCCTAACATAGGTTGGGGTTGAAAATGGGTGGCTTGATCACGACCCTTCTTGTACCTCCCACACAAATCGACACATTTAGTACAAAATCCTGTTTCTTTTAAAACTTTTTTTCGGAAGATGTGATTAGCTCCAACTCAAACTTTGGTTAATAATCTGTAAATGTCTACTTAACTGCCGAAAATTGGGAAGATTGTTACGCCCATTCTGATACCTCCCATGCAAAAGCTTGGTGGTTGTCCGGGTTGTCAATGCGGTAAGGCGCGGGAAACACTTCCGTTCTGAATGAACTTAGGGTTTAGGCTTCACCAAGGCAAGGGTGATTTTGCCTCCCATACGTAAGTGGTTCGGCAAGATAACTAATTGATCAAATGAATGTTTTTGCCACAAAAGTACGGCGGATGACCGGTTGATCGACACGATAACTCTCGTAACCTAAAACCGATCTTAATGAAATCCGGTACTTGGCAATGTTTTCCTAAAAATTACAAATTACCTACTGTACAACGCCCTGTTTCTTACCTCCTATATAGAAGTTGGGCGGCTTTCCGGTTGACTGACTGGATATCTCCCGTATACCACAACCGATCTAAACAAAATTTGCTACTGATCAAAATTTTGTCACAAGCTACTATGTAATAACAAATGAACAACATCGCCATTCCCATTTTTGTACCTCCCATATAAATATTGGGCGATCAATTGGCTGGTAGTCATGATCACTCCCCAAACTCACTAAGATCGTAATTAAGTTGGGTATTGAATAATATTTAGCGCAATGCCACTCTGCTATTGAAAATGGGCACATCTCGGTTCACCCGACTAACATTTTTGTTTCTTATGTTTGAGTTCAATTTTAATGCACCAAAATACAGATGTTAATTTAAACTTGTGTAAGAATTTTTCTTAAATTCAGGAGGAAAGGAAATTGCTTGTAAACATTTACAAATTTCAAAGAATGTTAGTGGTTTTCAAAGCTTGAAACAATTCACATTAAGTTCGTAATACGGTGTCATAATACAAACTTACTTGAATGTTGGAAGGAAATGAACTAAATTTTAGGAAAAATTGTAACTCATGTTTAAGAAATTTATAGTTAAATTTAATTTAAATTTCCTAAAGAATGAATTCCCTTCTTAAGAAATTTAAATTTAAATTTAAATTTAATTTAAATTTCCTAAAAATTGCAACTCATATCACAAGTACAATTTAGTACGCATAAGTAAAAAGTGAACTGTTGTTTTATAGTTCATAAATAGCTACTCATGTCAATTTAGTACAATTTAGTACGCATAAGTAAAAAGTGAACTGTTGTTTGTAGTTCATAAATAGCTACTCATGTCAATTTAGTACAATTTAGTACACGTAAGTAAAAAGTGAACTCTTGTTTGTAGTTCACAAATGGATACCCATGTCAATTTAGTACAATTTAGTACGCATAAGTAAAAAGTGAACTGTTGTTTTGTAGTTCACAAATTGCTACACATGTCAATTTAGTACAATTTAGTACGCGTAAGTAAAAAGTGAACTGTTGTTTGTAGTTCACAAATGGCTACCCATGTCAATTTAGTACAATTTAGTATGCGTAAGTAAAAAGTGAACTGTTGTTTGTAGTTCACAAATTGCTACTCATGTCAATTTAGTACAATTTAGTACGCGTAAGTAAAAATTAAACTGTTGTTTGTAGTTCACAAATTGCTACACATGTCAATTTAGTACAATTTAGTACGCGTAAGTAAAAAGTGAACTGTTGTTTTGTAGTTCACAAATTGCTACACATGTCAATTTAGTACAATTTAGTACGCGTAAGTAAAAATTAAACTGTTGTTTGTAGTTCACAAATTGCTACACATGTCAATTTAGTACGCATAAGTAAAAAGTGAACTGTTGTTTTGTAGTTCACAAATTGCTACACATGTCAATTTAGTACAATTTAGTACGCGTAAGTAAAAAGTGAACTGTTGTTTTGTAGTTCACAAATTGCTACACATGTCAATTTAGTACAATTTAGTACGCGTAAGTAAAAATTAAACTGTTGTTTGTAGTTCACAAATTGCTACTCATGTCAATTTAGTACAATTTAGTACGCATAAGTAAAAAGTGAACTGTTGTTTTGTAGTTCACAAATTGCTACACATGTCAATTTAGTACAATTTAGTACGCGTAAGTAAAAAGTGAACTGTTGTTTGTAGTTCACAAATGGCTACCCATGTCAATTTAGTATAATTTAGTATGCGTAAGTAAAAAGTGAACTGTTGTTTGTAGTTCATGTCAATTTAGTACACGTAAGTAAAAGTGAACTGTTGTTTGTAGTTCATGTCAATTTAGTACGCGTAAGTAAAAGTGAACTGTTGTTTGTAGTTCATAAATAGCTACTCATGTCAATTTAGTACAATTAAGTACGCATAAGTAAAAAGTGAACTGTTGTTTGTAGTTCATAAATAGCTACTCATGTCAATTTAGTACAATTTAGTACACGTAAGTAAAAAGTGAACTGTTGTTTGTAGTTCACAAATGGCTACCCATGTCAATTTAGAACAATTTAGTACGCGTAAGTAAAAAGTGAATTGATGTTTGTAGTTCATAAATAGCTACTCATGTCAATTTAGTACAATTTAGTACGCGTAAGTAAAAAGTGAACTGTTGTTTTGTAGTTCACAAATTGCTACACATGTCAATTTAGTACAATTTAGTATGCGTAAGTAAAAAAGTGAACTGTTGTGTGTAGTTCACTCATGGCAATTTAATAGAATTTAGTACGCGTAAGTAAAAAGTGAACTGTTGTTCGTAGTTCACAAATTGCTACTCGTGTCAATTTAGTACAATTTAGTATGCGTAAGTAAAAAGTGAACTGTTGTTTGTAGTTCACAAATTGCTACTCATGTCAATTTAGTACAATTTAGTACGCGTAAGTAAAAAGTGAACTGTTGTTTGTAGTTCACAAATTGCTACTCATGTCAATTTAGTACAATTGAGTACGCATGAGTAAAAAGTGAACTGTTGTTTGTAGTTCACAAATTGCTACTCATGTCAATTTAGTACAATTTAGTACGCATAAGTAAAAAGTGAACTGTTGTTTTGTAGTTCACAAATTGCTACACATGTCAATTTAGTACAATTTAGTACGCGTAAGTAAAAAGTTAACTGATGTTTGTAGTTCATAAATAGCTGCTCATGTCAATTTAGTACAATTTAGTTCGCGTAAGTAAAACGTGAACTGTTGTTTTGTAGTTCACAAATTGCTACACATGTCAATTTAGTATGCGTAAGTAAAAAGTGAACTGTTGTGTGTAGTTCACTCATGGCAATTTAGTAGAATTTAGTACGCGTAAGTAAAAAGTGAACTGTTGTTTGTAGTTCACAAATTGCTACTCGTGTCAATTTAGTACAATTTAGTATGCGTAAGTAAAAAGTGAACTGTTGTTTGTAGTTCACAAATTGCTACTCATGTCAATTTAGTACGCATTCGTTTAAAGTGAACTGTTGTTTGTAGTTCATGTCAATTTAGTACGAATAAGTAAAAGTGAACTGTTGTTTGTAGTTCATGTCAATTTAGTACAATGTAGTACGCGTAAGTAAAAGTGGACTGCTGTTTGTAGTTCATAAATAGCAACTCATGTAAATTTAGTACAATTTAGTACGCGTAAGTAAAAAGTGAACTGTTGTTTGTAGTTCACAAATTGCTACTCATGTCAATTTAGTACAATTTAGTACGCAATAGTTTAAAGTGAACTGTTGTTTGTAGTTCATGTCAATTTAGTACAATTTAGTACGCGTAAGTAAAAGTGGCCTGTTGTTTGTAGTTCATAAATAGCAACTCATGTAAATTTAGTACAATTTAGTACGCGTAAGTAAAAAGTGAACTGTTGTTTGTAGTTCACAAATTGCTACTCATGTCAGTTTAGTACAATTTAGTACGCATAAGTAAAAAGTGAACTGTTGTTTGTAGTTCATGTCAATTTAGTACAATTTAGTACACGTAAGTAAAAGTGAACTGTTGCTTGTAGTTCATGTCAATTTAGTACAATTTAGTACGCGTAAGTAAAAGTGAACTGTTGTTTGTAGTTCACAAATAGCTCCTCATGTCAATTTAGTACAATTTAGTACGCGTAAGTAAAAAGTGAACTATTGTTTGTAGACTTATATTCACCGAAAAGTACAACTGAGTTGGCCGAAATACCCGTAACTCAACCGAATTAATTTTCCATACACAATTTCGTCAATTAATTTATTTCTTTATCTGGAAGAAACAGTTACTTCTTCAAAGTACATACGAATATTTACTAAATTTTTAGGAATTTTGTAGTTAGTTTTCAATATTTCCTTTAATGGAAATGTATGATCTAGCTCAAAGTATATGAACAATTTTTATTGGGCTTTGAATTGTGGAAAAATTACTTACACATAGTTCATTTTCTTATTTTTAAGAACAATTTTACTACACCTAAGTACAAATTTTGAACTAAACTGGAGTACGTATTTAACCCAAACTTAAGAACAACATTTTCTTTGAACGTGCTTGTATATTTCATGCCCTTCATCTGAACTTAAGCAAATATTTCTGAAGAAGTTTTGACGTTTGTATCTGTACACAGTTGAGTGCTCTCTCTGTAATATGAGGGTAGATCAAAAAGTTCATACAGTTTGTTACCGAATGGTATTATTTTTTAGTTGACTTCTATTCCGTGATTACAATTTAATAATGGATTGAAGCTAATTATTTTTGCCTGCTTTCAGAAAAAGTTCATAATACTCGTATTGCCAGGCGTGAAATTTCTAAGTTTGTTTTCTAAGGACTTTCTCACCTACCCTCATATAACAATTAGCTATTGCTCTTTATCCTATGTAGTTTGAAGCGTCTCTCTTAAGATTCCCAATGATTTTAATACAGTCCACTTAGGATTTTGTTTTGTTTTCTTATTAGGACATGAATTGTTTTAAGGATTTGACTTTGTGCCGTACGTTTTAATTAGATATTAATGAGGTTGGTATAAAACAACATGTAATTCAATGGATATGGGGTGTCCTTGTGAGTTTCAAGAGTGAATACAATTAGAGTTTGAGGTATTTTTTTTTCAGATAGTTTATGGTATTGTTATCTTATTATTTTTATTTTATTTTTATTATTTTTGTAATTAGAAAGTAACTATGGGTGTTTTCCATCTTCGAGACATTAGCGTGATTTAGCCAAATAAAAAAATGTTGTTTGCGGTTTGATGTCATTGAGATTTTACGTGATTTATAATAATTGGATTGGCCCACTTACCCGAAAGTAGTTGACACGAAAAAAACTGATATAAATAAAAACAGAGGAGTTAAAAATTTATATAATATACATTTTGTCACATATCTACATTAGTCTGTAAAAAGGAAATTTTTTTCAATGCATTTAAGGATTTTACTATGAAAACTATTAAATGCTATTGAGTGGTCGGACGTTCACGACATCAGGACAAGATCAGAATTGGAATTCTGACTTCCGCTGTTTTACAACGGTTCCGAACGGTATTTTGAGAAGCTCGATAGAATACTCGATAGTGTCGCCGTCACTAAGGAGGTGACCGCCGTCGAAAGAAATTAAAGGTGGTCAGAGCAGGTATAGAACCCACGTTCTCATGTACAAGAGCCACGCACACTAACCATTGCACCACCGAAGGCCAAAACAAAACGTGTACAGACAAAGCAATAAGTGTACTCTAAAGTACAAAAACGGACACAAAAAGTTTACAAAACTAAAAAGACTGAAGCAAACAACCAAACACACTTATATAAAATAAGTTATACCTACACTAATACACTCCTACACGCTCACTGTACAAGACGAACGACAACGTTTCCATTATGATATCAATGAAGAAAGCGTGAGACCGACACAACCAAAAATATAAAAACTCATATACGAAGATATGAAACCGAACGTACACACGTCTATACATACGAACGAATATCTACAGTCATCGGACAAAAAATGGAAAATTCAAATATAATTGCAACTACATTTAAATATTAAGTTTCACTTCTGTAGTGCGCCTTTATTTCACACTTTTCGTATTCAAATTTTAGATATAATTTCATTCGAAGTATGATTGATAATTTTAAGTTTGATTTGAGAAAAAATTTACCTGATTTTGAGTTTGCTTTTTTTATATTAAGAAATTAAAAAAAATGTGTTTTTCAATTTAATTAGGAAATATTTCATTTCTAAATAGAACTGCGTTAAACTTAAATTGACAGTTTCTGCCCGAGAAAAAAGTCAACAGCAAATTAAGAATTATTGCTTCAATTTTGGTCTAAGTGCATTTAAAATTGAGATTTGTCAAAACCTCTAACTAAAAATTAAAATTTTCACCGTGGCGGCCGTCCGTGGTGCAATGGTTAGTGTACGGGCCTCTTGTACATGTTTTGTTCGATCCCTGCTCGGACCACCTTCAATTTGTTTCGGCGGCGGTCATCTCGCATACTGACGGCGACACTATCGAGTATTTAGCGATGAAAAATCTTCTCAAAATACCGTTCGGAACCGGTTTGAAACTGTAGGTCCCAATCAGTGAGCATAAAACTAAAAAGCGCACAGCTCACTAGTTGTGAAAAGCTCTCCCTAATTTCTTCATGGGATTTAATGGGTGGGAAACCACCAACCATTTGAATTTTAAAAAATCTATATAAAATTTAGAGTTTTCATTTTAACCTGGCAAAGATCTAAAGAAAATGCCGATTTTTCAAAAGTCAGAATTTATTATTATATTGGGAAAATTCCAACAAAGTTAGGAATTTCCGTTTCGGTTTAAGAAAATAACAAAATTAATTGAAATTGTTCAATTTGAATTTAGAAAATGTTGAAATGGAAAAGTTAAAAACTTTTTGAAATTAGAAAATTTTAAAAACAATTAAATTGTTTTTCCATAATAATATTCATATTATATTGTGAACTTATTTAAAAAACTTCAGTTTAAAATAGAAATTAAATTGGGGATTTTCATATCAGTTTGGGAAAGTTCCCAAAAAAATTTAGAATCTTTATTTAGAACTTGTCAAATTATGAAACATCAAATCAAGTTAAAAAATTTTATTCTGAATAGAGAAAATTAGAAGTGGATTTTAAATTAATTAAATTTCAAAAGAAAATATATTCGAAATTGGAAAGATTGTAAATGAAATTGTCTGTACGAACATTTCGAAGGAAATGAAGTTAATTCGTTCACGTTAGGAGATTGACATTTTTCATATATAATTGAGTAAATAGCAAACTAAATCATAGATTAAATTAGAATAGACAAACCGTTTCTCTCATCTGATACTTTTCGTCAAGGATTGTGTGCAAATGAGAGATCTTCGATGGAAATTGACTTACACCAGGTGGAGTTACAATAACTGTTGACTTGTCCTTTTGGTAGAGAAAAGTAAAATTTAAATGCATTTTGCACTTTTTTTTTGTATTTTATTGTTGGTATGCATATGTGTTGTATTCAACCCAAATATTTTACCACACAAACACGAAAGGCCATTGGTGTTGTCTTGTTGAATGTTTTCTACCAATGCCTCTATCTGGTAATATTGAACCTATACATTCCACCATCCATACCTATGCAGTTACAATTATTGAGAGAATAAACTTCTCTACTATGTTTTACTCTATCAGTTTAAATTAGGAAAATTCATTTAATATTCGAAAGAATTCCAAATTATTATGAAAATTTTCATTTTAAATAAGAACAAGTCTAAATAAAATTGAAGTCTCCACTTAAAAATGAGAAAATTCCAAATAAATCTGAGAACATTTGGCTCGAGTTAATATAATTTATAGACGGCGGATCAATAAGTCCGTGATTTTTCGAACTTCCCTCGAAGTTATATGAAATGCAACACTGGTCGCATCAAGTACCACCTGTATATAGACTACTCTCCGACATATACTTTGCGTTTAACAGCTGTTCAAAACATACTCGCACAACCTCGTGAATTTTTTTAAAAATGGAAAAAAGTGAATTTCGAGTGCTTATTAAACATACTTTTTTTGGAAAAAAACCGTCAATTAAACCAAGGAAAAGCTTGATAAATACTATGGGGACTTTGCACCATCGATTTAAATGGTAAAAAAGTGGTTTACTGACTTTCGTTGTGGTCGCACAAGTACAAATGACGCTGAACGTTCTGGTCGGCCAATTGAAGTCAATACACCCGAAAATGTCGAAAAAATCTACGATATGGTGTTGGCCGATCGAAGAGTAAAAGTGCGTGAGATTGTTGATGCCATAGGCATTTCATATGACAGTGTGGTTTCGATTTTAAATGATCAGATGGGTGTAAGAAAGCTGTCTGCAAGATGGGTGCCGCGTTTGCTCTCAATTGACCATAAACGCACGGGTGCACACGTGTGTAATCTCAGTGGCAAAATTCCATGAATTGAGTTACGAATTGGTACCTCATCCGCCATATTCTCCGGATTTAGCCCCCAGTGACTATGTCCTATTTCCAAACCTAAAGAAATGGCTCGGTGGAAAGAGATTTAGCTCCAACTATGAACTTATTGAACAAATAAATGCCTATTTTATTGTCCTCGAAAAATCCTATTTTTTGGAAGGATACAAAAATTGGAGAACGTTGGACTAAGTGTATTGAGCTAAAAGGAGATTATGTTCAAAAATAAATATCTTTTTTGCAAGAAAAACTGTTTTTCATTCAAAAGGTCAAGGATTTATTGATCCGCCCTCTAATTTATATATTTTACAATTTTTTTTATAATTTAATTTTAAAATTTTCATTTATAATTTATAATTTTCATTTTAAATTGCCAATTTTCAAAATTAAAGGGATTTCCATTTTAAATTGAAAAAATTTCAAATGAAAATGTGATTTCAAAAACGGTATAGGTGCCCATTATTGAGTCATGTGGGCAGCGCAAAACTCACTAAACTTAACGACCTGAATTTTGTTAATGACGCTCATTAACAGGAAAATATAATAGGAAGCCGACTAGAGATCTTTTATAGTCTACTTCAGCTACATTGAAGTAAAAGTTTCATCAAACCCCAGCCATGGCAAGAATTCATCACATCAACGTAAATATTCATTGAATCAATGAACAGTTTCATACTTCCGATGATTATTGCCAATGGTTTTCAATGACTACATTGCGCTGACGACTATACAATGTTACATTTCATCACTACATCGAAAATAGTCATTGAACCAATGGCAAAACTCTTGGGATGTATGAAAGTGTTCAATGAATATTAACGTTGTGCTGATGAATTTTCTGGGTTTCGATGTAATTTTTTCCAGCGTAGGAATAAATTAAATCTTGGATGTTGGTGTCGATACGAAAACGAGATGGTAAATTTTTTTGGGGAAATACATACACGCTTTCCGAATTTGAAATCAAAATGTGCAGAATCAAATGGAAGTAAAAAAAGTATCCTCATTTGGTTTCACACCCCCAAAAATACCCCCCGTGTTCTCACATACATCATTGGAGAGGTCTTCGCTAGCACTTTCAAAATATGAAATTAAAATAAGCAAACACAATTGTGACCGTCGGTGGTGCAATGGTTAGTGTGGGCGCCTCTTGTACATGAGATCTTTGGTTCGATCCCTGCTCTGGCCACCTTAAATTTCTTTCGGCGGCCGTTACCTCGTATAGTGACGGTGACACTATCGAGTATTTAGCCATGTAAAGGCTTCTCAAAATACCGTTCAGAATCGGTGTAAAAACTGTAGGTCCCAATCAGTGAGTATACAACTAGATAGCGCACAGCTCACTGGTTGTGAGAAGCTCTCCCCAATTCCTCCATGGGATGTAACGGGAAAACATTTATTTATTTTTGAAACACAGTTCTGACGTAAGCAAATACATTCTCTTCCAACAAGGTATGTGAGAACATGGGAGAGTTTTTTGTTGTCGCACAATGGGCGAAAATATTTTTTGGGAGTCTGAAATCAAGTGAGGTTATTTTCTTACTTCCAGAGTCTTACTGCACATTTTGCTTTCAGATTCTGAAAGTGTTTGCGAAGAGCTTTCCAACGTTATATGTGAGAAAACGGGATAATTCCTTGTTTTCTAAAGTAGGTGGATTTAAATTTTCACACACTAAATAAATCCCTGAAGTTACTATTAACCATAGAATTTCACACGTTGTTATACTGGAAAAGGTGATACGTTTTTTTACATATTTTAAAATGTTTTACCTTAACTTATTTGTAAAACACATCATCTTGAAAAGTTAATCGAAGTGATAAACATGTACAAAAACGGTACCACCTGCGTTACCAAGGACAATGTCGTTTTCCTAGCATATGTATATATATATTGAACCGATCAGCTAAGAATAAAATTACATTAAACACGCCATTTTTTAATATGCTATCAGAGTTACGTCAACGCCGTAATACGGCATTTACACCGACCACGATTAGCGCATTTCTAAGATTAACTCCGTTAATCCACGCTAACCCAGATTACACACACAATTTTTATCTGTAAAAACAGACGTTTAATTCGTACCCTCATTTTAAACTGGTATACAATTTGCTAAAATACTAATAAGTACCAAAAAATGCAATCAAAATAAAAACATACGCAAGAGATCAACTGTTTGACAGACGGACAAAGAGGATGAATAAGGGTAGAGAAGTAAAAAGGGTACGCAATATGGCAACCCTCGTAGAAGATAGCCTAAAAGTCGACGCGATTCACTCAAACGCATTTCTGTTTAGCATCATAACAAAGACGATCAGGAAGTGGACGACCAGAAAATGTGCGCAATTTGGCAACCCTCATAAAAGAGAACCAAAAAGTGGCAACAATTCACTCAAACGCTTTTCTCTCTCGCGTCATATCTTGATTATCTCATACTTTTTGCATAGTTTTTCATTTTACTTCAACATGATTGGAATTTGTATAGATATATAGAATAACACTATTAAAAAGCTGCTCGTGTATTGAAATATTCAATGAAGAGAGTAAGAGAGGCGAGGAGAGAATGTTTAACGCTTCACTCGTTTTGTTCGTTGACAGAAACTTCGACCGTCAACTTTAGTACAACGTTTTTAGTCATAACTTGATTATTTCATACTTTTTACATAATGTATGCAATTTTATTTAAACATGGTTGGAATTTCTATAGTTATATACTATAACATCATCACAATGTGCTCGTGTATTGAAATATTCAACGAAGAGAGTAAGAGAGGCGCGGAGTGAATGTTTAACGCTTCACTCGTTTTGTTCGTTAGCCGTCTTCAATAATTTGGTCTCGGCACGGAGTTGCTCTAAATTGGTCGTAGCACGGAGTAGCAAGTAGCACGGAGAATTTAATCTCAAATTGGGTGGTATAAACGGCAAAGTTCAAGTAGCGAGGTTACAAAGACGATCAAGAATTAGACATCCAGAAGATGTGCTCAATTTGGCAACCCTGGTAAAAGAGAACGCAAAAGTACCAGTAATTCAATCAAACGCATTTCTCTCTCGCGTCATATCTTGACTATTTCATACTTTTTGCATAGTTTATGTAATTTTACTTCAACATGGTTGGAAAATCTGCTCGTGTATTAAAATATTCAATGAAGAGAGTAAGAGAGGCGCGGAGAGAATGTTTAACGCTTCACTCGTTTTGTTCGTTAGCATTCGAGTTAGAAAAACTTCGACTGTCAACTTTAGTACAACGATTTTAGTCATAACTTGATTATTTCATACTTTTTACATAATTTATGTAATTTTATTTAAACATGGTTGGAATTTCTATAGTTAGATACAATAACATCATCAAGAAACTATAGAAACAACGAAGGGAATAAGAGCGAGAGCAGAGAAACGAGGTGCTTCACTTGTTTTCTTTGTTAGAATTCCACTCCGTGAGTAAATTTTCTTCTCTACCCTTTCAGCCTCTTTGAGACGGAAGCCGATTGACAATTTTTCGACGCGTCGCCACCACCGAACATTTTTTGTTTGAAATGTGAGCCGATTTAACCTACAGCTCCGATTTGACCGACTGATCCGATTTTAAAAGTTCAGTTATATCAAAAACATCCCAACTTTGTACAAAACTGTCAAAACCAAGAGCCGCCAATTTAATTGCTTTGTTGTGCCGCCATCGTCGATAGCGGTTACTGTGTGTAATTTTTGAAGTCATGGAAATATAACCGTATACGGACACCACTACGTAATAAAAGACCAAAAAAAAAGACCCGTGTCTCCCAGTTTTGCCCAAAAGTCATAGACTTTTTTTATGGGCTCCAAAGCTTTGGGGCCTCGGTGTCATTTTTGCAAAAAAAACTGATCATTTTGTCAGGCTCATATCATTTATATCATACTCGTTCGGAGTTTTGATTTAGTCTCTGGGGGAAAGTTGTAGCTCTTATCATAAAGAATACCGACCGACCGCAGCAGCACAGGCAAAGCAGTAAGCTCAGCACACGCAACAAGGAACGCAGCACACAACATTAGAATCATTCCTAGGAATGATTCTAGACTAGGAATGATTCTATAACTTTCATACGTTCTAGAAAGTTATTTATTGAGATCTTAGGTGCATTTTTGTAATTGAATGTTTCCTTGAATTTTGAATGGTTTGCTACCTATGGACGTGAACAAGGGAAAAAGGTAAAAAATCAAATTTTTTAAACTTTTTTTTTGTGATTTTGACCTTAAAGATGAAGTTTTTTGGTATTATATGTTCATTTTTGTCAAGAGCTACGACTTTTCCTCAGAGAGCAAATCAAAGCTCCGTACAGTTTGCAAGATATGAGCCTGACAAAATGATCACTTTTTTGCAAAAATGACACCAAGGCCCCAAATCTTTGGGGGCCCATAAAAAAAGTCCATGACTTTGGGCAAAACTGGGAGACACGGGTCTTTTTTTGTTTTGATCTTTTATCACGTAATGGTGTCCGCATATGGTTATATTTTTTCGTGTTGCACTGTGTAATTTGGTTTCGGCACGGAGCTGGTGTAAGCACGGAGTTGCCATCTGAAATGTTTATTTAATCTCAAATTGGGTGGTATGAACGGCAAAGATTAGGAAACGCATAAACTAAAGGCGGCATAATAGAGCTCTTTTAACTGTAGTGGTTGATATCTTTGCTAGTTAGATTCGGAATCTATGCAATTTTTTTATTATTGAATTTCGTAGCGTATCCTGTCTATAATTATATGCCAAAACTGATTTACTCATTAAATTCAAATTTTTATGCTCCCTATGCAGCTGCCACCACATCCGAAGTGAAACATCGCAAGGCATTGAAAAATGGTAAATCACACTCCTCGTTGGCAACACAACGAGCGTTCTACAATCAGAATCCATTGGTGAAAAGTGATGCTGCCGTAGCGATTTTAAGTAAAAATCCCGATTCCAAAGCATCGCTTGCATGTGTGTTACCTTGGGGTCACGGCTGGGGATGGGCGACACTGCCCAATGGTGTTTGGAGCGGAGGTAAGGAAGCACGTACATTGCATTGATAATTTATAGTAATTAACTGTAATATGTTTCTATCCCCCCGCAGGTCTAACTTGGTCACAGTGTGAAGATACCTTCACTTTGCACGCACTGCCAACCACGCACTGCACCAATTTGATAGATACCTCCTGTAGTGGAGCTGTGTATCACACCGATATTGGGGGCTTTGATTTTCACTCCTCGACCGTGGAAGATTTGGGCGGTGAAGATTTTGATTATGCCATGGACTGTGGCGATTTTATATTTTAAGTACGAACGCAAAAACTAAGCACTAGCGGCAAAATTAGATTGCTTCACAAGAAAGGACTCTTGTCGAGAGTGTATCTAAGTATAAAACAGACAGCAAACTTAACGAACCCCACCCTAACACACAGAAGCAGCGTTGTTCCCAAAAGAAAACGCCTTAAGCGCGCCTTTTGAGAAATCTCTCTAATCTGTATTTAACAAAACAAAAAGAAAAACAAAACAAAAGCACAAAAAGATAAACGAACTCGTAACGTAAACGGAAAATGATAATGAAATTTAGATTAAAGAAAAGAAAACAAAACACTAAACTTGAGTTAAAGAGAGTAACAACAACAAAAAAAAACAGAGGAAAAAATTAATAATAAACGCGAAATCACTTGAAAACGTCAAAAGAACTGCGGACAATAGATGATAGTACTTAGAAGTTGTTCATGGAATATAAAATCAGAGAAACAAAAACAAAACACAGACAAAATTGAATGAAACACTATACGATAAAAATGAAAGAAAACTATAATGACATAAATAATTGAAGCAGAGAGCAATATGCTTTCGTGCTCTCATGAATGAATACATTTTATAGAAAATAATGTCAGAAAGTTGCAAAAAAAAAACAAACACCTCAATGTATAAATCAAACAAAAACTAAAAGAAAATTATATACGGGTATTTGATTTAATAGAATTTATTTAAATCTCTCACGCACTTAAAACACACACACATTGAACTCAGAGAAATCACAAGGAAATAAATTCTAGTCAAACTCAATTTAGAGAGGCTCTCATTAAGCACATAAAAAGAGAGAGAGAGAGAGAGAGAGAAAGCGCGATATATATACAACTATATTTGAAACGAAGAAAGTAAGGACCTTGATGCGAAAATATGAGCGAGGGAAAATGATTGATCAAAGTTAAAGGATTCCGCAAATACTTGTAAATACTTGTTGATTTTTAAAAGGTATGTTCACACTACCATACAAATCATACAACTCCGTATGATTAGATGGAATTTCAATATACGATTAGCTTTAATCTGCCCAATCAATATTCAGAGCAATAAACGAACACGACTAAGGACTTACGAACTGTTTCAAAGAGAGTATTTTAATTACGTTCCGCAATTTAGTTATAGCTTAGTTCCTCGATGTGAATTCCATGAGATGTTTTTAATAAATTAATCTATCAATGGACTCAGATTAATGTGAAAAATATCAAATCAAATTTATCAAATTTCCATCAATATTCATTACGAGTTTTAAGTTTTAAAAACATTTCAGACCAAAAACTTTTGCCATGTTAAAGCAATTTAAGAACAAACAACGAAAATACTTATAAAGGGTGTTCCAAAATTCACGAAAGACTGAATGTGCACTAGTGTGGGTCGAAAAAAAAGTTCACCCGGTCAACCCCTAGTTTTAAAGATTGTCGCATTAGAGTTTCAGAACACAACATTTGTTTTGATCTGTGCAACCTTCGGCCCCCCGAAATGGTTTTTTGTGCTATTTTGGCATTTGACTTCTGATCAAAACAAGATGCATATCGTTGTTCATGTTTAATCAAGGGCCACATATTTCTTTATGAACACTTTTGGCTCCGACGTCAATTTTGACAACTGACTTCTTATAGCTCGTTTTCATTACCCTACTGTTGCCTATTTTTTTAAACGTCCGTAAAGAACTAAAAAATATATTAAAGTTTTGCCTTTAAATTAATTAGTTTTATCCATAAACTAAAAATTTATAGAGCTTTTAAAATTCAAAAGGCCACCCTATTTACCGCACACTAAAGTTTGTTTGTTCTGCGTTGGTATTTTCAGCCCGATCACAATAAGGCGCACACCGTTTGATCACAGCCTACTTTTCAAATTTAAATTTACCATTCTACACATTTCACACACTTTCATATATTTTTTAGTTCTTTACGGACGTTTAAAAAAATAGGCAACAATAGGGTAATGAAAACGAGCTACAAGAAGTCAGTTGTCAAAATTGACGTCGGAGTCAAAAGTGTTCATAAAGAAATATGTGGCCCTTGATTAAGCATGAACAACGATATGCATCTTGTTTTGATCAGAAGTCAAATGCCAACTTAGCACAAAAAAAAACCATTTCGGGGGGCCGAAAGTGGCACAGATCAAAAAAAATGTTGTGTTCCGAAATTGTAATGCAACAATCTCTAAAACTAGGGGGTGACCGGGTGAACTTTTTTTATATATGGGGTCCGACCTATTTTAATGTGCACGCTGAAAATCTGTCCTTTTTTATTGTTTGGATGCAAAATATAAAGTGTTTGTAGCTTGCATCAAATATAGTATACTTGTGTCCAAACACATTGTGTTCGCTATTCAATATTACATGTTGGAGACACAATGATTAGTATGCTATAATATGTGTTTTTGTGACTCAATTGTAGCTTTGTTTGTTGAACACTGCTGCAAACAAAACTGTGGCAGAGACAACAAAGAAACAAAAAAGCAGCAGATCTTCAATTCATGAAAACTATGCCTGCAACCCTATACGTGGCTTCTGCAATATGTTGCTGGGGTCGTTTTTTCAGTATGTAACTGAATTGCAACTCGGGATGTACGGCTTGTGGTGAGAAACATGTTGTTGATGCATTTGTTTCTCAACAATCATTCGTGTAGTTTCTGAACTCCCAAATGCGATAAATTTGACGTTTAACGAAGTCATTACGATAAATATGAGCCTCATCGCTTCGGATGATTTTGTTCAATTTCAATTTCAATAACACTGAACTGTCAGATGTCACGCTGCCTTTTTTCATCAACAACAACACTTTGCCGCACACATGACACGAAATTCAAGTAAATATTTGTGTGAATTTTCGGACAGCCATTAGATTCTTGCACTTAAATTTAGTAAAAATAAAATAAAAACCTTATACTTTCTTTTTCCTGAAAAATGGATATAAAAGCCACAAAATGTTTTGGAAAACCCCGTCGACGATATACAATTTCCTCATTCTACTGTCGACGTAGACGTGATTATGGGTTTAGATCATGCATTTTAAAGAAGTTTTTGACATTGTAAAATACAAAGTTTACGAATTTACTAAACGACTCCATCAAATATTCTTCAGTTAATGTGCATGAATGTCAAGATAACGTTGATGATTGCAAAAGTTTTACAGCCAATTCCTCTAACTCAAACGAACACGTTCTTTCGCTTACTATGCGACAAACAGCTGATTTTGGTTCCACTAACACGCATCAAAACGACAAAGCGAAAGAAAATCTATGTGAATGAAAACGTAAGCGTTTCTATACAAATTGTGGTTCCTCTATCTTTATTTGCTGTCATCTAAGCGAAAGTTAATGTCAAAATGAGTCACTTTTGTGTTGGTTGTGGTTTAAGGAAATTAATCAGAAAATTTTTGTCAATCAAAAAAGAACAATGGAAAAATGGAATCGATATTCCTGACGACGAAACTGACTGCTGGTAACGCCCCGTGGACACAAACCGAAGAATTGGTGTCAAATTAATGTCCGGCTGGATCTGCGTACATCGGTGCTCCGTACACATTAAACGGTGGTACAAAAAAAAAAAAATTTGGTGACAAGTCCATATTTTCCGAAATATAGGCCTACAAAGCTTGAATGTCTAATCGCGCATAAGTCAGCCATTTATTATCCGATCCTGTTGAAATAAATTTCGGTAGAAACGTCTTTGGAAACTCTATAAGTGTATATATAAAGATATTTGTTTTCAGTAACCCATTGGGGACCAATAAAAAACCGATTTTTTAACCTCACTTTTTTGATAAACATGTATTTTCCCCAAAAAATGCCCTAGAATACCTATTACTTTACTAGACTCCTATTATAGGCAAGTCTTCAACCTTTTTTTAAGATATCATACTCATCTATAATCCTTCAATATGTTCAAATTAACAAATTAAGTAAATAAATAATTAACCCACAAGTAAAATCAACCTTTATTTTTTACAAGTTTTTCAGAAGCAGTTATCGAAAAAATGTATTTAATTGAACACCGGCTTCGGTATTATATTTTTGTATTATAAAGCTTTCTGCGTGGACGACCTTTACCGGGCTTATGGGCTTTCTCCTCTGGGGTTTATCCAACACTGGCTTCGGCATAGTATTTATGTGATATAATGTTTCTGCGTGGCCGACCTTCAGGAAGAAAAGCGTCAAATGTTTATCGAAACTTTGAATATCTCCTGTCTTTAAAGGATTACAGGCGAGTAGTATACCTTAAAAGAAAGGTGAAAGTCTTGCCTATTATTGGAGTTTATCGAAAGAATAAGTATATAAAGGCATTTTTTGAGGAAAAAGAAGTTTAAAAAAAGTGAGATTAAAAAAACTTTTTTTAGTGGCCCCCAATGGGTTAAGGAAAAAATATCTTTATATAGGCTCTTATAGAGTTTCCAAACACCTTTGTAACGACATCCATTTCAACCAGATCGGATTATAAATACCCGAGATATGAGCTAGTATATACTCAAGCTGTAAACACCTATATTTCAAGAAGTTGGACCCAGCTGGGGAAAAAACATAGATCAGAGAATATTAACTAAAGTGTATTTATGCCACTGGTTTGTGGGCATTTCTGCTGCCGGGGCACTTCCACTATGTCTTCATTCTGGCCAACAAAGTATACGGCAATGGAAATATCCATATCGTTGCAGTAAACACAAATGTTAAAACCACAACACCAACCCAGCAAAGAATATTGGAAGTATGTATTTCCATGGGAATCAGTTTTGCACTAGTTCCAGAAATTACGTATAAACGTTTTGTCTACATCCAAAGAATGCATTTGAAACTATTTCCAAAAAGTTGTTATGAAAATGTTTCCAGCAAAACTTATACTTTCCGAAGATGCAGTAAACCGCACCATTGAATGCGGATTTTGTTTCAATTTATAAACACTTTTGAGAAGTATTTTTCAATTGCTTCTTTAACAATAGAAAAACATTATTTCTTTAGCATTAATGAAAATGTAGATTAAAAAATTTAATTTTTTAAAGACTATGAGCACTAGTGAAAAAGTAGAGAGTGGTCGATACAAAAAAGTGTTGCCATCCAAAGCCAAGCTCATGTTAACTTCACTAGTGTTGATACAGTTTTTCACTGATTCCGGTTCCTGGCTCCTATTGCTGTTTTCACTTCCTTGGAAGCAATGTTTTTGCTGGGAAATGAAACAAAATTTACAATATTTTTCGTTTGTTTACAAAATTTCTTTGTTTACATTTGACTTGACATTTGTTTCCAGCTGATCACTTTTAATCAGACAGAGTTGTGTTTTTAAATGATAAATTCACTACTGTAACCGGTTTTTTCGAGAATTTTTTGAAGAATTTTTGAAATTGTTGATCTGGTCACAATTTTATTCGACAAATCGTAATTGGTTTTTTTGACATACGAAAAACCATGCGAAAGAACAAAGTGATATTAGCGGAATCAAATTTCAAACGAAAGTGAGCGACTAGCTTTCTTTTGCGAAGACATTCGTTAGACTTAGCGGAACTGGCTGTTAATAAAATCATTAAACTCTCTTCATTAAATACTCTTCAATCTAATGAAGTTTTTCACAAATTTCATTGATCCTATTAAAAAAAATCTTGCAAATGTTACGAATTTACGAAATGGCTTTAGAAACTCGTTGATATAAATAATTCCTATAAAGTCTTACAAAATATATTTAGCAAATTTCATTGTTTTTATAAACTATATAATGGATTTTATGAAAGAAAATACGTTTTTGGGAATATTTATTGTGTTTGAATGCAGCAATTTTTTTGGAGTATGTATTTGCATACTAACAACTTCTCATTGCAATTAGAATAGCACTCGAGTAATGGGTAAGGTTATAAAATTCAGGAGAATTTCAGTTAAAAAAACCCAAAATAGATCAGCTGAAGTTTAACAGGCAGATATTTTCATAACTATTAAATATGAAATCTGCATGGTTAAGATCGTGTTGTTTTAATATTTTAGTATTTTTTAAATGTAAGTTCTTCAAATCTTATATTTTCTTCAAATATAATTGGTGTTTTTATAAAAAAAATACACAATTTTAATCCATTAAGCTTCGCTAACATTTTACCATTTATATAGAATCCCAAAATTTGATTAATCATTTAATCGCTCTACATAACAACAACACAATAATCTTTCGACAACAATTCACCAGGAAAAAAAAAACTAAATTTTAGAGAACAACAAAAACGAAATCGATGTTTTTAGAATGAATCGTTAAATTAAGGCGAATGAAATTGTTATTTTCCAAAACAAAAGAAGCAGAAAACATATATATATATATATAGATATATAGAAAGAAACTTAGTGTAGTAGGCTTAAAGAAAAACAACAACCAAAAAAAAAACAACGTTAATAAATGTGGTAATAGACGTTCAAACATCCCCCAACCCCAAAAGCAAAGTAACTGATATGATAACTTTTCCCAAATCAAAAATCTGCCAAATTCAAACCACACGATGTTGATACTCCACCCTCCCCAATTAACAATTAACCTCTTTCCCACAAAAATGAAGAATGCAATTTTTTACAAGTTTTATAAGACGTTTATTTTTTTTTTGGGATGGGATACTTTCAATATGATGAAGTCGTCCCTTTGGAATAATTTAAATTATTTTTGATAAATTTCCATTAAAACACAAAAACAAAATAATATTTTTCTATTAAACTTTTGATATACGATTAATAATAATAATATTAACAACAACAACAACAATTTGAACATGCTGGTTATGTTCGTTAAATTAAACAAAAAGATGTTAAATAGTATTAAGTATGTAATTGTAATTAACAAAATATGTATTTATATAGGGAATTTATCTGATTAAAAAGTAGATATTTGATGAGAGCTGGTTTTTGTGGGTACCTCGATCGAATCGATACAATGGCAAGATGGTTTGTCTAGTTCAATTTCATGCACGAAGACTATGATACGTTATTTCAATGAACAAATTGTTTAATTCTAATAAATTGTTCATTAATGTCTAACTTGAGATGATGAGGATTTCCGAATGAGCGGAATTAACTTCAAGTGTTTTTGGAAATATGAATATCGCTTAATTTTTTTTTTAAATTCAATTGCTAAATTTCGATGTCAATCAAAAATCTTTTAAATTCAAAATTTTAAATTAAATTTCGGAGCAAATTTAGTTTGACAGCAATTGGTCAATTTGTTGTTTATTTTTTGCCTGATAGGGCATTCAACGTTGACTAAACAAATTTTGGCCCTGGTCCATATTTTCCTAAATATAGGTATTCAAAGCTTGAATCTAACTATAATCGCGCATAACTTAGCCATTTATTAGCCGATAATATTGAAATAAATTTCACTAGAAAGGGTCTATTCTCCCCTTGATAGGGCATTCAACTTTGATAAAATAAATTTGACCGCTGGTCCATATTTTCCGAAATATAGGTATTTAAAGCTTTAATGTAAAATCGCGCATAACTTAGCCATTTATTAGCCGATTATATTGAAATAAATTTCAGTAGAAAGGGTCTGCTAAAATCTTTAACTGTGTATATAAATATATTTGGTTTTATTAACACATTGAGGGATAGTAGAAAAAACAAGTTTTTAACCTCACTTTTGATAAAAAATTCCCTAATATAATTATTTATTTTACTAGACTACCATAATAGACAGAAGGCTTTTTAAGGTGTAATACTCAACAATAACCCTTCAAAAACCGGAGATATTAAAGCTACACAAAAATTTAACCCTCAAAAAATCAACCTTTATTTTTTCATAGTTTGAATTATTAATAAAAGTTGAATTATTAATAAAAGTTTTTCTTCTTTGTTTTTGGACGGCCTTTGGGATTTTCTCTTCAGGAGTAGATTCAACACCGGATTCGGCATTTTTATTTTTTATTTTTTGATATAAAGCTTTTTGTTGGGCCGTCTTGCAGCCGGTCTTAATAATCTTCTCCCCAGGTCCAAAAACGGCTTCGGGGTAGATCCAACATTTGGCATTTTTTGATATAAAGCCTTTTGCCTGGCCGTCTTGCAGCAGGTCTTAGAAATTTCGTCTTTTGGGGTAGATCCAACAACGGCTTCATGGATTCGGGGTAGATTCAACATTCGGCGTTTTTCTTTTGATATAAAGCTTTTTACCTGGCTGTCTTTCAGCAGGTACTAGAAATTTTCTCCTCCAGGGTAAGTCCAACAACGGCTTCGACACAGTAGTAGTTATGTGTTATAAAAAAATCGCGCCGTTGGGGAAAAAAATGTTTATCATTATTTTACGTTGAAAAATGTATTCCAAAATTTTCAACGTAAATATCTCCGGTCTTTGAGGGGTTAATACGTAGTATTGTACCTTTGAAAAAAAGTTTGTTTTTTATCGAAGTCTAGCAAGAAAATAAGTAAACTCGGGATTTTTTGGAAATAGTACAGATTTTACAAACAACTGAGGGTAAAAACATTTTGATTCCAATGAGCCCCCAAAGGGTTAATCAAACGAAATATATTTATACATCAAATATATTTATACTCAAGCTTTCAAGGCCTATATCTCAAGAAGTTGAGCCGAGCGGGGATAAAAAAACTTTTCGAACTCAACTCACCAAATTTTGTCGGTGGTGAAATTTTGGTGAAGATCAGAGAATTGCTGTTAAAGTAGAATTAAGCTAAAATTTAATTTTAGGGTTTTTAATATAAATTTAAGTGTTTTGAATTTAAAAAAATATTTTTTGTAATCAAATATGCCTAAATCGGTGAACAATGTAAAAAATTGCTAACCAAACACAAAATTTCCTATTAAAGCCCCGTATTCAGTTCTTGCGAAATTTTCGCAAAAAATTTTGTCATTTATCTCTAAACGGAAAATTTTGTTACAGAGAGTTACCACACAACTCTGACTTACCTTGCAAATATGTGTGTTATAACTTTTGTTTACTAAAATAATCGAAATGTCAAAATTCCGATCCCAAACAATTATCAAACAATTGTTTTCATACGAAATAACTTTGTCGTAACAACCCTGTACTTGATACTGCCTACGAAATTTTCGCAAAGAACTGAGTACCAAGCGAACAAGTATGCGAAATTTTCGGTTCATGAAATTTTCGTTAGTTTTTATTCTCGTACTTCTTATGGCAACGAAAAATTCATTAAAACTGAGTACCGGGCTTAAGACTCCAAATATACACTGCAAAACAGCGACATCTAGTTTCATCAAAAGTGAGCTAACGTATACAATTCATCGCCACAACGTGAGCAATTCATTCAACAGTTCATCAACAATTTCGTATATCCGACAATTTTGTCGTTGCTGCAATGAATATTTACGTTGTGGCGCTGAATGAGAATATGTTAGGTCACTTTTGATTCCAATAGACATCGAGGTAAGGATATTTTTTCAGTGAATATTTTGAGATTTAATTGAGAATTACGTAGCTACAAAAATTCACTTTGGTAAACGATTGTTTGCATCATCGACCGCTTCAGAGCGGTTCCTCTCAGGACATTTCATTATTATCTCCTTAAGATATCGAAAAGATCGCACTATGTGATATAGATTTCAATACGGGTTTTATAGTTTCATAACATTATTTAAACTATTTTGGATTTTTAAAATATACATATCTTTAGCTAAAATGCAAAAAGGAGTAACTAACAACAGTATAATTTCACAAAAGAACCAAAAACCTTTGTAAAATGAAAACTATAAATATTTTTAACGAAGTTTTTCTAATTTCA
Organism: Phaonia tiefii; assembly: GCA_963931995.1. NCBI lineage: Eukaryota > Metazoa > Arthropoda > Insecta > Diptera > Muscidae > Phaonia > Phaonia tiefii. The sequence goes on from OZ008367.1 coordinate 27,700,023, forward strand.
CTTTAAGTACACAGACAGATTTTTAATAGCAGAAGTGTAAAATTTTCTCAAGACATGTAGTTAAATGGCATTTATAACAATCAATCAAACACACGATTTTGAATTTTTGGTTAGTTACGCCTTTTTGCATTTTAGCTAACGATATATACGAAATTTTTTAAAAATCTTACGTGATCGCGGTGAAATGACAAAAAATTTAATTTCGTATTCATGGAGGAAATTTGAAAAACAAATTTCGTCTATAACTTATAAATCGAGAAAAGGTACAAGACCCCACAAAGGAAACACGAAAACATTTTTCATTTTGAAGAAAATAACAAAAGAATACAAAACAAAAAACCAACAATAATATTTATATAAAAATAAAATGCACTTAGATCGCACGATACAAATAAATGGAATTTTCTATTCAAAACAACAACTGCAACAATGATAGTAAAGAATTGAAGTTTTCGAAAATTGCCACCATAACCACAAAACTTTAAGCCCTTCTCTTGAAAATACTCGTAACAGATATAAAAGATTACAACACCATTATTCTAAAGTTGCGGAATACTGTGTTTCCCTATATAAAGTTTATAATCTTTTTTTAAGAAACGATAATAAAAAAAAAGAATTTTCTTCATGCAGCAATTTTGACGAATGTTAAAGCCAACACAAACTTGATTTAACTAATTTCGTCTGATTTTAGAAAGATTTTCCAAACCGAAATTTTATTTTTAAATACCGTATTAAAAGTTTTTTGCAATTTTCTTTTCTACAAAAACAAACAGAAAATTGTTTACATTTTACAGGTTTCAGATGAAAAATCTTTAAAACAAACCAATAAATAATATATAATTTTTCAGGCAAGAATCAGAGATATAAATAAGAAAATTATTGGGGTTAAGGAAGAAAATATAGATGAAAAAACCAATCAACACTTTTATTAAATGTATTAAATTTGCTGTTGCGAAAAAAAACAACAAAACTGAAAATTAGGTGTGAGAATATGAGGAGTGATTAAAATTGTAATCAAAAATGTAAAAAGTGTAGTTAATATGATTAAAATGGTAGAGTAAATTGAAATTAAATGTACTAACATGGGCACTTAATTACACTGCAGACCATATAGTAAACCTATTTTGGTTACGAGACCCATATAACAAAGATATTACATTTTTTCAACAGGTTCGATTTTTCGTATTTTCCTCTCGGTTACTAACGTCTTTGTCTCCCTCGCTCTTTCAGCGGAGTCTTGGCCTCCTTTTCACCCATTTTAGTTCATTTCTTCTCTATTCTTAAAATTGCCGAACACTCACTTTTACACCAGAATATTTTTGCTCTGACCTCGTTTAAGTTTGCTGGGAAGTAATCGATACCACACTCAAAGGACACTTCGGTTGAGGCAACCGAATTGGCCCTAACCGTTTTCAGTAATTGTCACAAACGAAGGGATTCGGCTGCAACAACCGTAAGATATTTCAGATATTTCAGCCGAATTGTGGCAACCGAAAAATTCGGGTATTTTGTGATTCGGTTGTGACAACTTTAATTTTTGGTTGCCATAACCGAATTGTTAATTTAAAAAGTTCTGATAACTGAAAAATTCCATTGCCACGACCGACAATGTATTTTATGTTCCTGAAATCAAAACGCGTTTAATAAAATTGTTTCTCTAGTGTGTATGTACTTGAAAACCATGTACACTCTAAAACAACGGCCCAGCAACATATTGCAGGAACCATGTACATGTTTGCAAGTATTGTTTTCATGAAGATCTGCTGCTGTTTTGTTTCTTTGTTGTCTGCCACGTTTTTGTTTTCAGCCCTTTTTCAACAAACCACATTTGCGTCACAAAAACATAAATTATAACATATTCATCATTGTGTGTCCAACATGTAATATTGAATAGCAAACACAATGTGTTTGGGCACAAGTATATAATATTTGCGAGAAGCTACAGACACGTTATAGTTGTCTAAATAATAAAAATACCAAACTTGTCAGCATACGAAAATCTTAGCTTGCACAGTTTTGTTCCATTTTGGAGCACAGAAAAACAAATCATAAGACAGCTTGAAAGTTTCAATAAACAAGAAACCTATTCCAAATATTCCAAATGGCTATTCCATATGCCAGAGGAGACAGTCTCTAAGCTACGCAGAAAGCTTTACTAAATTAAATCTATGCTTAGGTCCAACACCAGAAGAAAAATACTGCCAAAAACTCCAAAATTCACAAGGGCCATTCAAAATAGCAGAAACTAAATCACCATTGGAATCATGAGACAATTTCCTATAACCTGAGTAACGGCACTTGTAGGTTATATGGAGCTGAGATTTGCGAATTTTTCCGAAAGACCACCATGTCTACAAAAGAAAAAGGAACTGGGTAATAACATAGATGTCGAAATTCTGTTGCAGTACATGAATTTTTCATAAATTTGTTTGTTGCAACCGAATTAAGACCAAATTCAGTTCTTGGAACCGAAATATTGAACTCATTTTGCTGACGTAAAACAAATAATTGAATATTCGATTGCCGCAATCGATTTAATTGCGAAACGCGGTTGTTTTTTCTACCTAATTTCCGTTGTAACAAGTGAATTCAATTGTAGCAACCGCAGTTCGTTTGTGACAACCATAAATTGGTTTCAATTTATAGTTACTAAAACTTCTTTTCAAATTGCGTCGACTAATTTGAAGATATGTTAAGAAAAAGGGACTTTCCATGTCCTCAGCTCACTCTGTGTAGCTACTTATATATCACATATATTCAATGTTGCAATGGCGGTGCAATGTTAGTATGTGCGCCTCTTGTACATGAGATCCTGGGTTCGATCCCTGCTCAGACCACCTTAAAATTTCTTTCGGCGGCGGTCACCTCGCATAGTGACGGCGACACTATCAAGTATTTAGCCATGAAAAAGCTTCTCAAAATACTGTTCGGAATCGGTGTAAAATTGTAGGTCCCAATCAGTGAGCGAAAACTGGAAAAACACATTTATTTATTTATTTATCATTGCCATTGGTTAGGATAGGTTAGATATAGGTGACAGTGGATGAAGGACCCACTTGGACTTATTAGTCTATCACAGGCAAATGAGATTAAACGTTAGCCCTACCGGAGAACCAGTTAGTTTTCTCCAAGAAGCTCAAGATCTTGTCTACGCCTATCTGAGATAATTCTCCCAGGTCCCCGTAAATAAGTGGGATCCTATAATAAACGTCCTCCTACCGACTTATGCTGGGCACGTGCAGAGAATATCTTGGGGATCACACACGGCAATTTTACTCGCGCAAGTCTGGAGTTTATAGGAGAGAGAGGAGAAGAGCTTCCGTTCCCTTCCCCTCTCTCTCCAATAAACTCAGACTTGCGCAAGTAAAATTGCCATGTGTGATCCTCGAGTATGTTTAGTGGATTCTTCATCTTCCTCATCATTACAAGTTCTACAGAATTGTTCCGTTCTACAGACGTCATTTGACCTGACTTTTAGTCTCACCGCAGGTCTACCAAGCAGTCAGTACCTCATCAACACTGAAACTAGCACTGAGACCTTGGGATTAACTAGAGACAGGAGGTTCATCGATCTCCCACTGTCCACTATAGGTCAGATTTGTCTTGCGCGTACATAATCTGTGCTCCTCATCCATCTCGTTCGCATCAACATATAGGAGCGCTCTTACAGGATATACTTGTAAATCGATAGGGGCATGCCAACACGTTTCAATTCCTGGGGAACCTGTAAGGTAGTCTCTAGTCTGGCCATCTCAACCGCTCTGCATTTCCCCGGAATGTCCCTGCGCACTGGAACCCATATGAGGTGAATATAGTACTGCTGGGTCATAACGTTAAGAGATCTGCGCCAGTCCTGGGCATATCTTGAGTTTAGGAATGCTGATTCCAGGGACTTTTGTGGCCGTCGGAATATGTGAGGCTCTTGTACATGAGAACGTGGGTTCGACCCCTGCTCTGATCTTTCTATCGACGACGATCTCCACGCTTAGTGATGGCGCCACTATCGAGTACTTTGGCACGAAAAAGCTTCTCAAAATGCTGTTCGGAACCTGTGTAAAACAATAGGTCCCAATCCGTTAGTGTAAAACTACACCATTTCCAATTGAAATTTAAAAAATATCAATTTAATTTTCAAAAATTTGAATTGAAATTTGAAAATTCTATTCGAAATTTAAAATACATTAATTGGAATTTAAAAAATCCATTTGAAATTTGAAACACATCAATTGAAATTTAAATCATGTCAATTGAAATTTATATGACATCAATTGAAATTTAAAACATGTCAATTTAAATTTGAAAGACATCAAATGAAATTTAAAAAACATCAATTGAAATTTAAAAGACATCAATTGAAATTTAAAATCCATCAATGGAAATTTAAAAGGCATCAATTGAAATTTAAAATACACCAATTGAAATTTAAAAGACATCAATTGAAATTTAAAATACGTCAATTGAAAATTAAAATTCGGCAGTTGAAATTTAAAAATTTTTAACCGACTTTATGTAACTATAGATTTTTAAATTTCAAATGATGTCTTTCAAATTTAAATTGATATATTTTAAATTTCAATTGATGTATTTTAAATTTCAATTGATGTATTTTAAATTACAATTGATTTTTTTCTTAAATTTCAATTGAGATATTTTAAATTTAAAATAGAATTTTTAAATTTCAAATGATTTGTTTTTAAATTTCAATTGAAATAAATTTCAACCCACTGGTTGTGAAAAGCTCTCATCAATCCCTTCAAGGAATGTAATGGGAAACCATATCTGTATATCTGATTCCAGTGTTTTGGGTCGGTCACTTCTCTAATTGCCAAAATTTCCGCCTGATACACATCAGTGAGTGTAAAACTAGAAAGCGCACATCTCACTGATTGTGAGAAGCTCTCCTCAATCCCTTCATGGGATGTTATGGGACACCATTTTTTTTACACGCTACAATGATCAGGTAGTCAATGAGAAAGGGACAACCCTACCCCGTAGCCTAACTGATCATTCATTTTTGAACCATCCGTGTAGAAATTCACATTTCCCTCTTAAACAGGTACTGCTTTATTCCAGGAACCCCCGTTGCATATGAGAGTGTACTTCCGATCAAACAGTGGTTTCCCTTTCGAGCAGTCGACGTATGCAGGAATGCTGAGAGAAACTTCCGACACTGTTCCATGACCGCCTCTGACCATGCCCCATTGTGAGAGTTGCCTTAAACTGATGGCAGACGTGGAAGCAATCTGCATGCCTTTAATGTTCACCTGCAAAAGTAATATAACATTACATTCAGCGCATCAGTGGGACTGGAGTGCAACCATGATGCCCAGCGTCGCAATTCTCTGAACCCTTGTCAGCAGTAGTCATTGATTAAGCTACTAACCTTTTGTTGGCATGCCCGGGCTTAATATTTACGTCTGCACACTTTATATTGTGCATTGTTGCGCTCGTTCTAATATAAATTTTTTTTTTGCTCAACAACGCGATTCTACTGTCACCTCTTCTACTTCCATCATTCCGTCGTCGGACACGTTGCTACTGACTCTAGTGTTGCCATATATGCAGCCTTCTTGGGGTGATTTCTTATAACGAAGTGAAATTTTTCCGCCAGTTTCCATTGAAAATTTAAGCCATTAATAATGATTGCAAATATGCTTGGCCAAAAGTTTTTGGCACAAATTACTATCCAGGTAGGAGCAAATCTATCCAAAGACGATGTAGAAGTAGGTGGAGATAACAACACAAACATCTTTTACAAACCACCTTTGGGCAAATTTGCTGCATCTCCTATGTGGATAATTATATGTGCCAATATCTCTGGGACAAAAATATCATGAACGAGTTAACAACAATATAAAAAGCCGAAAAACCGACCTCTGTAACATTATGCAGGAACCATGTATATGCTTGGAACATCCATATACTTACGTGCAACCATTGGTATCTTGAATTGAAGATCTGCTGCTGTTTTGTTTATTTGTTGTCTGTCATTCTGTTGTTTTCAGAAGTTTTCAACAAACAAAACTTTAGTTGGGTCATAAAAACACACATTATAACCTATTCATCATTGTGTTTCAAACATGTTATATTGAATATCAAACACGACGTGTTTGGGTACAAGTATAGTATATTTGCGACAAGCTACAAACACGTTATATTTGCATCCAAACAACAAAAAAATACAGATTTTTCAGCGCGTATGTTTGGAACAACCATATACTTACGTGCAACCATTGGTTTCTTGAATTGAAGATCTGCTGCGTTTTTGTTTCTTTGTTGTCTGACACGTATTTGTTTTCAGCAGTTTTCAACAAACAAAGCCTTATTTAGGTCACAAAAACATACTTAATATTGGATATCAAACACAATGTGTTTTGGGCACAAGAGTACTATATTTGTGACGGGCTAGAATCATGTTATATTTGCATCCAATAGATAGATTTTTCACCGCGTGGGATTTGAAATTGTCGAGAGGAGGGGTGTTCTGCACAAGGAGTTGCATTTGATGTGAATCCGTCGGCAGCTTTACGTTGTTACATTTACGCCGATAGTTTGTGCAAGTGTTTTTCATTGCGCATAAATCGAACCAGTTTGTTGTATCCATGGGGTAATATTACAAACCCAAATAAAACGACTAATACTTAATCGTTACTAACAACCTGTTAATCATATTGATCACCAACTCTTTTCCGTAAGTTGCCTACGGATTGATTAATTATTTAATTACTCCTCTATACATCAATAAAACATTTAGGAAACGACTATAGAACAGCTTTGGATACAAAATAAAAAAAAATATATATTTAAAAAAAACACAAATAAAAAAATCTCCGTATATATTTTAGGATCTATTAAGTGTACAAGGAAAAAAATTCAACGGAAAGTAACAAAATACTGTATATGTAAATTTTTCTGTAGACTAAAAAAGACTTAAGCAATTGTCGCCAGGACGTTAAATATAAACAATATTTATAAAAAAAAAACCAAAAAAAAAAAACAATAGAAAAGAAATAGAAATTTATAAATGTCTGTTTAGAGAGCATTAAATGTTTGGGCTTTACCGGAAATTTAAGAAAACAAAAAAAAAACAAAATCTTATATATATAATATACACCCACAAAAAGGATTAATACAAATCCTTGGAAAAATAGCCCCTACGCAAATGTATTAAAGGGGGCAAAAAATAAAATAGATTAAATTGTAGAAAAAATAATAAAATATAACACAAAAAAATCATGGCATAAAACAAAAAGAAAAAGAAAACCAAATGATTGTGTGGATAAAACACAACAAACCTAAAACAAAGAAAAAAACAACAAATTTGTAGCCAAATAGACTTAATAAATATTTTATATGTTTTCACCCAAACAAAGAAAAATAATTCAAAACTTAAGAAAAATGACGCCAAAATAAGCAGAACTAACATCAACAACATAAAACACATTCACACTAAGATGAATTGATTAAATATAAATGATAATATAAAAAAGTCACATGAATACTTAAAATCGTAATACGCAAACAATTACTCCGACAATCAGTGTTTTCTATTTAAAACCCAAAAACGAAAACAAAAATTAAAAATTCTTAACGATTCCACTTGAAAACAAATAAACATTAACATCATTTTCTGAAAACAATTACTTTTTTGTTTAAATTTTTACAGGACAAATGAACAGGCAATTAAAAAATACATTGATTCAGTAACAATTTTAAACGGTTTAACAATTTGCTTAAGACAAAATTAATTACAAATACCAAAGCATTGTTAAAGGCGTGAAAATAATACCAGTTTCAATTCCCAGTAACTGTGGCATACATTTAGGGGCAATTGTTTAACCGTTTGACGCGTTCATTAACCGCTCTCAATACCACACCAGTATTTGGACTTTTTAATTGCCTACAACATTTCTTTTGCATCGACACACGGGAAGCAGTCAGTAACCCTTCCACGAGTTCAAAATGTTTACATATAATTGCTCAATAAATCAAACAAAAGGATATAAAACAAATTCAAACGGGCGTAGGGACCAAACCAAAATCAGTGCGTACAACTTCAGTTGCAAGGATATTTGCGCAAAAATAAATCGCATGAGTTTTTTCTTTTCTTGTTAAATCAAATAGAAAAGGGGTTTTTTAACAAAATGCAACAACAAGAACAACAACACAATTGTAAACATTTATCAATTATTAACCACGCCTAATAACGATTACGATTAATAAAACAAAACAAATCAAATAACGAAACAAACAAAACCCAAAAATTATAAAAACAAAATAATAATAACAAAATACAATTACAAAATAATCAGCCTGCCTTTAATTAATGTGTTCATTGAATGAAAATTAATTGGTTTTTTTCTTTCGAAAAAATAGGACAAAAACTGCAAATAAACAAAAATATCAATCGAGAATAAAGTGTGAAAGAGAATTGCAATTAAAATTGAACTCGTTCAGGATAACAACAACAGCAACAACAAAAACGCAGAAAGCAACTCACAATCATTATGATTTAATTGATCTAAAGACATTTTAAGTTAATTATTCGTTATTATTGCACTCACTTCCACAAGGGTTAGAAGGTGAGGCGTCCTGCCTCCCAAGCTAAGTTCACAAATAATGTGAAATTATCACTGTGCTGCTAGTCAAAACGTTTAATGGAAACAGCGGGGAAATTATAGTGTGTGAAATTCCCAACAACCATTATACACTACAATCATTATAAGGGTGTCCCAAAATTCACGCAAATTTAAATATAAATTAAAATTTTCTGGGGATGCAGGACATGTGGCACCGTCTGGTGAAACCACATGTCGTCTACATCCATATCATCCAATTTGTGAGCAGCAAAACTACATTGACATCACGCGACAGAGCACCATTAACTACTACTGTTGATCAGTCCCATTTTCGAAGAAAAATGGAAAAATGATGGCCCCAGCCCAAATCTACACAAAACAGTGACACGTTGGGTTTATTTCTGAACACACAAACAGTGACACATTGAGTTTGCTTCTGAACAATCACTCTTGCATTTTCCGAACAACAAATGCGACAATTTTGCCGATTAACGAAGCGATCGAGAAGAAACCTGATCGCTCATCGCAGCAGATGATATAGATCGAAACCTCTTCATTATTTTTAAAATAATTCAGTTCATTTATTCAGTCTATGGACAATAGTTCCTTACAGATTCCTTATTCCGTAGCGATTCCTAGCGATTTCCTTATTCCCGCTACAATATTCAAGTTCAAAAAAAATATTTCCCAACAATGAAAACGCGTTGTTCTTTCATTTTTCATTTCATTTTTAATAACCGTCAACTGTCAGCTGTCACGCTCTCTTATTTATTCAACAGCGAAACGAAACTGAATGCATTTTCGGACACCCTTTACAGTCATTCATCAATAAAATTGTCAGATGCTGTGTATAAGAATCTTGGTTTTAACCAGAATTTTAAAATTTTCTACAAAAATATTATTTTTCCTCCGGAAATTCAGCCATCCATGAAATATTCTATGGAATATATTCTAAGAAGTTAACAAACTCTACCCAGCCGTGGTTTGGTCATAGATTTGCAAAAACTCATTGCAAATGCATTAACCGGTAATGTAGCACACATGATGCATTACTTTTTGCCTAAATGTAATGCAAACAGGATGATTAGAGTTTTCAACTATAATGATGGTTTCATAGAAATTATGCTGGTAAATTATTTTACTTACAGTGTTAGTTTTACAGGATTTAATGGTCTATAACTTGCACCTAATTGTCGGTGGTGCAATGCTTAGTGTGCGCTCCTCTTGTACATGAGATCCAGGGTTCGAACCCTGCTCTGACCACCTTAAAATTTCTTTCGGCGGCGGTCACCTCGCATAGTGACGGCGACACTATCGACTACCTAGCCATAACCAAGCTTCTCAAAATATCGTTGGGAACCGGTGTAAAACTGTAGATCCCAATCAGTAAGTGAAAACAGGAAAGCGCACTGCTCAGTGATTGTGAGAAGCTCTCCCCTATCCCTTCATGGGATGTAATGGGAAACCATTTATTTATTTTTAATTGTAGTTAATTAGAAGATCAGAAGGTCTTTAAAAAGCCCAAGCAATTTAATGTTTTTTGTCGGCACGTCAACTACGAACGGTCCCTTGTATTTTCATTCCCAGAACATCAAGGGCACATGACTCTTCTACAGAATTTGTATTTGCCCCATGGAGAGGGCCCCATGGGGCGGACCCCATGTGGAACCCATACACATCGCCGTGGGGAATGGTTAATAAACGTTTACCCAATACCCACAGGGTATGGAGAAAATAATGGGTCGCTACCCAAAGCGATGGGGAATTACCCATCGCGATTAATCATTACCGACAGGGTATGGGGAAATAATGGTTAGTTCCCCACGACGATGTGGCATTACTCATCACGATTATCCATTACATATGGGAAGTGGCTTGACGGCCTTTACCCATTACCCACGGCGATTGGTAATGAGTTCCCCTTCCCCTTACCACCCCTTTTTTGATCGAAGATATAAATTAGAAAAACATTTTTGCAAGGGGTTTTCATAAAGTGGTCAAATTCGTTGAAAGAATTTTTTTTATCAAAAAATCGCGAAAATCGAAGAATAATTCGTTTTAAATATTATTATGTTTTGGGGGGAAATACCCATATGTTTCCACGTAAAATCATACATGTTTGCCAGTAAACATGATGCTGTTTACATTTAAACACAAGTGAGTTTGGGTCTTGCAAACATATTAATGTTTGAAATGTTTTCCAAACATATACATGGTTCCTGCGTACATACCGAAACCATGGTTCCTGCAGTATATCCGGTCTCGGACAACCGCGGGGGGTCAGGGACCTTACAAAACGAAGAGAACATATTTCGCCAACCAGTTCGATCCTCTGCTTTATTTCTCCAGTTGGCAATATCAAGTGTACGCAGGGATTCATCAACCTGATCCCTCCAGCGGAGTCTTGGTCTTCCTATTTTTCGTCTTCCTTCGAGTTCGGTTTCGAAAACCCTTCGTGCTGGTTCGTCTTCATCCATTCTACTGACATGGCCTAGCCAGCGCAATCGCGTTATCTTGATCCGCTTAACTATGTCAATGTCAGGATTAAGCTCATACAGTTCATGATTCATGCGTCGCCGATACTCGCCGTTGTGCACTATAGGTCCATAAATTTTTCGGAGTATTTTTCTCTCGAAGACTCCTACAGATGTTTCGTCTGCTTGCGATAGGACCCAGGATTCTGCGCCATAAAGCAAGACAGGTTGCACGAGAGTCTGATACAGCTGGACTTTTGTTACTCGAGAGAGGGCTTTATTCCAAAAGTGCTTGCTTAGCCCAAAATAACATCCATTCGCAAGCACAATTCTCGCATGATTTCAAGGCTGACGTTGTTGTTTTTGTTCGCGGCAGATCCGAGGTATTTAAATTCGTCCACTACCTCGAAGTTATAACGGTTATCAACGTTCACGCTTTGGTCTAATCGCATGGAGGCCCTGTTCGTTGAAACCTTTAATTTTGTCAGAATATGTTTGGGAGAAAATGATAGAGAGGCCGTTATTTTTCAGCGCGTATGGATAATTTTTAAAAAAATAAAATAAAACGGCAAAATAAGAAAATCACTAAAATTAACAAATGGCTATATGCGTCCAATTGCGAAAATAATAAATATTTTTTGCTTCCATAGGAGGCTTTAACGACTGGATGTCTTTAATCTTTCGATTCAACGCTCCGTTTCCGATATATAGCTATAAAAGCGTTTTAGGGCTATTTTATTCGAAACATTTTAATTTTTGCGAAATTTTTAACGAGAGATGGCGTATTATAGAAAATCGATAGTTCAAAATCCATAGGTTAAAAAATTATTAATTTTGCGATTCATTTCCGAGTTATAGACATTTTTTTACTTTAGCGATTTTCTTATTTTGGCGATTTCTTTGGAAAATTTTTTGTATTTTCGATTGGATTGGAGTTGTATAAATTGTTTTATTTAGCGACTTTCTAATTTGGGCGACTTTAAAAAAAAAATACGAATTGGACCACTTTATGAAAAATCCTTAGAATGTCCCAAAAATTAGTTATTTTTTCGATTAGTTGCTTCGTTTCCGAGATATAGACATTTGTTATAATTTTTTCATATTTTCGATCAATAATGAGAATGGGTTACCCATCGCCGTGGGTAATGGGTAAAGGACACCTACCCATTCCCCAAGTATAATGGGTAATCGTGATGAGTAATTCCCCATCGCCGTGTGTAACTGCCCATTATTTTCCCCATTAAAAAAATAAATGGTTTCCCATTACATCCCATGAAGGGACAGGGGAGAACTTCTTACAACCACTGAGCTGTGCGCTTTCCAGTTTTCACTCACTGATTGGGACCTACAGTTTTACACCGATTCCGAACGGTATTTTGAGAAGCTTTTTCATGGCTATATACTCGATAGTGTCGCCGTCACTATGCGAGGTGCCCGCCGCCGAAAGAAATTTGAAGGTGGTCAGAGCAGGGTTTGAACCCAGGATCTCATGTACAAGAGCCGCGCACACTAACCATTGCACCACCGACGGCCACATTACCCAGGGGGTAATCGTGATGGGTAATTCCTAATTATCGTGGTACACATTTTTTTCCCCATACCACGACAATAATAATGGTTTAGCCAGGGTAACCCGGGGTAACCCATTTGCCACGAACTACGAACCCTGCTCTTCTTCATCTACATTTTGCATTGGTGACTGTGTCAAATCCATGGATCGTTTGTGCATCAACAGACAACATCTTAAACATATTAAGACCAGATCCTTGTTCTGTAACGCGTTCTTCACCTGCCTCCTAGGGCAACGACAAAGCAAGGGCTTCGATCGAATGAATAAAAGTGGCTTAGATTACTGCTACGAACGAAAAAGTATATATCGTATGTATGTATGTATGTATAATTTTCAATTCTGGACAAATGGTATTCCACGAAGATCAGGAATAGAGAAAGAGAGAGCACGTTGGATCCTTATCGCACCACTGCGTTCAAAGTATGATCTTTGGATAAAATTTCAACGATAACAACACGTAGAGTGCAACCTCTGAAAATTGAGCGAAGACATTACAGATACCAAAGGCTCCAAACTTTGATAACAGTTCACCGTGCTAGACTCTACCGAACGGTTTGAATATATCCAAAGCCACCACCTCACTTTCATCAAGTTTGTGAATACATCGACTCCATTGTCCCGTAAGGAAAGCCATCAGGTTTACTGTGAAGTGGATTGTACGTAAGGTAAAGTACGTAACTTTTCATTATATCAACGTAAGCATATTAACGAAAGTGGTTCATTGATACAACGATCGTTTCCTCTTTCAGCTTAGAAAATCTCTAAATATGTGAAGACGTTGGAGATAAAGCTAGGTATTCAGATCTTGCGAAATTTTCGCAAGAAATTTTGTCATTAATCTCTAAATGGAAAGTTTTGTTGCGGAGAGTTACCACCTGTCTTGGATTTAAATTGCAAATATTTCATTATTATTATTTTTAACTCGTGTGGTATTAATTTAGTTAATTGACGGATGTCCGAGGAACACATACCATGGAAGTATCGATAGAACAGTGTCACACAACCCACATTTCGACGAAGCTCAAGGGAGGGTAATACCCTAATGTTCCCTATCAACACCATCGTTCTCCTCTGGGCATGGTCGAGAAGCACCTGCCCATATATGGGAGTCTTTGGCCTGATGGAGGTGGTGTAGATATTCAGAAGATTAGAGGGAGTGAAGTATTTCTTGCACCGCCTTAAAAAGCCTAGTCACTTGAATGCATCTTTCCACACTTCAAATACATGTTTTGTCCAATGAACATCACATTGTATTTTCATGCCCAGAACATCAAGAGCGTCTGATTCATCAATATCCATACCGTCCATAGACAATGACGACACACCTGGGTCAGCAATCCAATTATGCGACAACAAACAACACTGGATTTAACCGCATTCGACCCCATTCTACAATGGACACCAGATCCCGACCGAGTGTTTCATTCATCGTCCGGCGTTTGACTTCAATCTCTTGAAGACTTGACCTACGGTCGTATGAATAAGAATGACAAAGATTATTGTCTTCCGCAAAAGAATACATAGGATTCAAAGTCTGACCCAGGAGATCGTCAATAAAAATAAGAAAAAGAGAAAGAGAAAGAGAAAGAGAAAGAGAAAGAGAAAGAGAAAGAGAAAGAGAAAGAGAAAGAGAAAGAGAAAGAGAAAGAGAAAGAGAAAGAGAAAGAGAAAGAGAAAGAGAAAGAGAAAGAGAAAGAGAAAGAGAAAGAGAAAGAGAAAGAGAAAGAGAAAGAAAAAGAGAAAGAGAAAGAGCAGAGCCCTGTAGTACACTTGCAGTCAATTTATGCAAATTATGATGAAACCCCATCTACAACAACTCGAATAGTGCGATCTCTGAGAAAACTCGATATAAATCGAGTGAAGTTATCACCGACACCAAAAGCAGCGAGCTTTGAAAAGAATGCATTGTGCCGTACTCTGCCAAACGCTTTGGAAATATCAAGAGAGAATCAGGTCTCCAGTAGATCTTATTCTACGGAAGCAAAATTGCAAAATCCTGTCGTTGCAACCGACTTAAGTCAAATTCAATTATTGCGACCAAAGTTATACCAAATTCGATAGTTGCATCCGAATTAATGCCAAAATTCGGTTGTTTTACCTGAATTGATGCCTCAGTCCGTTGTTGCAACCGAATTTGGTGCCAATTTCGGTTAATAAATCCGAATTAATACCAAATTCTGTGGTGGCAACCGAAAGTATAGAAAATTTTGTTTATGTAATGAATGTCTATGAATGAAAGTTTATGTAACCGAATTAATTATGAATCCGATGTTTTTTCAATCGAATTTCAGCTGTATCATCCGAATCATCATCCGAAGTTGCAGTTGCTACAACCTCTTTTCAAATTATTTGTTTTCCCAGTCCACTATCTATCTTAGATCCATCTGTAAAAAGTCTATGTCAAAAACCTGCAACGGTGAGTGGTTTCTCCACTCCTCTGTATGCGGTATGATTGTTCTGAAGTTTTTACGGAAGTTTCGTTTTGGAGTAGCATTGTCCATTGTTTCAGATATAACCCCAATAGGCAAAATGCATAGAATTCAACAATGCCCATAGCTTCGTTAGATTTGCAATTCAGCTCTCTAAGCCGAAGAGCACTTTCGGTGCCAACACTCTTAAAAAACTGTTCAATCGGAAGTAAATTCAGAATCGTATTGAGAGCAGCAGAGGGGCACGTTCGTAATGCAACTTTCACGCTAACGCCTGATATTCTCTGTACTGTTGACAGTTTTCTATATTTCTCCAACGCCTGCTACCATATCCGATACGCCGTAGATCAGAATGGGCCTAAGCACCGCAGTACCATCCTTGAATTTAGATCCCATGTTTTCCCAAATGTTTCCTTGCAAGCGTAGAAGGCGTTTTGCGCCTTCTTAACTCTGTTTTCAATGTTAGGTTTCCAGCCGAGTTTCGGATCCAGAATTACATCCTGATACTTCGCCCTATTCAACAACTCTAGTTGTTTACCCATTAGTGAGGGTAAACGATATTGGGGAATAGCACGCCTATTCGTGAATATTAACCGATCAGTTGTATCCGAGTTCACAACCATATTTTCCCCCTAAAATTTCCGATTCTTATCATGTCTGACAGTTAAACATCTATATATCGATATCCAACATTGCATTATACTACAGCACTGTTCACACTTCTAGCACACCATCACATTTCTTTCAAAACCTCAAATCAACATCAATTTGACGAAATGAACATGTTTGCGTATTAAAACAACAAATAAGAAGTATTTAATTTTAAGGCGATCCCCAAGAAATAAGACATTTATTTTGAAAAGAACAAGAAAAACAAACCAGGAACACACGATGAAAAAAAAAACATAAATGATAACGAAACAAATAACAAAACAAAATTAAGCGTAGATAGATGTATTCGTAATTTGTAATTCATTTAGACTTTAGGAAAACAACCAATAAATAGAAGATAAAAATAATGTAAGAAAGTAATAAATGCCGCAAATTGTTTAGCAATTCGCCACGAACAAGTTCAAAAGGTCAGGAGTAATCATGCCAAAGATCATCATCATTGTTTTTAGGCCATAACATGTAGGTCATGCAAAACTCTCTCTTGGTTAAAATGTACAAGTCAAATCATTTGCTGGCAAAGAATTAAATTGTTTCACCAACAACTGCCATCCAATTCTTGGGAGAGGAAACAAATCCATGCATATGTTTGCATTGTAATAGGGAAGAGAGATAAGCCAAAAAGTAATAACATGCACAGTGGTTTGGAAATTCTCTTTGGGGGAATATATTTATATCTATACTAAACATCAGGAATGTTAACACTTTCTGGATGAATCATGGAGAAAGTTTTCAGGAAATGTTTAAAATATTAACAACAATTTTGAAATGGGGTTAATTCCAAAATATTAAACCAACTACAATTTTATATGCAGCATCTTCAGATTTGGTTGCTTCTTCAGACTCATATCTGTAGTTTCTTCTCAAGTATGTCAATATTTATAATGTTTTAGATTAAAATTCGAGTTTGTTTTAGATTAGAATTCGAGGTAGTTCGTGTCGAAGTTGACCTTCTGACAGAAAGTTGGTGTATTATCTTTCAATTGGTTTGACTGTTTCCATGTAACTACAAATATTTCCCCATTTATATACAAACCAAACATTATAGTTTCGCAAACCACTGTGCAACCGTAAACCACTTAAACACAATATCATTATCATGCAACCTCAACATCACACAAACTTGAAGCTAAATGTTCTACGGTCTTTGAAAATCGCTCAGAACGAACAAGACATGAAGAAACCCGAAACAATATAAGAAAAGAAAATTAATGAATTTTAATAAATAATTTAAGAGAAAAGAAGAAGAGTAAAGAAAAACCTTAAAAACCAACAAAACCAAATTGTATGTAAAGTCTATGTTTAATTGTCGTTGTCGTCGTCGTCGTCGTCATTGTTGTATCGTCGTCTTTCATCAGCAGCAGCAACATACGTGTTGTCGTTGTTGCCGTCGCCGCCACCATCACACCGTCGCCGTCTTCGTCGTAATTGTAATTGTTGTTTGTCGTCATCGTCAATGTATTTTTGCGTGTCGTTGATGTCAATCATTACGTCGTATTGTTACAAAATAAACTCTTATGTATTTTGTATAACTGTGTATTTGTATTTGTACACTAACACTAACAGAAACACGTCACAATCACTTCAACTCCTACTACAACTACAGCAACACTAATACAACCACCATTACCACCTTAGCTCAGAGTAAAAGCAACAAAACAACCAAACCGAAGAAACCAACCTGCAACAAAGATAAACGCTTAAAGATAAATAAATATGATAGATAAAATAGATAAATCAAAAACGACAGAGGGAGGAATTACATATTCACGAGAATTTACAGTGCGGAAGAAAAGTATTGAAACAATTGACAGAAAAATATTGGAAAACCAAAAAAATTATAGTTAGCGCTTGTTTGGGTATTCACAAGTGGCCAGAATATAAATCGTTAGTGAAAAATCACTGCTTCAAAAATAAGTCCAGTTTAAACATTTAAGAGTTCCCTCTTTCAGTTGCAACTCTTGGTTTAACCCTTTGACGACCACAGCCAAGTATATTTGGCTGAACTACACATCTAGCCGGGCTCCAAAATAAAAGAAACTAAAACCGAAATCAGGCAAATTATGGGGACTTAGAATATTAAAAAGTTTTTCTCCGAGCAAATTATGGGAACTTAAAATATCAAAAAATTGTTCTCTGGTCGGACTTATGGGGCCCCTAGGGTCCATAAAACGGGACCACCTAGAGACATCGTAGAACCAACCAAGTGTAGGTATTCAAATGAAAGGTATTGTCCTCACGAATTTAGTGGCTATTTTTGATGTGCGATGTATGTGGACCCAGATAACCATATTTTACGATATTATATCGGGTATCGAGAAATTGAAAAAAAAATTAAAATAATTCCCTTAACAAAACCAGAAGGAACCCTTCATTTAGGAAAATCGCACGATCAGGTCCTAGGTGGACCTGTTTATTGGATCCTAGGACCTCCATAGGTTCGACCGGAGAATAATCTTTTGATTTTTGAACTTCTCCTATTTTGGACGATTTTCGGCTTTTGTTTCTTTATTGTTTTTTCGGAGCCCGGTTCGGAGAAGTGCAGTTCTGCCGTATATTTGCCTAACGGTTTTTGGCACCTATAACACACTGTGACAGTTTTAAGCTTGTAAATTCTGATGAGGTTTCTCATAGGGATCGAATATAACCGGAGATAGAGCCTACTACACAGTTATTTCCCCTATAATTTTCTAAAAATTACCTATAAAAAAATTAAATAGCAAATAAATTTGCTATATCCCCTAACTGAACAATTACACAGTGCAACATTAAAAGTCAGATTAGGTTTAGACAACAAAATTCTGAAAGCTCATGTTGGGTTTTGTTTGGGTGGCCCCGTTTTTTATAGTACTTTAAAGTTTGAAGCCTATAACCTAATTTCATTAAGATTGGAAGTGTTTCACGCGACTTATCGTATTGAGAAGCTTTTGTATGGGAGTTACTAGAATGGGCGTGGCAACCTCGCCAATTTTCTCCAGTTAAGAAGGTATTTACAGACTATTAACCAATGTTTGAGTTGAAGCTAATCACATCTACCAGAAACAAGTTTTAGAAGAAACATGTTTTTGTACTAAATGTGTCGTTTTGTATGGGAGGTAGCAGAGGTATGGGAGGTACCAAACTAAGTTTGGACAAATAATGATTACTAACATAATATCATTGTGATCGGCAAAGATTTACGGGAGTTATCTGGCCGAACAGCCAGCCGGCCGCACAACTTTTTTGTGGGAGGAACCAAATTGGGCGGGGCAAAATCATCCTTGTCTTAACCGGTGACTGGAGTTTGATGACATGAAGCCTAATATCCAATTTTATTAAGAACGGAAGTGTTTCATGCGACTTATCGTATTGACAAGCTTTTATATGGGAGGTACTAGAATGGGCGTGGCAACCTCGCCCATTTTCTTCAATTTAGTAGATATTTACTGAATATTGACCAATGTTTGAGTTGAAGCTAAACACATCTACCAGAGTAAGGTTTTAGAAGGAACATAATTACGTACTAAATGTGTCGATTTGTATGGGAGGTCAAACCGCCCATTTCCAATCACAAACTAACCTTGGACAAATAATTGTCACTGACAAAATTTCGCTGCAAATCGATAGAGATTTACGGCAGGTATCGTAGCTTTGTAAGAGGGAAATGGTATTAGAAGTCTTTCAAACATACTTTATTTAGCAAAGTAGTAAGAAAATCGAAATTAAATGAAATCAAACATGCGGAAATATGCGTGACTCACTCGAAAATAGTGCTCACGCACACTGACTCACGCAAAGATTTTTGCGCTACTCATTTTCGTGAGCATAGGTTGGTCCTATTCAAATTCTAGCTGTGAGAAGCTTTCCCCAATACCTCCATGGGATGTAATGGGAAATGTTTTTTTTCTATGGGCGGAGCAACGCCCTTCAGACAATTCAAAACCTAGTACTGTTAGAACCAATTCCCTTTGGAGTAGTGAACCACGGTAACAACGTCAAAAGCATCGACTCAATAGATAGACATTCCGCTTTCTATAAAGGGGCATGACACCACCAATTTTTCACATAAAACGCATTTACCTCTACACACGTAGGATATCTAACATCTAGTGAAATATCTTGAGTGCAATGACCTTCTTAAAGATCGACAGTATGGCTTCCGTAGAATGAGATCTACTGGAGACCTGATGGCGTTCCTTTCGGAACAGTGGAATCGATCCATCCACTGCCTTGGTGAGAGTAAAGTAGTAGCTCTTGATATTTCCAAGACCTCTGACAGAGTATGGCACGATGCACTCTTGTCAAAGCTCGCTGCTTTTGGTGTGGGTGATAACTTCACTCGATTTACATCGAGTTTTCTCAGAGATCGAACTATACGAGTTGTTGTAGATGTGGTTTCATCCGATGAGCATAAATTGACTGCAGGTGTACCACAGGGCTCTGCTCTTTCTCCTTCTCTTTTTCTTATTTTCATTGTCGATCTCCTGGGTCAGACTGTGAATCCAATCTACTCATTTGCGGATGACAGTAATCTCTGTCATTCTTATTCATTCGACCGTAGGCCAAGTCTTCAAGAGATTGAAGTTAAACGCCGGACGATGAATGAAACACTCGGCCGGGATCTGGTCTCCATTGTCGAATGGGGCCGAATGAAGAGAGTAGATTTTAATGCGGGTAAGACCCAGTGTTATTTTTTGTCGCATAATTGGATTGCTGACCCAGGTGTGTCGTCATTGTCTATGGACGGTATGGATATTGATGAACCAGACGCTCTTGATGTTCTGGGCATGAAAATACAATGTGATGCTCATTGGGCAAAACATGTATTTGAAGTGTCGAAGATGCATTCAAGTGACTAGGCTTTTTAAGGCGGTGCAAGAAATACTTCACTCCATCTGATCTTCTCAATATCTACACCACCTACATCAGGCCGAAGATGGAATATAACTCCCATATATGGGCAGGTGCTCCTAGGACATCTTTGGAGCTTCTCGACCGTGTCCAGAGGAGAGCGATGGTGTTGATAGGGGACAGTAGGGTATCTAACTCTATTGTCTCCCTTGAGCATTGTCGAAATGTGGGTTGCGTGTCGCTGTTCTATCGATATTTTCACGGTACATGTTCCTCGGACATCCGTTAACTCATGCCAGACGTGAGGATATTTAGCCGAAGCACGCGGCTTTCCAGGAACTCTCATCCGTTTTTTATCGAGTGGCCGGTTGATCGCCCTACACACTATAGAGAAAATTCGTTCTTCAGCCGTACAGTCCGTATGTGGAATATACTTACGGCTAGTGAATTTCCTACCAATTGTGACATACAAAGATTCAAGCAAATTTCAATAGACACTACTCCCTCTTTCCACCCTCCACGACCTCATTTTTCCTTCGCCAACACAATGCACTGCATTTATAGGCGGCATCTCCTGAGTGTTGGTTTGATAAAAAAATAATAATAACATCCACAACCCTTAAATAATATCTGAGATGTGACTTTTTAAATTCGTTTGTTCCATGGACGCTGACACAAACCTGATTTTTTAGTATTATTTCAGACCACGCCCACTTATAGGGTGACACAATGGCACTACGATTTTTTTGACTAACATCCTAAAACCCTGGTTATCTGATAATTAAATTATAAATTTTGAAACCTTCAGCAGCCTGTATGCACAATTTCGATATGTTCATCTTTTACCAAATCAGGATCTAAAATTCAAAAATAGCAAACGCCACCAAGCATGTAGTCCTCTCTCCTCTGTCGTTACAATATCGTACTAATAAAACAGAAAAGAAAAACACAAATAATTTCTCATTTTCGGATAAACAAACAAACAAACAACAACAACAGTAGTTGTAAATGAAAATATAAAATTTTCAATATTTTAAGTTTCAATTTTGTAGGAAACGCAAAAAACAATAAAAACTAAAAATAATCGTCGTGGTTTCATTTGCGAATCGTACAAAAACTCGTAACAGAAAAGTTTACTTTTTCGTATTTTTTTGTTTGTTTATTTTTTTCATAATTTATTCATCAAATGCATTGTTTTAAATACAAAAAAGAAAAAAAAAATAACAATAAATTTAAACAAAACAAAATACAAAAAATTAAGTGGATAAAGAAAAACTGATGAAAACAAAAACAAAACAAAACTCATGTATGTACGTCTAGTTAAGTAGTTAATTTTAAGTAAAAATTGTATTAGTAAATTTGTAATTGATTTTTTTAGAGAATATTTTTTAAAAATAAATGTTATAGTTTAGTTTGTGATTGATTTTTAGCAATTGCAGAACAGTGTTTTTATTGGGTTGATTTGAAATGATGAAAACGCGAGTTTTGTATAAAAATATCGCAAGGACGAAATTCTTACACATTGAATATTGCACAGTTATCAGAGTAGTATTCATTACTAACGTTACAAACTGTGCCAATCAACTACTTTGCTTTTAGCTACATACTTACTTACATAGGTGATCTCTGTGGGGTGAAAGACCTTACAATATGAGGATAACATGTTTCTCCCACCGATTACTTCTTTAGCTTTTCTCCTCCAGCAAGCTCTCGCTGGCAACCTTCCACCTGATCTTTGCAGTGAAGAATGCCTTTCACACTGGTTTATTCTGTTCCATTCTACTAACATGGCCTAGCCAGCGTAAACGAGCTATGGCGATTCGAATGACTATGTCGATGACGGGACACAGATTATACAGCTCGTGGTCCATCCGTCGTCGATACACGACGACCTTTATCAAAGCAGCATATATTTTTCGGAGAATTTTTCCCTTAAAGACTCCCAGTGATATTTATTCTGCATGTGATATGACCCAGGATTCTGCGCCATAAAGCCCTGTATTCTTTGAAAACAATAAATTTTTTAATAAAATTTTTGATTCGTTACTGATAACACGGTGCTACAAAATATTAAATTTTTTTTACTATTTAGGAAACAATTTGTTTCTAATTTTTCGACCTTTAAGCAAAAACATTATCTCCTAAAAAGTCATCAAGATGAATTAAATTATATAATTTACAATTTAAGCAGGTTTTTGGATAATGAAAAATTGAACAATTTTTTAAAATATGAGGACATAACTGCGGAAAAATTAATGAGAAAAGAAAAACTGGTACATAAGAAGAAGTTTGATAATTGCGTTAATTTGCAGAAGAGAGAATTAGGAATTAAATTTAATAGAAAATGGTTTGTTAATAAAACTGGTATAGATATCCCAGAAGATGTACAGTGGATTTTGTCTTTAGGACAAAAACACGCACTCCCGGTTAATAGAGAAGAGTTTCCAATGCTTAAGGTAATATCAGAAGGAGAAGATTTAATAGAAACTATTGAGAACAAAGAGGAACAAGAAATAGCAAGGTCAAATTTTGTGACAGTAATTGATAATCATATAAACAAAATGACATTAAATAGTAGAGACAAATTTACAATAAATAAAGTGAATAATAGTCTAAAGTTTCTTAAACATAATAGGGAAATAATGATTTTAAACGCAGATAAGGGAAACACGACTGTAGCAATTAATAAATTAACGACTGTAGCAATTAATAAATTAATTAGATATTAAATTAATATCTAGAATTCAAAATATTTTAAGCGATAGTACAACTTTTCAAGTATTGGATAAGGATCCAACAAGCAGATTTCAGAAACTTAACAATAATTTTATTGAGGAACTTTTTAAATTAAATATGATAACATCAGTAGATAAGGTGAGACTAAAAACTACAGTAGCGGTTGTACCAAGATTATATGGTTTACCTAAAATACATAAGGAAAATTTTCCATTACGACCAATTTGTTCATCAATAAATTCACCTTCACACAATTTATGCAAATACATAGTAAATTTCCTTAAAAAATTAACAGAAAATTCTAAATATAATGTTAGCAATTCGGTACAATTTAAAGATAAATTGAGGGGTCTTTCGATTGAAAATAATGAAAAATTAATATCACTGGATGTTGTGTCGTTGTTTCCTAGTATTCCAGTTGATTTGGCCATTACAATTATTGAAGAAAATTGGAACAAGATTTCAGAGTTAACAAATATGAATAAAAATTTATTCATGCAAATTATAAAATTCTGCATTGTTGATAATAGATATTTTCAATATGATGAGAAAATATATACACAACTAAAAGGACTTCCTATGGGTTTTCCAGCATCTCCAATAATATCAGATATCGTAATGGAAAAATTATTAGATACATGTTTAGAACAATTGACAGTAAAACCTAAAATAATAACAAAATATGTTGATGACTTATTTTGTATAGTGAAAGAGAATGAGATTGACATTTTATTGACAACTTTAAACTCATTTGATCAAAGCATCAAATTTACTATTGAAAATGAAGGGAATTCTTCAATTTCATATTTGGACACATTGGTGATAAGGAAGGGCAATGAATTATTAATAGATTGGTATCTAAAACCAACTTCCTCAGGTAGAATTATAAATTATTTTTCAAAACACCCAAAGAGAATTATTATTAACACAGCCAAAAATCTAATAGATAGAGTATTAAAAATAAGTGATAATAGATTCCATAAGAAAAATAAGGAAATAATTAGAAATATATTAGTAGATAATAGTTTTCCTAATAAACTCATTTGCAAATTGTTAAGACAATACGATATTAGAAAATCACGCAATGGAGATGAAATTTTAGAACCAAAAGTTTATAAATCATTAACTTATGTACCTGGGTTTTCGGAAAGGATAGAAAACTCAAACATATATAACAAAAGGGAATATAAAATGGCACATAGGATAAATAATAATGTTGGAAGATTATTTACAAAAACTAAAGATAGAATAAAAAAATCAGATAGGTCAAATTTAGTATATAAAATACCATGTGGTGGTAATGATATTGAACAATGTGAGAAAGTATATGTCGGAACAACAGGGACAAAATTAAAAACGAGAATAGCAGGACACAGACATGACCAAAAGTATAGGAATTATAATTCAACAACGAAAACAGCGTTATCAACTCACTGTAGAGATTTCAATCACTATCCAGATTTCGAAAATACATCTATTTTAAACACAGACAATTATAAAAAACGTAGATATATGTTAGAAATGTTACAGATTAATAATGTTCCATTGGAAAAAAGAATAAATTTTAAAGCAGACACAGATAACTTAGCTCAAAATTATAGATGTTTATTAAATAAAAATAAAAATATTAATAACAGGGGAAATTAAAACAAAGGTCGCGAATTTTTGCGGTCTCGCGGTTTTATTTTTAACTATTTACGAAATTTGTAGAGTTTATTATCAAGTTTGCAATATCCTGAAATTTTGCAATGTTTGCATTGTTAGCGATTTTGTAAGCTTTCTTACTCTTTACAGCTTTGGCGATTTTTAAGTAATGTTGGAGATCGTTGTCATACTAGGGTTGGCAAGGTTTTGCGGATTTTCGCGAATTTAACGGAATTTTTGCCATTTCTTTTGGTTTTAGTGATTATTAGGGTTTTGTAGCTTATTTAAAATTTTGTAATTTTTCGCTAATTTTCGCAAGTTTTTAACAGTTTTCGCGATTTGATAACAGTTTTCGCGATTTCGAAATATCGAGAGAAAAAAGAGAAAAAACAAAAAGTTTTATAAAATCAGAAGTGACCTTAAGCTTGAATAATTAGTCAAGAATATTTAGGAAACATTCATCATTAACAAAAATTACATTAGGTATCAGGGGACACCCGGTTGGAACGAAGTTCCTCTCGCTATATATTATGAACTAGTTAGTTCCAACACGGCTAAGACGCCCGTTGAAAAATACGATAATTTAAATGGATCTTTAAGAAAAGATACTTTTTGTAAAATGATAATATTTGTTTAAGAAAATTTTTTTTTTATATAAGTAGAATATAATTTATTTAAAAAAAGTATATTTTTAGGTCCTTTTTGCAAGGAACCAAAAGGGTCCTATTTTAAAGAGTGGTACTTTTATATTAAAAGCTAATGTTTTTTTAAGAAAAGGAATTTTTTTTACCAAGAAGTACTTTCTTAAGAACAGGTACTTTTTAAAGAAGTGGTACTCTTTTTAGGACAAGTTATTTTTTTAAGAAAATGTACTCATTTTCAGAAAGGCTAATGTCTCAAGAAAAGAAAAGGTATTATTTTATTTTTAAGAAAAGGTACTTTTAGGTATTTGTATTTTTGTAACAAAAGGAATTTTTTTAAGAGAAGGTATTTTTTGAAAAATGTTTTTTAAGAAATGGAAATTTTTTTAGAATTGGTCCTTTTGTCAAGAATAGGTAAATTTTTAAGAGTTGTATGAGAGTTTGATAAAGTTCGATCTTCGTTTCTCGAGAGAGAGAGTCTTATCTCTGAAGTGCTTGCCTAACCCGAAATAACACCTGTTTGTAAGCACAATTCTCCGTTTGATTTCTAAGCTGACGCTATTGTATCTGTTTACGGTAGATCCGAGGTAAATGAATTAGTCCACTAAATATTTTATCATAACATCCCATGAAGGGACTGGGGAGAGCTTCTCGCAACCAGTGAGCTGTGCGCTTTCTAGTTTTACACTCGCTGATTGGGACCTACAGTTTTACTCCGGTTCCGAACGGTATTTTGGGAAGCTTTTTCATGGCTAAGTACTCGATAGTAACGCCATCACTAAGCGAGATGACCGTCTCCAAAGAAATGTAAGGTGGTCAGAGCAGGAATCGAACCCACGTTCCTATGCACAAAAGCCGCGCACACTAACCATTGCACCACCGACGGTCACATACTGTCCACTACCTCGAAATAATAAATAATTCTGCTCGTTGCAAACATTAATTTTGTTTTGTCCTCGTTTACAGCCGAACCCACTTTTGCTGATTCCTTCTCAATACTCGAAAAAACTGCAGTAATATCTCGCAGATTCCGCCCAATGATGTCAAAATCATTAGAATATGCGAGCAGTACGTGACTTTTGCTGCTGATAGTTTTTATTCGTGTTTATTTAATGCAGCTTTTCTCACAATGATCTTCAATTAAAATGTTGAAGAGATCGTCTTGTGTGAGCCCTTGCCTCGTACTAAATGGTTCGGTGAGATCTTTACCAATCTTTACTGAGAATTTCGAGTCGGTCAGTGTCACTCTAGAAAGGCGTGTCAGCTTAGGAAATATACCAAGCTCCGACATAGCTTGGTGCAGTTTTCCCCGTATCGGACCATCGAAGGTAACCTTATAATCTACAAATAAGTGGAAGGTGTCGATTTTTTTTGCGTGGGTTTTCTCCACGATTTGTCGTAATGCGAATATTTGGTTGATAAAGGGTGTGAAGATAAATTTATCCAATAAATTTATTTATCGAAGACACAAACCACTTATACAAAATTTCTGAAATCTGGTTTTTTGTCAAAAAAAAGAAATTTAGTACAGAAAAAAAAGCCAATAAGCGTTTTAAAGTCATTTATGATGAATATAGCATATAATTAGCTTTCTATAGAAACAAATATTTTTTTCCTTCTTGAAAAAACTGATATTAGTTATTTTGTATCTAACCTGGCTCGCTCACGATAAAGGTGAACGAACTTCTAATGTCTAGCCGCCTAACACCGTAGAAGCGCATAAACAGCGCAGCCTAGATATCCAGATTCCATTTCAGATCGGAGATATAGCCCAATTTATGAAGTGGCCCATGTCATTGACAATAATAATGATCTTGAGTGCTAATACTGGGTACTACTGATAAAAGTGAATGGACTAACTATATGCTCCAAATTAGCCCCATGGGAGCACATAACATCTCCATTACAAATATATCCCATTCAGATCGGATATATAGTCAACTTTATGAAGCGATCCATGTCATTGACAGAAATAATGATTTCGAGTGCCAATATTGGACACTCCTGATAAAAGTGAATGGGCTAACTATATATTCCAAATTGTCAGAAAAAATATTTGTTTTTAAACAAAAATTATATGCTATATTCATCATAAATGGTTTTAAAGACGCTTATTGGCTCTTTTTTCTGTACTAAATTTCTTTTGTTTAACAAAAAACCAGATTTCAGAAATTTTGTATAAGTGGTTTGTGTCTTCGATAAATAAATTTATTGGATAAATGAATCTTCACATCCTTTGGTGGATAGTTGATTTTCCAGGCCTAAACCCACACTGATAAAGTCTGATCAGGTCTGCTACAAACGGCTAAAGTCTTTCGCATATTACGCTCGAGAGGGTCTTGTATGCGATGGATAAAAGAATGATTCCACGATAGTTGGTACATACACTTGGTTCGCTATGGTATGCTAAGGCTCCAATCGTCGGGCATGCATTCGTCTAGGCAGATTTTGCATATGAGCTGATGCGTGCACTATTCCAACTCATAGCTGCTAGCCGTTAGTCCATCAGCACCTGCGGCTTGGTTGTTCTTACCCCGGGAAATTGCAATTCTAACTTCGCTTTGGCTAGGAGGAGGCTGTGGACGCCATCGCATTTGCTCTACAACCTCATCTATATTGAAGTTTCCGGGGCAGGTAAGTACAGAGGGGGGTGTTTGTAGCCTATCGCAAATATACTATACTTGTACCCAAACAGATTGTGTTTACAATTCTATATAACATGTTTGAGACACAATGTTTAAGAGGTTATAATATATGTTTTTGAGACCCAAATGTGGCTTTGTTTCTTGAAAACCCATAAAAACAAAAACGAGACAGACAACAAAGAACAAAACGGTAGCAGATCATCAGTTCATGAAAACAATGTTTGCAAACATGTACCTGTTTCCTGCAATATGTTGCTGGGGCCGTTATTTTTCAGCGTGTAGGAATGTGGGTTGTGACATAGTGACAGCGGCACTATCGATTACTAAGCCCTGAAAAAGCTTATTAAAATTCCGTTCGGAAGCGGTGTAAAACACCTGGTCGCTATCAGTAAATGTAAAACTAGAAAGCGCTCAGCTCTCTGATTTTAAAAAGCTTCCCCCAGTCCCGTCATAGGACGTAATGCGAAACAATTTTGCTTTTTACGACGAAAAATGACTCAAAAAAGCAAGGGGTACCGATGAGACAGCTGTTCAAGTTAGTACTTGGAGAACAAATAGAGAATGTGCTATCAAAGAAGACTCGTTGATGGGGACTGGGTTGCGTGCTGTGATTTTCAAACTTCTGCTGCCGAGTGTCAAGCCAAAAGTCCAAACACATCAACTGGGAGTCAATTTTGCCGACTAAATCGATTAAAAAAGGGATATTCAGTGAAAAAAAATCAAAATGTAATGAAGTGTTAGAGTAAAGTTATTAGTGTAGATCCCAATTAACACGAAAATTGTTAAAATTAAAGATTGCTCTCATTCTCTATATGTTTACCTCGTAGGTCTCGGAGCTCGTTAGTACAAAAATCAACTAGTGCACACTCTTAAAGTATTACTCGGTGCAAAAAAGTGTTTGTCTCGATTTTGATGTTTGGATTTGAAAATAAATTATTAATAGTAAAATTGAAAACGGCTTTTGTTACTTTTTGATAACACAAAAACAATGGTTAAATAATGTTATTAAACTCAGTTTTATCTCCTGGAAAATTCCACCATTTCTGTGTCATCTGGAAAATATTTATAAGCTTTAAAATTCACCACTTTTATTTCACCATATAGGGGTTTTAATTATCTTTGCAATTAACCAAACGCTCTTAAAATATGAACTATTCAGACAGACTTGTACCTACTTAATGTATAATATTTTGGTCAATTTGCTGGGATACCAATGTTTGATAACATCTAGTCATCCAAGTCTTTTTTTCGTTAAAAATTTGGAATATCGACCAGAACTTGTAGAGAAATTGTACTCGGACGGGCCCAAGTGAAAATGTTTTATGCCAATCACGAATCGCAATTTTTTTTTGCCAACAGAAAGTTACGTTCAAAAACAACGCACTCTTAAACTATCATTGATACGTAGGTATTTTGTTTGATTGATATTATAGAATCTCATATCATCGACTAACAATATGTGATTCCAATACGATCATGGCAACCTAATTCAAATGGAGTTGCTCCCCTTATATCTGTCGCCTAAGGTGAGTGACTCCACAGATTCAAGTGACCATTAAGCTGAATAACTTTCATCTCCCAACACACATGAGAAAATATGTATAACAATTCATAAATTTAAAAAAAAATTATAATTATTGTAATCTATACTCGTACAAGCTTAACAATAGAATCACAATAACTTCTAGAGACCATTATAAAGTCTCAATAGAATCTCTATAATGTCTGTTGCGGTGATTGTTTGAAGTCGCTTCACATTTCACAATACGGACGTGCGGACTACAATACCTCAACCATAATATGTTAACTCCCTATACAGGTATGCAAACATTCTACAACAGAAGAGAACAAAATATGATCCCAGAACTCTTATCATTAGACAAAATGATGACGAAGAAGTGGTAATTTCTAACTGCGAGTACTAATGTATATGAATATCAAAAGCAGGGTTCGTGTTGGCATGGTCACCAAAACTGCTATGGTAGTTAGTAGAGAGTTGAGTCGAGAGTTTTTAACTCGTGTAATATTAAGCAGGAAGTAAGTCAAGTCAAGGCTACAGAGTTGTGGAAGAAGTCTTGTAGCTTATTCACGTTTGAGTTGAGAGGAACTACTTACAGGTCGAATCTTTCAGCAAGGGGCAGTTAGGATTTTTGATCATATTTCAATTGTATGAAAAGCGCACGTACCACATTGGGGGATATGAAAAAAGGGTTGCATGAATATTTACAGAGAAACGAAGCTGGTACAAAATTTGTATTTTTTGCTCAAATTTACTGGAAACGATATTGGTTTATTGGAACGAAATTCATTATCGCACGTTGCGGGATGGGGGCTAAATGAAGAACAATTAAAAAACTTTTGTTTTAACACTATTATGCTAATACCCACTATTATCAATAATATTGATTACTCTTGCTTTGGTTTGTGTCTAGACTAACTACATGTCTCCCATATGTTGGGAATTTTTTTATTTAATGGGAAGTTTTCTAGGTGCAGCCTGTAACCAATATTTAGTGCTTTATATATTGTAGTTTTGAATCCAATAGAAAGTAAATTTAGAAAAGCCAAAGTGAAAGAAGATTAAAAAAAGAGCAGTTTCTTAAATATGTGTCTTCCTAAAAAAAGGAAATTTTCTCAAAAAACTACCTATTCATATACTTAAGCAAATTACGTTTTCTTAAAAAAAATACCTCATCTTATAGAAGTTCCTTTGCTTAAAAAAACTAAATTTTCTTAAAAAAAAGTATTTTTTTTTTCTTAAAAAGTAAATTTTTTTTACAACAATTGCCTTTTCTTACAACAATTGCCTTTTCTTAAAAAACTACCTTTCTGTAAAGAGGTCCTCTTTCGTGAAACAAAATAAAATTACTCTTCAAAATTTACATATTCTCAAAAAAATGGGCAATTCTAAAAAAATCCCCTTTTCCTAAAAATACAACCTTTTCTTCAAAAAAATACCTTCTCTTAAAAAAATACCTTTTTTTACAAAAATTCCTTTTCTTCAAAGTACCTTTTCTTAAAAATAAAATAATACCTTTTCCTTTCTGAAAATAGTAAATTTTCTTAAAAACGTAACATTTTCCTAAAAAGAGCACCACTTCTTTAAAAAGTACCTGTTCTTAAAAAATTACTTCTTTGTAAAAAAAAATCATACTCTTATGGCTTTTTGTTACAGTAAGTACTTCTTCTTAAAAATAATACCCTTTTTTCAGAAAACATTAGCTTTTAATAAAAGATGTGCCTCTCTTTAAAAAAATTACCTTTTCGGGAAAATATAATACATATTCTTACAAAACGGACCTAAAAATATACTTTTAAAAAAACAAAAACAACACGCGTTTGGTGATCAATAGCTAACATCTGATGTACTGTCTGCACTTTATAAGGGAACACCTGTAAATCGTTCACCAAAATTCTTTGTAAATACTAGAGAATAGCAACAAGTTACATACTCACTTTCAAGATGTCTTACAGTTTTATCATCAAGAACAAAGCAAACCAAGTATAAGAAACAAAAAACAAATAATATTTGATTTGATCGTAAGCGAATCAAATTCATCCGAAGCGTAAACGAATCAAAATTATCGGATTTAGTTTGCTTTATACTAGTATTTGTTTTGTACGTGTGTGGTTATAACATCTGCTTTTTTTTCGACTTGCACAGTGTAATTATCATGAGCGACGAGCTCCATTTTCATCTCTGTGGATATGAGAATAACCCAAAATTATCGCTTCTGAGACTTCGAAAATACGCATGTAATCTATAGTGTATTGTTTACGCTGAAGGCGTCATCCCTCTTTACTTTTTTCGAAAACGTTGCGGACCAAACGACTTCTGTTGATTGCGGGTGCTCCACAGTTATGCTCAACGACTGTCTCGTTCCTGAAAAGGATTAATTAGGACTGGAGAACTTGTGCTTTCAATAGGACGGAGCAACAGTGCATACCGCACAAGCCTAAACCGAAATTGTGAAGACTGCATTTCCGGGTTTCTCGTTATGGTGATTTGCACCGATTTAACCATTCCAGGTTTTTTTGTGGGGGGTTTCGAAGTCACGAGTCTATGTTTTTAAACCTTAGATTCTCGCAGCCTTCAAAGAGTACACCCATGAAGAGTTCTAGAGCGGGTAGACGGAAGTTTTGTCAAGAGTGATGGAAAAATGCCATAAATCAGGCCCGAATGGTCATCAAACCCACAGCCATGGATCAAGATCCTCTTTTACTAGAGATAAGTATGGGAATATTGTCCAAGATGTGCAGAGTGTGGTGGGAATATGGGCAGATCACTTCTTTGCTTTACTTTTACACGGGACTTCAATACAGATGAGGTTGTGGAGGAAATACAGGACCATAGTGTCGACTGTCCCCTCCTAGCCAAAGCGAAGTTAGAACTTCAATTTCCTGGCTTAAGAACATCAGAGACGCTAGTGCCGATGGACTGGAATAGTGCATGCATCAGATCATGTGCAAAATCTGGATACACGCTGAAAAAAACTTCCTCTGCAACATATTCTCCCAAACATATTCTGCAGGAACCATGCATATGTTTGGAACACACTTCAAACATTTATATGTTTGCAAACCCCAAACTCAGGTGTATTTAAATGCAAACATTAGCATGTTTACTGACAAATATGTATACTTTTACGTAGAAACATATGGGTGCTTTATTCCAAAACATCCATATACTTACATGGAAGCATTCGCGTGTTTCCCCCAAACCTCCATTATACTTACGTGGAAACATATGCGTATTTTCTCCCGAACATAGTAATATTTAGAAACGAATTATTCTTTTTCTTTATTTATTATAATTAATTTTTTTTAATATATATCAACATTTACTTATATAAATTATTAATACAAAAAATTAAAAGATTTAAATGATTTTTACATTTACTTGCTGTCTCTCACGTTTTTATCTTCAGAAGGTTTCAGCTATGCTTTGGTTATCACTATGCGTTGGTACACGAACAATATACATACAAATCTAGCTCATGCAAGACAAGCGTTTATTAATTACTTGTGTTATTTTATTATATTTCACAAATCGTCCGCCATTCCGATTTTTGCACACATAAATATATGCGAAACACATACACAAAAACCAAAGCAACATCACAAACCATGTAATCGTCCGAGCGTTTTCAGGAATTCAGGCAGAAAAATACAGATAAACACTTACAAGATATACACACTCCTTGCCCCTTTTTTATTCTGTTGCTCTCGAGAGAGCGTAAACAGTGCAACAAACACAGCTGTATTTGTATCACAAACACAGATATATTTGAGTCGCAAACACATTTGAGTCACATATGTCTCAAACATGTAATATTGAATAGCAAACACAATGCGTTTGGGTACAAGCTCCAAACACATGTTATATTTCCATCCAAACAACAAAAAACGACAGATTTTTCAGCGTGCAGAAGAATGCATGCCCGGTGATTGAAGCCTTAACACACTGGACCCTGATTTCAAAAATGCCAATCCGAGTATATGTAGCAACTAATAATCCTTTTATCCATTGCATACAAGGTCCTCTCGACCGTAATGTGCGAAAGACTAAAGCCGCTTGTTGAAGTCCTGATCGGACCTTATCAATGTGCTTTTAGGCGTGGAAAGTCAACTATCGACCAGATATTCACATTACGACAAATCCTGAAGAAAACCCACGAACTATAAACCGACATCTTCCACCTCTTTGTAGATTATAAGGCTACCTTCGATAATCAGATGCGTGGAAAACTATAACAAGCTATGTCGGAGCTTGGTATTCCTCTGCAATGATTGGTAAAGATATCACCGAACCATTTCGGACGAGGCGAGGAATTGCATGATAGGGTCTACTAAACACAATTGCAGCCGTTTGCGAACCACATCGGACATGTTCGGTAAGACCTCTGGGCTTCGTTTTGATATTTTTGGAAAGGTAAGAGGTAGGGCTATTTTTTAACAGAAAAGCAAACATAAGTTATCTGCCATCTGGATAAGAAAATTGAGGATATGTGCACGTTCTTGTCTTTTTTCCAACATTTTTTTTAAAGCTCCGTATCTGGGCGATTTCATTTTTTTTTTCATTTTTCTTTAATGATTCTGAAAGGTCTCCCAAAGGCCTTTCCAACAAGCCCAAGCCCAAAAAACCGACCACTGGTTCAAAACTTAGCAATTTTACCCTCCGATCACCAATCCGAAAATTTACAAACCGCTGCCATTTCGCCCCTTGCATATTCCGAGATGGCCGTAGATGGACATATTTTCATGAAATGAGCCCAGGAATACGCTGGTGAAATTTTGTCCAGTCGTGACTGAACCACCCTGTATAGGAGCTGCCAACATCGATGTCAGCTCTTGTTTCAATTCCAATTGCTTTTACCTCTGAAGCGACTCTTGAGTAACCTATTACGACCCCTGATTTAAAAAGAAACAAACAGAAGACCTACAATGTCGATCAATGAATCGTTGGATGATACCCACTCAATTTTGAAAGCAGAGCAAGCAAAAGTAATTAAAGAGCCGCTGAAAAGCAGAAATATAAAAATAAAATCATTTCATTTACAACAAAAGAATATCGGCAGCAGAATAAAGACCAACGAGAGAATAGCAGCGAAGCCACGCGATAAAAATAGCACAAAGACGCAGCCACACGACATCATCGTAAGCTTAAGTATGCACGACACAAATAGAGTTGAAAAAGAGGTAGACTCTACAGTTGCTGGTTTAAATGTAGAAATATCTTAGAAATTCACCAAAGTGCATGATGGAGGCAATGCAATGGTATGAGTATTGGTTATGGTTTGAGTAAAAATCACACACATGCTCGTACTTTTCTCTCTCGCTTCGCACAGTGGGATGAACTGGTAAATATATAAGGCATGCCAAATATTCTGTCAGTCGCAACGAGAGCTGTGATAGAATGGTATTGGTAGAAAAGGAGAAAGATAAACATCATATTTACAGGAAAATAAAACGACAGTGGAGAAAGAGTGAGAGTAAACAAATTAAACTTACAGACAAAATACCTGATGCCGCAAATTCTGTCAAAAAGTAAAAATGCCGAATTAACGTTCATGACATCTGTAAGCTTAATAACGGAAACATAGTCCAAGATTTGACGAGGATGTTGGGTATATGGAGACACAATTTCTCGCACGCTGAAAATCTGTCTTTTTTTGTTGTTTGGATTCAAGTTTAAAGCGTGTTTTGAGCTTGTCGTAAATATAATATACTTGTGTCCAACCATTTTGTGTTTGCTATTCAATATTACATGTTTGAGACACAATGATTAATATGTTATAATATATGTGTTTGCGACCCACAAATATTTATGGTTGTGATACAAATACAGCTGTGTTTGTTGCACTGCCTATGCTCTCTCGAGAGCAAGAAAATAAATGAGGGACAACGAGAGAGTCTATCTTGTAATTGTGTATCTGTATTTTTGCATTATTCTCTCAGTCAGTGAGTCATAGATATTTCTGAATGTGCGTGTAAATTGCAGATGAAGTGGTTCTTATTTTGCCTGATGTATTGCGTTTTAGTTTCATGTATTTAGTCGTCAATGGTTCATTGGACATAGGATATCAAAAACGTTTGATCAGTGAAAAATTAATAAACGAAAACTCGGACGGTTAAATGGTTTGTGATGTTACTTTGGTTTTGGTGTACCAACGCATAGTGATAACCAACACATAGCCGAAACCTTCTAAAAACAAATACGTGAGAGACAGCAAAGAAAGGAGAAGCAAAAGAGCAGCGGATTCCCATTTCATTAAAAAAACAAATACTGCATTCAATGCAAATAAATAAATGTAAAAAGGGCCGTTTTAAATCTATTAATTTTTTGTTTTAATTTTATAAATGTGGATTTATATTAAAGTTGTAATTTCCTTTAGGGCTGTAAGAGATCAGGTTTTCTCCGGTTAGTGAAAAAATGTAAATACCGCGGGTGGGATTCGAACTCACATACGCTAGACGATCGTTTCGATATTTGTGAAGCATCATCTTCAGCAGCGTCTAGCCCGTTAAGCCACTGCGGTGTGTATTTACATACATAAGTCACTAACCGAAGACATTTATTGATTGTGTGCAGAGTGATAAATAATACATATACTCGTATATTGAAATCGAAGAATACTTCGTTTCTAAATATTATTATATTTGGGGGGAAATTCACATATGTTTCCACGTAGGTATATGTAGGTTTGAAGGAAACACGTGAATGCTTCCACGTAAGTATATGGATGTTTGGGATGAAGAACGCAGATGTTTCCACGTAGAAGCATACATGTTTGTCGGTAAACATGATACTGTTTGCATTTAAATACAAGTAAGTTTGGGACTTGCAAACATATGAAAGTTTGAAGTGTGTTCCAAACATATACATGGTTCCTGTAGAATATGTTGGGGAAAATATGTTAGAAAGGCCGTTATTTTCCAGCGTCCGGCATTATTTGGTCCAGTAGAATCATATAACCAAATAGAAGACGATAGATAGTCTCGATCTTCTCCCTCCTAATCAAGACGACAACTATTTCCCGGTTTAATAACAACAAAGCCGCAGATGCAGAACTGCTCAAGACCTTCGGCGAAGCGTTGGCATGGTGCATGAACCAGATCATATTCAACATTTTGTTAGACGAATACATGCTTGACGATTAAAGTCTCAGCGTAAAAAGGTGTCCGAGTCTATGTGTCAACTACCGTGGCATTTCGATTGCATACAAGGAGTAATTCGCAGACTGGATTGGACCTAATCAGAATGTCTTTACACTTCTAAAAAAAAATAAAAATAACCGAGTTCTACACTCACTGATTGGGACCTACAATTTTTCACAGGTTCCGAACGGTATTTTGAGAATCTTTTTCATGGCTAAATATTCGATAGTGTCGCCGTCACTAAGCGATGTGACCACCGTCGAAAGAAATTTAAGGTGGTCAGAATAGGGATCGAACCCACGTCCTCATGCACAAGAGCCGTGCACACTACAATACCAACATAGGCCTTATTTATACGATCATTTTTATCCGTTGTGGAGCCACCATCTTTGGTTATCCTACATTCAATATAGTTGATTGATTCCACGTCTTAAATTAACGAATAATTAACTGTTAGTGGAGTATTACGTTCTGTGTAAATCCGCATTAGCTCCTACTTTTTCTTCGAATTTTCGAAAAGTCTACTTAATTTGACATACAGTAGCGTATGCAGGATTTTCTTTCGGGATGACTAATTTGAAATTTAAGTTGAATAATAGCACTAAAGTACATTCACCACTTAATGAAATAATTTCGGGGGATATTCGGGTTCCCGCCCCCTCCCCCGGCGTACTTGCCTGTTAACATACATATGTCATCTACGAAGTCTATATCATGTACATAGGTGTTCATACATATTCCACCAAATTCCAAGCGGTTGTTCAGCATTGGTTGTTAATATTATCTCGTCCGTAAGTGGAAGAAATAACATCTTTGTTTGTTTGTTTACAATTTTTCTAAATTAATTACATATATGACAATTATAATTTGTAGCTTAGTTTAAAAAAATAAATACCATTGGCAATTATACGTATTCTTAAAGTATTTCCTTCATATCTGGCAGTTTTCAAATATTTTATATGCACATATTTATGAATTTGAAATTGCCACGAGACAACACGAATCGAAGCCACAAACCCCTACATATAAAGTAAAATACTTTAAAAACAGAATTGCCAGCAGTCAAACACATTCCAAATAATTAAAAGCATTGCCATACTTCATTACAATTGGCATCCGATTCCACAACCTTCATTTGCATCGCCGGAGCAAATGCAAATTCAAAAGTTTTGTATTGCCGTTGCAAACAATGGTAATTATTTTGCATTTCAATTAGATGAGCTAAATCCAATGCAAATTAAAAAATTCCAACACTGAGAATTAGTGATAACCTATGAGTATTATAAAAGATAATGAATATAATAATATATAAATAACGGGGTTGTCAATAAGAGCGCTACAAAAGTTTTTTTAAATAAAACAAAACCGGTTTTAGATACCAATCAAATTCTTTATTCCTGTGAAAGTACGTTCGATGCCATTATGTATGGAACTTGATTTCTTTTGCATGGCCACCACGGGCACGCTTGCAGAAGTCCAGACGCTGAACCCAATTTTCGACGGTTTTCAAGTTTAAATCGGCCGATACTGCTGCAATTCCACGTTCGATATTCGTACGAAGTTCATCAATCGTCGCTGGCTTGTTGGCATAGACCATAGACTTGACGTAGCCCCACAGGAAATAATCTAACGGCGTCAAATCGCACGACCGAGGCGGCCAATCGACTGGGCCATTTCGTGATATAACACGTTCACCAAACTTGGTTTCCAATAAATTGATTGAGGTATTGGCTGTGTGGCTTGTGGCGGCATCCTGTTGGAACCACATGTCCTCCAAGTCCATATTATGCAATAGGGGCCAAAAATATTCGGTTATCATTGAACGGTAGCGATTCGCATTCACAGTAATGTGCCGGTCTTGATCATCACGGAAGAAGTACGGCCCA
Source organism: Phaonia tiefii (assembly GCA_963931995.1). NCBI lineage: Eukaryota > Metazoa > Arthropoda > Insecta > Diptera > Muscidae > Phaonia > Phaonia tiefii. Next base: position 27,738,784 of record OZ008367.1, read on the forward strand.
ATGACGCACCAAACCGCACCAAACCGTAATTTTTACGGGATGCAATGATGACTCATGGATTACGTGTGGAAGAAGATGATTTTCCGATGAAAATCCGAATCATTTTCAAGTTGTTGCTCAGCCCATACGAACATACGACGCTTATCGTGGTCAAGCGGCTTCAGTTCTTGCGTCAATTTGATCTTGTAAGGATGTAGGCCAAGATCTTTTCGCAAAATTCGCCACAACGACGCCACAGAGATGCCCAATGCTTGAGAACGACGTGTGAGAGACACGTTTGAACTGAAGCATCATCGGCAGCAATATTCTCGACACTACGGGCACTTCTTTGTCTCACTGGCACGGGAACATTTTGTACTGTGCCTGTGAATTCAAATTTTTCCACTAGACGCTCAATTGTTGATCTGGTAGGACGATTATGACGACCATAAATTGGACGTAGCGCTCTTAAAGTTGAGGCCACTGACTCCAAATTTCGGTAGTAAATTTTAATAATTTCGACGCGTTGTTGACTCGTATATCTTTATATGATGAAATGGCAAACCTTACTGAAGAGAAATGTCAAAAGAGCGGGAAATAATATGTCGTCGTTTGCTGTCCCTATCGATTTACTTTTATAGCGTCTCTGTTGAAAAACCCTTTATATAAACAAATTATATATAAAACAAGAAGGTGTATGTATTTAAGATATCAAACCAAACAGTAAATAGCAAACAAAAATGCAAGATATCCTAGTTAAAGTGAAAGGTTGGCTTAAGACGATCTTTATATGCAGCATCTCTGTACAGTTCCGGAATCATAGATACTGTCTTGTCCGATATCCCCTTTTTGGTCAAGGTGGACGACATGGAGTTTCGGCAACGAAAGCTTGTTCAAAATCTATGAAGACTAGGTATAGAGACGAGTGAAATTCAATCGATACAAAAATGATTTCCTATTACATATCATGAAGGGTTTGGGGAGAGCTTCTCACAACCAGTGAGCTGTGTGCGTTCTAGTGTTACACTCCCTGATTATGACCTAACCCACGTACTCATGTACAGGGGCCGCGCATACTACCATTGCGCCACCGACGGGCATTCAATCGATTACTCTATGAATATTCGATGTGTGTATACGTGGTCAGCACGCGAACGACCTGGCTGAAACCAGCTTGCTCTTTACACACAATTTTCTGCACCACTGGCGATATCCGCTGTAGTATAAGGGTCGTCAATGCGTTGCCTATTGTATTGACCAATGTAATACCTCTCCCGTTCTTGCACAGCATTAGGTCACCCTTTTTCGGGAGTGAGAACCACTACCACTTTTGACTCCGTAGGGATTTGGTTGTTTATTCATGCACTTCTGATGACCGACGTGTTGACATCTGCTAACGTTGATGCACCACATTTAAAATGCTCCGCTGAAATCTTATCAGGGCCAAAAAGTTTGTGATCCTTCATTCTTCCCAGTGCCGCCTAGATTTCTCTTAGCGTCGCAAGTTCCGCTGGAATATCCCTTTTTGCGTTACGGTATGAGTATGATTTATTGTTGGTTGATTTGAGCCATTGCCTCTATCTGGTATTATTAAAGTAATTCTTTTCAACATGCAACATCCATATGCAACCACACTAAAATGCGGTAGTTTACTGAGAGAAGTCGCGTCCATAGGTATGCATTTTATTCTACGATATTATACCAACCATAATTGTAGGCAAAATAAATACAAATACAAAACAATAAATAATCTATATTTTCCGAGGATATCGGTCCTCGGGAGATATAAACAATATTTGCCAATTAAAACCAAATAACAATTATGATAAATTATGTCAATTTAAAAAAGGTTCAAACCAATTTTCCCGCATTTTTCAAAATTTTCTGAAGTTACACAAACAAAAATAATGTACGTAAAAAGTTCATATAAATTAACCCGAAGAAATATATGAGATCGATAAACAATTTGTGCCTAAAAAGATCTACCTTTTACTAATTAAATGTCTGTAAATTTAGTCTACATTATTTGTATCTGTTTTATAGCTAATTTTTTTTCAATGATGGTGTATTAATTATTTGTAGCAATTCTAACATATAACGACGTTTATAATTGTTTTCATTATTCAAAACCGCTGTATCCTGAAAGTTTAGGTTATGATTTAAACCAGCACAATGGGATGTTAATGCTGTTGTCTGTGTAGAAATGTGCCTGTATTTCTGGTCTGACTTGTGTCCTGTAATTCGTGTCTTTGGTTTATTTTTTGTAGTACCTGCATATACTTTGTTACAACTCTCGCTGTCATTTCCTTTACAAGGTATTTTATATACAATATTACACATATCAAATTTGTCCAAACTATCCTTTGTTTTACTAAATATTATATGTTTTGTGTGGCGTTATCCTATAATTCTTGCCCTCAAATATTTTTGACTTCGCCAACCTATCAGTTAGTCCAGGTTATTGATTTGCAAATTTTCGGCTCCTCTGTAGCAACCCGTTAGGTTGTATTTTATTATCAAATTGCTTTATCAGTCTGTTGGTAAGATGGTTCGGGAAGTTGTTGTCCTTGAGAATACTTCTTATGCTTTCCTTATTGAGCTTGTGGAATTCAACGTCACTTATAGTCAAAACGCGTTCTATTAAATTATTCGCCGTATTTATAATCACACGTTTTTGATGTTTCGAGTTGAAGCTGATTATTCTTCCTGAAGACGTTGGATTCTGATACCAATTAATTGATAAATTTTCCCCTCTACTGACAACCAATGTTTCCAAATAGGGAAGTTTTGAATTTGACTCTTTTTCCATTGTAAATTTGATACTGGAGTGGAAATTGTTAAAAACATCCAAAACGACACAAAATAAATCGTCTACATATTTTGTAAAAATTTTTGGTTTTATAGCCAATTTTTCGATACAAGAGTCCATTAAATTTTCCATATCGATGTCAGCAACAATTGGAGAAACTGGTGAGCCCATTGGGAGTCCCTTTTGTTGCAAATATATCCTTCCAACATATTGAAAATATCGGTTATCCACTATACAAAATATTAATATATGTAAAAATAAAGATTTATTAATGTCTGTATGTTGCTTTAATGTGATCCATTTTTCCTCTATGATACTGATAGCTAAGTCTACGGGTACACTCAGGAATAAAGATACTACATCAAACGAAACTAAAATTTCGTTACTATTAATCTTCTGTTTCTTTCCCTTTCTTCTGTCCCTAACTTGTCTTGAATCTTTTACATGATATTTCGAATTTTGCGCTATCTTTTTAAGGATGTTTGTAATGTATTTACACAGTTCATATGATGGAGAGTTAATAAAAGAGTAAATTGGACTTAATGGAAAATCTTCTTTGTGTATTTTTGGAACTCCATATAATCTCGGTGCTGTGGATACTGTTGTCATAAGTTTATTCTTCTGTGTTTGATTAATAATTCCTACTTTTTGAAGTTCGTCAACGAATTTATTATTCTACCTTTCTAGTGTGCTTGTAGGCCGTCGGTGGTACAATGGTTGTGTGCGCGGCTCTTGTGCATGAGGACGTGGGTTCGATCCCTACTCTGACCACCTTAAATTTCTTTCGACGACGGTCACCTCGCTTAGTGATGGCGACACTATCGAGTATTTAGCCTTGAAAAAGCTTCTCAAAATACCGTTCGGAACCGGTGTAAAACTGTAGGTCCCAATCAGTGAGTATAAAACTGGAACGCGCACAGCTCACTGGTTGTGAGGAGCTCTCCCTAATCCCCTCGTGGGATGTAACGGGAAACCATTTATTTTTTGTAGGATCTTTGCTCGCTAGCTTGTATTCTGATGTATTTCCAACAATGTTGCCTATTCTCGAAACATAGTCACATTTCTTTATAGCTACTGTTGCATTTCCCTTATCAGCATTAACAATCAAAATATCCTTATTACTTTTTAGGAATTTCTCTGCCTTATCCACTTTCCCTAAAATGAATTTATCTGTACTCGTTAGTTTAATTTTATTCATTTGACTACCTAACATTGTCATTAATTGTGTACGTGCTATTTCCTGTTCTTCCTTTTCCTCTAAAGATTGTACAAGATACTCCCCCTCTGTGATCATTTTCAAAATTGAGAAATCTTTCCTCTCTACTGGTAGTGTATGTTTCTGACCACGTGAAAGAATCCATTGCACCTCCTTAGGAATGTCTACGTCAGTTTTATTAACAAATAACTTTTCATACAGTTTAAATTCAAAATTCTTTTCCTGCAAATTTACAAGTTCTTTTGATGTACGAAACCAGACGCAGAGGAAGCTGGACATCGGAAAGCTGCAATTACCAGAGGTAGCCACAGCTTACTCAAGGAAACTCTCGCAACTTTTGGCACAGAACCCACCCCCTCCCGATGACGATCCTGATGCGCAGTGGAAACCCATTTCCGACTCTATAAAAACTGCCGCAACAACCGTACTTGGTTTTGAAAAACCGCTTCGCAATAAACCGTGGTACGATGAAGAGTGTCGCATAGCAAATGACGAAAAGAACGCTGCACGTATGGTAATGCTTCAGTCAATTGCAACGCGAGCTGCAACTGAGCGGTATAGGGAGAAGAGAAAGGAGGTAAACCGTCACTTTAGGCGTAAGAAACGACAGTGGAGAAAGCACGAGAGTGAGAAAATTGACACATACAGAAGGAAGAACGAAACCCGAAAATTCTACCAAAAAGTTAAAAACGGAACTAATGGACATGGTTCAGGGCCCCCCTTCTGTAAAGACAAGGACGGAAATCTCGTCGCAGATGTGCAGAGCATGTTGGGAATATGGAGAGAGCATTTCTCCGCGCTACTAGTACCTGAGATATCCGATGACGATGGGACCATCGATCCCAATATGGACGACAACGTCGATTGCCCCCCTCCTAACCAAGACGAGGTCAGAACAGCTATTGCCCGGCTTAAGAACAACAAAGCCGCAGGAGCCGATGGATTACCGGCGGAGCTGTTTAAGGCTGGCGGCGACGAGCTGATAAGGTGCATGCATCAGCTCATTAGCAAAATTTGGTTAGATGAATGCATGCCCGGCGATTGGAGTCTCAGTGTACTATGTCCCATATTTAAAAAAGGTGACCCGAGTATCTGTGCCAACTACCGTGGAATAAGCCTCTTATCCATAGCATATAAGGTTCTATCAAGTATAATGTGCGAAAGACTAAAACCAATTATCGCTGACCTGATTGGACCATACCAGTGTGGCTTTAGGCCTGGAAAATCGACAACTGACCAGATTTTCACGTTACGCCAAATCCTGGAGAAGACACACGAAAAACAAATCGACACCTATCATCTATTTATCGATTATAAAGCAGCCTTCGATAGTCCGATACGGGAGAAACTCTATGAAGCAATGTCTGAGCTTGGTATTCCTGCAAAACTCATACGCCTTTGCAGGATGACCTTGACGAACACCAAATCCGCAGTGAAAGTTGGTAAGGATCTTACCGAACCTTTCGAAACTAAGCGAGGCCTCAGGCAAGGCGACACCCTATCGTGCGATCTCTTTAACATCTTAATGGAGACCATTATGAGAAAAGCTGCAGTCAACATGAATAAAACCATCAGCAGCAAAAGTCACATGCTGCTCGCGTATGCTGATGATATAGATATCATTAGGCGCACAATTAGAGAAGTTACTGCGGTTTTTTCGAGAATTGAGAAGGAGTCAGCAAAAGTGGGTCTGACGGTGAATGAGGACAAGACAAAATTAATGGTTTCAACGAACAGGGCCTCCACGCGTTGATAACCGTTATATCTTCGAGGTAGTGGACGAATTTATATACCTCGGATCTGCCGTGAACAAAAACAACAACGTCAGCCTTGAGATCAAACGGAGAATTGTGCTTGCGAATAGATGTTATTTTGGGCTAAGCAAGCACTTTAGAGATAAAGCCCTCTCTCGAGTAACAAAAGTCCAGCTGTACCAGACTCTCATTCAACCTGTCTTGCTTTATGGCGCAGAATCCTGGGTCCTATCGCAAGCAGACGAAACATCTGTAGGAGTCTTCGAGAGAAAAATACTCCGAAAAATGTATGGCCCTATAGTGCACAACGGCGAGTATCGGCGACGCATGAATCATGAGCTGTATGAGCTTTATCCTGACATTGACATAGTTAAGCGGATCAAGATAACGCGATTGCGCTGGCTAGGCCATGTCAGTAGAATGGATGAAGATGAACCAGCGCGAAGGGTTCTCGAAACCGAACTCGAAGGAAGACGAAAAATAGGAAGACCAAGACTCCGCTGGAGGGATCAGGTTGACGAATCCCTGCGTACACTTGGTATTGCCAACTGGAGAGATAAAGCAAAAGATCGAACTGGTTGGCGAAATATGTTATCTTCGTTTTGTAAGGTCCCTGACCCCCCGGGGTTGTCCGAGACCGGATAAGTAAGTAAGTAAGTTTGATGTACTTCCTTCGTCCTATTATTTTTCGATATCGCTATTCTATCCTCATATTCCAGAAACTCCATAATTTCTTCTTCTGAAAAATATCTAAAAAAATAAAAAATATTATTAAAAAATAATTTTTTATAGTATCCATCTCATTATTACTTTCCCCTTTTTCTGATTGTTAGATTGAGTAGTTTGTTGTGTAACTGTTCTGTATAGTTGGAAATATTTTGTTGAATAGATAACAACTCATTTTCAGAAAAGATTATTTGTATATTCCTAGTTGAGTTTGTGATGAAATTTGGGAAAATACCTGTTTTTCGACAACGTAGTAGAAAGTAATTGTCGACCTTATCCTTACGACCTTGTCCCTGGTTGTTTTGAACCTGTTCACTATAGATCTTGTTTGATTATCCTTCTGGCATTTGAAATGAAAAGGTCGAACAACAGAATACAAATATACAAATACAAAACATTTGAATCAGCCAACTAACAACAATACACAATTCAAATCAACTGTTCTACTGCGATTACCTGTATTATTTTACCATTAGTTAATACCAATACAATCATCCTACCCATAACTTCCAAATAACAAGTTCACAACAAATCACTGCCAACAAATCCAACATTGGCGTAGTTAACAATTTTCTCCCACTGTTGAGAAATGGTGTGGTGAATATCTCTTACCACTCCACTCACACATGCCGGCTAGTTAATTGTGAGTCAGCGTGTGAAGCAGCACTTCAAAGCTAAATACAACAAATGAACTGAAATCGACAACTATGAATGAGCAGATACTTTTGTTCTGCCCGCGAGTGTTTTGCTTCTGTTGTTGTGGTTAGAGGCTTGACTGTTGGATGGATGAGTGCGAAATGAATGAAACTTCGCCGGTTAGTCTTTCGATGAACTTCTTACAAAACGGCTGTTTCGTTCATATCTCGTACGTATGTTCACGCTTATAGTTCAAAGCAACGGGCTTGTCGTCAATATCGCGTGTTGAAAAAGCGTAAATCGGACAATAACAAAAACATCACGAATATTACATACATACATGACCAAATAGAAGTGGTCAACAGTCAATGGTCAGCTGTTTAGAAACGGTACGTGTCTGTCTGTCTTCTGACTATTGCATATTGTGTAAGGGATAATTATATGCTTCCTGCCAAGACTAAAAATTGTACGGTGACCAACTACCATTTTTAAGGGATCGTCATCTGGGTTTACTCCCTCGTATCATCGCCCGAAAAGTCATTACACTTTGCAAATGTTTTAGTTGTTATTACATATTTCTTTTCACGGTGACTTCGTCATTCTGGAGTTGGTTGGAATTTGCAAATAAATTTACCATAACACACACACACCCGCTTAAAATTCTACTTCGATACGTTTCTTGACAGTTCGAAGGCGCAGCCCTGCTTGAACGAATCGGCAAAAGAAAACAAAACTAAAAAGGCACAATAAAATCAACAAAAACGTTTGCCGCAAATAAACCAGAAGAGATGGAGAAGCAAAAATAACTTCAATATCTAAAAATATTCAAACAAACAAAATGTGGTATGAACTGAAAACAAGTAAAACCAAGATTGAACCAAAGGAATGTTGTTAGATTCACACCCAGGGGCGTGGATTATATAAGAAACGATTACGAATGATAGAAGGGGTGTAATGTACAAAATACATCAGAGTGGGGTGATACATAAGATCTGACATAGTTAGCACAGTGTAGGGTTTCGAACTCCCTTGCATAACATTATTATAGAGGAATTTAGTAATTAATAAAGGTCGAGTGAACGTTTAAACGTTTGGTCCATTAGGCTAGGAAGTTTTCATGAATAGATTTAGAATTGTGCAATGAATGTAAATTATATGGACTCCGATGGCCAAAACCATTTTCACAGGAACAAATTGTTATTCGTATCACCCAGGCTCTGGTGTATAGTATATAACACACCAGAGCAAGGCCAGTACTCCATCAGAGAAGTTTTTCCCTATCCCTTCATAAGATGTATTGGGAAACTACTTGTTTATTTATTCACAGAACTAATTGTTTGAAAAAAAATTTTAACAACCGAAAATTCGGTAGCTCGCACCATTTACAGTTGCCCCAACCTGGTTATCTAGGCCGAAGTTAGTCCCCATAACTAAAATTCTGTTGGAGCAACCTTTAATGCGTTTGTTACAACCTCTAATACGTTTGCGACAACCTCTAATTCGATTGTAATGATATCTAATGTGGTTGTTTCAACCTCTTAATTCGGTTACGACTAATTCGATTATTTTTTCTGTGAGTGTACATAAATTTATTGAATGTTGGCAGTGTTGCAATCAAATGGGAATAAATTTCTCTCTAGTGAAATAAATGCTAAAAATGTTATCATTAGCTTCCCAGCAAAAAAAGAGTATACCAAGAAGTAGAATTTGCACCACAACTCCTTGGTAAGATGTAGTGCTAATTTAGGTGCAGAAGTACTTCTTTTAATATTGTGTTGTCCAACGCAGCACTACTTCTTGTTTGACTGGTTGGAAGTGCAGTTTATGCTAAAATTTTTATGCTATATTTCGTCCGCAAACGAGCAACCAAAACTATTATTTCAACAATTTGTAAATTTCTTGTCATTTGAAACTTGGCAAGAAGTGATATGCTATTAAAAAGTTCTGACTTTAAGCAGCAACTTTAGGGTTTAACTAATTATTTTATTAATTGTCCTTTTATTAGTACTCCAAAAGCTTCTGTCAACAGGTGAAAAAGAAATGAAATGAAAATCAATTTGAAAGAAAGTAAATACAAATTAAATACAAGTAATATATTTAGGCGTCTTTGTACTTGTCCACTATCCCTTTAGCTCTTTAATAAATTTGTATCATAATACTCATAATGGATGTGATGCAAATGTAGATTTTTCGGAGTTGTTATTGATCAACGTCAAAATTGCATTAAATATGCACATAGTGTTGCAGAAGATGCACAAAAATAATAACATCTACTAGAACTACTTCATTTTATTTTTGCTGGGTCTGTTCGAGTACTGGAAAATTTGTGCAAATTTTTGCTGGATCCTGTTCGTTTACTCCAAAAGTCCAGTAAGTGAGAGCCAGAGAGCGAAAATTTTGACAGTTCGACGTTAGAGATCTTGCAAATTTTGGTTGAAGAAATTGTAGCCTACAAAAATTTGCAATATAAAACAGCTGTTTGAAATCAGCTGTTTTATGTACACAAAGAAATATCGAAAATAAATTAACAAAGGCCGAAAGAAGTAAAAGTGATTATTATACTCGTACTATTTTATTTAAAATATCAGTGAAATTTAGAATGAAAATGGAAAGCAATATTAGGTAGTACCATTTATCAAATTCTGGTGAATCGACGATGTCATAATTGGACAATTGAGGCAGTAGATATGTAATGTAACTACAAGCCAAAATGTGTGTAGTAAAGGATAAAACTACATCAGTTGTTTCTTTGCAAGTTTTTACTGGAAGTCGTTGGCGTACTTTTTGTACAAATTTTCATAAAGAGAGTAAAATCGTTCTTTCTCTCTCAAAGGTATATTCTTGCAAATTTTTACAGGGAAAGTAAGTAAACGAACACAGCTATTTTGTTACTTATTTTTAAAACAAATGTTTCTCTGTTGTAGGGCATACAAATGTAATGGGCCTCGTCAAGCCCTGTTAAACTTTCGGAATGACTCGAAATTACTCACTTCTAATACGCTCTCGCTCTCTCTCTCTCTGCACTCAGAGAACTATTTGTTTGAAAAGAGTTTACAGCAACTGCTAATTCGTCTGTTGCCACCGAATTATAGTTGTCACATCCGAATTTCAGCTGTCACAATCGAATTGAAGTTGTCACGACTGAATTTAGTCCCCACAGTTGAAATTCAGCTGAAGCAACCTCCAATAGGTTGTCATAACCTCAAATGCGTTTGTGACTAACTCTAATTCTGATGTGATGACATCTAGTGAGGTTGCGACAACTTCTAAATTCGGTTACGGCTAATTTGGTTATTTTCCTTATCCGTGTGAGTTTGGCCAGGCCATAAAAATTCAAACAATATTTTGTAGAAAAATAAAGTGGTTTTGTTGTACGGTATTATAGCTAATAATATATATTTAGTATTTGTAAAATCAATAAAAACTGATAATCAAGTAATCATTGAAATATTTAAAAGTGCTTTTAAAACGCAATCAATATTAAAGTATTTAAAAATGAATTAATGGCATGGAATGTAATTTGTGATTATCTTCGGTACTCAAATGAAACACACATAGTTGTAGTTATTACGGATGAACAAAAAATTAATCTGCGATTAGAGGTTCTTGTAATTTGTTTAACGTATTATCATATAAATTTGAGACACCCCTTCTCACACACAACCAAATCACGCAATTGTCAACCATGTTTGTTTGTTTGTAGAAAATTTTAACAGAAAGTATAAAATGTTAACATTGACATTGAAGAATCAATGTCATCAATCATACTTTGTTGATGTTCCCCACAAACGAAATTTTAGGCAACCAAATTTCGTTTTAGGAATTTATTGGCGCAACAATGGTAGCTGGGCACTAGTTAGCATCCTCTTGTACGTGAGAACGTGAGTTCAATCTCCCCACTTAGAGCTCTATTACACGATGACATTTCTTTCGGGCATTTTTTTCAGTTCTTTTTTAAAGTTGCTACGTAATTCATCCAGGTATTACATGTTGAATTTTTTAAATTTCGAATTATTAAATTATCACAAAAGTAATAACTGTCAAATGTCACAATCAAGACAAAATCGGAAACTACACAAAGAGAAATTGAAAAAAATCCCCCGAAACACAATGCCAGGGCATTTCAAGACATTTTTACCTCCTATCTTACTTCTTTACACCTCTTGCCATACGAACGTAAAATTCACGAATTTTCTTGCCGGAATAAGTTCATCGTGTAATAGTGGTCTTACTTAATTACTTAGATGACCTCAAACAATAAAGAAGGACCTTAAAAATATTAAGATACCATATTTCTCCTACCCGCTCGATCTTCAGCTTTTCTCCTCCAGTTGGTAACAATCTTCTACCCTGGTTTTTCGTCCAATTTTTCAACGTCCTTCGAATACGTCTTCGTATACCTTTCGCCCTACTTCATTTTGATCCATTCTACTGAAATGGCCTAGCCAGCGTAAGCGCGCTATTTTGCTACGCTTAACTACGTCTATGTCGGGTACAGATTATATACATAGCTTATGGTTGATCCGTCGTCGATACTCGCCGTTTTCTATTATAGGACGATATATTTTTAGGAGCATTTTTCTGTCGAAGACTCCCAGTTATGTTTCATCAGCATGCGATACGACCGAGGATTCTCCGGCATAAAACAAAACAGGTCTGGTGAGTTGGAGAGAGTCTGATGAGTTGGATCTTCGTTTCTCGAGAGAGCATCTTATCTCTGATGTGCTTCCTTAGCCCGAAATAACACCTGTTTGCAAGCACAATTCTACATCTGATTTCTAGGCTGACGTTATTGCTTCCGTTACGACAGATCCGAGGTAAATGAATTCGTCCACTACCTGGAAATTATATCGGTTATAAACGTTCACCCTTTCCTCCTAACGGGTGGATGTTCTGCTTGTCGAAATCATAAATGTAGCATTTTGCTCATTTTCTGTCAAATCCACTTTAGTCGATTCCTTCTCAATTTTCGAAAATACTGCAGTAACTTCACTCACAGAAAAATTGGCTTGAGACAACCAAATTAGCCGTAACAGAAATCAAAGGTTGTCACAATCACCGAAGAGGTAATCGGATCCGAATCAGAGGTTGTCTCAACCGAATCAGAGGTTGTCTCAACCGACTCAGATGTTGTCACAATCTTATTAGAGGTTGACACAACCTTATTAGATGTTGGCACAACCTCATTACAGGTTGACACAACCTTATTAGAAGTTGACACAACCTCATTACAGTTTGACACAACCTCATTGAAGGTTGACACAAACTCATTGGACCAACCTCAATAGAGTTTGCACAACCACATTAAAGTTTATTGCAACCTTATTAGAGGTTGTCACAGCCGAATTAGAGGTTGTTACAACCGAATTTAGATACTGTCACAAATGAATTTTGAATTTGTTGGTTAATTATTAAATGATGATTTATTTTCCTGTATTCTCATAAATAATTACAAAAGGAGAAAAAGGTCACTTATATAGGGTAATCTTTAGGGTAGCACATTTGTTATACATGCCACTTCCAGCTTGTTTTGAAGTCCCGGAGATCATGGGCCACTGCACCAATTTTGACGTGTAGTATCTGTAGATTTACCTACACCGTTTTATATACAGATAATTGCAGCATATCTCAAACGATCCTCCTCGAAAATCTTCAAAACTGTTGATATCTGAGTGGGCATTTTCTGCAAAAAAAGACGTTTTAAGACATAAACCATAATTACAATATTTTCACTTGCCTTTGTTAATAACCGCAGAAAAAACCTTGATACTGCAGCGACAGCAACAATTATACATTCTTCAGCTTATTTGAATATAATATTTCTATTTACAATTTTAAACGTCAGGTTTGAAATACATAGAATTATTTAGTTGTTTTTAGATCCTCGTCATATTCAAAGTTGTAATTTCCTTTTAAGGCTAAGAGATCATATGTGAGTTCGAATCCCACCCGCGGCATTTACATTTTCTTCACTAACCGGGGAAAATATGATCTCTTAGCCTTAAAAGGAAATTACAACTTTACATAGAATTATGTTGTGGTAACCGAATTGAAAATTAATTCGGTTGTACCTACGGAATTCGTGAGAAATTCGGTTACAGCAACCGAATTAACGACAAATTCGATCGTTGCAGCCGATTTAGGCCTAAATTCGGTTATAGCGACCGAATTGATACTAAATTCGGTAGTTACAACCGAATTGATGCCAAATTCGGTTGTTGCAACTAAACTGATGCCACATTCGGTTACTCCAACTGAATTTGGTACCAATTTCGGTTGTTGCGTCCGAATTAATTCCAAAATCCGGTAGTTCCAACAAAAAAATATTAGAAAATATAGTTGACAGAACGAATATAATTGAGGATTAATTTTTCACCACAGAATCAATTATAAAACGACGTTGCTTCAACCAAATTTCTATTGTAGGGACTAAATTCGGCCGTCACAACCCAAATTCGGTTCCAGTAACCGCAATTCGGTGGCAACTGCCCAATTTATGATTGCTACTACCTCTTTTCAAACTATTAGTGTAGTCTGAGCGTTTTTGTAGATTTCGCCCAATGATCTCAATTAATATGTTGAAGAGATCGCATGAGGTCTCGCCTCGTACCAAATGGTTCGATGAGATCTTTACCAATCTTTACTGAGGATTTCGTGTCGGTCAGTGTCACTCTACAAAGGCGTGTCAGCTTAACAGGAATACCAGCTCCGACATAGCTTGCTACAGTTTTCCCGAATCGGGCTGTCGGAGGCAATCTTATAATCTACAAGGAGGTAGCAGGTGCCGACTTGTTGTTCGCGGGTTTTCACCAGGATTTGTAGTAATGTGAATATCTGGTTGAAAGTTCACTTTCCAGGCCTAAAGCCACACTGATAAGGTCCGATCTGGTCTGCAACAAATGGCTTTAGTCTTTTGCACATAACGCTCGGGAGGACCTTGTACGATGGATAAAAGGCTTATTCTACGATATTTTGTACATTTACTCGGGCCTTTTTTGAAAACAGGACACATTATACTAAGACTACAATCATCGGGTATGCATTCGTATAGGCAGATCTTGCATATGAGGTGTATCCTTTCCAACTCATAACCGCCGTTTAAATGCCATCAGCGGCTTTGTGGTTCATAACCCGGGGAACACAGTTCTCAATTCGGTTTGGCTCGGAGGGCGATAGACGACTCCATTGTCATGTATTGGCTCATGTATTGGCTCCGGTCACGAACAACCCCGAGGGGTCAGGGACCTTACAAAACGAAGATAACATATTTCGCCAACCAGTTCGATCTTATCTCTCCAGTTTGCAATACCAAGTGTACGCAGAGATTCGTCAAACTGATCCCTCCAGCGGATTCTTGGTCTTCCTATTTTTCGTCTTCCTTTGAGTTCTGTTTCGAAATTGGCTCAACAGCCTCATCTAAATTCAAGTCTCCTGGGACAAGTGAAGCAGAGAAATTATCTCTCCATAGTCCCTACATACTCTGCACATCTCTGGCAAGATTCAAGTTCTTATCTCTAGCCAGCTATTGCATATGAGGTGAAGCATACACCTTTCCAACTCATAGCCTTTAGCTTGAAACAGCTCAGCCGGTAGTCCATCAGCACCTTCGGCTTTGTTGTTCCTAAGCTGCGAAATTGCAGATCTAACTTCGCTGCGGCTAGGAGGGAACAGTCGACGCCATCGTCCTGTATTTGCTCAACAACCTCATCTATATTGAAGTCTTCTGGTATAAGTAATATTCCCAACATACACATCTGAGACAAGATTTCTGTTATTACCTCTACAAAAGCGGGGCCCTTATCCATTTCCGTTGCTTCGGCTTTGTAATTTTCGGTAGAATTTACAGGTCTCAGTCTTCCTCCTGTAAGATTCAATTTGCTCACTCTCGCGCTTTCTCCACAATCGTTTTTTGTTCTTAAATACACGTTTTTCCTCTCTCTTATTCTCCTTATACCGCTCTGACGCAGCTAGCGTTGCAAGAGACGTGCAACGTTCTGTTCATCACTTGCCATGCGATGATCTTCATCTAACCATGGT
This sequence comes from Phaonia tiefii, assembly GCA_963931995.1. Taxonomy (NCBI): domain Eukaryota; kingdom Metazoa; phylum Arthropoda; class Insecta; order Diptera; family Muscidae; genus Phaonia; species Phaonia tiefii. The sequence continues at coordinate 27,753,941 of OZ008367.1, forward strand.
TTGTTGTTTTGTTTGTTGTCCATGAAAACTGCTGCAGGTATGGTCGGAAATGTAGTTCCACTGCGCTTCAGGATCATGAGGTGGGGGTGCTTTTTGCGCCAGTAGCTAAGTGAGATTCCCTGTATAGGCTGTTGTTATCTCGGGTAATTGCAGCTTTCCGATTTCCGGCTTTCTATATGTCTGGTTTCGTACGACTTTCGCTCTGCTTAACCTTGTGCGAACGTTTGCTCCAACCGGGTAGTGATCCGAATCGATATTAGCTCCTCGAATCACATGTACATCCATTACTCTTGTAGAATCATTCCATCAAATACCAAGTGATCAATCTGGTTCTTCGCTGTTGACCAGGGGATGTCTAAGTAGCCTTGTGGATGTCATTATGATGGAATCTCATACTACTGACAACCATGTTTTTCGCCGCCATAAAATCTAGCAGTCTTATAGTTATGGTTGGTTCAAAGACATTTCTCTGCCGACTTTAGCATTTAAATCACCTAGAGCAATTGTAATGTCATGGACTGGTCAGCGGTCGCATGTTTGCTCTAAGTCCTCGGAGAATGTGTCCTTGATATCATCGTCGTTTTCTTCTATCGGGGAATGCACACAAATTAGCGATATGTTAAAGTATTTCGTTTTTATGCTGATGGTGTCTATACCTTGAGGCTATATGTATGTCACAGTCTTTCTTCACAGTCTTTCTTCAAATTCATGCTTTTTCGCATGGCAGCTGTTGTATATGTCACAGTTCTTCCACCTTGTACATCCTTGTCCTGTCCAGCGCATCTCCTAGATAGCAGATATGCCAGCCCTGCAATTCTCGAGGATTTCTGCCAGTTGGAGAATGGCACCGGATCTGTGTATTGTTCTAACATTTCTAGTTTTCCTTATGACTTTTGCGGGGTTTGTCAAAAAATAGGAGGGTTTTACGTTTCTCATTCTCATTTTGCAGATTTATTTCCAATATAAGAGTTGCGGAAGGCTAGACCAGTTTTGCATTTCAACCACCCATTACTGATCAGACGCTGACAAGTATGCAGTGTGTCGAAACTGGATTTTTGTTTCTTTAGTTTTGATCCGCTGTTTGCCAGTAGTGTTGGCTCATCCGCCTTCAAAGGACAAAAGATTATGTCCGCTAGTTCGAAGAGCTTCAGTGACAGGGTCAACTGTTTAACCTGAGACGGATCAGTGATCGCATAGCTAATCAGGCTGTTCATTCGTTTCGCCTTCTAACTGTAACTAGGTAATGGAGGGGTCCGATAAAGCCATTGCCCGCTGCATACTTATCAGAAACTTTCCACATGCCTTAGGAAGGGCTTATACAGGGTAGCGCAAAATGGCCGAAGAAGTTTGAATTCATTATAACTTTTTATCTAAGACACAATTATTATATATTTTTTTTAATACAGTATAATCGTATTAATGGCGACACTATCGAGTACTTAGCCATGAATGAAAAAGCTTCTCACAATACCGTTCGGAACCGGTGTAAAACTGTAGGTCCCAATCAGTAAAACTGGAAAGCGCACATCTCACTGATGTAAAAACTCTCCCCAATTCCTTCATGGGATGTTATGGGACACCATGTTTTTTTTATATTAATGGAGAATATTTTTAATTTAATTATGAAAAATAATATCTCGCAAGGGGTGGCCATTTTCTGCTTCGCATATTCGTGCTCTTTCCAAAACATTTTCCATAACCTTTCGCAAAACTTCATGTGTTATGTTGTTGATTTCGTCGCTTATATTGTTTTATATTTGCTGGATGGTTCTAGGATTATTAACATGGACTTTTCCGTCCCAATAACCCTAAAGGAAAGAGTCTGGAGCGGCCTGGAGCGGCCAATTAAAATCGCCTGTACGCGAAATAATTCATTCGCCAAAGAGCCATTGCAACCCTCACAGTATGCGCTGCGGCTCCATCCTTTTGCAACCATACTTGCGGATGATTTCCCACAGCTGGCATTAAAAAATTTTCCAACACTGTCCGATGTCGAACACCAGTGATGGAAATATGGGCCAATTATGCTTTCTGACGAAACACCGCACCAAACAGTACACTCAAGTGGGTGTAATTATCGCTATTGAAGTACTCTTGTATTTTCCGTACCACATATCGTTTTGCCTATTAACGAACCCATTTAATTGGAAATGGGCTTTGTTTTTGCCGGAAATAAATTGCATAATCAAGTCGTTGCTGGTAATCGATGAATTTCAATTCTTGAATAAGCTGAATTTTGTGTGGAAACATTCTTATTGAATGCAAAATTCTCTGCAGCAACCTTCGTGACAGGCCAAGTTGTATCGAAACACTCCTGTACACCTTCAACATTGTCATCCGAGTGCAACATTCGTCATCTACCGACACCAGGAAGGTTCCTTACTGCCCCTTGTTGTCGAAAATTTGAACCCCGGCGGTTTATTTAGGGTCCAACCCGCACATTAAAATGACATTTCAAAACAATGGACCGTTGATTTGAGAAATAAACGTTTTGAGAATCAACGATTTGGGCACGTTGTTCAATTGTGTACTGTTCCATTTTAAATTCCCCAAGTCATCTTTTCAAAATACTGAAAAGAAATAAAAAAAATTATAATAAAAGTTACATGAGACGTCAGGGGACACCCGGTTGGAACGAAGTTCCTTTCGCTATTTATGTATTACACTGGTTTACAGCGAAAAATACCAAGAACGCCACATGCCTAGATAAGTCAATTGGGACCTCATGAACCCGAAAACGCTGTAATTATTTATACTGTAGCAAAGGTAATTGAATGCCCTTTCCGTCAATATGCTGTAAATTTCTATCTGATAAGAAATGGCAAAGTTATGGCACCTCAAAGTTCAAAATTTGCATTTTTTTTACGTTTTTTGCAAAATTTTTCATTTTTATTTCGTTTTTTCCTACGTTATAGTGAAGTGAAGTTTTTTCCTACGTTATAGTGAAAATTTTAAGCGTAATTTGAACAAAATCGGATGAAAAATAAAGTTTTTATTAAGGATTTTGTGGAACGACAATATTTTCATTTTCATTGCTCACACACTATATTCGGTGTTAATTCAAAAAATTTCAATTAAAATGACGAGCGACTTGAACGTAAAAAACTTTGAACTATGACTCAGTCATTTCTTATCAGATAGAAATTTACGGCATATCGACGGAAAGGGCATTCAATTACCTTTCAAACGATATGCCATTTATCTCAATCGGACTTTTCGTTTGGGCTCCACAAGGGTTTGAGTGGAACCACACACCGAAAAACACAAAAGTTCCGTTATCTATATTACAGCGTTTTTCGTGTTCAGGAGGTCCCAATTAACGTACCTAGACATGTGGAGTTCTTGGTAAGTGTGCTGCCAAATGTAATTCCATGCTCAGGGTTGTATTTTATAGATTTGCCAGTCTTGCACTTTGGCTTTTCTAAATTTACTTTTTAGTGGGTTCAAAACTAGAATATGTAATAAACAGACTCCACCTAGAAAACTACCCATTAAACGAAACAAAACCAAAAGAACCCAATATAGTTGATAATAATGGGTTGTAATAAAGTAGTTAAAAAAAAGTTGTTTAAAATTGTTAAATTTAGCCCCCATCCCGTAACGTGCGATAAGGAACTTCGTTCCAAAAAGTTATAAGGAATTCAAACACCTTCGTTCATTTTACGCCACCCTGTATGTCTATCTAAAATACCTTTGATTTTGGTTTTCAAAAATGTACTGACATACAATTTCAAATCTTTCTTTGACAATTATCTAAGATTTTGACGAAACTTATTAATTTCAGTGATTTCCCCTAATATAGCAACAATTCCAGCGGTGTTGCCAGATTTTCTGACCGTGTTTTGAAAATTAACATATAATTTTATCACTGAATCAGCTTAGAATCGAAGTTTCAAGGAAGAGTGCAACTAAAGTGCTATAATTCCTAAAACAGAACCCTTTTTATTACACGCAATAAAACATATTCTGTTGCATTCTGTACAAATCATTTGGTATTTATTAGATCAGGACATGGTACAAATACACGGTAGTTGCAGCAGGCGTTGTTGTAATTGTGGGTAACAGAAAGAGGCATTTTATTTTTGTTGGGCACTTGGCTTCTGCCAAATTCACTAAAGATGTATACGAACAACAATAGTAAACAACATAGTACAAAAAAATTTCATATGAATTTCTCATGAAAATTTCATATGAATCAGCTGTTCTAACAACACAACCTAAAAATCAAATCAGCTGTTCTAACAAAACAACCTAGAATATTTCAACCGTAGATCAGCAGGAAAACAAATGTTTTTTGACCAAAATTTCTAACGATTAAAACCCAAGTTTAAATTGTCTCATAACAACAATGCCACGATGCAGAACGATGTAATGAGATTTTAGTTTGCCAATTGGGTTATTGTAAATTCTGTGTTCAAAATGCAGAAGTTTTTCCCCACATTTAGCTACGCTTATGTCTCAACGTGCCAGACTAGTGGTAGTCTGTAATATAGCATATATTTCAAATAGTAGTAGTACAGGAAACCTTAACAGAAAAATGCGTTACTGTTTTTGAGGTTTTCCTTTGCTGTTTCTTTTGCCTTCACTTAACCATTTACGGACAAAACCTCACACACTTTTTTTATAATTTCATTGAGTTTGTTTTATGACTTCACCCCTTATTTGCCCAATTGTGATAGAAACTTAAAAAGAAATCAAAACGAAAATACAATTGTTGTCAATTGAGTTTAGTTTGAAAAATTGTTTACACATATGTACATATTTCTTTCAATTGGATTGTAATTTGTCATTTAATTTTCAATTTAAATAAATTGTATATTGATTTTAAACGCGATCTCAAAATACTTCCAGGAGAGGAAAAAGAAGAAATCAAATTTTCTGTGTTCTCTAATCGATGACGAATGTTGTTTGCAATATCTTACGAAAACGTCTAGTGTAAGTGGGGTGTTAAATGAATTTTAAAATTGTTGCCCTCTCTCGCCGCGTCCAGCTTTAATAATGACAATTTAAAAAGAACACAACAATAATATCATTAAACCGCAACAAAAGTTGTTATAGTTTCCATTTCACCTTTTTTGGTTAGATCAATGCCATTTTTCATATTTATCGAATGTATCTCGTGGGCTTTTCGAATGCGATTTCGTTCTTAAATGACGCGTTTTTTTTGTTTGGAATTGTCACTGAATTGGGTGAGTGTTACCGGCGGTGTTGCTGCCCACACTTGCAGTTCGATATTAATTATCGCGCAATTACATACTTCTCGTAACAATTGGAAATTAATTAAGTTCAACAACTTTTTTCGCAACTACTGCCATGATTCTAGACGCCCTCATAAGCTTTGGGTCTCACCTCCAAAAATAAGAGTATTAAGAAACAATAAAGGACGACGTCAATAACAGTTATGAAACAAATTTGTTTTTGAATAAACTGTCATAACCCAGACCCACGAGTATCAGGAGGATTGCAAATTCCAAATTAATCCCGATACATAGAGTAAAAATAGTAGAGACGTTTATTCATAGAGTAATAACGTATAGATACGCCAGTCTCTCTCAATATTTTGATGACAATTTAGTATGTTGCATATGGGCGGTTGCATGTTGGAAAGTATTGCTTTAATTATACCAGATAGAGGCAATGGCTCAAACAAACCAACAATAAATCAGCAACGGCATTTCGATTTGTGCCCTAAAATATTTGTGTAAATACATCACAACAATAAAATATAAAAAACAAGTCCAAAATACGTTTAAATTTCAAAGTCTTTCATCAAAACGACATGAAAAATGTATCTAAGTCAACAATTTTTGTTATTCCACATAGTTTAAGTCAATCTACGTCAAATAACTCTGTCGCACAGACCGCACCACGAATAGTGTGAAAGGAATTGTCAGGTGAGAACAATGGCGTCGCTATATATCATTACTCTATGCGTTTATTCGTCCATCTGACGTTTAATTTCACACTCTTGGGTTTGTGCCAATAAGAGATGCCGGACGAAAATTGACTTACACCAGGTAGAGTTACAAGTACTGTTGACTTATCATTTTCCTATCATTTTGATATAGAACTGTGAAATTCAAACGAATTTTGCTGCTTTTTGTTGACTTTTATTGTTGGTATATTTATGTAAAATACAGCAAAATGGGGAAGACAAAATATGCATGATTAAGACTTCAAATTGACGTCGTGAAAAAAATATGCTGATAAAATTTTGAAAATATTTTTGGACCGAAGTTCCTTATCGTACGTTGCGGGATAAGGGCGAAATAAAAAAATTAAACAACTTTTTTTTAACACTATTATGCTACAACCCAGTATTGTCAACTATATTGGGTTATTTTGCTTTGGTTTGTGTCTAGACTAACATATGTAGGGAAATTCCTTGTTTAATAGGCAGTTCTTTAGGTGGAGCCTGTAACCAATATTTAGTACATATTGTAGTTTTGAACCCAATAAAAAGTAAATTTAGAAATGCCAAAGTGAAAGAAGTTTAAAAAGTAAAATTTTCTTAAATAAGTGCATTTCTTTAAAAAAAAAGTAAATTTTCTCAAAAAAAATACTTATTCATATTCTTAAACAATGTACCTTTCTTAAAAAATATACCTTATCTTAAAGAAGTACCTTTGTTTAAAAAAAGTAAATTTTCTTACAAAAAGTACCATTTCCAAAAAGAAGTATTTTTTTTAAATAAGTACATTTCTTAAAAAAGTACATTATTTTCTAACAACCAATTGCCTTTCCTTAAAAAACTACTTTTTCTTAAAAGAGTATCTTTTATATATAACTTTTCTTGAGATCAGTACCTATTCTTAAAAATTTACCTATTCTTGAAAAAAGGACCAATTCTAAAAAAAATTCCCATTTCTCAAAAAAAAACTTTTCTTCAAAAAAATACCTTCTCTTAAAAAAATACCTTTTCTAACAAAAATTCCTTAAACAAAGTGCCTTTTCTTAATAAATATACCTTATCTTAAAGAAGTACCTTTGTTTAAAAAAAGTAAATTTTCTTACAAAAAGTACCTTTTCTTAAACAAAGTATTTTTTTTAAATAAGTACCTTTCTTAAAAGAGGAAATTTTCCTACAACAAATAACTTTTTTAAAAAAATTATATTTTCTTAAAAGATTACCTTTTATATTACACAAAATAACTTCTTGAGATAAGTATCTACTCTTAGAAACTTACCTATTCTTGAAAAAATTACCAATTCTAAAAAAATCCCATTCTTAAAAAAAAACTTTTCTTCAAAAAAATGCCTTCTGTTAAAAAAATACAGTTTCTTACAAAATATCGTTTTCTTAAAAATACCTTTTCTTAAAAATAAAATAATACAAAAAATACCTTCTCTTAAAAAAAAGTACCTTATCGAACACTATTTCCATTTCTTAAAAAAATTACCTTTTCTTAAAAACTATACCTTATCTTAAAGAAGTACCTTTGGTTAAAAAAAGTAAATTTTCTTACAAAAAGTACCATTTCTAAAAAAAAAAGTATTTTTTTTAAATAATTACCTTTCTTACAAAAGTACATTTTCTTACAACAAACTGATTTTTCGTAAAAAACTAACTACATTTTCTTTAAAAAGTACCTTTCATGTAAAACAAAATAACTTTTCTTGACAGAAGTACCAACTCTTAGAAATTTACCTATTCTTGAAATAATTACCAATTCTAAAAAAAAATTCTCATTTCTTAAAAAAAAAACTTTTCTTCAAAAAAATACCTTCTCTTAAAAAAGTAAATTTTCTAACAAAAATTCCTTTTCTTAAACAAAGTACCTTTCTTTAAAAAATAAAATAACACATTTTCTTTTATTCTCTTGAGATAAGTATCATTTCTGAAAATAATTACATTTTCTTAAAAAAAATAACTTTTTCCTAAATAGAGTACCACTTCTTTAAAAAGTACCTGTTCTTAAAAAAAGTACTTTTTGGTGATGATTTTTTCTATTTCTTCGGCCTTTTTATTGCTACTTTTTATTTCATTGTTCAAGCTCAAGCCCATCTATATCTCTATCAATAGAGATATAGTTTTTTAAAAAGATGTTTTTGCTAATGCATCCTCATCCGCAAATGCAACACTTGCATAGTGGAAAATTCTCAATTCAGATGAGTTTTTGTTTGCATTTAGTTTGAAGAATTTTTCAAAAGCAAAGATCTTTAGCTAGATCTGAAATAGCTATACGGTTTGCCAGGAATCATGAGGATGCATTTGCAAAAACATCTTCTTTTTAAAAAAAACGATATCTCTATTTACAAGGTGGCGCAAAAGTAAACTTCCGATGTTTTTTGGCTGTAATTTAAAAAAAAAATGAAAAACTTTGATTCTTCTCGTGGATAATTTTTATTTGGTCTTTTAATTTTTTTTACATCAAGTCGAGAATATGATGTCATGTAAATGACCGCCGCCACAGTTGATTGTCATTTGAGCCCTTTTTATGGCATTTTGACTCCTCCAGCGAAAACAGCACACCATACAGTGACTTTGAGCGGGTGTAATGGCTCTTCGTGGGTTACACGCGGATTTTCAGTGCCCCAGAAGCGTAAATTTTGCGTATTTACGTACCCGCTAAGATGGAAATGGGCCTCATCACTCATGATTATTTTTGATGAAAAATCATCTTCCTCTTGGTGGTGATTAAGGATGGCTTGAGCGTATATTAGACGCGATTGGCGGTCAGCAGCTAACAGCTGATGCACCGTCTGGACTTTGTACAGAAACATCTTCAAATCTTGTACCAAAATTCGCTGTAAAGACCGTCGACTGATACCTATTTGCACACACACAATATAAGAATCATTCCTAGGAAGTTCATATGTTCTAGAAAGTTGTTTATTGAAATCTTAGGTACATTTTTGGAGTTCATTGTTTTCTTTAATTTTGAACGGTTTGCTACCTAGGGACCTGAACAGGGGAAAAAGGTAAACATGAATCGAATTTTTTAAAGTTTTTGACGATGTTGATATTGAAAATGAAGCTTTTTTGATTTTGTATGTTCACCAGTTTTGTTTTTTATGACAAGGGCTACAACTTTTGCTCAGAGAGTAAATCATAATTCCGAAATATTTGCAAGATATGATCCTGACAAAATGATCACATTTTTTGCAAGAATGACACCGAGGCCCAAAATCTTTGGGGGCTCATAAAAAAAGTGCATGACTTTGGGCAAAACTAGGAGACACGGGTCTTTTTTTGGTTTGGTCTTTTATCACGTAGTGGTGTCCGTATATGGTTATATTTCCATGATTTAAAAAATTACACACAGTGAAGTTAAAAAATGTTCGGGAAATTTTTCACTTTTGCGGCTACCTAAGCGCTACCCAAACGGTATTAAGAATCATTCCCAGGAAGTTTAAATGTTCTAGAAAGTTGTTTGTTGAGATCTTAGGTACATTCTTGTGGTTGATTGTTTCCTTGAATTTTGAACGGTCTGCTACCTATGGATCTGAACAGGGGAAAAAAGGTGAAAAAGAATAGTATTTTTTAATGTTTTTTCCGATTTTGACCTTAGAGATGAAGTTTTTTTGATTTTATATGACTTAGAAAATTACACACGGTTTTCAAAATGTATTCAAGCTCAAAACCTTTTTTGTGCTCGACTTCTTTGAAAGAAATATAAAGCTAATAAATAAGCTATATATTATTTAAAAAGGTCTTGAGCTTGAATAAATTTGGAAAATTGTAAGTTTAGAAAACAGACCGAATAAAAACTCCCGCAAGGGAAATGATGAAAATTACACATAGTGTTATAAAAACTAGTTGATCATGGTGCAATGTCTCTCACTAGTCATACTAACCTTCTTACATACGGCGTTCTCGAAAAATAAGATCACATGACCTTTGAGAAGATGTAATTGCTCTTCGTGAATGATACGTGGATTTTCTGTGCCCCAGCATCGGAATTCTGTAACTTTTTAACTTACATTTTCAAAATTCATAAATTTTCTATATAAAATTACCAAATTTTGAAAAGACTTGAAAATGTACCCTCACAATGTATAGACAGTTCATCAGTTACTGCCTCGCGTCTAAACTACGCTCACACTTTCCTGAACCTCAACGACTCAGTGACTGGCGATTCTGCACTGGCAATCCGTAACTTTTTTACAATAAAAATCGATAGTTCCTTGTCAAAATTCACAAATCTTTAATACAAAATTTCCGAATTTTGTAAATTTAACTACCGATTTTTATTGTTAAAAAGTTACAGAATTCCGGTACAGAAGCGCAAATTTTGTTTGCTCATGATAAATTTACATCTTCAAGTCTTTCGCCAAAATGAGCTGTAAAGACGAACGAACTTCTAATGGCCAATTGCATGGAACGTCGTCTGATCGACGTTGATCGCTCATCCGAAACATCTTCAGTCACAGCGGCGATATTCACGTCAGAACGTGCACTACGAGGCCTTCCGGTATTTATGCTGTCATGTGTTGTTACAGTCCCTTCGAAGCGAGCGGCTAAATGCCTTAGTGTTTTACCCATAGAGTAATGACGAATAGACACGCAAACTCTCTCAGTAAATTGATGACATTTGGTGTGTTGCAGATGGGCGGTTGGATGTTGGAAAGTATTGCTTTAATAATACCAGATAGAGGCAATGGCTCAAACCATCCAACAATAAATCAACAACGGCATTTCGATTTGTGCTTTAAAATTTTTGTGTAAATACACCACAAATATATACTAACAATAAAATATATCAAGAAAAGTTCAAAATACGTTGAAATTTCTCAGTTTTTGATCAAAACGACATAGAAAATTTACGTCAAACATTTTTGTAATACCACCTGTGGTGTAAGCCATAGAATAATATATACCATAGAAGCTTTTATTCGCTCAATAAATTAAACGTCATAGGTACGATGGAAAGTAAACATTGGATGGTGTAAAATATGGGTTCAATAATACCAGATAGTGGCAATAGTATACAGCGATCAACAAAGGAACAACAACCGAATTTCGTGTTTTTGTGACAAACTAGTTGTGTTAAATACAATAGAAATGTATACCAACGATAAAGGTCAACAAAAAATATATTTAAATTTTTCAGTTCTACACCAAAACGACAGGAAAAAGTTAAGTGAACATATTTTGTAACTCCACCTGGTGTAAGATAATTTTAAATTTAATTGCTCTCATTTTCACAAACCTACGATGAAGAGTGTGAAATGAAACGTCAGATGAGAGAATAAGTTTATCTATGTATGTATTATTCTATGATGTAAGCTAATTTACGTCAAATAACTATCTAACGCACCGACCGCACCACGAAGAGTGTGAAAGGAAATGTCAGATGAAAATAATATACGTCATTACTCTATGGTTTTACCAGTTGACCGAAATTTATGTTGAGCCAAAATCATTGACGAATTATTTTAGAGGAGTATAGCGTTCCAGGATTTGTCGACGTGTATTCTGTATCTGTTTACTTCATAAATATGAAAACAAAACTGACAGTTGCTGCCAATTGCAAAAGTTATAGCATCACCCGATCATTTTGTGTCATTCTGTACATAACAACGCATGTTAAATTTTTCCTTTTGTAAATTTTTTTTTAATACTGGGCATGCGTGTGTTCTTGTTTGTTCTTAAATGTTCTGATCTTAATCTACGATACCGAAATTTGTCAGGTCTATAAAAAGTGCTATGCCAATCCACAATACCCTTTATCTAACATGGAATGTGTAATATAAATCATTTTGTGGAATTTCCTCAATTGAAATCAATTAATAAGCAAGCTAGATCATTATTAATAATGTATCTCTCTCTCTGTTATTTCTCCCTTTTTAGGAGAATTTAAGAATTAATTTTACTGCACTTGAAAACCGCAACTTCAAAACTATTTGAAAATTCTGGACGCCAATTTACAACAACCAAAGCAACAACAATTGTTCCAAACCAGCAACAACTTGAAATATATGAAGCAACAATTAGTGAAAGGGGAAACGACGCTAAACAGAGTAGTAGCAGCCATTGTACTCAAGAGTTGAAGTCAATTAATGAAATCAAAAGTGGAGCCTCTTGAAACAGTCTGAATAGGGAGGAAATACAAGATAATTGCAATAAAGAAAACTTTACAATTTTAATCAAAAAACTAAAACATCAGCCTATGAGAAAAAATCGTTGCATAGAGAAACGAAGATTGTTATCAAGAACTAGAAGAAGGAAAATAATCTTTGGAAGCAAAAGATTGACGTGAGAAGGTTTTTAAAGAATAAATAATACCAGCACTTAAAAAAGATTATGAAAATTGATTTGATCCGTATCGATTGCGGTTTCTTATCTTTCACACACCATCAGCAAAACGTATTCATTCAGATTCGAGTTAGTCGTGATCATCGACCAACAACACAAAAAAACTTGGTGTAGTCATCTTTTTGGATCTGCGACAAATCATCGCACAGACACTTAGACTCTCAGGGTGAGTCATAATTTTCAATCGGATTTGTATAAGACAACAAACTCGAGATAGCAATTAATTTAAATTTGGCTCGAAAAAAACATTAAGAAACAACAGCTCAACACAATAAAAGCTAACGAGTATCTGCACTGCAGAAGCCTCGGCGGTGATCGCACCAGACGACGTCGAGAAGCTGAAGTGCCTCACAGCTGTCTTTTCTTCTGTTAGGCGATTCGTTCATCGATCGCATTTTCGAATACGTCTGCTATTTTTATAGAACGTAAAAGTGTAGCTTTACGTTAACCTGAAACAGCTGCCCACACAACGCCGTGAAACAGTAACCGTAACGCCATTGGCAGTGTTGTAGTTTTTTCTTATTATTTCTTTGCGAGTAACTACCGCTACAACCTACAGACTAGACCATTAGTCATCTTAAAAGTTCGTCATATCAACGATTGAACTGTTGCCAAACAAGTTGTCAAACAATTGAAGGTGTCTGCCAAACCTCCTTATTGTCAGCGCTTAAGTCGTTATTTAAACGCAAGCAAACATCTTTGATTGCCGTCTTCGCCGCTTCGACGCTTTTATTGTGTTCTCGCTGTCAACTCCGTTGTCATTTTAACGCAGTCTCAATAGTTGCTGCTGTCGCTTCTAATATTAACCACCACCACCGTCGCCACCACCGCCGCCCCTCCCCTCCCCGCCCATCAACATCTACGCCGCTGTAGTCGTTCATATATTTGGCGATGGCGTCACAAGGTGTCGCTGCCAACTCAAGGCTGGCTCAAATGCAGGTGAGTTTGCGCGTTTTATTTATTTATTTTTTTTTTTGTTTAACTTTAACTAATTTTCATATTTTTATGTAAATTAGCAATAACAAATTGTAGTTTATTGTTATTATCAACTCTAATACTCGTAAATTTGTTGTTATGTGCATATAAATTTTGTTAAATTATTCCATGTTAATTTGTTTAAACAATTTCATTGATTAAACGTTAGTTTTACGATCTGCCGATGTTTGTGCCTGTCATAAGAGCGTAGGCGTGGCGAAAGGTTAATTTGGGAAAAGGTCTTAAGCGGTTATTAAAATTGAAACATGGTGACTAATACAAATGAGCATCAAAGAATGCTTTGATTTAAAAATGTAGAGGACAACTTCTGGTGAAGGCAATATTACTTGCATTTGGGTGCTTACTGTATTTTTCGAGCAGTTGTATACTAAACACTTCTCATTGCATTTAAAGTTTTCGTTACATTTAGCCAGATGTGTTGTATACAGAGTAAGGAACAGCATACCTGGACTTGTGGCAATGCCACGTGCCAAGCTAGGTTGTCCTGTAAATATTTTTTAATGTAAGAAGAGTATATGTATATAGTATAAAACATTGTTAGCTTTAAGTTTAATGAATTGTCTAGTATAAGGAATAAATATCAATCAATCAGAGTAAGGAGAGCCATTCATTTTCGATTGGCTCGAAAAATTTAAATCGGCAAAGGAGTTTAATTTTTAATTCTTTGAAGATTTAAATCTTTTAAACTCTGAAGTTTTAGTTTCAGCTCGGGAGCCGAATCTTTATTTTCATTTAATTCTAAAAGAATGATTCGCGAGTCAAATTTCATAATACTTTTTAATTATTATGCAGGGTATACATATACACATCAAGCGCCCAATGTGCACAAAAACGGATGCGGATCCGTTACGGACCCGTTCCGGATCCGTAATAGACTTAAAAAAAGGAATCAGTGCAATCACGAATTTACGGATCCGTTACGGACCCGTTTCGGATCCGTAAAAAAGTTAGAAAATGAATCAGTGTAACCGCGAATTGAATAATCCATTTCAATCCCGATTTGTCTCCGTAAAAAAGTAAGAAAAGGAATCAGTGTAATCGCTAATTGAGTTTTTTTATAAGAAAAGGTCCTTATGTGGGACCCAGTAAATTCAGTTTTTAATAATTTTTTTCGTAAATTACAACTCAATTGAAATCTATTTTTTAAGAATAGGAGAAAAGCATTGAAAGTCAAATTTAATTTCATGTCATTTATTATACAAAATTGTAACTTTAAAGCATATTGGCCAATTAAACAAGTACAATAGTATGTCACTTATGTAAAATACTACTCAACAAACTGTGATGTCCTAATAGGAACGTCCGTAGAGAGTCCGTAACGGATCCGAAAAACGTACATAAAATCGGTTTTTGAATCCGTTTTTTTTTAAGAGGAATTTCTCCCGATTGCGGATCCGAAACTGATCCGTAACAGATTCCGCTACGGATACGTTTTATTAAAATACACGGGTCCGCAACGGATCCTAATATGATGTCCGTAACCAGTCCGTTTTTTTAAGAGGAATTTCTCCCGCTTGCGGATCCGAAACTGATCCGTAACGGATTCCGCTACGGATACGTTTTATTAAAATACACGGGTCCGCAACGGATCCTAATATGATGTCCGTAACCAGTCCGTAACGGATCCGAAAAACGTACATAAAATCGGTTTTTGAATCCGTTTTTTTAAGAGGAATTTCTCCCGCTTGCGAATCCGAAACTGATCCGTAAGGGATTCCGCTACGGATACGTTTTATTAAAATACACTGGTCCGCAACGGATTCTAATATGATGTCCGTAACGGTTCCGAAAAACTGACATAAAATCCGATTTTGGATCCATGTTTTTTGGGAGGAATTTCTCCCGCTTGCGGTTCCGAAACGCATCCGTAATGAAAATGAAATGAAATGAAACTGATATGAAACTGCTTCCGTAGCGGATAGAAAGTACGAAGAAGTGGATCCGTTTGGCACACTGGGCGGTTTGACCAACAATGTGAATGTATTAGTAAAATATGTTTGACATTGCATATACACACGTCAAACTTGGTACTTCAAACTAGACTTCACTAGTTCACTAGTTCTCGAACTCGTTCATTTAAGGTGCCCGGTCGTAACAATAACGAACATACTCGCCGTATCGAACATGAGCATTATGTTCATGAGAGTGATGAATGAACTAGGTAGTTCATGAACTACCCAACTCTACTTCAAACACGTACGGTTTTAAGTGAAAGCACGTACGGTTTCTTGTCGGCTGCTTGTTATTTTCGTCTACGTATTTTGAAATCATTTGCATACTATTTTCCTTTATGTTCCACAACGCCGGTAGAGAACGATAAACTTCGATCAATTCCAAAAAAAAATTCCAAAAATGCAAAAAGGGTAAAACTTGAAAATGCAAGAAAATTTTTTTGGAAAAATTGTGAATGTGTAAAGAAGGATTAAAAGGGTAAAATGGGGCAAAATGGGTAAAATTTCAAATAGCGAGAAGAAACGTTTGGAAAAGTTAGGAATGTTCAGAAATGTTGAATGGAGGTAAAAAGGGTAAAATTGAGAGTGAAAAGGGTAAAATTTTAAAATGCGAGAAAAATCGTTTGGATAGGTTAGGAATGTGGCAAAAATCTTTAATGTGCTTAAAAAAGAGTGACACTAGAAAATACGAAAAAATCGTTTGAAAAGGTTGGGGATGAGGCAAAAAGTGTGTATGTGAATAAAAAGGGAGCAAAATGTATAAAACTAGAAAATGCGAGCAAAATCGTTTGGATATGTTAGGAACGTGGAAAAAATTGTTAATGTGGTTAAAAATGGGTAAGCTAAAAGGGGCCAAAAGGGTAAAACTTGAAAATGCAAGAAAACTTTTTTGGAAAAATTATGAATGTGTATAAGAAGGATTTAAAGGGGCAAAAATGGGTTCAGAAATGATGTTTAATGTAGGTAAAAAGGGTAAAATTGGGAGTAAAAATGGTAAAATTTTAAAATGCGAGAAAAATGACATGGATAGGTTAGGAATGTGGCAAAAATTGTGAATGTGGTTTAAAAAAGGTAAAAAGAGGGGCGAAAAGGCTAAAACTAGAAAATGCGAGAAAATCGTTTCAAAAGGTTAGGCATAGACAAAAATTGTGTATGTTGATACAAACAAAAGGGGACAAAGGGTGTAAAAGTAGAAAATGCGAGCAAAATCGTTTGGAAAGATTAAAAATGTGGAAAAAGTTGTGAATGTGATTAAAAACGGGTAAAAAGGGGATGAAAGGGAATGAAGTGAATGAAATATGTATATGCATGTATGTGTATGATTTTCCTCGCATTTTGAAGTTGTACCCTTTCCTGTACCCTTTTACACACACATATATTATTATTAATAAATTTCTAATCATTTCCAAATATTTTTTCCGTTATTGCAAGTTATATCATTTTTACCAATGTATCTCCCTTATTACCCATAGACACCATTTTTAAACATTCCAAACGATTTTTATTGCATTTTAAAGTCTAACTCTTTTTCGCCAATTGTTATCCCCCTTTTTAACCACGTACACTAAAATTAATATACGATATCTCCAGTCATTGTCCAAAACAAATCTTGGTCTACCTTTAGTAGCTTTATTTATATTAATATTTCAATTATTAGTCGACCTCTAGACCCAATCATTCCATACTAATGATGTCATTATTTGTAGTTTTTCGCCACATATACCATAGAGTAATGATGTATAAACCCGCCATCTCTCTCAGTATTTTGATGGCATTTAGTGTGTTGCATATGGGCGGCTGCATGTTGGAAAGTATTGCTTTAATAATACCAGATAGAGGCAATGGCTCAAACCATCCAACAATAAATCAGCAATTCGATTTGTGCGTTAAAATTTTTGTGTAAATACACCACAAACATATATTAACAATAAAATATAACAAACAAGTCCAAAATACGTTTAAATTAAAGACTTTCATCAAAACGACATGAAAAATGTAAGTCAACAATTTTTGTAATTCCACCTTGTTTAAGTCAATCTACGTCAAATAACTCTACGTCGTACAGAACGCACCACGAATAGTGTAAAAGGAAATGTCATATGAGAACGATGGCGTCTCTATACATCATTACTCTATGACATATACGATTTACTTAATATAGGTACATTTCCCATTGTTCCATCCGATTTTTTTGTCTTTTTATAATTCTGCCCTTTCTGATAGACGTTATTATTGTCTGCACCTTCCACAACATTCCAATCGATTTTTGTCACGAGTCTAAAAATTTGGCGCCTCCCAGTAAAATAAAAATTAAACTCCGAATCGAAATTTTTTTTATTTGATTCACTCGGGAGCGATTCAAATAAACAAAAATTTTCAAAATTAAATTCGTTCGAGATTTTAATTTTTTTAAACTCGGAGTGAGAGCTTTTATATTTTATTACTCTGGTATTATTATTAAAATTCTTTTCCTTTACATCCCATGATAGATTTGTTTTTTACACTCACTGATTGGGATCCACAGTTTCACACCAGTTGCGTACGGTATATTGAGGAGGTTCTTCATGGCTAAGTACTCGATAGTGTTGCCATCACTAAGTGAGGAGACAATCGTCGAAAGAAATTTAAGCTGATCGGGGCAGGGATCGAACCCACATTCTCATGTACAAGAGCCGCACACACTAACAATTGCACCACCGACGGCCATATGATTTGTATACCCTCACCCATATGATTATTACACCCTGACATGAGTATATATCATTTAATACGGAAAAATTGTAACTCAGAATCATTGGAAGAAATTCGTTTTAGGATTTTGTACGACGATTGAACATTGAACCTTGTCCGTCTGTCTGGCTGGCTGGCTGGATTTAGCTGCCGTAAATCTTTAAGGATCACAATGGAATTTTGTCAGTCCCTATTATTTTTTCAAACGTAGTTTGGGATTGGAAATGACAGTTTTAATCACGCCCTTTCTGGAACCTCCCACCAAAATCGGCACATTTAGGAAATGTTTCTTCTAAAGCTTGTGTCTGGTATACGTGATTAGCTTCAACTCAGACCTTCATTAACTGGAGAAAATTGGCGAGGTTGCAATGTCCATTCTGGTACACTAGCGTGGAGTTAGCCCACATGTTTCGATGGTGTGATAACTTCACAGTAGAATATGGTCCTGTGAAGTTGACCCACCTTCAAATTTTATTGTATTTAAATCAAACCAAACATACAAATTTCATTGCACTGGTCATTAATAAAGTGTCATAATGTTAAAAATCTAAATTTAAGTTATCGAAAGGATACAATGTCCTTCAAATAAAATCATCCTGCCAATATCCATTAAATTGTATGAAATTTTTATCGAACATGTTCCCACTTATATTTCCATACATGTTTTTAGTATTAATGATTAGATATTTTAGGAAAAAATATCAAGGACTCTGAAACAGGACTAGGTCTTTAAATTCGATCAAATATATTTGCTATATATATCAAAACTTCTCAGAAAATTAAAAAAAGTTTGGAAAATTTTCAAACTTTAATATTCATACATACTGTGTTGCAAATTCACATTAAAACAGGACTAGGAACATTTTTTAATTTTTTGAGAAATTTTCATATATATGTAGCGGATATTTGTTTGCATTCAATGTCCTTAACATTTTTTATAACATTTCTCCTTAGTATTTGCAACAGGATGTGTGAATATTAAAGTGTGAAAATCAATTGCGTCCTTTGAACACTGAAAGAATAGAAATCGTCCCACGAGTAAATCTATTCTTCGCCTCACCGAATATTTAGATAGAAAGTGAGCCAGCGTGCAGATTCGTCGCATCAACGAAAACTGAGTTCATGAACTGTAAATGAAATATGTTTGAAATATGTTTCATTGCTGCGATGGGAATCTTTCATTGTTGTGGTGAATATGTTTTACTGATGCGTAAAAAATTTGTTTAAAATCTAAAGCATTCACATGTAAACAATGTCTAATGAATATCAATATCAATTCTTTCGTCCGCATTTTTAGGGGTTTCTAAGGGTTTTTAATTCACTGGTCATATGGTAGAATTTTTTTTCAAAATATCGCCAAAATAAAAAGAAAAAAAAATCGCAAAAATAATACAATTTTTACTTATAAGCCTTTAACCAATGAATGTCTTCAATATGTCATCACTTTTTTTTTAAATCCCTAACACATACATACATATGAGCGTTTTAGTGATTTTTTTTCGAAAAATTTCAATTTTAGCGATTTTTTTAAAGTGATGCCATATTGAAGTCATCCGTTGGTTAAAGCCTCGAGTTGTAGAAATGTTTTCCAATTTTTCCATATTTTCGATTAAAAATGGAAATGGGTTACCCTGGGTAACCCATTACCCATCGCCGTGGGTAACTACGCACAGGGCAATGGGGAATCATGATGGGTAATTCACCATTTTAGTGGGTAGCTACCCATTATTTTCCCCATTGCCCTGTGGGTAACGGGTAATCGTGATGGGTAATTCCCCATTGTCGTGGGTAGCTACCCATTATTTCCCCATACCCTGTGGGAGAACAATCACTGCAATAATAATGGGTTACCCTGGGTAAGTATAGCAACAGAAAAGTGCAAAATACATGCAAATTTCACAGTGCTATACCAAAACTACATACATGAAAAAGTTCAGTCAACAGTTCTTGTAACTCCTACTGGTGTAGGTTAATTTCCATCGTACATCTATGATTTGCACAAACCTATGATGAGGAGAGTGAAATGAAACGTCAGATGAGACTAATTCTTTCGCTATTATAATTTGCTCTATGAAACGTTCGCTTACAGAAATAGCGCACGATGCTAAAACAATCGTAGTGAGCGCTACTCTTGTACATGAGAACGTGGGCTCGATCCCTGTTCTGACCACCTTACATTTCTTTCGACGGCGGTCACCTAGCTTAGTGAGGCCGACACTATCTTGTAATAGGCCATGAAAAGGATTTTCATAATTCGAAACTGAAGTGAAACTGTAGGTCGCAATCAGTGTAAAACTGGAAAGCGAAGGAAGCCCTCCCCAATCCCTTCATGGGCTTTAATGGGAAACCATTTTCGTTTTTTTTTAGGTCGCTTGTACAAAAAACTTACCCCAAAAATATTGCTAAAAGTGGTTATCGCAAAACCAGTACTTTTACCGCTAAAACCATCGATTTACTATGTATCCCCGCGTTGACATCAAAAGTTAAACAATTTCCCCCAAATACAAAGCGTTTATCGTAAAAATCGTTTCTTTGTTGCAAAAGAACTTTCCATATCAGTGTATCTAAAAATATATAAGCAAACGAAATATATTTGCAGCTAAAGTAACGGGCATTTCTTTGCGTGCAGCAATTGCATAGACAAATAAGCGAAGATCGTTTAATTTTCCACGATTGCAGCTTCTTTATGTCAGCTTAAATATATTACGACCCTTATATTTCAACAATAAAGCAGCAATCTTTTCTGGTGGACCAATGTGTAGTCCGCTTAGGATGTGTAATTGTCGGCCTTGAACATTTTGAACAGTCTTGAACAATTTTTATTTTTTAATAATATTCTTTAAGAAGTAAACGACGATGCAGTGGCACAAATCGAAATGCTAATTGAATTGTTACATATACTTTAAAGTTCCCTTGACGTTCTTCCTCCTCTCAGAAGATATTGTCAGCCAACTGAAAAATTTAGAGTCAATTAACACTTGATTGTTAATAATTGTAATTGATTTATAGATATGGTGTCAAAACAAGTGAAACAAATGAATTGAATCAATTGAATCTATGGTGAAGTATGTAATAATTCAACTGAAGTATTTTAATTGCACTTATTTGTAGATACAGATGAAGGTAAAACGAATGGTTAAGAGTATTTAAGATAATATACAAACAAATATACATAGATACCTAGAAATATTCTAGTTTTTTAGTGAAATACCGTCTTAATCGATATGCAATTTTCAGAATCTGTAAGCGATGTTTTTGAAAAATTATCTAAATAAAAACGATCATATTTTTTTAAAACTTATTCGAATATTAATTTGGTTAAAAACAATGTGGTGAAATATGATGAAACGGTGCATGAATGTGCGGAAAGTGGCACCGTTTTAAAAACTAACAAAGAAATAGATATTCAAAAATATTAAAAATCATATGAGGTGTCAGGGGACACCCGGTTGGAATGAAGTTCCATCGTCTATATATTATGTACTAGTTAGTCCCAACACGCCTAAGGCGCCTGTTGTAAAATACTATAATTTAAATGGATCTTTAAGAATATATACTTTTTGTAAAATGATAAACTTTTTTTAAGAAATTTTTTATTTATTGAATGTATTTTTTTAAAAAAAAAGTATATCTTTAGGTCCCTTTTGTAAGAATGTGCATTATATTTTCCCGATAAGGTCCTTTCCTTAATGAGAGGTACTTCTTTTATTAAAAGTTAGTGTTTTTATGTAAGAAAAAGCCTAAGAGTATGAATATTTTTACAAAGAAATGCTTTTTTTAAGAACAGGTACTTTTTAAAGAAGTGGTGGTACCCTTTTTAGGATAAGGTTATATTTTTAAAAAAATTTATACATTTTCAGGAAGGCTACTTATCTTAAGATAAGAAAAGAAAAGGTATTATTTTATTTTTAAGAAAGGGTACTTTTCAGAAAGGGCATTTTTGTAAGAAAATTTATTTTTTTGTAGGAGGACGTTTTTTTTTTGAAGAAAAGCTGTTTTTTTTACGAAAAAACAGGCAAAATTTTAAGAGTAGGTACTTATCTCAAGAAAAGTTATTTTGTTTTACAAAAAATTTACTCTTTAAAGAAAAGCTAGTTTTTTAGGAAAAGGAAATTTGTTGTAAGATAATGTACTTTTTTAAGAAAAGGTACTTATTTAAAAAATTATATATTTTTAAGAAATGGTACTTTGTGTAAGAATATTTACTTTTTTAAGCAAAGGTACTTCTTTAAGATAAGATATTTTGTTAAGTAAAGGTACTCTGTTTAAGAATATGAATAGGTATTTTTTTTGACAAAATTTACTTTTTTTAAGAAAACGCACTTATTTAAGAAAATGTTATTTTTTTAAACTTCTTTCACTTTGGTTTTTCTAAATTTCGTTTTTTCGGTTCAAACTACAATATGTAATAAACAGGCTCCATCTAGAAAATTTCCCATGAAACAAGAAATATCCCCCCATATGTTATATGTTAGTCTAGACACAAACCAAGCCAAAAATACGAGAGTAAGTGTGCTGCCAAATGTAATTCCATGCTCAGGGTTGTACTTCATGGATTTGCCAGTCATGTACTTTGGCTTTTCTTAATTTAATTTTATTGGGTTCAAAACTACAATATGTAATGAAGAGGCTCCACCTAGAACACTTCCCTTTAAACCAAACCAAACCAAAAGTACCCAATATAGTACAAGGTGGCGCAAAAGTAAACTTCCGATGTTTTTTGGCTGTAATTTATACAAAAAATTAAAAACTTTGATTCTTCTTGTGGATTATTTTTATTTGGTCTTTTAATTTTTTTTACATCAAGTCGAAAATATGATATCATGTAAATGGCCTCCGCCACAGTTGATTGTCATTTGAGCCCTTTTTATGGCATTTTCCATCACTTTGGCCAAAACTTCCGGCGATAGGTCGTCACATTCTTGACGGATATTGTCTTTAAGAGCTGCAAGAGTCTGAGGCTTGTTGACATAAACCCGCGACTTCAAAAAGCCCCACAAAAAGAAGTCTGGAGCGGTCAAATCAGGCGATCTTGCTGGCCAGTGCAAATCGCCAAACGGCGCCCGGGAAATGCATCCTTCAGCATATCGGTTGTGGCACGTGCAGTGTGTGCCGTTGCACCGTCCTGTTGGAACCACATGTTTTCCAATCCCAATTCATCAAGTTGCGGCAAAAAGAACTCGTTGATCATTGCTCTGTAGCGTGGCACGTCGTCTGGTCGATGTCGACGGCGCTTCCATGACATCCTCATCTACAGCAGCAATATTCTCTGCAGAACGGCTACTCCGGGGTTTGCCACGCCTGGCAGCATCTCGTGTTGTGCCAGTCTCTTCGAGGCGAGCGGCAAAACGTCGCAGTGTTTCACCAGTAGGCGTTGGACGGCCAGGAAATCTGCTACGAAATTCACGTTCTGCCAAAGTCACCGACCGATTATTGGTGAAATAAATAGTCAGCAATATTCCGCGTTCTGGAGCAGTGTAGCGTAACATTGTTTATTAACGTGTATTTCGCATGTGTTTACTACACAAATGTCAAAACAGAACTGACATTAGGGGCCAATCGCAAAAATTATAGCATTTTCTGATAGGAGGATTACTTTTGCGCCACCTGTAGTAAATCGATAGGTTGTAAAAAAGTAGTTAAAAAAAAGTTGTTTAAAATTTTTCATTTAGCCCCCATCCCGCAACGTGCGATAAGGAACTTGGTTCCAAAATTCACATGAGGTGTCAGGGCACACCAGGTTGGAACGAAGTCCCTTTCGCTATATATTATGTACTAGTTAGTTCCAACACGCCTAGTTGCCCGTTGAAAAATACGATAATTTAAATGGATCTTTACGAAAAGATACTTTTTGTAAAATAATAAATTTTTTTTGAAGAAAAGTTTTTTTTATACTATGTTTCTTTTTTTTTAAGTATATTTTACGTCCTCTTTCTAAGAATATGTATTATATTTTCCGAAAAGGTATTTTTTTAAAGTGAGGTACTTCTTTTATTAAAATCTAATGTTTTTTTTTTTAAGAAAATGTACTAGTTTTTAGAAGCCATAAGTGTATGAATTTTTTTTACAAAGAAGTACTTTTTTAAGAACAGGTACTTTTTAAAGAAGTGGTACTCTTTTTACGAAAAGGCTCCTTTTTCAAGAAAATTTACTTATTTTCAGAAAGGCTACTTATCTCAAGAAAAGAAAAGGTATTATTTTAGTTTTAAGAAAAAGTACTTTTTAGAAAAGGTATTATTTTTAAGAGAAGGTTTTTTTTTTTTAAGAAAAGTTTTTTTAAGAAATTGGGTTTTTTTAGAATTGGTCCTTTTTTCAAGAATAGTTAAATTTTTAAGAGTAGGTACTTATCTCAAGAAAAGTTATTTTGTTTCACAAAAATGGTAGTGTTAAAGAAAAAGTAGGCAATTTGTTGTAAGAAAATGTACTTATATAAAATAAAAATACTTTTTTTCAGAAAAGGTACTTTTTGTAAGAAAATTTACTTTTCTAAGCGAAGGTAATTCTTTAATATAAGATATTTTTTAAGAAAATGTACTTTGTTTAAGAATATGAATAGGTATTTGTTTTTGAGGAAATATAATTTTTTTAAGAAAATTCATGTGAATTGCAGAATTGAGTTTGTATAATATATACATACGATTGATGATCAACCGATGCTATCAATTCAGGCACAGTAGTTAGGCATCTGAGGATGAACTTGTCACGGAGTTCGAAACTAATCATGCCAGTGAGTATGTGTTGAACTGAATTGTCTATTATTTCCAACAAAAACCAACCATTTTTCAATTAGAAAAATGTTCATGACTTTCTCATACATTAACCGAAAATTCACTTATTTAAAAAAATATTATTTTTTAAACTTCTTTCACTTTGGGTTCTCTAAATTTACTTTTTATTGGGTTCAAAACTACAATATATACTAAATATTGGTTACAGGCGCCACCTAGAAAACTTTCTATTAAACAAGAAATTTCCCAACATATGTAAGACATCTAGTTAGTCTAGACACAAACCAAAGCAAAAGAAAACAATATTGTTGATAATAGTCAGTATTAACATAATAGTGTTAAAACAAGAGTTTTTTTTTCATTTAGCCCCCCTCCTGCAACGTGCGATGAGGAACTTCGTTCTTAAACTTCGTTCCAAAATTTAAATATAAAAGAATACTAAATTAATTTCAAAAGAACCACCATTCTTCTAAATCGGTTATACATCTCAGCAAACATTTGTAGAACTTGATGCCAACATGTCAACTTATTTTGCAACGAAAATCCAAATAATTTTAACAAAACATTTTTACTTTTTTCCCTGAAATAGGGCCAACATATTGCCAACTAAGTGGCAATGAAAGCCCTTCTCAAAGCATAACCGTTCGCAATAGGCCTAGAAATTTAGTTCCATACCCAACGACTCTAAAAACAAAATGCTCTCAGCTGTCTGATTTTAAAAAGTTATCAGGAAGTTAGGAATCTTAGCTTTTAATTTAAATTTAATTCTTAAACTTATTTTAGTTCTTTATTCACTGATTGACACATTTAATTTTGAGGTCGCCTATCCACATTGGTGGCAAATCCGATTTCCCCGTAAATATGAAAAATATACATACAACCTTGTAAGTTTGCACGTTTAAAGATTACACTGCAGAGGAGGAAGGAGTAACATTAAGTGAAATTTATAACTAAGTGGAATGTGATAATTAAAAATCAAGACGAGAAAATAGATATGGTTATATAAAGGTTTTCTCTTATTTGGCGAAAGAACCTGATTACAATCAATTTGTGCACAGAAAACTCAAAGAAAGTCAGAAAATTACTTTTCTGCCGATGTTGTGAATCAAAGAGTCCCAAAAACCTGGTTTTAGAGCTAAGCTTTGTTCCCAAAAGTTGAAGCCCAAAATGTTTGGAACAACTTTGTTGAATTTGTGCACAGAAAACTCAAAGATGTTCTGAATCAAAGAGCCCCAAAAACCTGGTTTTAGAGCTAAGCTTTGTTCCCAAAAGTTGAAGCCCAAAATGTTTTGAACAACTTTGTTGAAGAAAGTTTACCGATACAACGAACCATATAGAAGTTAGTGGCTGTCAAAAGTGAGTCAAAATCGAAAAATTAAAAAAAAATCCACTCCACTAAAAAAAATTCTGTATGAAACCGTAATTGTACCTCAATAAACTAATGACGTAGTTCGATTCCTCCTACTCGAATTGGGGTAAAACCGTTGTCTTCGGCCTTGTCTGAAAAATTTTTTGCCAAAAACTATCACGCCAACCACCAATACAATCCCAATAGACCTCAAAAATAAAGTTTTTATATATATATTAAATTTTATAAAAACCACGATACTCAGTAGTAAACGAAGTATTTTTGAGGCAAAATGAATATGTTTCTACCAAATGAGTTCTAAAGGTTTTTTTCTTTGCGTGTATGGATGTAGTGACATTATAAAAACGATAACTCTTTTCGAGTGAAAACCTATAAGAATATGGATGGAATATGGATGGAATATTCTTATAGGTTTTCACTTTCCCCAACATAAAAAAAAACATTATTTTATTATTCCAGCTCAAGACCATTCTATATCTCTATTAATAGAGATATTATTTTTAAAAGTACTCCTCATGATTCCTGGCAAACCTTATAGCTATTTCAGATCTAGCCACAGATCTTCATCAGCGTTTGTTTGTAATAATGCTGTTGAAAACTCCATTAAACTAAATGCAAACGAAAACTCCGTTTTATTGAGAATTCCCCACTATGCAAGTGCTCGACAACTATCGCATGCAAAATCCACAAGGAAACATTTGCAAAAACTTCTTTCCATCGCCAGAGAACCATCGGTTTCTATTAGACATGATATTTGTTGTTGCCTATAAGACAACACAATTCATACAGACAATAACAATTGACTGCATTTTCGTCGTGCTCTACGTTCAAACTCATCAGGGATGATTTTTATTTATTCGGCCCTTTTACTGGTATTTTTTTATAGAGAAAATAGAGAAATATTAAACTTTATCGTATAACGTTTCATTTCTGTAAACGAACTTTCATTTGCCCCAAAATGAAATAAAAGATAAGAGAAACCCATTCATTACAACCGAAAAAGTGAATATACACAAATATTTACCCTCTCGTAAATTCTTTCTCTCTTCTATAAGTGGTTTCTATCTTCTTTCAACTGAATGAATTCACTTTGTTTTCTTTCAATAAAAACAAACCAGCAAATCCTAATGTTAGGGTTTTGTTCCTATTCGAGCAACGTTTGCGACTGCTCAGTGGATAGACGTGCCTAGTTGCCTAGGCCAAACTATATTTCAGGGAAAGCATAAGTACTAAAATAAATTTGTTCACAAAAGTCAACAAAATTCTTGTAATAATGAGAGTACACTACCATCCAAAATAATGTAAATATATTAAACATAACAGCAGTTTGTCGCAAACATATTTTGTTTCTTCAAAAACTTTTTTCGAGATTGGAGTTACTATAACTCGTTTAAACGAAACAGTGCATGCACACATTCTTCGATACTGGTAAACGTTTTACTGACTTTGTCTTAAACGTTTTTCAATTCCCGTAAACGATTTTATTTATTCACCGCAAAGGAAATAATTTATTGGATTTAACAAATGTTGGTCGGATGAATTGTGCTTCCTAATAGGTGTAATTTCGTGCAAAGCAAGAACCTCAGAAGTAAAGCCCTACGATCCAGCTATAACAAACTCTTATACTATTGTCTTGCTATATTGCGCTGAAAAAAACGTGCATCTGTAACATAGTCTCTCAAACACATTCTGCAGGAACCATATATTTGGAACACACTCCAAATATTCATATAT
Organism: Phaonia tiefii; assembly: GCA_963931995.1. Taxonomy (NCBI): domain Eukaryota; kingdom Metazoa; phylum Arthropoda; class Insecta; order Diptera; family Muscidae; genus Phaonia; species Phaonia tiefii. The sequence goes on from OZ008367.1 coordinate 27,781,709, forward strand.
TTGCAAGTCCTAAACTTACTTACATTTAAATGTGAAAATTAGCATGTTTACTTGCCAAGATGCATACATTAACGTAGAGCCATATGCGCGTTTCATCCATATGTATACTCACGTTGAAGCATTCGTGTGTTCTTCCATAGATATATAGGGAAGAGTCTCAATCCCTCTCGCTACGTTATCTCGATTACGACTAGTAGGAATTTCATATAATTCGAGTTGCTGTTGAGTCTTAAATTAAAATAAATAGTTGCCCATTACATCCCATGAAGGGATAGGGGAGAGCTTCTCACAATCAGAGTGAGTTGTGCGTTGTCCTACAGTTTTACACCGGTTGCGAACGGTTTTTTATGAAGCTTTTTCATGGCTAAGTACTCGATAGTATCGCCGTCAGTAAGCGAGGTGACTGTCGTCGAAAGAAATGTAAGGTGGTCAGAGCAGAGATTTAACTCAAGTTCTCACATACAACAGTCGAGCACACTAACCAAAGCACCACCGACGACCACATCCAACGGAATACAACGGAATGCGTATTTTCGTTCAACGCAACCAACATAAAACATAATTTAGCTGCCATTAGTATCAATCAAACACTGTTTAAACTTAGTTTGCTGCATGGTTTGCTTCTGGTTGCTTATCACTCTCTGGCCTAAACACTCTGTTTTCTATCAATTCCCTACTACATAGTCGATCAGCTGCATCATGGATACGCAAAGAGGATGTACAAGTAGAGAAGAAAAAACCGGCGCAACTTGGCAACCCTAATAGATGAGAACCAAAAAGTCGACGCAATTCACTCAAACGCATTTCTTTCCCTCGTCATAACTTGATTATTTCATACTTGTTACATACTTTATGTAATTTTATTTAAATATGGTTGAAATTTCTATAGTTAGATACAATAACATCATCAGAAAACTGCTCGAGTAATGAAATATTCAACGAAGATAGTAAGAGAGCGAGCAGAGAAACGAAGTGCTTCACTCGTTTTCTTTGTTGGCATTCCACTCCATGAGTAAATTCTCTTCTCTATTCTCTATTGCTTTATGGGATACCCGCTGGATAGACAATTGAGTGCATAAATCTAAAACGCAACAGACCAGTCAACATGTGAAACACTCAATTAATTTACACAGGCCTTTAGGAATATTTATGACTCACTGACTGAAAGAATAATACAAAAATATAGTTATAAACTGGCAATAATATTAACTTAGGCTGAGAGCAATCTATCTTTGTCCCCCTTCATAATTTTGCTCTCTTCAGAGCATAGCGACAACAAATAAAGTACCTGCGCACCAAACACAGCTGTATTTGTATCAAAAACAAAGCTGTATTTGGATCGCAAACACATACATATATTATAACATATTAATCATTGTGTCACAAACATTCAATATTGGTTAGCAAACACAATGTGTTTGGGCACAAGTATACAATATTTGCGAGAAGCTCCAAACACACGTTGTATTTGCATCTAAACAATAAAAGAAGGCAGATTTTCAGCATGCCTATCATTCGCAAGCTTATGAAACAAAAGTGGAGAATGGTGAATTCTCTGAAAAATTTATGGACTTGTTATCTATATTGGCGAGTATCGTTGTCCTATGCAGCAAGAGCTGTGTAATACGGTAGATAATCGTAGTTAAACGAGAATAAATCGTCGGCTGATAATTTAATTGTCGTATGTGGTTTCCGATAGTTTCGAGTAAATTGAGTTTGAAGTTTGAACTCTTATAAATAACATACGACATATGACAAACTCAACACTCCATATCTCGAAAACCGTATGAGGTATCGAAAAACTGATTACGCCAAATGAAAGATCAGGTCGGAAAACCTAAGGAATCGATCTTAACTCAAAACTGAAAAAATCCACATACGACATTTAAATTATCAACCGACGAAATACACGCTGGAAAATCTGTCTTTTTTTGTTGTTTGGATGCAAATACAACTTTTTTTTAGCTTGTTTTCAACTATAGTGTAGTTGTGTGCAAACATATCGAGTTTGCTATTCAATATTACATGTTGGAGATACAGTGATTAGCATGTTTTTGTGACCCAAATATGGCTTTGTTAGTTGAAAACTTCTGAAAACAAAAACGTGTCAGACAACAAAGAAACAAAAAAGCAGCAGATCTTCAATTCATTAAAACAATTCTCTGCACGTAGTATGTATATGGGTATTCGAAACATATACATGGTTCGTGCATAAAGTTACAGCGGCCGTTTTGTTTCATCGTGTAGAGAGATTGCGTTATCCAATAGAACCGATAACTATAATCTAGCGCGAAAGGTATTTCAATACGTACTCGAAAGAAACCGAAGAATAAGACGACCAAGACTTTGCTGTAACGACCAGGTGTATGAATTCCTGCTAAAGCTTGGTGTGACCAACTGAAGAAAAATGCGAAGAATCGATTCGGTTGGAAAAATATATGATACATGTTGTGTAAGGTCTCTAACATAAACAGGTTGTGACCGGACAATAAAAATACTCTATGTAAAGTCAAAACGAAAGCCCTAATACCCGCCTGAAACATTATTTGGACTGCAAAAAAATTATTATGATTGAAGTCAAACCCAAGTGAGGATTTCTGATATCACGCCCATGCACTTCCCACAAAAATTGTACTGTTTCTTTAATAGGTTCTATTAATCTTGTTTTAATCCAGTATACATTATATCCATGGGTTAGCGTCAATGATTTTGTTGGAAGTTGTTACCAAAAGTATCGATTCCTTAACCAGTTCTGGAATATGACATTTCATTGAATATATTGGTATTGAAATTGTTACGCTCGAAACTAGTGCTGAGAAACAATCAAAGAATAATTTCGAATTAGAAAACATGTTTTAAATATTTTTCATAAATTTTGTTACAAGTTCTGTTGATCCGTTTGGTGACAAAATCACCAATTTTAAGAAGTCATAGAGGAACCATAACTCGTTCCAAAAATATTGGTTTTAAAACACATTTTATTGGAGGCAATTCGAAAAATGTAACTGAATTTATATGCATCATAGTACTAATCTTTATTCAAAACTTTAAATAACTATACAAAGGCAACAAAAGATGATTACTTTAATAGGAACTTATGGAAATAAATAAAGAAAAAATGACACAAAATGACTCATCCAAATGCACTCAAGTCGGTATGATGGAATTCACCACGTACAAGGAGAATAAATATTAAATTAACCCATTTATCAAGCGATGAGAAAAACGTATGACATGAACATGAGAACGTAAAATTTAATTATATTAACTAAAGGGGGGGGCCTGTAATTTGCCAAAACACAACTGCGCACCCATGCCACCAAGCATTACCAATGCAAATAAAGCAGTCAGCATGGATGGAACCGAATGACACTCAGCTAACAAACCCTTTTTGCCGTTAACGTCAACTGATGAATAACTAACACTTAATGCGCGAACCAACTCCCCTCACAATGACCGGTGGAGCATTTGATTGCAGTTGGAAATTACACAATTCCGCACCAAAACGGGCGGGTTCCAAACAAAACTGTACGACGCCAACAACAACATCAGCAACAGCCATAGAATAAATAGCCTTTTACGTTTGTTGTTTGTAAAGCAACTCTTCGCACAAGTCGTATATGGTTAAATGGTCTAAACTGGCTGGTTGTTTGCCTGATTGATTGTCTCACTGAGTGCACAGTGTTTTAGAATCGAAAATAATTTTACTGCAAAAACTAAAACTATGGGTTTTTGAAAAAATTTTAATTTTCCTTAAAACCAATATGTGGCACTCTGACATAAAAATTCGGTTGAGGCAGCCGAATTAGCCATAATCGAATTTAGAGGCTTTCAAAACCACACGGCCGAATCAGAGGTTGTCTCAACCGAATAAAAGGTCACATCCAAATTAAAGGTTATCACAGCCGCATCAACCACATTAGATGTTATTACAACCGACTTAGAGGTTATCAGAAACAAATTTGATTGAATTCGGTTGTATCAACTCCTGGTTCGGCTATAACAGCCTCTAATTCGGTTGTAACAACCTCTAATTCGGCTGTGACTACCGAATTATAGGCTATTATAGCCGAACTAGAGGTTGATACAACTGAATTAGAGGTTGTCACGACCGAATTTAGACAGTGTCGTTTCATAATTGATTCGGTTGTGACAACTGAATCTGAATCTGAACTGAATCTTCAATTATATTCATTACGTCAAGTAAATTTTCGATAATTTTGGCTCCAATAACCGAATTTGGAATTATTTCGGATGCATCAACCGAAATTGGTACCAAATTCGGTTGCAGCAATGGAAGGTGGCATCAATTGAGGTCGATAGTTGCAACTGTACGAAATGAGGTTGTACCAACCGTAAATACGGCTGTTGCCACCGAATTGCTGGTGCCACAAACGAATTGAGGTTGTCACGACTGATTTTAGTCCACACAACTGAAGTTAGGTTGGAGCAATCTCGTTTCATAAGTGATTCGGTTGTGACAACGGAACCTTCAAGTATATTTATTATGCCAACTAAATTTTATATAATTTCAGTTGCAACAACCGAATTTGGAATTATTTCGGATGCAACAACCTAAATTGCTACCAAATTCGGTTGCAGCAACGGAATGTGGCATCAACTGAAACTCTCGTAGTTAGTATTAATTCGGAAGCAATAACCGAGTTTGGCTTCAAGTCGTTCGCAACGAACGTATTATACGTCAAATCGGCTGTGGTAACCGAATTTCTCCTGAATTGTGTTCGATCAACCGAATTCGTTTTCAATTCGTTACCACAACATAATTCTATACATTTCAAACCTGGCTGTTGAACTTCTAAGAGTATACGAAAATTTTATATTAAAAAAGCTAAAAAAATTGCTGTGACAACCGAATTAGAGGCTGTTATAGCCGAACTAGAGATTGATACAACCGATGTAAAGGTTGTCACAGCCGAGTTAGAAGTTGTCACAACCAAATTTAGATAGTGTCGCAACTGAATTTTGAAAGTATTTAGTGATTGATGATTTATTTTCCTGTATTTTCATAAATTATTACAAAGCGAGGAAACAATTCATATGGGGTAATCTTTAGGCTTTGTGGCCGTCAGTGGTGCAATGGGTAGTGTGCGCGCCTCTTGTACTTCAGATCCTGGGTTCGATCCCTGTTCTGACCACCTTAAAATTTCTTTCGACGGTGGTCACTTCGCATAGTGGCGGCGACACTATCGACTATTTAGCCATGAAAATGTTTCTCAAAAGTACCGTTCGGAACCGGTGTTTAAACTGTAGGTCCCAATCAGTGAGTATAAAACTAGAAAGCGCACAGCTCACTGATTGTGAGATGCTCTCCCCAATTCCTTCATGGGATGTAATGGGAAACCATTTATTTTTTACTTAATCTTTAGGCTAACAAATTAATTTCACATTCACTTCCGAACGTTTTTGAAATCTCGGCCATTAGGGTAGCGCACCGGTTCTGATGTTTTGTGTCTGTCGATTTAGGTCCTAAACCTTTCTATCAACAGACGATGGTAGCACATCTCAAAGGACTAATATTGAACTACTGAACGGTTGACATCTGCTTATACTGCATACTGATATCACAGTGCAACAGTGAAAAACACGGACTTGACAGTATAAGTTCGATTCTACTACCAAAGAAATCGGTTTGGCAAGTTTGGTGACCAATTGTTTTTATATGCCTCAAAGATTCTGAAAACCAGTGGGTCTCTCGAAAATTTACCATCAATTTTTGTGCAACAGCTAATTAAGACTTGGTGATACAGCTTAACTATATATGGCAATTATGTAGCGAAGAATTCACTGATTTTCAGAATTTTTTGAGGCTCATAAAAAAATTGGTCACCTAACTTGACAAACCGGACATAGTGTTTAACTACCCTATCTATATATCTAAGTCCATGTATTTTCATTGTCGCATTGTGCATTGTGTATGTGGATAATTTTCGGTCAAGCAGAAACAATAGTCGTGTTTTGCTTACAAGCAAGCGATTGTCGCTTGCTAAGTTGCAAAGAAAATGCCAATTTAGCGATAACTCATTTTATTCAAAAGTATGAATAAGGATTGAAAACGGTAAAAGATGTCAAAAGAAATTTTTTTTAAACTTAGCTAAAATTATTCTCGTCGCTAAGTTCTCGCTAAGTCTTCGCTAAGTGCTTCATATAAAACAAGCGAATATATAAGCAAGCGGTGTAACCAAAACACGCCTAATAATTAGAATATTTTTACTTACCTTTCCTAGTAACCACACCGTGACCGCAACAATTCCAAATTTTTTTCAAATTTTTTAATATAATATTTTCGTTTACTCGTAGAAGTTTAAATGTCGTGTTTGAAATACACTCCGGTTCACTTATTTAAAGGCACTAAAAATTCCATATTCAGCAGCTTGTACCTTTGCAATTTGTAACCGATTGCAGAATTTTAAAATGGAAATGAAAGCTAGATATCTTGAGTTATAAAAAACATCATGACAATAGTGGTTTCCTAATTAAAAAAATTTTTTTGAACAATTTATAAAAAAAATTCAAAAAATCTGCTATTTTTTTTTTGGTTCACATGAATTAAAGGCACTTTATTATTTTTAAAGTAAGCGATGATTTTTTGTAGGGAGCGGAGAAAATGGCAAAACAAAAAATTTTAAATCTATCGGAAAAAACTAAAATCGATGTTTACCGTTCTGAAGGATATTCTAACCGCGCAATAGCTAAAACAATTGGACAAAGCCCAACAGTTGTCGACAATTACATCAAGGACCCCGAGGGGTATGGATTTTAAAGGAAGGGTTTCATTGTCTATATCTACGTATGAGAAAAGAAAAACCATCAGAATTGCTTCTAATTCTGCCTCATTCTTGTCAAAAATAAGAGCTCAAGCTGGAGTGGTACGCAGAGTAATTAAGAGCTGTGAGTACCTCAAATACCTGAAATTACAAAAAAGCGGCTTCAATTCGCAAGAGACTACATGAGAAGTTTAATTTGGATGGGCCTGATGGCTGCAATTATTATTTCCATGATCTGCGCAAAGAAAAGCGTTTTTTAAACCGATATCACAGCCGAGAGGGCGGCGTCATGGTGTGGGGTGCTATTACGTACTATGGCACCATCGATCTTGAGTTGCAAAGTGCAAAAATGACTGGTGCGAGCTATAAAACGTTATTGGAATCGGCTTTTCTGAAGTTCAGTGAACTAGTTGGTCCCATTTCTTGGATATTGCAACAGGATAATGCCCCTATACACAACGCCAGAGTAGTAAAGGAGTTCATTGCAAGATAAACTGTTAATATTTTTGACTGGCCACCCTATTTGCCAGATCTAAATATTATCGAATATGTCTTGGGTTGGTTATCTCTCGGTCTATGAAGGAGGTAGTCAATTTGATGACAAGCAGTCACTAATTCAGGCCATTAAGGATGTTTGAAATCAAATTTCGTTGGATTACATAAATTCTCTTTATCTCTCAATGAAAACCCGTATATTTTAAGTTATTAAAAACAAAGGGGGTGGTACACATTACTACTAGTTGTTGAATAAAGTAAAATAAATTAAAAAACAAGAAAAACTGTTTTTCATTAAAATTAGTTCAAGTGCCTTTATTCATGTGAACCAAAAAAAAAAATAGCACATTTTTGAACGTTTTTTTATAAATTGCTCAAAAAAGTTCTTTAATTAAGAAGAACATATTGTCATGATGTTTTTTATATCTCAAGATGTCTAGCTTCCACTTCCATTTTAAAATTCTGCAATCGGTTACAAATTGCAAAAGATACAGGTTTCTGAATATGGAATTTTTAGCGCCTTTAAATAAGTGAACCGGAGTGTAAGAATTAACCGAAGTATATACAGAATTATATATGTATAGAATTATGTTGTGGTAACCAAATTGAAAACGAATTTGGTTGTTTCAATACAATTCATGAGAAATTCGGTTGCAGCGATCGAATTCGGATATTGTTACCGAATTAATATCAAATTCGATAGTTTCAACAGAATTGTCGCCACATTCCGTTGCTGCAACCGAATATGTTATCAATTTCGATTGTTGTATCTGAAATAAAAGCAAATTCGGTTGAGGCGACCGAAATTATGGAAAGTTTAGTTGATATAATGAATATAATTGAAGTTTCAGTTTTCACAATCGAATCAATCATGGAACGAGGTTGCTTCAACCGAATTTTAGTTGTGGGGACTAAACTCAATTGTTGCCACATTCCGAAGCTGTAACCCAATTTGGTACCAATTTCGGTATTTGCATCCGATATGATACCAAATTCGGTTGTTGCAACCGAAATTATAGAGAATGTTGTTGACATAATGAATATAATTGAAGATTCAGTTGTCACAACCGAATTAATACTGGAACGAGGTTGCTTCAACCGAATTTTAGTTGTCAATTCAGTCGTCACAACATTAATTCGATTGTGGCAACCGTAATTCCGTAGCTACAGCTGGATTTGCGGTTGGTACAACCTCTATTCAAACATTTAGCTCTCTGAGTGTAAACCATTTGTATTGAAAACAAATCATAATTTTAAGAAAATAAAATCGATTTGAATTGAACTTATTACTTATTTCTTAAATCATCTTTAGTTTACGAGATATTGCGCAAGAAAGTTCCAAGTCTCTGTATTATGTGGCAGGCAGTATAACCAAATATATTCAAACGGGGCTGTTCTGTATTCCAACATAACACAAAATTGATACGTATAGACTTACTGCCTTATTCATAATAAGTTGTGAGAGGTTTGAGAGACGTTTTTTGTATGATAAATCGTCTCACAAACCTTTCATAACTTTTTATGAATACGACAGTTAGAATTTGTAATTTTAATAAGATTTCAGTACGCTGAAAATGTGTCATTTTTTTTGTTTGGATGCAAACATAGTGTGTTTGTAGTATACTTGTGTCCAAACACATTCTGTTTGCTATTCAATATTGCATGTTGGGCACACAAAATGAGTAATAGGTTATAAAATATATGTCTTTGTGATCCAAATATGGTTTTGTTTGTTTAAAACTGCTGAAAACAAAAACGTGAAGAACAACAAAGAAATAAAAAAAGCAGCAGATCATTAATTCATAAAAACAATGCTTACAAGCATATACTTGATTCCTCCAATATGTTTTTGTGGCAGTTTTTTTTCAGCGTTTACAAATCGATAACCTAATATATTGGAGAATACAGATAGTGTTTCTAGAACCTTTTCATATAAATTAAATGTTTTGTGATAATAGATAATTCCGACCAACACCAAATATCGAATTTTTTATATTAAAAACTTTATATTTATATTTTTCTAAAATTGATAAACTGATGATTCTGCTTTTTAATACTGGATTTCCTACTTCGATGTGCGTGTTTAAGTACCTAATAACCGTTGTAGTGAGGCAATTTACACAAAACTTAACTCATTTTAATTTTTGGTTCACTTTTTTTGTAGTTCTTTATTTCAAACCACAGATTTCAATAATAATTTTGCTGCCAACGAACAACAATAAATCATCGTATTCTATATTAGACCAATGATTATGTCGCTGTTAAACTGAAATTTGTGTTCAAACCTGTCCCCTTTATAAATCTTACCTTTCTTCATTCTCATCGTTCATTCTCTTAATACAAACTGCAAATTATAATTAACATTTCAAACATAGTAATCGGTTAATTATTGCTGGTTTATTCAGACCAATAGCTAAATGCCGCATGTCCATTATAAATCAAGATGCTAAATTCTAGTTATACAAGATAACAAACCAAAGTTGACTAATATGTTAGCTATTAATTAAACTTGTATAAGAGGAATGTAATTTAGCGGCTAATACATATATAATTATAAACATTGATTAATTAATTGTTGACGCTACGTGCAACTCCCGTTCGTTCACTCATAGAAATAGATTAAGTTTTTAAGAACCTCTTTGTCTACATGAGGAAAAAGATTTAATTTAGGTATTAATATTTTTCTGGAAAATCCATTCCATTTAGTTTCAAACAAACATTTTAATGTCAACAACAGGCATTCTAATAGTTGTGTCATATTATTGGAATGTAGTGTTAATGGATTCGTACTGATCATAAGCAGTACGAGGGTTGCATTTTATGTTTCGGGATTAGAGAACAAAAACAAATATTCATCATCAAAAATCATTTTATTGTTTTTCAAATATATGTTTTCCATATGTTTGAACCAATTGTCGAAACACTTTTACCAATCTGATTGAGGTATCTCCAAAACATGCATTCTGAATGTTGCAGCCGCTTCTTCAGGTGTCGAAAAACGTTGACCTCTCAGTTTGTTTTTTACGTACGGGAATAAAAAGAAGTCATTCGGTGCCAAGTCAGGACTATACGATGTTTTGGGTGCTCAAAAATGCAGTTGTTTCAGCCGATGTGTGAGAGCTCGCATTGTTGTGGTGAAGAGTGATCCGTCTTCGGCGGTTGGTTTTCCTGATTTCAAACAAATGGTACCACTCAGAATTCACTGTTCTGCGTTGTTCTAGTGGTACGGTTGCTTGGAAGTGCTTCGGGCGCGAACAACTTTTGTTGGATTTGGCTCATCTTGAAACACACATACAGTTGACTGCTGTTTACTTTCGGGCTCATACGCGTAAATGTCATAGACGTGTTTCGACACGAGCCTTTTTTTGAGCGATTGACAAATTGTGTGGGATCCAACGCGAACAATTTTTTTTTGACAGTCAAATGTTTATGCAATATTGAATTATGCTGGTCCCACTAATGCCTAAGGTTGTCTCAATCTCACGATAGGTCACATCACGATCTTGCAAAATCAGTTCGCGCACAGTATCAATGGTTTTCGGAACAACAGCTGATTTTGGACGGCCTTCACGATATTCGTCTTGGAGAGAAGTACGACCACGATTGAATTCCCCATATCATCGATGAACACTGGTCCTTGAAGGAGCTTCATCGCCATAAATTGAATTAAGTTCATCCATGCACTGTTGCTGAGTTAATCCACGTCGAAAGTTGTAAAAAATAATCGCACGAAAATTTTCACGATTTAATTCCATTTTTGGGCCGAGATGAATCTTTTATGTTACTGTAAATAACACAAATAGCGCTCGTACGTCAAAACGTTCTGAGTACGCATAACCTGAAAAATGTCCAACTTTATGATAGAGCTGTCAGTTGCTAGATTGCAACACTAGGGTTGCCAAATTCCGAAACATAAAATGCAACCCTCGTAATACCTTTGCATACTTTGCGGCTGCAACAAATATTACGAGAATAACGTATTCCCCACGGAAAATTAGCTTTGCAGAGAACACTTAAACATTCCAATGGAGGCAGGAGATAGAAAATCTAGATAGCGCAATGACCTCCACAATACGGTTGTTGAATTCACTAATTACACTGTGCAACAAGAATCAGATCAACGGTAAATTAAAGAAGACTTACTAATTTAATGGTCTCAAACAACCCTGAGGGGTTCTGGCGCTTACAAAATGTGGATAGCATGTTTCTCCGAATAGCTCGATCTTCAGCTTTCTGCTCCAGTGGTAACACCATGCTCTCGCAGGCAATCTTCCACCTGGTGTTTCCAGCGAAGCCATTCTCGTCTTCTTTTCAGATGTCCTTCGATTATGTCCTCGAATACCTTTCGCACTGATTCATTCTGATCCATTCTACCGATATGGCCCAACCAGCGTAATCGCGATATTTTGATTCACATAACTACGTCGATGTCGAGAAACAGATTATACAGCTCGTGCATTCGGAGCATTTTACGATATGACCCATGATGCAAGCAAGACAGATTGTATGAGACTCTGATATAGTTGGATCTTCGTTTCTCGACAGTTTAATATCCCTGAAGTGCTTGTTTGCCCGAAATAACACTTGTTGGCAAGCACAATTCTCCGCATGATTTCTAGCCTGACATTATTGCATCTGTTTACGGCAGATCCGAGGTAAATGAATTCGTCCACTACCTCGAAATTATAACGGTTATAAACGTTCACCATTCAAAATGCAACCCTGATCGCATCATATTTTGAGCAAAATCAAATAATGCTGATCTGTGAAAATTGTGTCTGCAAATCGTTGTCCTCAAGTTTACATTATTCCATCTTCTCTCATCAAACGAAAATTTTGACATGTCCAACGATTTCTTTATTCTTTATCTTTAACATTTTTAATAAAATCATTTTTAATCATTTTTTTATATTTTTTTTCATTTTTAATTTGATCAACAATAATGTCTTGTTCTTTCAGTTCATTTTTTAAAACCGAGTCAATTGGCAGATGATGGGCCAAAATATTCTACAAATGCGTTCCAGTAGGGATTGTCAGATGCCTTTCCATTGCATTTAACGTAAAAGTTTTGAGTTTATAGTTACTATAACTCGTTTGCGGTAAATGAAGGAGCAGTTAATGGAAACGGTTTTTGTTTCTTGCAAACGTTTTTTTTAGTTTAAAGTTACAAAATTCTTTTGTAAACGTTTTTCGGTTGTTGTTAATGATTTTATTATTTAGCACAAAGGAAAGGATATGTTCGATTCAAAAAGTGTTTGTTTGCCGCAATTACATTCCCCAAATACAACTCATTTATCTAAGATTTCGTTCGGGGGTAACGATGTGTTTTTGTGTGTATAGTAGCTGTTAATTGTGCGAGATCTTAAAGAGACGTCGGAGTAAAAACTTTTAGTCATTAGTGTTGTTTTTTTTAATTAAAAGAAACATTAGGAATTGCGATTTTCATTTCATAACAATTTTCCTTTTTACACTTGTTCCCCGTTCCCAGTGATTCCCACATACAATAGTGCAACACAACCTTGTTTTCGTTTATGCTTCACTGTGACTCAATTCCTTATATTTCCAATATTATTGTTGTTATTATAAATTCAAATCCATGTACTTTTGTGTTCAATTTGTCTACATGAGGAACTGTTGTAACCACAACCATGACAACGACGTTTTCCATACGGTTCAGCAATAGGTCCTTCTTACTTACTATTTAAGGACTCATTCAAGCAACAACCACATAACCAACCAATTCTAATGAATTTATTCAACAAGAAAAAGTACAACAAATTCAGTTACGAAAACAGAGTCAACTACCTAACAAGGCAATGTTACAAAGGACCTCCTAGAGCTTAATCTCAAGAATTTCGCTTGATTTTAATCTGACCCCACCCATGGCTATGAAACGATTATAGTGCGTCCGCGGATAATTTGGGTGGATAGAGAAATAAGTGTATTAAGGTTAAACCATAATAAAAATTCGAAAAGGATTCGAAAGGAGTATTGTATGGAAAAGTGCGGAATTTAGAAAAAACATAAAAATTAAAAACGGCAACAAAATCCGATAAATAGCAAATACAAATCCAACAAAATCTAAAATATAAATTTAGATAAAGTTAAAAGAAAATTTCCCCAGAATATCGGCAACAAACCGTTGTTATTCCTGAAGAAAAAGAATCAAGGATTTGTGAATTATTGTGAACATGAGAGTTTAGTGAGTGTATAAAATTAATTCGTGTTCATATCTAACATTTGAGAATGTTCGATTGTGTATCAGTGTGATTAATAAACCTTTTTGAAGGTCATTCCAACTGAAAAGGTTACCACCAACTACCACCGTCTTAAGTGAACAATAAGAAAAATAACAATACCCACAGCAGGAAAAGGAAGGCTGAAACCCAAAACTACCATAAACTGCTATTAGAGAATACATACGCTAGCCAATTCCTGGCTGACACAAAAGCCAATAACAACCTCCATCCAAACAACCTAAACAAATACATGTATGCGCCTTGCTATTCTTTTGCAAGTAATACCCCAGACTTTAACAAGGAAGGATACGAGTATCCAAGAAAAACTTTGAAACAAAACCGAAAAGTAATAATAAATCGTTTATATCCTGCGACCGGTTCTATAAAAGGTTACCCATTCAAAGACCAAGTGAACACAAACACAACTACAACTTACAAATGTGTTGGAAAGTTTATCAGCAACTTCGACTTAACACGAAAAAGAATTCACAATCTTCTAGTATAGCCGGGTCAAAAGTTTTGCTTTGGTAAAAACTACAGACGGAACAACAAAAGCGTGTAGCAGTACACATGTTTGGAAGATATGTAAGATGTAATGTTGTGTATTTTTGTAGTAACGACTATAACGATTTACGCTTATCTTTTAATCAGGGTTTGGGTTATTTCTTTAACAGCACATATTGAATGATTAATGATGGTCAATGGAGTACAAAAACGTCTTATGTTCTTTATAGTCATCTCAATAATACAAATGTTTAGATTCAATTTCCACTATTAGTTTAGGGAGTAGTTATTGGGAAAGTCAGGGAAAGTTATATGTGGACTTATGCCCACCACTATTGTGTGCACTAAAATGTGTTCAAAGAATTTCATAATCAGGAGTATTTGCTCAGATGGATGTGCCTGTTTAAACAATAAATCAGAAATAATCAGAACATACTATATTGGAATGAGGAAAAATACAGAAAAATATGAATACTCAAATCAAACAAGAAATTTATCACGAAATTACTCAATTAGTTTTATATTTGGATTTGAGCTAATAAAAAAATTGTCAATTGAAATACACAAATTGTACTCGTAAGTCGGTAATTGAATTAATTTTCAATTAAACTTATAATCAGCTTGAGTAAAACGTTAATCAATCTATTATAATATTTTCAATTAAATGTGATTTGTATTCAAAGTTAATCAAAAATTTATTTATTTTTCCAATTACATACGCAATCAACAGGAGTACGAAGTTTATTAACATTGACCGTCTTATTTCAATTAAATGTGTAATCAACTTAAGTACGAAGTTAATCAATATTTTATTTATGTGACACTGGTTAAGAAACCCCACGTTTGTTGGTTGGTTGAAAAGGCTGCAAGACAGCACGCAGTCTAGCACACTTAGGCTAAAGAAGCCCATTGTGATACCTGCAGTTTCCTCTATAGCATCTATTGACTAGTCGTCTAGCCAATTTGCCCTTTCAATGAATTTGTCTATAAGACCTACAGGAATATCCTGTAGGGCTACGGTGCTAACTAAATGTGTTCCGAATATCCTATTTCTCAGTCCTGCCAGAGCAGGGCAATCCAAGAGAAGGTGTTTCGTCGTTTCCTCGTCCTCTTCCATGCAGCATCTACAAAGAGTGGAGTTTATATGTCCCAATCTTAGGGCGTGTTTTCCTACAAGACAATGTCCCGTAAGTGTTCCTATCATTGTGGATAACCTGCCTCTCGGCAAGTTAAGTAGTTGCCTAGTCCTCTTCCTGTCGACCTGTGGCCAGAGGACCCTGGCTTGTTTGCAAGTTGAAGTAAGTCTCCACTTGTCCTTGAACATATTATCGGCCTACTGCCTGATCTGCAAACGGCAGGTAGAGATTGACATACTAACACCATCTTTTGCCGGAAGAACCTGTGCCGTAGTACCCTGATTAGCTAACGCATCCGCTACGCAATTGGATGGAATGTCGCTGTGTCCCGGTACCCAGATGAGTCTGATGTCGAAATACTCTGCCATCACCCTAAGTGGTGAGTGGCATTCTTTCACCGTCAGGGACGTAGCAAACATGGCTTCCAGGGATTTTATGGCAGCCTGCCTGTCTGTGTAGATACATATTCTCCGGAGGGTTGTGACACTACTTTCCAGTAGTTCAGCAACCTCCAGTATGGCGGTAATTTCCGCCTGAAATACACTACAGTGATCAGGTAGCTTGAAGGAGATATTTACATTTAGCCATCCGTGAAAAATCTGATACTACTGGTGACCCCTTTCCAGTGACTTTTCCCAGGTATTCCTGTTCGGAATAGAAGTCCTTAGATTTGTCACTGGTAGAAGGTAGAGGATACAGTAGCCCGTTTTTCCGGAATGCACCCATATCATGACGCCACAATCTCTGATTCTCACCAGGGACGTAGCGGCTGCCGATTCGGCCATGATATCAGGAGTACAGATGTTCAGGATAGCACTAAGTGCAGTACCTGACGTCGTGCCCATTGCCCCACTAACGCTAATCAGTGCTGATCTTTGAATTTTCATCAAGGAATTCAGAATATATTTCTTTTGGAGGGACCTCCACCAAACTACGATGCCATAGATAAGTATTGGTCTGACTATTGCCGTATAAATCTACATGGTGATCTTAGGAGACAGTCCCCAGCGCTTTCCTATCGCCCCTTTACAGCAGTAAAGAGCAGCAGACGCCTTTTCCACCCTCTCCTTCACATTCGGTTTCCAAGACAGTTTTCTCTCGAGAATTATTCCCAGATACTTGACCTTTTCCGTCAACTGTAATTGCACCCCCATTAACTGTCGGCAGTTCAAATGCGGGTATTTTATATTTCCGAGAGAACAAGATAAGCTCGGTTTTAAGTGGGTTAAGTGATAGTCCGTTGTTAGCGGTCCAGTTCGAAATCAGACTAAGTTGGCTGGTTGTACGAATGCTAAGTAAATTGAGGTTTCCACCCGTACAGATGATAGCAATATCATCGGCATAGGCAACGACCTGGCATTCGGCCTTGTCCAATTCAAGAAGCAGTTCATTGACAGAAGTTAACCATAATAGTGGAGACAGAACTCCCCCCTGCGGTGTCCCCCTGTTAACGTTCCTAACAATTGTAACACCACCCTATTCAGCTTTGACGGATCTATCCACCAGAAGCTTCCCAATTAGGCATGTCACTAATCTGTCGACTCCTAGATTCTGTAATGACCTAAGAATCGCCGATGGTTGAATGTTATTGAAGGCTCCCTCGATGTCCAGGAAGGTCCCTAGAGCGAAGAAACCGGTTTAGTTTGCTTCCAAATGCTAGGAACGACTCCCAGCATAAGGCAGCCCCTGAAGGCTGCCTCCAACCAACTACAAGATAGATATAGTGCCTCAGGTAGTTGCGCGGGAATTATACCGTCAGATCCGGCTGATTTATAGGTTTTCAAGCATCTAATGGCCCATATCAGATTCTTTCTGCTCACTATTGAGCGAAGTTTTTCTAAGCTAGGTGAGCTTTAACAATTAATTTGTAATTAAATTCGTTGTACATTTTAAAAAGAATAATAGATTTTATATATAGATATAGATTTTAAATCTGGAATTCGTTACAGAAATCAAATTTAAATTAAATTGTAGACTTAAAACATGGAAAAAAAGTAAGGTAGAAGCAGTAGGAATTGAAAGCATTTTGTTTTTATTTCTGGAGCCGACCTTGTCAAATTCAGTCGATCGAAATTGTCAAGGTGTATTTATTTCAGATTATATCAGGAGGAATTGTTGTAATTTTCGGCAACAACCACAAGGACAAGAAAAAATTTCGTCTGCTATTTTAATGCTACCACCTGTACTAGATACATCTTGGAATTGGTATAAACAACATTTGACAAGTTCGGACCACAACGACAAGAAAAAATTGAAATCGGCGCTTCTAAAGCTTCCACCTGTAATAGATACATCTTGACTTAAAATTTAAAATTTATTAAAGAATTCAAATTCAAAATTGTCATAGAATTCAAAGTTTCAAATTTGATGCAAAAATGTTGTATACAATTGAAATTGTAATTAAATTGTTTAATTCAAAAGAAATTTGATATCAGTACACTTAGGAAAACCAACTTCGTAAATTTGAGTTCAAAACTTTCCTAAATTTAGTTCAAAACATTTACTCCATTGTAGTCCATTGTACTTAAAATTAGGAAATTGAACTAAATCTGAGTAAATTGTACTTAATCATAGTACACGAAACAAGAGTACGGACTCAAAATAATAAAACAAAGTCCTTAAGTATCTAAGAAAAATTTCCTCCAAATGAATAAATTGTAGTGATGATGTTGTCGAATATTATACTTCATTCAAGCAAAAGCGTATTGAAATTTAGTTCACAAAAACCTGAAAAAAAATTGCATAGACGAGGAAATTTTAATCCCGTATTTTTCTAATAATATATCACAATATTAAAATTGAAGTAGTATTTAATTTAAGGGCATATGTATGCGACCTGGAAAAAAGGACCTAGTGTGTCAAAAACTAAATTTTGACGTAAAAAATGTGTCCTGGATCTGAAATAAAGAAAATTTTTCTACATCAGAATGGCCCAAAACTTGAAAATCGATTTTGAAGACACTAGATCCCTTTCTTTATCCCAGGTCACACACATGTGTACGAGTATATCGAATGGTTTTAAGTACAGATGTAATACTTTAAATTAACGTTTCCTTAAAATGTACTTAATTTAAGAACCTTTTTACTTAACTGAAGTAGCAATATCCCGCATATTTGGGCGTTCAGTTTTGAGAATTTTGTGTATTACCTACCCAATTACCATTTAGTTGATGATGACTATCGTTAAAGTAGTGGACTTGTGTTGGTTGTCGGTCACACACACCAAAACTGTGTTTATTACCCAATAGAGTGTACTGAACAATTTTTTTGAGGCGGGGTTTCAAAAGTTGTGATTGGAGGATTTGATTACGGGAACGTCAAACCTTTTTGTACTCATAGTCCCCAACCGGCAGTTGAAGGTTTAATTCATAGCAAATGTTGGTAAAAAACAACATTTAATATTTCGGTCAATATGGGTCTCAAACGGAGTGTCAAGACGAGCATAGACAGAAAAATATATTTTCAAAATTTTGATAGAGTATTTTTTTCACGGCAGCAATTTGAATTTCGAACATGCATACTTTTTCTCCCAAATTTTTCAATAAAATTTGCAATTTATTTGATTTTGTAGTTTACATGAAAATACTATTGAAATATACATTGAGAAATAGCCGATAAATTGGGAAAAATATACTTGATATAGACTTCAAAAATTAAAATTTTTTTCTAATTATGCTCATCATGAGACGTCGTCGTTTGAGCCGCACATTGACCAAAAAATATTTTTTATTTATCCAAATACAAACATAAGTACCCTCGTATAATAAACTTTAACGTTACCATAATCAGCTCTTGAATAGGCATCTTTTGAGATCGCCACGGTTGAAATTCCAAAAAACCTGTTTTTCAGTACACCCGATTGGGTGAGTCTATCGGCATTATTCGTAAAAAGTTGTGAGAGGTTTGGGAGACGTTTTTTGTATGATAATTCGTCCCTCAAACCTCTCATAACTTTTTATGAACAAGGCCGTATATCTTTAATAACTCATGTACTCCAACAGGTTCAAAAAATCGGGTTTGACGAAAAGATACTGTAACCGGTTTTAGCAACAGCTTTTCAGTACACTCTATTGCGAAATCGTACAAGTCATCATTATTTATTGAAGTAATACCTAATTTTAAGCTCGTTATTCCTACATGTTAGGAACTAACGTACTTAAATTCAGGAAATAATTTACTTGATAGAAAGATTTGTTTCAACACCTACTATGAGTAAATTGTCCTACAAATGAAGAAATGTGTACTTACTACATGTAAAAATGGTCTATGTTTGAACTATTAATGCTTTATTCATGGAAGAATTTCCTTATTTGAAGTCCATTCGTGCTTAGTTTACGGAAAAAAGTAACTTGATTTGAGGAAATAATAGACTAGTTTAAAAGACTTTATTTCAGAAAATTAACCTCTTTTTGACGAAACATGTACTTATCAGAGGCAAAAGTTGAACTAAATTTTAGGAATTTGTACATTAATTAAAGAAATATTTCGTCGCTGTTCTGACAATGTGGTTTCTTAAATCTAAGGAAAACATTAACTCAATTTAAAATTAATAATCTTTTGATCCATACGAAGTTAAAATTTCCTTAATTTTAGTTCATGTGGACTAGAATTTAGCCCATTTTTTTGGAGTGTAGCGAAATTAAGATTTAAATTTTATTAGGAATCTTAATTTAAATTTTGCAATTTCTACATTTTATTTCTAAAGGGTTTTCCAATGAGGTCTTGACAACTTTTTTTTTAAATAAAACGGAAACCATTTCAGATATTTCCAAAACTTTATGATCGACTTAAAATACAATCAAAACTGTTGTAAATGGAACTCGACATCGTTCAAATGGCCACCGCGGGCATGTCGGTAGCGGTCGATTCGTTAGACCGAATTTTCGATAACTCGGTCATACATTTCGGCCGTAATTTAGCCCTCAATGTTGGCTCTGAGTTCTTCGAACATCGGTTTTTTGGCATAGACCAATGATTTGACGTAGCCCCAAAGAAAAAAGTCTAGAGGCGTCAAATCTCACGTACGAGGCCAATTGGTTGGCCAATTGGTTGGTCTATTTCTTGAGATAACACGCTCACCAAACTTACTCTTCAATAAATCGGTTGTAACGTGTGCTGTGTGACTTGTGGCACCGTCCTGTTGAAACCACATGCCGTCCAAGTCCATGTTTTCCAACTCGGACCAAAAATAATCGGTAATCATGGCGCGATTACGATTGCCATTCACAGTAAACGTGACGATCGTTATTGTCGACGAAAAAATATGGCCCGCACCATACAGTTATTTTTTGTGGATGAAGTGGTGACTCATGAAGCACATGTTGATTTCCACCAAACCAATAACGCATATTTTGCTTATTGACGAACCCATTGAGCCAAAAATGGGCTTCGTCACTGAAGATGATTTTGCGTTGAAATTCATCATCTTGGCGCATCTGCTCCAGAGCCCAATCGGAGAACGTAAGTCAGCTTGATCTTGTATGGGTGTAAACCAAGATCTTTACGCAAAATTCGCCCAGTTTTTGAGAACGCCGCGGAATCGACTGATTTGGATCGTTTGCTATGGACGGCTGAACGGCAGCGATATTTTCGTCACTTCGACCAACCTGTTGTTTCACTGACACGCAGCATCACACAATGAGTATGTAGACTCAAATTTTTGCACTAAACTTGCTATTGCTTGTCTACCACGGCGAGAATAACGACCGAAAATTGAAGTTAACGCTCTTAAAGTTGCCGTCACCGACTCCGAATTTCGGTAGTACATTTGTATAATTTGTATACGTTGTTCGTTCGTGTACTTTACCATGAAAGGAAAGGTTAGATGAACAGTGAAATAGTGCGTTTACAAATTAAATTAAAAGTTGTCAAATACCTATTGGAAAACCCTTTACTTTATATGATTATGTACATATGTATATTAGGGTCCACTTTCAAAATCATTTTTGTTTCTGATTATGCGCTATAAAGCCTTTTTGGAAGGTTTTTGCATTACTAAATCTAATGGCGTTTTTATTTTTTCAAAATTCCAACTCCTTGGCCTGCATATCTACGGCTAAAAATGCGGGTTTTGGGCACCATTTTCTACAGAGCAAAAACGGCTTAATATTTTTCAAATCTGATTTCACCATTCGATTCTTTAGGACAAATTATTAAAAATAACCGTTATTTGAGATTTTCAGGATGGACCTGTTAGTCGTTAGGGTGTACCAAAAAATCACTTTTTCTTAAAAGAAAAATTTAAAAAAATTTTGAACGCAAAAAATGCAAAAAATGATGAAGAAAATTTTATTATAGTAATTATAGTAATTCCGGTTTAAAAGTTATCAAGTAATATGTAAATAAAAAGAGATATTTTTTCAAGTTTTGTAATAGATATTACAAAGTTAATTTTTTTTTCACTCACAAAACTTGAAAAATTTCTCTTTTTTTATTTACATATTACTTGATAACTTTTAAGCCGGAACTACTATAATAAAAGTTTGTTCACCATTTTTTGCAGGAGACTGCATAATTTCAATATGCGCGTTCAAAAAATTTTTTTAATTTTTTTTTATGAAAAAGTGATTTTTTGGTACACCCTAACGACTAACAGGTCCATCCTGAAAATCTCAAATAACGCTTATTTTTAATAATTTGTCCTAAAGAATCGAATGGTGAAATCGGATTTGAAATATATTATGCCGTTTTTGCTCTGTAGGAAATGGTGCCCAAAATCCGCGTTTTTAGCAGCAGATATGCAGGCCAAGGAGTTGGAATTTTAAAAAAATAAAAACGCCATTAGATTTAGTGATGCAAAAACCTTCCAAAAGGGCTTTATAGCGCAAAATCTAAAAAATCAAGTGGACCCTAATGTATATACATATGTAATTATTTATGAAATTTAAATTTGGATACTGACATCAAGTACGGGTTAGAATTACAATTCGAAATTCATTAAATATATTTAGTTCGGTTTGAAATTTAAATTTGAAACTTGTAGAATTCAAATTAAAAATTCGTTAAAGAATTTTGGAAAAATTCAGTTTAGAATTTTATAAATTTCATTTTATAAATTGGATAGTGTTTTCAATTTAAAAGTACCCAGCCAACAAAACTGGATTGCCGAGATATAACCAATCATATTGCCTGGAAGATTAATAATATTCCGGCAATAATCTTTTTCGTATTTCGGAAGATAGTATTTCCGAATGCAACTTTATATCGCCGGTGAACATTCCCAGCAATACGAATGGCAATACTTCTTAGAAGACAAATGCGCGATATTGCCAGAGAAATCACTAGGATGACTATTTGGAAATAGTTCAAAAAATTCGTAAAGAATAGAAAAAGAAGATATCGTTAAATAAACCCCCAGAAGATAAAAAAAGGTTTTTGTTACTAAATTTTGTAATAATCGTTTTTTTTAGTTTTATAAAGGGTTTTTCAACAGAGACGCTACAAAAGTAAATCGATAGGGACAGCAAACGACGCCATATTTTTTCCCGCTCTTTTGACATTTCTCTTCAGTAAAGTTTGCCATTTCACCATGGAAAGATATACGAGCCAACAACGTCGAAATTATTAAAATTTACTACCGAAGTTTGGAGTCAGTGGCCTCAACTTTAAGAGGCCAACTTTAAGAGGCCTCAACAATCAGCGATGAGGCTCATTTCTGGCTGAATGGCTTCGTCAATAAGCAAAATATGCGTTATTGGTCAGACAGCAATCCACACACAATCCATGAGTCATCATTGCATCCCGAGAAAATTACGGTTTGGTGCGGTTAATGGGCCGGTGGCGTCATTGGGCCGTACTTCTTCCGTGATGATCAAGATAATATGGACTTGGAGGACATGTGGTTCCAACAGGACGGCGCCACAAGCCACACAGCGAATGCCACAATCAATTTATTGGAAACCCAGTTTGGTGAACGTGTTGTCTCACGAAATGGCCCAGTCGATTGGCCGCCTCGGTCTTGCGATTTGGCGCCGTTAAATTATTTCCTGTGGGGCTACGTCAAGTCTATGGTCGATTGATGAACTTCGTACGGACGATTGATGAACTTCGTACGGAAATCGAGCGTGAAATTGCAGCAGTATCGGCCGATTTATGCTTGAAAACCGTCGAAAATTGGGTTCAGCGTCTGGACTTCTGCAAGCGTGCCCGTGGTGGCCATGCAAAAGAAATCGAGTTCCATACATAATGGCATCGAACGTACTTTCACAGGAATAAAGAATTTCATTGGTATCTAAAACCGGTTTTGTTTTATTAAAAAAAAAAACTTTTGTAGCGCTCTTATTGAAAAACCCTTTATACATAATACTTTTAATATTAATGGGTTTGGCCCACCATCGACTTGGGTGTAGTTTTTTTGCATTTTGTTTGGGATTTTTTGTTTGTAGACTCAAGTTTGGTCTAATAGTTTCTTCGCGGCTTCGTCATTTGATTTTTGCTTGGAATTCCATTCTCCATACCCTGCCTAAGGGATTTTCTGCTTCAGGGAAGGTCCACAACGAGCTTCTCTTCTTCGTCCTTGTAAAAAAAAATATTCTTGGTAAAAATACGTAAAATCTTACCAGATTAAGACAAATAGGACCATGAGATAGTTCCGTCCGTGGATGTGGTATACATTAGTGATGCACATAATCGACGAATCGGTTCGTAAGACCCGGTTCTTTACAAGAACCGACCAGACCGGGGCTTACAAGGACCGAAATACGGGTCCTAATGAACTGAAAACGGATCTTTAAGGACCCAAAAAAAAGGGTTTAAAAGAACCGAAAACGGTTCCAAAAAGACGGAAAACGATTCTACAGGAACTGAACAACGTATTGAAAAGAACCGTAAAACGGTTCCTGAAGGAGAGGACTCGTTTCCATAGGAACCAAAAGTGTTAACATGAGTATTTTTTTTATCAAATTTTACATTCTTTTAATAATATATTTCACTTAAGCCTCTTTGGACAGCAATTTACTGAGAACCGGAACCAGTCCAAATACCCGGTTTTTCTCGGAACCAGACTCGACAGAAAATGCTTATTTTTATTAAATTTTATATTCAACAATTTTCTGAGAACCGAAACCGGTCCAAATATCCGGTTCTTCTCGGAAACGGACTCGACAGAACCGGTTCTTAAAATACGCAGAACCACACATCACTAGTATTCATATTAACTTATTGATCTTAACAGGTGATGAATGGCATTTTCTTCTCTAGGAAAGGTCCATACCGACTTTTCTTCATCGGTATAGTTTTGTTTCATTTTTGCGCAATAATTTATCGCCTGTTCCCCGATCTCGAATGAAAAGCTATGCGAACGAAAGCCAGCTACTCGCATTCCTCTAAAACTGCATTTTCGTTCGACTGACTCAATATTTGTTCGCAAATGGCAGCAAATTCGAAATAGGGGTACCCAAATTTGTACTGAAAAGTTTTGATATATTTTACTTTTTCATTGGACTTGAAATGACAAAATTGTGGAACCCAAATCAACTTTCTTTCGACTAGAATACGAACGAAACTTAACGTTCGAGATTGAGGAATAGGCTGGTAGTTTCCAAAACGTTTCCATTTTTAGACTCGCTGATTTGGACCAATACTTTTACACTAACTCAAAACACTTTCTGGGCAGCTTTTTCATGGCTAAACACTAAAATGCAGCGCCATCACTGAACGAGGTGACCATCGATGTAAGAGTAAAGGTGGTCAGTGGGAGAACAAGTGGCCGTACGAGTGAATCACATGTGATCGTGATTAAAGTGAAATGCAAACATGTGATCGTTAGTGATCGTAATTCTACGTTCCAATCGAGAGCGTGACTTTGTTTTGGTATTTACTCTCATGAATTATGTATGTTCACACTTGCGTAACGCGATAAGGCGATTGCGAACCACGATAACGAATATGACACTAAACATCTAGACAACCCAACCCTCCGACTGCTGGTCTCCATTTCTAAAAATTCTTGCAGTGAGTTTGGAAAAAACGCGGTTGTAACAAGCGAATTAATATTAAAGATTCCATCAATACTTCAGTATCGTCTCTCTTAGTACCGAAGGTTGATGAGTTGCTCTTGAAATTATAAATTCATAGTAAATACTACTGTTTTAATGGTGCCCATAGAAACCAGCAATTATTAATAAAAATTACACACAATTTATGTACAACTACAAATAATTGAATGTCATTGCAAGTACCACTAGTAACAACAACAGGTGTAGCACAGCCCAGGTGTATTACAGGCCAACCATAACTATAGGCTGTTGTATTCTTTAGTAGCTATTAAAACAAATTTGACGTTTATTTGTTTGCACTACATTCATACTTGATATCTATCAATGTCTTATGGAATGTAATAACATAATAACTATCTACAATTATTGTTAACATTTTTTTAAATACAACTATATTATTAGTGTTTTGCTTCTTCTCAAAGTGTTAACATTGACGCGAAAAAATACCAATTGAATGGGCAAATAGAAACGTTAATGTTGCAAGCAACATGTTGCGGTTGATTGAGTTACAGGTTACCTCGTGTTTTTCGAAATTAGTTCAATATTGTTGAACTAAATATCGAATTTTTTAGGAAATATTTATAATAGAAAAAATATATTGTTATTGTTATGGTATAAATTTGAAAAAAATTTAGAGATGATAAAAATAAAAAATAACACAATGTGAATAAATTAAAAATTGAAATGGTATTGCAATCAAAATATAAGCGGAGTGAACAAAAGAAAGGTCAAATGAGACTGGTAGAATTCAAGATGGCATTTACGATGGGAATCGTGACCTAAAAAGGGGCCTCCTTGAAGATGATTTATACAATGGAAGTTCTGACCTAACATGTAGCCTCCTCGTCAGAGTCTGCTCCAAATCTGGCAGAATATGTTGTATAAAACTCGATAACTCCATCATTCCTTGAATACAAATTTGGGACTATCAACAAAATCTACGACGTACCCTTCTACAAATTTACGAGCTCATCGAAATCATAATTTTGGTATTCGTGTAAACGCGAAAACCTTGGAAACTTGCACAGCAAGCGTTAATACAAACCTATATACATAAGTGTGTTGTTTTTACTCCGCTAAAGTTAAATATAGCTTAATGTCTACGGGACATCTAAGCGATATTAAGTGGCATTTCAGTTTCCCACTTAAATTCCGACTTGAGCAGTGACAATGTTGCCACATGTTCAATTTCAAGAAATGGCACCAAAAACTTATCTTAGATAAATTTTGTTATCATTTCTTGCGAATGAAAATGTTATCAAGGAAAGACTTTGTTTTATTTAATGGAAGACTACGTATACTTTTATATCTCAAAATTTGAAGTATCACTAGGAGAAAGCCCGTAAGGCCGCCCAAAGATGAACATGCCGAAACGCCTTGTTAATCTATAAACTTCCCCGCCCAAAGACTGTAGCAAATTCTGTGGTCGCAGATGCCAAAACCGTTAGAGTATCTGAAGACTCTCCACAAGGAGTGGTCGCTGAACCAAAGGAAGAACCAATTTATTAGGACATAGACGGTGGTGCCATGGCTTTGCAATTCGATGGCCATCAGATATTCTACTTTAAGTCACCTGTTGTATTCTTGTTTCGAAGTGATATTTTTGTTGAAAATTATTTTTTCTTTTGATTTGAAATTTTAGAATTTCAATGTCACATTTTTTTCCATTTTTTGGGAACAAAAAAAATCCCATTTTTTTCTTTCAACGACATCTAGAAAATTACCCATTACACTAAAATTTTCCCAACACTTGTGCTTCATCTATTACTTTACTTTATCTATGAACATCTAGAAAATTACCCATTACACTAAAATTTTCCCAACACTTGTGCTTCATCTATTACTTTACTTTATCTATGATACATATTATCATGGTAGAATAATCTATCAGGTATAGCCGTTTAAACAGGAGATGACATTTTTTCCGTTTCAAAAAAGCATCTTGTCACTTGTCAAAATCATATGTATTTTGTTTTTATACTTTTTTGTATTATTGTATGGTTGGTATATATTTGTGTAGAGTTTGACAACTCAAACGAATAAACGAAAATAAAATGTCTCTTGTTGCTGCTTGCAACTACAACAACATCTGCTGCTACTACAAACGTGTTGCCGTATCGCATTTGTTTCCAACCATTACAGCAAATGTTGCCACATTTCGTAGTATTAAGCGTGGATCGTTTTATAAAAATGTTTGTTTTGAAGTTTGTTGTGCACGGTTTCAAGGCTTTCTTACACGTTTACATGAATACCACTAATAATTTTTGATATTCATCTGAAACTAAACGTCTAGAAAGCAACGGTGCGTCTATGCAATAGTAAAATATCTTCAAAAACTACAGGGATGTTATCGCCGAGACACATAAATTGCAGCAGACAACGAATGTTTGTTCGAATATAAATAACGAAGCCATTTTCTATGTCAGTCAAGAAATTTAGTGTGGATTCGATATCGCAAATATTAGGTATATTTTTTTGGAACTAGTGTTATACAACTTAGACTTTTCCAGTCTATTGATCAGAAATGCAAATTATGCTGCCCAGAAAATTAATTTTGCCACAAAAACATTTCGTTTGCTACGTATTTGAAAATTTACTTTAAAGCATTTCTCCCAAACAAAAATGCGTTTCTCCTAAAAGTAGTTTCTATTGTTTGTAAACCAATTTGTATTTACCTCAAAATTTATTTAATTTACTTTTATGGCAAATAAAGAAAACTTTTGTGAACAAGTATAAAACGAACTAATGTATACACACTCATGCATAAACTCAAAAGTGATATTTCTTTCGAATTGCTTCTTTCTTCAACAGACAGTCTAATGCATCGTCTTCCTGCAATGTCTGCGATAGGTCGGGGGATAGACTTGGTATCATGGTGCCGGGAGTTTCAACTCCATTACAGGGAAATTGTACATTAGGGATATGACTTTTTCAATTTATTTAAAATATTTAAAAATAAATGACCGTACTTTATGCAAAATGCTACAAAAATAAATAAATACAAGTATTCTTAGTTAATTGGAGTCACAAAAACATTCCCCGTGAAATCGATCAAAGTTCTCAATTTTTTTCCCCAGGGTTCGTGTTTCGTTGGTAATGAGTTACCGTGGGTTACTCTGGGTATCCAATTATTATTGCTGTGAGGAATTGGTAGCAATCGATTACCCATTACCCACAGTGTATGGGCAAAATAATGGTTAGTTACCCACGACAATGGGGAATTATCCATCACCATTACCCATTACACATGGGGAATGGTTCAGCGGCCTTTACTCCTTACCCCACGACGATGGGTAATGGGTTATCCAGGCTAACCCATCCACATTTTTGTTCGAAAATTAGCAAAAATGTCAATATCTCGGAAACAGAGTGTCCAATCGAAAATATAACTAATTTTTACGAGTTTCTAAGGGTTTTTCACAAAGTGGTCCAAATCGTATGGAAGAAATTTTTTTCAAAATATTGCCAAAATAAGAAAATCGCTATAACTCATAACGGTGCGTCCAATCGCAAAACTAATAATATTTTTACCTCCGTGGAAGACTTTACGCAATGGATGTCTTCCATACGGCATCATTTTTTTTTTGTAAATCGCTGAAACTAAAATTTTTGGGATAAAACAAATCGCTAAACGCCTTTATGTCTATATTTCGGAAACGGAGCGTCCAATCGAAAACATACTCAATGTTTGATGGTTTCTAAGGGTTTTACATAAAGTCTTTAAAAAAATGTCGCCAAAATAAGAAAATCGCTAAAATAAAAAAAATCCAATGAGTGTTCGTACTCACAGGCTATGTGTTAACACCTTTTTCGATTTCTACCTGTACCTGTTCGATTTCAATGAACACATTAGTAAATGTTACATTGGAAAA
Organism: Phaonia tiefii; assembly: GCA_963931995.1. NCBI lineage: Eukaryota > Metazoa > Arthropoda > Insecta > Diptera > Muscidae > Phaonia > Phaonia tiefii. The sequence goes on from OZ008367.1 coordinate 27,810,735, forward strand.
TAAAAAGAGAATAGTTTCTGTGCTGAAGACTCCTTTGCTATTGCACTTTCTTTTTTCTTACATCTGCTTTAACATTAGATGTAATATTGTCAACATAAATAAAGCAATAGATATTTATTAGCTCACTGAAATAATTGTTTTTGTTTTGTCATAAACAGAGCGACGACAAAAAGTATTGAATAGTATCATGGTACAAGCAAATGGTAGAAACACTAGCCCAGCTGATTTGAACTTTTTTCTGGAGTGAATTTTTCTCTTATGCCAAAGTTTGTTTTCCTTGGTTTGTATACAACCACCGTTCGCCTACAATTGCTGTTTTTGAAATGTTTTGTCCGTAAAAATGACATAGAAACGTTTTAATTTTCATACTCAAACACTTTCAAAATATCAAATAAAACAAACGCATTTGGTAAATGATACTTTTTTCAATTGTGTATACATTTTCATTATTTTTCAATCAGCTGAGTTGACACAATACAGGCACTGAGCAAAAACAAAATTCCTGTTGTTTTTGGCTTGTTGTATTTATTGTCGTACTGCATCCACCATTATATTTCTACCATGAATAGTATAGAGAACTTATTGCACTCTTTTCCCGCTCTCATTTAGAGAGTTTGAGTAAAACAGCATAAACGAGTCTTATTCTTATTCTTATTTCAATATAAATGCACAATTTTGACAATGTTATTACATAAAACAACACAATAAGCATAAATGTTTTAAAAGGCATCAATGTTTCTATTCTATACTATACTATTCACTACTCTTTAGCGACGACGACCTGCTTGTTTGTTCATCAATACCATCATACTTATTTTCCGGCAGAGATTATTGTTGTACAATAACCACGTATGTGATGCTACCGCTGTGTGTTGTTTGCATGTGTTCACTTTGATAGATTGCCCTAACCGTGCTTATAGATGTTAACACATCAAAAATATCTATAACTCGGAGACGGTGCGGTGCGTCCAATCGCATAAATAATAAAGTAGTCTATAGTGTTGTAATCACTAAGCGAGGTGACTGTCGATAGAAATGTAAGGTCAGAGCAGCATTGAGCATTGATTAAGCTCAATTAAATTAGTACATGGTGAAAGTTTTGAAAATTTCATTAACTCTAAGGATGGCTCATCCGAGTTCGAAAAAGTTCGTTTTTGAAAAAATTCAAAATTCATGCGTTTCAGCCTTTTAAAAAAAAAATCATTTAGATGAAGTAGTTAACCATTGTAATTACAACGGTCTATTAACTGAAATATGAAATATAATATATGAAATATATATATATAATATATGAAATATGAAATATAATATATTGTATTATGTAATAAGGTATAACATGCTGGACTATCTCAACGATTTAATGGTGAGATGATGGTGTGTCTAAGTAGGGTACCTCGAGCAGAAAGCGTCAAAATGGCCTAATATAAGTGCTAGATCTTTAATAAGTCAAAAAATGAGTTTTGAATAATTCCACAGACTCCAAATTCGATCTTGATAAAATTAGGTTTTGAATCATTATCAAGTTATTTATTATTTGATCATTAAATAAATAAATGGTTTCGCATTACATCCCATGAAGGGACCGGGGAGAACTTCTCACAAACACTGAGCTGTGCGCTTTCCAATTTTCACTCATTGATTGGGACCTACAAATTTACACCGATTCCGAACGGTATTTTGAGAAGCTTTTTCATGGCTAAATACTCGATAGTGTCGCCGTCACTATGCTCGAACCCAGGATCTCATGTACAAGAGCCGCGCACACTAACCATTGCACCACCGACGGATCATTAAATAGCCAAAATGTGAGTGAGAAACAAAGCTCATGTAGTTCGATCGGTTAAAAAAATTGGGTTTAACGAGTAGATAGAATAACCGGTTTTAGCAACCGGTTTCAAGCCCGGTCTTTAATCCTCGTTTTCAAGGCACGGTTTTAAAAACCGGTTATGGAGTTTTAAAACATGTTTAAATAAACAGGTTTAAACCCGGTTTTTTTGTTTTAACCCGATTTTATTGATTGAAATCGGTTCAAATTACGTATCTATATTTGAAACCGTTAGACACCGAGAATGGGGTCTTGAAACCGTGTCTGGAAACCGGCTCTTGAAACCGAGTCTTGAAACCGGGTCTTGAAACCGGCCTTTAAATCCGGCCTTAAACCCGGTGTAAACCAGTTATAGCATCTACTCGTCATACCCGATACATTTGTTTTGTTTCTCAATCATATTTTGACTTCATAATGATCAAATAATAAATGACTTTATACCCATCCAACATGGCGCCACAGCGGTAAAACGTAAATGTACGATATTAGGCAAAAATGCGTGGACAAAGTTTAGATCTTGTTAGTCGGGCCTAAATAGGAGATTTACGCTCGGTAAATACATGAAAATATCCTCTATCTAGGCAATTTGGATGACCATAAAAAAATATCAATCCATCCTGCGAAATGAGGGAGTGAATATAGTATAAACCTTGATTTTTATGAAATGGACACGCCACGGTTCTGATATTTTCATTAGTTTCTGTATGTTTCTATCGAATAAGCGCGAGAATATTGTTGTGGAAAATATTGTGTACCATAAAAGTATTGAAATTACGCGATTATTTATTTGCCGTCCCTCAATTACATGGAAATAAACGTGATGGACAAAGAAAACGTTATTTCCAAGGAATCACCCATATACATTTCTTATTTGGGGCAAACGTTTCAGGTTTTGCAGTCAACGTTGGTTCCATGTAGAAAATTAAATTTGAATTTTTGTAATGACCTCATTTTTGTCAGTGTACATGTTAATGTATGAGAAGTTCCTACTACAAGCTATCAAGGTCTGATAAATTATTGTAAGAAAAAAATTATTGGTTTTTGTTGGAATAATGGATTATTCAGCAAAGCACACACACTCACTGGTATGACTAGTTTGGAACTCCGTGACAAGTTCATCATAAGATGTCCAACATACTGTGCCTGAATTGGTACCATTGGTTGATCATCAATCGGATATATACAGGCTTTTTATGAAATGTACATATGCGAATTGTATCGATCGAAAATCGGTCAGTACCAACTCAATCTGAAAATCAATTGAAAGCCCTTAACAGCTGAAAATGCTGCTCAGCAAATACAAGAGCGCCTAAAGGATATTCAACGGTTAATACACCAAACAGACGACGAACGTCGACGTCCTGAAAATAATATAAATTTCATACATTAATTTGAAAATTGAATTTGTTTGAGGAAAAAATTTGTTTGTGGCAAACGACCTGCAAACGTTTTTTGTGTGTACAATTAAAGGAATAACAAAGATAAAATAATATTGAATGTACTCGAATTTGAACCAGAGTCACAAGGCAACTCCCGTTTTATAGTCGGATGTGCTACAGCCAAGATACGCATTTCGTTTTCTATAAACGTCACAATTCGTTTGCCGCAAATAAATTCCTCAAATCAAGTATAGTTGTCAAAAATTTCGTTTTGAGCAACAAAATTTGTTTTCGCGTGTGGATAACAACTTCGTGGCTATACTTACATACATACATGGCTAAAAATGATTGTCAACTGTGCAAACACATCCAACAATTACACAGAGCCTTTTACACACGCAGCAAAGGCAGGCCTACCATTGAATTTGACATATCATATTTTTAACTTCTTTTGATATATAAGTATAATATTGAAGTTATTGTCTATACTTATACTATTAGTTTGATCACAATGACTACCTCAAGATTCATTAAACTTACATTATTATCCCACTCAAATATTCAACACTGATTGTCCAAACAAATGCCGTCTAGTAGCCAAAGACTGATTGGAATGTTTTGGTTTCTTTCACCCCAGTTAATTTGAGTTTAGGACGAATGACGTGTGTTATTGTTTGCATTAATTGAGTGGTGGCAACAACAATACCTACAAGTATGTAGAAACTTCACGGATAAACAAAAAACCTACATACGAGCATATGTAGATGGACTCCATGACCCACACGGACACGCGAACCGATTCCATGAACTTTGCTCAGACATATGTGAGAGTAAGTAAACACAAAGAGAGAGACAGAGAGTTATAAATAAAGTTTGTGTCAAACCGTGTAGGAATGAATATCTACCTGTGATTAACATTAAAAACTACTAACCGTTATTAACATTCATGTTACTAGTAATTCTATCTGTATAAGAGAGGGTTATAATTTTGGGTGATAAGTACATTTTTTAGTACCTTAATAACACTGTCCAACAATTTTTGAAAAGCTTGAGTTGATTGGAAACATTATTTTATTAAAATTATCTGACTCGTATATAGTTCCGGAAATATCTCATATTCTCATATGTATACAGGAGCCGCGCACGCTACCATTGCACCACCGACAACCAATTGCAATCATAAATTTTAGATAAATCCGGTCTCGTCTGATGATTCTTCCTATATTTTGATTAACTAGTGGTTGTTGTTGTTACAGTTCCACTGTTTCCATATAATTTACCCTTAGATAGTCTATTATATTCAATTATTCGAATTGTAAATCGTTCATGTGTCAACATCTCCAATTGTCTAAGTTATATCCATTGGACAGATAAACATGACCAAAGTTTCGTGAGGGCTCGGAAAGCAGATGGGTTATTGGTCATTGAAATAAATCTTGGACCTTAGCTGGTTAGAATAGAACTCCATACAGCTCTTAACTGGGACAGAACTGTTCTAGTGGATAGAAGACTCTGATTCTCCGAAATCGAGGGTGGGTGTTCACAAAAGCGTGCAATGATTTTCCGAATGTGACGAAGACGTGGATAGGACAGTTTGGGATGACCAGCAGATGACAGGCTACTAGGAACTTTCTAGTTATCAATACGATATGTTGCTAAACTGACATTATCCTGGCTGTCAATTCTGGACTCGCTGTAAACCTTGCCAGTGCGCGTCAGTAAGGAGATGTGTCCAGACGTGGTTATCATAAATCCGGACGGAGTGAATACTCAATCACCTTGTATGTACTCAACAATAGTTTCCTTATCTTTGCCTCAAGATGTACCTGCAAGAGCTCTCAGGAACTTGATTTTAAAATTTACGTAAGTGGGATGTTTGGAAAAGGTAAGGAGATTGCCGAATACAACCCCAAACATTTTAGGATTTTGCGCCTTGAGAATTGTCCTGCCGTCGACCGACTTATTAAGTTCTCTCTTTACCTCTTTGATCACTGTGGATTTAGACGATGATAACGTTAAATTCCGTTGCAGCAGGAACTTAATAATGGGTGTCCAATTATAAAAAAAGGTGACACCAGAATCGCAAAACATCACCAACAACCCCAAACATTTTAGGATTTTGCGCCTTGAGAATTGTCCTGCCGTCGACCGACTTATTAAGTTCTCTCTTTACCTCTTTGATCACTGTGGATTTAGACGATGATAACGTTAAATTCCGTTGCAGCAGGAACTTAATAATGGGTGTCCAATTATAAAAAAAGGTGACACCAGAATCGCAAAACATCACCAATGTATCTTCTTGTGAAGGAGCGGAGGGTTTCGCAAGATAAATGTGGAAGAGTATTGATGATAATACTACCCCTAGTGGCGCACCTATTTTAAACTGCGGTAACGCAATTTCTGGCCCTTCAACTCAAAAAAGGCTAGTCTGCCACCGAGATAATTACCTAACCATCGTTTGGTAATATTGGGCAGGGAAGAGCCTAAGATGCCCTGGAGCAGAGCCTAGTGAACGAATATGTCAAAAGCAACGACCACTGTACGTACCAGAACTCAGCTCTGATTGAGGCTATTGGTGATCGGAGTGGTTATCAAATCGAGTGTCATCGTTGTGTTACAGCGAGATAACAGGGAGATCGAGGGGTAGGATACTTCCTCATGAGCATTTTTATCAGATTTTACAAGTGGGATAATTTGTGCAACTTTCCAGACGTCCTAAATCATATTTTTGTGGAAGGAGACGGATAGAACATGTGCGAGATATCGAAGTCCTACGGGGTCAAGTTTTTTTCAGAATAATCATCGTGGTGGCGTGAAGAAGCAGCGACAATATCTGGTTTGAGACACGTAGTTCCTGGAATTATAGCTCTCTTGGTCCTTTACTGATGAGGGGTGTGGTATAAATTGTTGGCTGAACTTAGTTCTGCACTTTTGGGCAGTCATGTGCTGAATGTGACCTTTTCCTTTACTTACTTACTTACTTATCCGGTCTCGGACAACCCCGGGGGTCAGGGACCTTACAAAACGAAGATAACATATTTCGCCAACCAGTTCGATCTTTTGCTTTATTTCTCCAGTTGGCAATACCAAGTGTACGCAGGGATTCGTCAACCTGATCCCTTCAGCGGAGTCTTAGTCTTCCTATTTTTCGTCTTCCTTCGAGTTCGGTTTTGAAAACCCTTCGCGCTGGTTCATCTTCATCCATTCTACTGACATGGCCTAGCCAGCGCAATCGCGTTATCTTGATCCGCTTAACTATGTCAATGTCAGGATAAAGCTCATACAGCTCATGATTCATTCGTCGCCGATACTCGCCGTTGTGCACTATAGGGCCATAAATTTTTGGGAGTATTTTTCTCTCGAAGAGTCCTACAGATGTTTCGTCTGCTTGCGATAGGACCCAGGATTCTGCACCATAAAGCAAGACAGGATGAATGAGAGTCTGGTACAGCTGGACTTTTGTTACTCGAGAGAGGGCTTTATCTCTAAAGTGCTTGCTTAGCCCAAAATAACATCTATTCGCAAGCACCTTTTCCTTTACTGGTACCAAATAGAGCACTAATCGTAGACCAAAGCCATTTCGAATAAATAATATTGGCATCTAGATGATCAAGCCATCTGACAGGATGGTATTTGTTTACAAGAGAATTTGTCTCTGCCGTCAAGTATAGTATTTGTTCGTCGGCTGGTTTACGACGTAAGTCATCTGAAGAATATATAAAAATAATTAGTTTCACATTACATCCCATGAAGGAATTGGGGAGAGCGTCTTACAACCAGTGACCTGTGCGCTTTCTAGTTGTATACTCACCGAGAATCTTTTTCATGGCTAAATACTCGATAGTGTCGCCGTCACTATGCGAGGTGACCGCCGCCGAAAGAAATTTAAGTTGGTCATAGCAGGGATCGAATACAGGATCTCATGTACAAGAGACGCGCACACTAACCATTGAACCGCCGACGGCCACGTCTGACGGATAGTTGGGTATAAAATTTGGAAATTTACCAGCGGGGAGAAATCACTGTGCTCACTTTAGAAGAGCTCCTCAGAAGCTTTTCTCACCCTGACTGGGGCATAAGGGTGGCAGTAATTGATAGAGAGAATTGTCAATGGTATTCGGAAATCGAGGTCAGTTAGATTTGTTGTAATTACCGAACGTGCGTTTATATGATAGTGGTTGTATGTAGGGTAATCCCTAAATCCAGTTCGGGTAATCCCGAAACCCTGTGAATTTTCAGGAATGATACAACAACGGATATATGTTAACCATGAACTTAAAAACCCCTTTAAGAAAAATTTAACCCGTTTCCATTAACTTTTCTTTCGTTTACCGTAAGTGAGTTGCAGTAACTCAAAAACCAAAAATACGTTTAAGCGAAACTAAGATGTTTGCGACAAAATGTCTCTGTCGTTAAACGCAAACGAGTTATATTTCACTGAATAGCAGCAAATCATAAAAGAGATCACCTTTTAGTGGGTCGTTCCATGTGTAACATTTTTCGTTTATAATTAATATTTTTCTTTATTTTCCACTTAAGTAAGTTATGGCAATTTTTGGGGTAACTGAATGTTTGTTTACGACAAAAGATTTTTACGATAAACTTTTTTATTCTCGTGGAAAGCATCAACTTTTGCGGCCAACCATGACCAATTGCAATACGCTGCATGTTTTCGAAAGTGATGGAGGGAATTTTTAAATACCATCCCGTGAATTATCTCGAATTCAACGGCCTACTTAGTGATCGACAGTATGCCTTCCGCAGAATCCGATCTTCAGGTCATCTGATGGCGTTGCTCTTGGAACTAAGCAAGAAAAAAGTTCAAATCAGTTGTTCTAACGAGTTTACCTTACTTATTTTACCATGCACGAGACTGTGTCCTCTCATCTTCTCTCTTTCTAATTTTCATCAACGACTTGATCGGTCTGCTAACCCTATTGTCTCTTTTGCACATGATAGCAATTTATATCATTCGTATTCTTTTGATCGTCGGCCTATTCTTTCCGAGGTACAAACAAAGAAATGGTAAAATAAGGACGGTAAACTCGTTAGAACAGCTGTTTTCAATTTTTCCATTGTGGTTGATTTTTTCAGCTGTCAAACTCATATGGACTTTGTATTTGTACTTTTTGTATTCCTGTGTTGTTGATATACTTACGTGTATAGCCTAACAACTTAAGGCATAGGGTAATATACTAAGAGTTTGCAATTGTTGTTTTTCTTAGACCGGAAGTCAAGAAAAGTCACTGGAAAAGTTGGAGCACAGAGTTATACAGAATGAGAAAATTCTTTATTTTAATACATTTGTGTTTCAATTGCAATCTCTATAAACAGTTTTACTCTAACAGTTCATTACATTTTGCTTTATTTCACTTGTTATCCCTTTTTTCCTCGATTTAATTATCACAAAAATACTCTCAGTTGATGAGCTTTGTATTTTTGGTTCAATGCACAAAGACAAATGTGAGAAAAACGCATTGAGCAACCCTACATACTTCCCGTCATCTATCGCTATTTTTCTTTGTTACTTTATTCTGCATGTTTTCCCAACTCTAAGGTTGATCAGCTGTGGCATAGAACCGCCCTTGGTTAAGCTATTGAAAGAAAAACAAAATGTATGTTGTTGCTGTCTACAACAAGAACAGCGTCTACTGCTACTACTTGGTTATTTTACTACCAGACAGATGATAGGCGATTCACTCAACCACGATATGCAGTTGATTTCGGAGTCGGGTCGGGCGAACCGGCCAGGGGGTACCGATGAGTCAGCTGTTCAATTTAGTACTTGGAGAACAGATAGAGAATATGCTTTCAAAGAAGAAATGGTGATAGCTGACGGGAATTCAGCAAAAATGTTTTCACTTTTGTTTTGATTTTTTCGGTCGTGGCGCGTTCTTAATTTTGGATAGTTTTGTGAAATATTGTATTAAAAAAGTGGCAAAAAGTGATCAAATTAACAAAAAATATAATAACAAATTAGATGCAATACGGTTATTCGGTGGAAGTAAGTGAAACACGACACAAATCCTGAAAATCAAAAGCGAAGCATAGCGAAAAACAAACGTGAACAAACACACATTTTCTTTTACTACGCTTTACTCTAGCAGTTTCCCAAGTATTCCACGGAACTCGTTAGTACAAAAAGCAACTAGTGCACACTCTTATAGTATTACTCGGTGGAATCGGCTCGAGTTTAATGCATGTAAGGCCCAGTGCTGCACTCTTTGCGCAAGCACACAATTGACCAATCTTTTTCGTCGATTTCTATGGGCGGGGTAGATATTGAAGACTCGGTAGCTCTTCATGATCTGAGCATGACAGGACAGTATGAAATCTACTGGAATAAACATGTTTTTATCGTGTCGAAAGAAGCATTCAAGTGTTCGGGCTTTTAAAGCGGTGTAGGAAATTCTCCACTCCATCTGACCTCAATACCTAGCTCACATATATTTGGACGAATATCTTATATAACTCTCGTATTTGGGCTGGTACCCCTAGGTCCACCTTGGAGCTTGTGGACTGTGTACAGAAAATGGCAATGCTGCTAATTGTTGACAGCAGAGTAGCCAACTCTGTTCTCACCTTGGAACATCGTCGAAATGTGAACTGAGTGTCGTTGTTCTATCAATATATCCATGGGAAGTGTTCCTGTGAGATCTGCACATGGTCTCATAGCAGAAGTTAGAGTGTTTAACTGTGCAACAATGTTGTCCGGGGATTCACATCCATTTTTTGTCACTCGGCCAATAGATCGAACTACGCACTACAGAGAGAATTCGCTTTTCAGCAGAACAGAGCGTATGTGGAGTAAGCTTCCGGCGAGTGTGTATTCCCTATTGCCTATGATGTTTCCAAGTTTAAATAAAACATCAACCAACGCTATTTGTCCTATTCCTATTTCCTAAGTCCAATATAATGCACTGCATTTATAGGGGCCATGCCATGAGTGTTGGTCAAAAATATAAAAAATAGTACTAGTATAGTTTATCAGCCCTGATAAAGAGTATCCCATAGTTTGTATCTGTCCGTGCGGTTCACTCAGGCCATATATGTATGTACGTATGTTAATATTCTAATGTATTCGTTGTTGTTGCACCACATGACATGTCCTTCTATCTGACCGTGATATTAAAGTTTCAAACAAGTGGAAGTAAAATATACACATACACTCTCTCTTCAAGGCTCACGCCCGTACCATTCAAAAACTTCCTTCGTTACTTTTTGTTAATGTTGTCCAACCGACTGAGTGGTTTTTGATTTTCTGTGGAGTCAAATGCCAGTTTTACCTGAAACGCCATAAAGTCGAAACGCTACCATACTCGCAACAGATACTTCCGAGCGACATAACCGACTGATTAACTATTACTAACATATTTATAATTAATTAAATTGAAATTTAAACAAATTTCTGTAAAATATTCAAATATAAATAATTTATTCCAAATTCAACGTAATGTATGAAGAGCGGCAACACGACGAGTTCTATAGCGAACGAGTTGTGCCCATAAAGCTAAATGAATCGTGGGCCGGTAGACGTCTCATAGAGGCACTGAGTCATTTGCCACCGCAAAGTTTAAGTACATCTTTGGATGTAAGTTGATTTTGCGTTGAGTTCAGTTGAGTTGTTAGTGGTGGAAACTTTTTATATAACGGAAATCGATATAGCATTATGTGTGTGTTCTTATGAGTTTAGATTTTATTATTGTGTTCTGTTTTTGTTTTTAATTGGGCGTTGGATAATTACGAGTACTACCTTTAGTTTTATTCAAAACAATAGCGTTGGTGTTAACCAGACGTACGTTATTATGGTTGGCTGTTCGAATACTGTTGTTTCGAAATTAATTAACCGAATCTAACAGTTTGTGAAAACATTTCAGTTGAGATAGTTTTCGTGTAAGAGCTTGTCGCCAAAGTGTTTAAACGTTTTTGTCTTTCTTTGTTTTCGAAAACTTCTAGATGAGATTCCAGAAGAAACAGCTGCAGGAACGTGAACAAAAGAAATTGGCTCTGACCGCTGGTGATGTTGCCAACGATAATATCTCCTCGGTGGCTGCAAGGAATGCAGTTGGAAATGGAAAGGTAAGTAGTTGTTGTTAAGAAACATTGTTTTGCAATGGTGCAAATGCCAAAAAAAATCTTGACAAAAAAATGTTGGAAAGGAAATTGAAAAGCATAGGATATTTTGAAATATGTACACTAGGGCGGGTCAAAATGTATGTAACGAATTTTTTTGATGAAGGTGATTCTGAGAAATTTTGCTCAAGAGACCATAGCTCTATGTCGTATTTGGAGCCCCCCAAAAGGTATTTTTATCACCTGCCAGAATCTGTATTGATACCTGTAGAATAAGTTCATTTTAGGCTATTTTTCGACAAAAAATTCCTAATATCTCTACTAAAACTAAAAAAAAAAATATTGGTATCAATACAGATTCTGAAAGGTGATAAAAATACCTTTCAAACAAGCCCACATTGAGAAATCTGCTATAATTCTATCCGATTTTATGACGAATTTAATTAAATTATTCTATGTACTATATATGGAAAAATATCTATTTTAAAATTTTGAGGGGCTCCAAATCCGACTTAGAGCTATGGTCTCTTGAGCAAATTTTCTCAAAACCACCTATAGATTACGTTTTTGCTATACGCTTCATCAAAAAAAAATTAACCCGCCCTAATGTACACCGATCGACATTACCGTCCATTTAGCTATTTATTTTTGTTTGTCCCTAACAAGTTTCAATTGGTGTTATCAGTTTTTATGGAATATAATTAAATGTTCATTAGGAATTCAGATTTTGCCGTTCAAATTCAGAATCTCATTTTAGGTATTGAATATTTAGTTAGAACAAAATTCAATTAAAATTAATTAATTTCCATTTTTCAACTTTAAATGTATCTTAAATTAAAATGAATATCTCAACATAAATTTGACTTAAAGCGAATATTCTCAACATTAAATGAACACTGCCTGTATGAATTGCGTTGTCTTTCAGGCAACAACAGAAAAACGTTTTGGCAAATGTTTTCTTGTGTAATTTGCTTGCGATATTTTTCGAACACTAGCATAGTGGGGAATTCTCAATAAAAATGGGTTTTCGTTTGCATTTAATTTGCTGAATTTTTCAATAGCATTATTCCGAACAACCACTGCTGAAGTTCTGGGGCTAGATCTGAAATAGCTATACGGTTTGTCAGGAATCATGAGGATGCATTTTGCGAAACTTCTGTTTCAAACAAACTATGTCTCTACTCTTCTGTGTGGCCGTCGGTGGTGTAATTGTAGTGTGCGCGGCTCTGGAGAACGTGGATTCGATCCCTGGTTAGACCACCTTATATTTCTTTCGACGGCGGTCACCCCGCTTAGTGACGGCGGAACTATCGAGAATTTAGCCATGAAAAAGTTTCTCAAAAATGCCGTTCGGAACCGGTGTAATACTGTAGGTCCCAATCAGTGCATGTAAAACTACAATGCGCACAACTTACTGGTTCTGAGAAGCTCCCCCAATCCATTCATGGGATGTAATGGGAAAACAATTTTTTTTATATCTCTATTAATACAGGTTGAAAAATATATACTTTTTAGTTGTTTGAATGCAAACATAAAGTGTTTATAGTTGTAATTTCCTTTAAGGCTATAAGAGATCATGTTTTCTCCGGTTAGTGAAAAACATGTAAATGCCGCGGGTGGGATTCGAACTCACATTCGCTGGACGATCGTTTCGATGTTTGTGAAGCATCATCTTCAGCAGCGTCTAGCCCGTTAAGCCAATACGGTGTGTATTTACACAAGTCACTAACCGAAGACATTTATCGATTATAGCTTGTCGTAAATATAGAATACTTGTGTCCAAACACATTGTGTTTGCTATTCAATATTACATGTTGGAGACACAATGATTAATAAATATTTTGTAAAATATGTTTTTGTGACCCAAATGTGGCTTTTTTTGTTGAAAACGAAAACGTAACAGACAACAAAGAAACAAACATGGCAGCTAAACTTCAATTCATGAAAATAAGGCTTGAAACGTATACATTGTTCCTGCAACATGTTGCTGGCGACGTTTTTTCGGCGGGTAGGTCTTGTGCTTGAATAAATACAATAAAATAGATTAACTGAACACTGCTAAACTTAAAGTACAAAAACTCAATATCAAATAAAAAAAATCAAAATTTCAGTGTTTTTTTGTTATAGCAAAAAATAATCTTAATATCTGATCAACATTTTTCAATTTCAAATGCACACAAGTTATATGAAATGAATTTTCTCAATACTAGTTGGAAAGTCTACATTTTAACTGAAAATTTCTCAAAATTAAAATAAAAATTCATACTTAGATAAGTTTAGTTTTAAATATAAAGTTGTATAATCCTAATTGCTAATAGGATTCGGTGGTGCAATGGTTAGTTTGCGCGCCTCTTGTACATGAGATCCTGGGTTCGATCTTTGCTCTGGCCACCTAATTTTTTTTGGCGGCGGTCACCTCGCATAGTGATGGCGACACTATCGAGTACTTAGCCATGAAAAAGCTTCTTATAATACCGTACTGAACCGGTGTAAAACTGTAGGTCAAAATCAATCAGTGAGTGTTAAACTAGAAAGCTGGTCACTGGTTGTGAGAAACTCTCCCCAATTCCTTCATGGGATGTAATGGGAACCATTTTTTTAAAATCGCAAATAAATACTATTCCAAAATTTATTTAATTAATACTTTTCTCGTTTCAAACAAAAATTTTTATTACAATATATTAATTACAAATTTATTAAATTCAATTCATTGCTTCTCAGAGTTCAATGGAAATCTCAATAGAAAAGGACTAATTTAAAATTCAAATACGTATTCTAACTAGGAACTGATATTTTGAAATGCTAAGCGCTTTTAAGCGACATTTTAAATTATCATATATATTGATGTCTTAACTCTGGTACAACCATAGAGTAATCTCAGACTAGAGAGAATATTTGGCTCATCCGACGTTTCCTTTCACACTCTTCGTGATGCGGTCGGTGTGATAGAGAGATGTTTGACGCAAAGTGATATACACCAGGTGGAATTACAATAACTTCTTGCTTTAATTTTTCATGCCATTTTGGTGAAAAACTGTGAAATGTAAATGTGTTTTAAACTTTTTTATTGACTGTTATTGTTAGCATGCATTTGTGTTGTATTTAACACAATAATTTTAACACACAAAACGAAATGCCGTTGTTGTTATTTTGTTCGTTGTTTTGAACCATTGCCTCTATCTGGTATTAGTAAAGCAATTCTTTTCAACATCAAACGTAAATATCACACCAGGCCAAATGTCATAAATTTGGTGGGAGAACTAGTAGATCTACTATAAGTATTAATCTATGGGTACAACGTTCGCACGAAAAATATTGAGCAACATCAATTTGCTTCGCTGCGGAATTGACTAGTGTTGACGACAATATATTTCTCCATTTTCAAGTTTTTTACACTAAAAATCTCTTGTTTTGAGAAACAAAATGAAAGTTGACAACATTGCACATTTCTTGCAAGAATATCATTGGTCGTTACACTATTCTTAGAAACGTTTATTTGAATTTGAATTTGTATGACCGATTTTTTGTTAGTTTTTGGTTAATGTATGAGAAATTCATGCTACAAACTTACAAGTCATGAACATTTTTCTAATTGGAAAATGTTTGGGTTTTGTTGGAAATAATAGATAATTCAGTTCAACACACACTCACTGGCATAACTAGTTTCGAACTCCGTGACAAGTTCATCATCAGATCCCTAATTATTGTGCCTGAATTGATACCATCGCTTGATCATCAATCGTATGTATACAAACTCAATTCTGCAATTCACATGTGCGAATTAGTATCGATCGAAAAATCCTAAGTATCCCTAAGTATACATATACTGAAAGGTCTATAATTCCAACAACAAGAACAGACAGATTTTTTTCCACCATGTTCTTCTTTTTGTCATGCGTTCTCGCAATGTTGCAGTGCTTTGAGGTGAGTTTTTTTAATCTATATCACAGTGTTGTATTTTCCGTGGTATAGCTTTTTTGATGACCGGGCTAGAAACTTCAAAATGTTGATCGATACATGCTGCTGATATTTTGTGCAACCATCTGCACCAGCGGAAATTTTTCGTTGATATTTCGTAGGTTTTTATATCCTCACCCCTAACCATATCATTTAATACGGGGAAAATGTAACGCATTGAAGGAGTCATATTAGACCCTGAGTATCTTTGGACGAAATTAGTTTTAGAACTTGTTAAGAAGATTGAGCTATATCGGGTCTTCTCTCTGGCAAGTCAACACGATAACTGCCATAAAATTTTACCGATCAGTGATTATTATTTGTCCAAACTTAGTTTGGTATTTAACCACGCCCCTTCTTGTACCTCACATACAAATCTACACATTTATTACAAAATGTGATATATGTATACGTGATTTGCTTGAACCCACATATTGGTTTATAATCTTAAATGTAGAAAATTGACAAGGTTGTCACGCCCATTCTGGTACCTCCCATACAAAAGCTGGGAACGTCCGGATTGCTGATACGATAAGTCGCGTTAAACATTACCGATATTAATGAGATTAGGTATAAGGCGTCATTTTGCCAGAGGCCAGTCAACTACTAAATAAAGGGTGATTTTGCCACATCCATTTTAGTATCTCCCATACAAAATTTGTGAGCCGGCTGGTTGGTCTACGTGATAACTCCCGTAACAATCATCCAACCTTTATGAAATTTAATATTAGGCAATATTTAGTCAAACGCCACTCTGCTCTGCAAAATGGCCGAATTTGACACTCCCAATCTGGTACCTCCCATACAAAAAAGGAGCGGTTGTCCTATTGATCCTATTGTAGTCCCGTAAACCACAACCGATATTAACAGAATTTTGTTCTGGTAAGTTTTCGTCAAAATCTACCCTGTAGCTAAAAATCGGAAACTTTTCCACGCCCATTTTATATCTCCCATACAAAAGTTGGACGGCAGCCCGGTTTGTCGACAATATATCTTCATACATCGCAACCTATCTTAAAGAATTTTGGCACTGGGCAATATTTTTCTCAAAACCTACTTTGTAATTAAATACATGTAACTTTGGCACACCCATTTGTGTACCTCCCATACTAAAATCGGCGACTGTCAAGCTGATTAATAAGATATCTCACGTAAACTAAAACCGATCGTAATGAAATTTTGAAATCTGTACCTCGTTTCTGTAGTTCTCGAATAGAAAAAGTTTTCACATTAAACATGAAACAAAAAATTCCATCGTTTCTCGATTTGTGAGTAAAAAGTATTTCTGTATATCAATGCGAAAAGAGGCAACACTGATGACCTTTTTATTGGAATATTCCAAGAAAGCTGTCAAGTAATACAAAAAATATAAACAAACAAAATAAGCTATTGTGAAAAAGAACAAAAAACAGAAGTTTTTTGAAGGGATTCCCACTGCTCCTTACAATTGGTGTTGGAATTTCACCTTCCAAATTGTCTCTTGCAAATTCTAAAGTAGATGCATGCATTCAACTATATTTTCTTTTGACGTAGAATACGTCTGACCTTACGGTATGAGGAGTCATGTCAGGTTTTTATTGTTGTAATCTTTATTTCATTGAATTTGAGGAAACGGCTAGATGAATTTTTTTTAAATTTTTTTTGTAGGTAAATGAAGATGTTATCTTTCGTTTGATATACATTTCATATTGGTTGATATATTTCTAGTATTTTAATTTCTCAAATGAAAATTGTTTAAACACATACACTCAAACATATGTGTGGTGTTTGGTTGAGTGTTTTTGGTTGCTCAACATTGCTTAGGAACATGTATCTAGTAAAAACTGAAACAAACAGTAAGCTAACGTAATAAAGCTTTTTTGCGAAAGCTTCAATAAAGCTGTTGTAACATTAATTTTGAATTGTAAAGCGTAAAGCTTTCACACAACGCTCGAATGCTAATGCGAAGACTCGATAAGGTAAACCTTTTTTAATATTAGGGCGGCCCTCTCAACATTCGCAGAACTTATTTCAATAAAAATATTAATTAAAATACATAAATTAAATTAAGTTTAAAAAAATTGAACACAATATTTTTTTTTTAAACGGACTTGAATCAAATGCCGTTGGTAAATATAAAAATTACATCAGACAGTTGTCCGAGGACTTCGGCCACGGACTGTCCCTGCAGGCTGTGTCAGAGACACGGCCATTAAGTTTAACGTAGAATACGCCATCCGATAAGACAGAAAACATATATAACAATAAATGATAAATAATATAAGCAAATGAATTTATTGTTATATATGTTTTCTGTCTTATCGGATGGCGTATTCTACGTTAAACTTAATGGCCGTGTCTCTGACACAGCCTGCAGGGACAGTCCGTGGCCGAAGGCCTCGGACAACTGTCTGCTGTAATTTTTTTTCTGTTTTGATTTTTCTGTAATATTTAGGACAAATTAATTGAAATACATAACAAAATGGTAGAATTCTAGCCTTCTCTATTTAATATATAAATTCTTAATTTCCTAAAAACCTTTTTGTAGAAACAACATTAAAATCTCTCACCGCTTTAATTTGTGAGTATTTTTGACGTTTCAGATTTAAAATTTTTCGACTCCCTAGTTTTTAGAAACACTTTTTCTCGCATTTTTCCAATAAGCATGAAAAAACAGTACGTGACAGAAAGTTTTCGCAAAACAAATGTTGTAGAAACTGTCACATGTGAGAAGCGAGTTTCTGTACCGATTCGTAGCGTTTTTGTTTCAATTCAAATGTATCATGTGAAAACTTTTTCGATTCGAGAACTACAGAAACGAGGTACTGGTCAATATTTTCCAAAAGCTATTGTGTAATAACAATTTACTAATTTGCCACGCCCATTTCTTACCTCCCATATAAATGTTGAGCGATAAATCCTTGAAAATACAATAGGATTAAGTAAAAGCTTTTACCTTCTCTTAATGACCAAATTAACACTATGTAAATAACAGAGCGATTACTGCTGCACCTAAAAGTATACCCTTGGAACAAACCAGTTGACGAATCCGCTGCAAATGCGTTATTTCAAAACTGCTGTACCACAGGTTGTGGAAATGAGTAATCTTCGAGAACGGGTTCTGAAATCGGGTAGAACAATCTATAAACATGGTAGAGACCCTGGCGGCAAGTAACATAACTCGTATAAATAGCTAAGGTCATCGACATTTGCAGTTAGTCTGTGATTAAACGCTGAAAAGTAAGCAACGGGAATAGTAAAAAAGCAAAAACTAAAAAAGGAATAGTAAAAAGGTTGAAATGTGGACTTATTGTAAAGTGTTGACTTTAAAACTGTGTTAGTAAAATTATGAGGGACTAAACTTGTTGTACATATCGTAATTCAAAATCGAACCTCGTTTTATTAACGGGAATAAAACAATGCTAAAAAGGACGAATACAAAATTCGTAACAACATTTTGGATAACGTCAATCTGCTTTCGAATATGAAAAACTTTACTACGCTCATTCGAGTAACTGAAGGTTGGTCGGCTTCAAAAAATATAAAAATATTTTAAAATGTAACTTTGACCCTATGCATGACTAAGGTAAGTAAATGTATGTTTAAGTCGGTTCACCCGACTGAAATTTCTCCACTGCTTTTGAATAGAGTTTTGTAAAATTTCACGTGGAATGTTGGCGGGCATATTTTTGGTCTTTAAGCAGGCACAAAGATAGTTAGAGGTCATTCGCCGACTATCGAATCTATGCTTTGGAACCACCCGAATCACACTCAGCTAAGAATTGCCAACTCAGCAACATGTATCCTCTTGTAAACAAAAGAAAATGGCTTTTGTCTTTTATATACATACTTATATTTGCATTAGAAATTTCTTTGAAAACTATAAAATCTTTAAATATTCATATGCAAATTTTTCCTTCCAGGTCCGTGAAATGTTCGAACGTCGCCGTGGCGTTGGTATCGATCGCAGTCATCCATTAAAACCCATAGTATCGACCACCACTACAACGGTCACCACTAAATCTACAACACCCCAACAACCTGCGGCAATGCGACGTTTAGCCGGTGGAGCAAATCCTGTTGCCACCACCAGACGTGCAGTAATTACCAGTAAGCAAACAATCACAACCTCTTCCTCTATGCGTAACTCCCACTCAAACCCTGATGCATTCGCATCAAATGGCAATCTATTTGGGGGCGACTTTGATGAAATGGACAATTTAGAAAGTGAGACATTTCCCAAGGAGTTCTCTTCACTCAGTCTTGATAATACACGCATTATGGGGGCCGTTGTACATGATGGCAATAACAACCTGAACAGAAGTACCAATGGCATGGGCCGAAGAGATATAATGGACACAACGATAACAATCAGTAAAAGGCCGAATACGAATGGCATTAAATTGAATCCAGTAATTACGAAGAAGTCACCAAACACCACCACAGGGACAAGAACGACTGTAACGACTGGTCAACCAAGGACACCCAGTAGTGCTAGCCGAGTATCGACAGTATCTCGCACCTCAACAGCAACGAATGGGTCGACGACAACAACGAAATCGCCAGCAATGAAAAAGCCTACAACAGTTACAACAGGTGCTAAGGGTGTTAAGGTATGTACGAGTATGTGTGATTAGAAGTAGATAGTGTATAATTAATGTGGGAATTTGATATTCAATAGTTATAGTAAAAATATATTGAATATGGATATCATCATGTTTGTTTAGGGCAGATTCGATAAAATTGCAGAGTTGGAAAACGATGTCCTTGTAAATGTTTTTTCAATAAGAGCGCTACAAAAGTTTTTTTTAAATAAAACAAAACGGGTTTTAGATACCAATGAAATTCTTTATTCCTGTGAAAGTACGTTCGATGCCATTATGTATGGAACTCGATTTCTTTTGCATGGCCACCACGGGCACGCTTGCAGAAGTCCAGACGCTGAACCCAATTTTCGACGGTTTTCAAGCATAAATCGGCCGATACTGCTGCAATTTCACGTTCGATATTCGTACGAAGCTCATCAATCGTCGCTGGCTTGTTGGCATAGACCATAGACTTGACGTAGTCCCACAGGAAATAATCTAACGGCGTCAAATCGCACGACCGAGGCGGCCAATCGACTGGGCCATTTCGTGAGATAACACGTTCACCAAACTTGGTTTCCAATAAATTGATTGTGGCATTCGCTGTGTGGCTTGTGGCGCCGTCCTGTTGGAACCACATGTCCTCCAAGTCCATATTATCCAATTGGTGCCAAAAATATTCGGTTATCATTGAACGGTAGCGATTCGCATTCACAGTAATGTGCCGGTCTTGATCATCACGGAAGAAGTACGGCCCAATGACGCCGCCGGCCCATAAACCGCACCAAACCCAATTTTTTCGGGATGCAATGATGACTCATGGATTACGTGTGGATTACTGTCTGACCAATAACGCATATTTTGCTTATTGCCGAAGCCATTCAGCCAGAAATGAGCCTCATCGCTGAAGATGATTTTCCGATGATCAAGCTCTTAAAGTTGAGGCCACTGACTCCAAATTTCGGTAGTAAATTTTAATAATTTCGACTCGTTGTTGGCTCGTATATCTTTCCATGATGAAATGGCAAACCTTACTGAAGAGAAATGTCAAAAGAGCGGGAAAAAATATGGCGTCGTTTGCTGTCCCTATCGATTTACTTTTGTAGCGTCTCTGTTGAAAAACCCTTTATTAGTAACACTACCTAGTACCATACCAAAGTAAGATTGGAAGCCCGGAATTTAAAACAGGGTCGGCATTCGTACCAGTTCCCTAATTTGTGGAACGTTTCGGTGCTAAGAGCTACTACTGACTGAACTTTAGCTCTCGGCTGGTGAGCAAGCTCCCAGATTTGAGAGCTGCGGCTAAAAACAGAGCCGGGGCTCAGAGCAAGTTCAAGCTAAAAACATTAAAAATGTACAACACAAAGACCGAATCGGAAGAAATAATACACAAATTGTATTAAAAAGTACACAAACTTTGTCAACTAGTACTAAAAGTGACCAACACGTACAAAACGACTGCCAAAAATATACATAGTGTACACAAAGTAGGTAAAGTATAGCAAAAACTGTGTAAAGATTCTAAAAGTACATAAGTTAAACTAAAAAACACGTAAAATGTACCAACAAGGAAATGATGTACACAAAGGGTATCAAATAGAGTATCCAAAACCGAAAACCCGCTGAAACCGTTTTTTGCTCTTAACCGTGTGCCGGTTTTTTAAAAAAATTAATTTTCAAACAAACTGGAAACAGCGTTATTTGACATCGGTTTTACTTAATTTGTGTTCATATCCTTAAACAAATTAATAATAAATTATATGATTTTCGAATTTTAATGAAATTTTAAAATTAAGAAACATTCGGCCCTATTCTGCATACAGAATCATTTTGAATCAGAATTTCCTTTCAGAATAAAAAGTCTACAATTTTGATATTCTTAAAACATGAAATATTTTTGTTCTGAATTGTTTGTTTTTAAATCACAAAGCATTTGCATTCTAATTCAAAACTGATATTTTTCTTCTGAATTGTTTTACAGAAACCGAAATATTCTGAAACGTTTTATGTTTGTCTGGATTCTGTTTACAGAGCAGGGCCGATTATTTCTATTCTCAAATATGATTTTATGTTCCAAAAAGTTCTAAATGACATTTCCAAACAATTGTTTTAATCAAATTTCAAAATGGTTATGACTTGAATAAGATAAGAATAAAAATTAATTGAACTTTCCAGACGTTTATTTTTCCAATTTAAAGATTTTCATTTCTTTCAAATTTGAATATGATTTTCAAATTTAAATCAGTTTAATGTAAATTTAAACAATACTTTTAAATTTAATATTAAAAATGCATTCCAAATTGGAATATGACTTAATTGTTTCATTTAAAATTAAAACGTAATTATGAGATTTAAATAGAGTTGTGAAATTTCGAGTTCTTTTTTATTAGTGGCTTCAAACTTTAATTTAAACACTAATAAGTATATAAAATGATCCCTAAATAAATGTATTGTAAGTGCTATATGTGTAATTTAATCTAAAGCAAAAAAAAACCGAAAAAACCCTGTTCCACCGGTTATTGCCAAAATTAAAAAATTACAGCAGACAGTTGTCCGAGGCCTTCGGCCACGGACTGTCCCTACAGTCTGTGTCAGAGACACGGCCATTAAGTTTAACGTAGAATACGCCATCCGATAAGACAGAAAACATATATAACAATAAATTCATTTGCTTATATTATTTATCATTTATTGTTATATATGTTTTCTGTCTTATCGGATGGCGTATTCTACGTTAAACTTAATGGCCGTGTCGCTGACACAGCCTGCAGGGACAGTCCAACTGTCTGCTGTAATTTTTATATTTACCAACGGCATTTGATTCAAGTCCGTTTAAAAAAAAAAATATTAAGTTCAATTTTTTTAAACTTAATTTAATTTTTGTATTTTAATTAATATTTTTATTGAAATAAGTTCTGCGAATGTTGAGAGGGCCGCCCTAATATTAAAAAAGGTTTACCTTATCGAGTCTTCGCATTAGCATTCGAACGTTGTGTGAAAGCTTTACGCTTTACAATTCAAAATGAATGTTACAACAGCTTTATTGAAGCTTTCGCAAAAAAGCTTTATTACGTTAGCTTACTGTTTGTTTCACTTTTTACTAGATACATGTTGCCAAGCAACATTAGCTTGCTGTTCGTTTCACTTTTTACTAGATACATCTTCCTAAGCAATGTTGAGCAACCAAAAACACTCAACCAAACACCACACATATGTTTGAGTGTATGTGTTTAAACAATTTTCATTTGAGAAATTAAAATACTAGAAATATATCAACCAATATGAAATGTATATCAAACGAAAGATAACATCTTCATTTACCTACAAAAAAAATTTTAAAAACATTCATCTAGCCGTTTCCTCAAATTCAATGAAAAAAAAGATTACAACAATAAAAACCTGACATGACTCCTCATACCGTAAGGTAAGACGTATTCTACGTCAAAACCGAAAACCGGTTTCTTGAAAACTTGATTTTTCGAACAAACCGTAACCGGTTTCTTGAAAACTTGATTTTTCGATCAAACCGAAAACCGGTTTCCAAAAATAAAGGTTTTTTAAATTTATAAACGGAATAATTGCAACATGATTATTGGATGGTCGAATTTGTACGCCCAATTTGAGCTAAACCTTTATTACAACTGAACTTTCAACAACTAATGGCCATGTTAGACTATCGGTGCAAATTGACCGATTTTGCGCAGAGAGAAATGGAATGGAACTCTCTTCCACTTGAAAGAAATCGTGGGATCATTCTGCAATCGATTTCCACTATCAGTTTTGGAGAATGCAAAAACATTTGTCTGCAATGTGACAAACTAAATACAATAGTTATAAAATAAAAATAATTTAGAAAAAGAAGGAAATTGTGAACAAAAAGCAGGATTGGTATTTCGTATGTATTCTGTTACTCTGGGTAATCCATTAACCATCGTCGTGAGGAATTGGTAACGATCGTTTACCCATTACCTACAGGGTATTGGGGAAAATAATGGGTATTAACTTACTTACTTACTTATCCGGTCTCGAACAACCCCGGGGGGTCAGGGTCCTTACAAAACGAAGATAACATATTTCGCCAACCAGTTCGATCTTTTGCTTTCGTCAACCTGGTTCCTAAAGCGGAGTCTTGGTCTTCCTATTTTTCGTCTTCCTTCGAGTTCGGTTTCGAAAACCCTTCGTGCTGGTTCGGGTATTAACTAGTGTCCAAAAAACCGGAATTTTTTAGCAACCGGTTTTCGGTTTCTTCGAAAAATCAATTTTCAAAAAACTGGTTTCCGGTTTGTTCGAAAAATCAATTTTTTTTACCCTAGAAAGTCATCCTTATTTTTTGTACACTTACGTCATCCTTCGTCATTTTGACTACGACCTATTTCAAGGCGCTATAAATAATATCGGGAGCAAAAATGGGAACCAAAATGAATGTTATTTTTTTATTTAGTTTATTTTTAATTAATATTAAACAAAAAATTATATAACTTTCTTAACGCCTTAACTTAAATTTATCATTTCACAGCCTTCTTTCAATTGGCATGGATTTTAAAACAAACAGTATATAACATAAAAAAAAAATATTACACATTTTTTTCGATAAAGTCTTGTTGTTTCTTATAACTTACATTTTAAACGTAAAAACAAACATAAGTTTTAAGGTAAATTGTTTCATATAAGGCAAGAGGCACAAACTTCTATTTTGTGTTCGCCACACAGGCTTTTGTGGCACTTTGCACAAGCTACCTTCGTCATTCTTCGTTTTGAAGAAGGACAGACTGCGCATATCTTCCTTTTTCTAGTTCCTTGTACCGGTACTATATTTTCGGACTCTGTGGAGTTATTGACTGAAAGTTCATTTTCGATATCATTTTTAACATTCGTAGTTATTGTTGGCATATCGAGCCTGGCCTTTAGCTGATTTTTTATGAGACTTGAAAAAAGGGTTTTCATATACTGAACACGATTTAGGGGCTTTTGTCCGTCTTGAAACATATTGTGGGAATAAATTATGTACGAATTTATAAAAGCCATATTTAAAATTCCGAAAAATTGACACATCGGCCACCTGTTCGTCTTTCTTGAACAGCTCATCACACTGCACATCTGATCGAATGTATCAACTCCTCCTTTGGTACTATTATAGAACTCCACCATAGTTGCTTTATTTGTATTGGGATTGATAGAGCCCTCTTCGTTGCACGATGACAGAAGATAAACCATTTTGCTTGGTTTTGGCTTACAAGATAAGAGGGTTAAATTATTGTCGTAACAAAACATGGACGTACCACATTTACGACCCTTTGTGTGTTTTAACTCAGCTGGGATTTCTCTTTTGTTTGAACGAAGAGTGCCAACTAGTGTCAAATTGTACGGGCTCTTTCCTAGCGATTGCGCCAGGGGTATGGATGTGAACCAGTTGTCCATTGTAATATTTCTATTTGAGCCATGAACAGTTTTAGTAATTTCTTTGACATAGAACTCTCCAAGGGGCAAGTTAGTGGTGTGTGAGTTTTTGCCCAAATATGGTATTGCATCCACCATGTACTTGGTTCCACTGTCACACAACATTACCATTTTAAGCCCATATTTGGCTGGCTTATTTGGGATATACATCCGAAAACTGCACTTGCCTCTGAATGCCAATAGCTGCTCGTCTTTCCCTACATTTCTGAACAAACATTTCCCATATTTTCCTGATGGGAGCGAATTTGTCACCAACTAATTGGAGGCGTACAGACTTATCGTCGAACCGCAAACAAGACATAAGGAATTTGAATCTTGCCTTGGTAGTTATGCTGATATATTTGGAGCCACAATAAGACCTGTCAAATAGTTCCTCCACAGATAAGTGCTGATCTTTTTTGACAGCAGTCAATACAAATATTCCCAGAATTGCATATATTTCGTTTGCAGTAGTGTTCCTTCTTTGTGTCTTATCCGTATTTTCAAGCAGGATGGATTGACGTGAATTTATCTCAACATTTGTCCACTGTACAATTTCATCAACGATATCTCCTGTTACAAATGGTTTGAAACACTCGAATGGGTCAGTTATGTTCTTACATTGACGTGTTCGTCCTCGACTTTTATGTACGATATTAAGCCCGTAATGATGTGTCGTGCCTTTGACTGAGGACCATTTATGACCATTTTTCCCACGAAGTATAACTTTATTGCACGTTATAGTGTTGGACTTCGCTCTCAAAATATTTAAGGGAATGTCATCTTCATCCACATCAGTTGCGTTGTCTAATGAACTGATATCTTCAATGGATTCATCTTGGTCGACTTCTATGTCAGAACCTATTTCACTGAGATCGCTTTCGAATTCATCGTTGTTATCACTCAAGGAGAGGAAACCCTCAATTTGTTTATCAGTCAGTGATTTTTGATAAGCCATGATATAAAAACTGGACAATTAATCATACAAGAAAAATACACACAAAAACCTGAAAGGTACACAAACGTCATCTTTCGTCATTTTGACTACGCCAAAAACTAAAAAACAAAAACAAAATAACTTACAATGTGCGTAGTTCGCTGCACGTCTACGCCCACCAACAGTTTGCAAACGACTAACTAATGAGGTCAAAACAAACGAAAAAAACATATTTTAAGCTCAAAAAAAAATCGCGCGTCGTCGTTTTGACGAAGGATGACGGTGTAGGGTTAAGAAACCGGTTTTCGGTTTTTAATTTTGGCAAAACCGATGGAACCGGTTTTTTCGGTTTTTTTTTGCTTTAAATTAAATTACACATGTATAACTCACAATACATTGGATAGCGATCATTTCATATACTTATTCGTGTTGAAAACTCAAAATTTCACAACTGTATTTAATTAATTACGTTTTAATCTTTAATAAAAACTATATATTTAAAATTAAAATGTTCGAGCGTTGGGTCTATTTTAAATTATTTTACTCTTCAATATTTCGCTACCCATTGGGTAGCATCGCCGGGAAGATAAACACAATTATTAATTAAAAATTAAGTGAAAAAAAATAATGAAATTAAAAATTAAAGTTTAATTTTTAATTAATAATTGTGCTTGTATTCCCGACGATGCTACCCACTGGGTAGCGAAGTATTGAAGAAGAAAATAATTTAAAATAGACCTAACGCTCGAACATTTTAGTTTTAAATATAATACGAAAGAAAGGTCGAATAAATTATTCACATTTTAAAAAATATATGTATATCATATTCCAATTTGGAATGCGGGTTTGATATAAAATTTACAATTTTTATTCAAATTCGCAATAAACTAATTTCAAAATTCTATATATACAATCATTTTGAAAAAAAATTATTTGGTTAAGTCATTTAGAACTTATTGGAGAATACACACAGAGAAGAGATTCGTTGTCACGACTATATTTACAGCCAACATTTGGCGGTTCCTTGGACTATCACATTATTCAGTTGTGATTACCAATAATTGTGTTCCGGATCACCAAATGTTGTGCATATCAATTGATTTGTAATTCAGTTTTGGTTGCAAGATCTGAAATATTTAGCTGAAGTCACAGCAACAATAAATAAATGTGATCTGTCAATCGAGTTTTAGTTGTAGCAATCAAATTATCCTGTAGTGGTGAATATTCTATTAGTTAGATGAACGAAAAATTTAAAAACTAATTCCGTTGTTCCAAATAATATATTGGTATGCTCAACTAAAGTAATTACAGTAGTAACTCGATTCTTGCACATACTTGATACTTGCACACCTCGATTCTTGCAACATAGAAATATTTTTCATTACGCACTCAGTACTTGCGACATCCGAAAATTTTTAACTCGATACTTGCAACATTTTTGTATTACTCTTACGTGCTGTATTGTTTACGTTTTCTTAGACTGAATACATTTCGGGAAATCCCCGTCATTTTATACTGCTGATGAAATGTGGTGATTTGAATCAGTTTTAAGCTGACTATTGAGAGGTGCGGTGTTATAAACAGATGTATGTATGTGCCTTTTATTTTGTATGGGAAATTAATACTCGGTGCTTGTGACAACCTCGAAACTTGCACCGAGCCGGGTTTTCATTACGTGCAAGAATCCAGTTTCTACTGTACTTCAATTTAATGGCTGTCACAACCATTTGGTGATGCTTTAACCCATTATGAATTTTATAGAAAAAAGTAGAAAAAATATTTTTTACTAAAATTTTATTAAAAATATTAGTTTTTCTGTACATTTAAATTTAAACAAAATTATTATTTATAACCAGGGTTCGTATTTCGTGCCCATTTTTGATCGAAAATATAAAAACAATTATTTGCATGTGTTTGTGGAGTCGTCAATAGTGGCGTCATATTCAACGATTATATTTAAAAGTCTCACTTCACCTCAATTTATGATAATATGTATTCTTCGCTGGCTGATATCTTTATTGTTTTTTCACAACTTTGTTTATCACTTTTTGTTTAATATATTAGTTTTTCTGTAAAGGCTTCCTGTAATATTCAAATATACGTAGTTTCTCTTTAACAACAAAGTCTCTTCTGAAAAACCGAATACATAACTTTGTAACAAGTGTTTTTGTACCAGAAACTAAATTATGATTACAGTAACTAATATTTGAACACGAATTCTAATATTGTACTTTTTATTAGTTGCATGTATCTTCCATTTCAGATGAATGAGGTTTTTGAAATACTCAAATTGATTTACTTTTTACTTTTATTGACTATATTACAACCTCATGGGGTCAGACGTCTTACACATATTAATTAAACAAACAAATTAAACAAATTTCAACATATTCTTCCAACTGGTTCTATCCTTCGCCTTTTCTCGCCAGTTGGTAACACCAAGGGTACGGAGGGATTCTTCTGCCTGGTCTTTCCAGCGGAGTCTTGGTCGTCCACTATTCCTGCTTCCATCGGGTTCGTTATCAAAAATCTTTCGCGCTGGCTCATCTTCATCCATTTTGATAACACGCAATTGGCCCACTTTGATTCGTCTAGCTATGTCCACGTCAGAATAGAGATTATATAGCTCTGCGTTTCAGCGACGTCGGTACTCGCCATTTTCCCTAACAGGACCATATATTTTACGGAGATTTTTTCTCTCGAAAACTCCCAGGTGTTTTTCATCCGCTTGCGATATGACCCAAGTTTCGGAGCCATATGTCAAGACAGGTAAAATGAGAGAAATTGATTAATACAACTAAAATTCGGTAGTAGCAACTTGTATTTAGTAAGACCCATTTTCAATCTATCAATAACATCGACAAATAATTCTGATGTTTGAAAATTACGAATTCTGATAAAAAAAAATATAGACTTTAGCATGGAATTTCCAATGCCTTAATTGATTTCTAACTAATCTTTTCCCTGTGTGTAAGATCATATTTCAAAATAGAAATCATGTTTATTAATTCCAAATTTTCACTAAAATTCGAAAATCATATTATTTTTTTTGAAGGATATTAACACAAATTAAGTAAGATGCGATTAGCCGACGTCAAATAACCCATTTCCGGTTTGTTCGAAAATAACGTTTTTTAAAAAACCGGCACCCGGTTAATAGCTAAAAACCCAGTTAACCGGTTTCCCCGGTTTTTCGGTTTTGGACACTCTAGTGGCGAAATAAAAGACTACACAAAGTTAAGAATATTAAGCGTGTTTTGGTTACATCGCTTGCTTATACAGCGTGTCCCTAAACTTTTAATTAAACTTAAACACGTGATAGCTGAGAACAAAAGCTACAATGATTGTTCTTACGCCAATTGCCTAGGTGGCTTCGTTTTCGAGATATTCGTGTTTAAAATAATTGCATTTTTGAATGCATTTTCAATAAATGCATAATCTACTTTTTAAATGAAAAAGAAATATCATTGAAAATTGCTTCAAAATTGATTTTAAATCAAATGCGACAGGAAATGACTATTAATACAACTACAACTGAAATAAGAGAACGCTTATCTAAGTGCATAACGCAACAAGGCTCTCATTTTGAAAATTTTCGTGAATTGAAAACATTTTAAAAAAAAATTCGTTTTCATTTCAAACGAAAAAATAAATTATTTGAAATCAATTTTGAAGCAATTTTCAATGATATTTCTTTTTCATTTAAAAAGTAGATTATGCATTTATTGAAAATGCATTCAAAAATGCAATTATTTTAAACACGAATATCTCGAAAACGAAGCCACCTAGGCAATTGGCGTAAGAACAAACATTGTAGCTTTTGTTCTCAGCTATCACGTGTTTAAGTTTAGAAAAAAGTTTAGGGGACACCCTGTACAATCGCTTGTTTTGTATGAAGCACTTAGCGAAGACTTAGCGAGAACTTAGAGAAGCGAATCATTTTCGCTAAGTTTAAAGAAATAATGTTTTGACATCTTTTACCGTTATCTATCCTGTTTCATATTTTTCAATAAAATTACTTATCGCTAAAATGTCGTTTTCTTTGCAACTTAGCAAGCGATAATCGCTTGCTTGTAACCAAAACTCGACTAATATTTCATTGCCAACATTTTCATAAATAGTTGAAGAAATTGAACTTACCTGTTTACGTTTATGTTTGTTGTATAATTTATTCATTCACAAATGATCTTGTTGTTTTACGAATGATAAATTTGTACACATAACACACTAACTTACAGTAAATTTTTCGACGAATTTGTATGGGGAGCCGCTTAAAATCGCTTAATATCGCTTATCTCCCCATACAAAGTGGTCGAAAAATTAGTTTAGCAGGGAATAAAAAAACAGGCTCAATGACGACTTCCGTGTTGGGATTTAGAGTTCATTTTCGAACAGAGATCGTTACAACAAAAAAATTTTAGGTTTTAACCTGGTGCTTAATTATATAAAAAAATCAATATCGATTCAACTCTTTTACATATCACACCATAACTACAAAAGAGTCATAAATCAAAATTTCTAAATTCGCAATAGAAACAAAAACTGGTTCTGCACCGGAATTCCGTAACTATTTAACAGTAAAATTCGGTAGTTAAATTGTCAAATACAAAATTCAATACAAAATTTCCGAATTTGGTAAAGAATTCCGGTGCAACTAAGTTAGAAAATGTATGTAACTAAGTTACAAATGTATTTTTGATGAAGCAGAAGAGAAACCTAAAAGAAAATGGAAAAAAAATCAGTGAGATGTGCGCTTTATAGTTTTACACTCAATGATTGGGACCTACTGTTTTACACCGGTTTCGAACGGTATTTTGAGAAGCATTTTCATGGCTAAGTACTCGATAGTGTCGCCATCACTAAGCGAGGTGACCATCGTCGAAAGAAATGTAAGGTGGTCGGAGCAGGGATCGAACTCACGTTCTCATGTACAATAGCAGCGCACACTAGCCATTGCACCACCGACCTACGACAGATTTTAACAGTGGAAACGGACGGCCTTGGATGTTTTATCCTTAAAAATTTTACTTATTTATGACTCTTTCGAAGTTTCACGATTTCGAATGAATGGTAGTAGTTGCTCGAATTCAAAATGTCGCTCGAATTTTGATCGCTAATGACATCACATTCGAAGTAGAGAAATTTTGTCTTTTCGTTCGACTTGAAGTAACAAGATTGCAGAAGCTAAATCCAATTTCTTTCGACTAGAATACGAACAAAATCTTTCGTTTGACATCTGAGTATTGAGTTATTACAGAAATTCTAATTTATGTTGTCAAATAATTAAAAACATTAAATTCTTTTAAATTAATAATTATTTGTATTCCCATTTTCTAGACAACAACGAAAACTGTAAACGGTAAACCGGCCACATTTGTTTTGGTAAGT
This sequence comes from Phaonia tiefii, assembly GCA_963931995.1. NCBI lineage: Eukaryota > Metazoa > Arthropoda > Insecta > Diptera > Muscidae > Phaonia > Phaonia tiefii. Next base: position 27,842,295 of record OZ008367.1, read on the forward strand.
AGTCTTTAGACGAAATATCTCATATACAACTTTACTCTTAATTAATATCAAATTCCATTTGCAGGCTGTCAAACCACCGCCTCGCGTTGTAACACCACCACCGGGCATGGCCACCTGTCAATTTTGTCAGCGCAATTTCAATGAAGATCGTTTGGAAAAGCATCAGGAAGTTTGCCGTAAAATGAATGCGAAAAAACGTAAAATATTCGATGCCTCTAAGCATCGGGTGCAGGGCACCGAAGCCGAAATATATGTTAAGAAAGGTATGACAAAGACCACAAGCACTCCCAAGACTGTGGCCGCAGTTGCCGTTAATAACAACAACGTCCAAACGGATGGCAAGAAAAACAATTGGCGTAAGAAACATGAGGAATTCATTAATGCCATACGTGAAGCGAAAAAGGTTAAAGCCTTTTTGGCAAAGGGCGGAAAATTAAGTGATTTGCCACCACCACCACCATCGGAAAATCCCGATTATGTGCAATGCCCACATTGTGAAAGGCGTTTCAATGAATCGGCTGCTGAACGTCATATACCCAAATGCGCCAATATGAAACATAATAAACCCAAGCCAGCGGCACAAAAGAAACGCTATTGAACGCGATCAATGGAGTGTAATGATATGTCAAATTATGTATTCCCATTTGTACTAAACATTCATTAACGTCTGGAGACAATGATGACCTTACCTACTGACACCTCTTCGAATGTAGTAGATTTTCTTGGAAGCATCTACATCGTTTAAGATTTTCTTTGATTTATCTTATTTTTTAATATGTTTAAAAAAAACTACATATTTGTACTAATTATTTTTTTTTACTAACTATGAACAAAAAGGAATGCGTTCTTATAAACTCCTGTACATGTGATAAATTATTGTGAACCCATTATTTTTTAGTGTTTAAGCTCGATACGTAAAACGAGCTTGATGTTTTTTTAATAATAAAAGAAAATTAACGAAAAATAATTATAAAAAGTTCGCAGTTTCATCTGAATCTAAGCGGTTAAAGACTTAATAAGCGTGTTTTGGTTACACCGCTTGCTTATATATTCGCTTGTTTTGTATGAAGCACTTAGCGAAGACTTAGCGAGAACTTAGCGACGAGATTCATTTTCGCTAAGTTTAAAACAAATAATTTTGACATCTGTTACCGTTTTTAACCATTTTTCATATTTTTGAATAAAATGACATCTCGCTAAAAAGCCGTTTTCTTTGCAACTTAGCAAGCGATTGTCGCTTGCTTGTATCCAAAACACGACTAATATTGGCGTGCACAAAGGTGCCAAAGAAGCTTATACAAATATGTGTTAGAAGTAACATTAAATAAATAAATGAAGAATTACATTCCAGAATTTAAAAACTTGTCCTGCAGGACGGATTTCGCATACAAGCATTCTTATACTATTTAGGCCCGTATTTATAAAACGTTTAATAAGCAAGATTCCATATTATAACCGTCTAATAGACATTATTAAGGCTCATTTACACTACTGACAGATTGTCAGTATTTGCCTTCAAACTGTGTCAGTAACGTGTAAATGTCAGAATTTACTGACACAAAATTTTCAGACACGTTCTTGTCAAAATTTTTGACAAAAATACTGACGTCGTGTAAACAGTCATCAAAATTTTCTGACAGAATTCTGACGACTGTCTGACTGTAAAGACTGAAATACTTAATGCCTTCAATTAATTTATATTTTTAAAGTATTATTCATTTTAAATGAAATATAAATAATAATTTACTTAATAATAATTAATGGATAAGTTTTTATTTCATTTTATGGGTAGTTTTCGTGTTAGGAGCAAATTTACCATGGGTGCAGGACGCCTTTTTTGGCCTAAAAGGGCATAAAACGGACATTAAAATAAATAAACAAATTTTGTGAGCTGGTCCATATTGTCCGAGATATAGGCCTTCAAATCTTGAACATATAGTCGCACATAAGTCAGCCATTTATAAACCGATCCTGTTCAAATGGATGTCATTAGAAAGGTCCTTCAAAAATCTGTAATTCTGCATCTGAAAATATTTGGTTTTATTAACCCATTAGGGGCTAACAATAAATCAACGATTTTTTTACCTCACTTCTTTTATAAAAACTTGTTTTTCTCCAAAAAATACACTAATGAATTTTTTTGCTACATTCGAATGATAGATAAGGCTTCAACCTTTATTTGAAGGTATAACACTCCGCATTAAACCTTCAAAGTCCGGAGATATTGACGATTAAAGTTGTGAAATATAAGAACATACAAAATTTATTACAAAAAGTTAGGAAAACTGAGTAAACTGTTTCAATAAATATTTTTATACTGCCATGCGGAGTGTGTATGCATGTGTTTTTCTTTTCAATTAATGGTATGACACGATTCCATAAGAGTTTAAAGTCATCCTCAGTCATTCTCACAAAATTTAGAAATAATTCTGTGTCATTGGCCACTAATTTTGCTCGAAAACCAGAGAAGAAACCATCTTTCTCAAGAAAAAGTGGGCGCACCCAACAACCTCTCTGATTTCTACATTTCTTTGTCCGCTGTGAAATTTCCTCCTCTTCCTCTTCAATAAGCAATGTTGCAGCTATTATAGCAGCCATGTCGGGATCCATTACCTTTAATAATAACTTTTAACTTTATTTTTATTTTTATAAACACAATAACTTGCTATTATGTGTGGATAAAGCAAATGAAAAACAGCTGAGAACAATTGTCAGAATTTGGTCAGTAAACACAAACAGAATATGTCAGTAGTGTAAACGGCTTTCAAAATATTTTGATGAAACTTCAAAAAATGCTGTCAGAAATTACTGACAAAATACTGACAAGGTTTTCTGACAAAATATTTTAAAATGTGTAAACTCTAGTTCAAAATGTTGTGTCAGAAAATTTTGACGAGTGTCAAAATCTGTCAGTAGTCTAAATGAGCCTTTATGAATATAGTCCCCTTAATCTTTTAGAAAACTACGCCATGTTATACGACGTTTGCATACAATGAGAATATTGCAATATCAGGGGTCGAAAGCTAGCATCCGTTGCATGACAATTAACAATTCCGTGCATGACAATTCCTAAAAATCTAGAATTGATTAAATATTAATCCTCTACTGACTTTCGGAAATAAATGCAAATATAAACCCCAGCTCTGATATCACACGGTTTGAAATTTCTCAGGTGATTTATACGTGTTCTGCAGATCACCCAATTTGAACGTTTTCCGCGTGATTTTAGTTTTTCAATATCTCTTGGTTTTGCATTGATTTTTTTGCACATGTTTGTTTGCGAACAGATGATGTCATTAAGTAAAAACAATTTGAAATGCCTGTGGCTTTTTTATTGACAGTAATTGCCAGAGCTGAAAACGAATCTTTCTTTTTTGAATTAATTCGCGAATCATTCATGCACTGAATTAGCAAATTTTTCAATTAATTCTTTTCACAAAAAAAAAATTTAATGGAATTTAAATCAATTCAACTGAATTTGGTAAAAATTAATTGCAATTCAATTCCAACTCAATTGAATTATCAAAATGAATTGCAATTCATTTCCAATTCAAATATGAATTTTTAAAAATGAATTGCAATTCATTTCCAATTCAAATATGAATTGGCAAAATGAATTCAATTCATTTCCAATTCAAATTAGAAACGGCAAAATGAATTGCAATACATTTCCAATTCATTTACATTGAATTAATTCAAATGAATTAGAAAAATTAATTGCAATTCATTTCCAATTCATTTGAATTGAATTGATTTTGAATTATATCAAATGAAATGCAATTCATTTAAAAATAATTTGAATTGATTTTGAAAAAAGACTAGTTAGTGTAAATACTCGTAAATCTAATTCATCTAATTCTTTTCAAAATCAATTTAAATCATATGAATTGGAAAAGAATTGCAATTCATTTTTGCCAAATTCATTTGATTCAAATTCCATTCAATTTTTTAGTGAAAAGAATTAATTCAAAATTTTGCTAATCCGTAATGAATTGAAATCAAAAAAGAATGATTCATTTACAGCGCTGGTAATTGCTTTTAAAAGGAATCAACTTCGGGTTGAGCGACCAATGAAGACGACTGAAACATCGTAATCTAACAGGACAAAATTTACTACCAAATGCTTTGTTTTCAATTTAGTAAATATCAACAGATGACTACAAAATCAAGGTTGCCGCACTTTTGTTATGCAATATGGAATTATCAAATACAGTTTTAAAGGTAGATCTAACGGACAGTTAAATATTTTAATCTCCAAACAAACAGGGAGCTAAAACTTTTCGTTAGCTTTAACTGTACGATAACTAGGCATGGTGGCCATCGGACATAAATGCATTACGAGTATTAATGTATTTATACTTTAAATGATTCTTTTGAGACTTCAATTATTAATATTATTGTATTACACTTACATTTCTCAACTCGGGCAATCCTCTATTTTTGATGTGTTAACAGCTTTAGGCACGGGTAGGTCAATATATCAAAGACAACACATGCAAACAACACACTGCGTTAGCATCACATATGTGGTTGTTGTACAACAATAGTCGTTGCCTGAAAATAAGTATGATGTCAATAGCGGAAGCGAACGAACAAGCAGATCGTCGTCTTCCAAGAGTCTTCATTGAACGAATTGTATTACTCAAAGCACTGGCGACATCTGGCGAATGATTATTCAAAACGTATTACTCTATTTTTGTCATAACTTGGTCAATTCATAATTTTGACGTGAAACATAGATGCGTTTTGAAACATTTATGCTTTTTGTGTTGTTTTTTGTAATAACATTGTCGAAATGGTGCATTTATATTGAAATAGTTTATAAAGCGAATAAGACTCGTTTATGCTCTTTTACTCAGAATCTATAAATGAGGGCGGAAAAAGAGTGCAATAAGTTCTCTATACTATTCAATACTTTTTGTCGTCGCTCTGTTTATGACGAAACAAAAACAATTATTTAATCATTTTAATTGCGATTCGCCTATTTTTTTGTTTATCGAAACTTTGAATATATTCGGTCTGTAAAAGGTTACAGGCGAGTATTATACCTTAAAAGAAATGTGAAAGTTTTGCCTATTATCGGAGTTTATCGAAAGAATAAGTATATAGGGCATTTTTGGGGAAAAAGAAGTTTCAAAAAAGTGAAGTTAAAATACTTTTTTTTCAGTGGCCCCCAATGGGTTAACAAAAAAATATCTTTATATAGAGTCTTATAGAGCCCTTGTAATTACACCCATTTCAACCAGATCGGATTATAAATACCTGAGATAAGAGCGATTACATACTCAAGCTGTAAAGACCTATATCTCAAGAAATTGGACCTAGCGGGAGAAAAACAATATTTTTTGGGCTCGGCGCAGAAGCTTTTCTGAACGGTGAAATTTTGGTGTAGATCAGAGAATAATAACTAAAGTATATTTATGCCAAACTATTCTCTTTTTATTTTCCAATGTAACATTTACTAATGTGTTCATAGAAATCGAACGGGTACCGTGTTCGTAATAAAAAGGTGTTAACACATCGCCCGTGAGTTCGAACACTCATTGATTTTTTTAGAAGATCTCAAATCAGCTGACAACCAAAAGAACAGCAGAAACTTAAGATTTTTTGTGTTAAAGGACCAAAATAAGCAGCATCTTTTATAAAAGTATATTTTTTAACAATTATTCTTGAAAACATCAAATTTTATAACTAGAGTAAGAAAAGAACACTTCAAATTATATATTCCAACACTCTATTCTGATCTTTGAAGTCAATTATGTGTAAAAAAACAAGCATGCGATTTGGTACCTCTACCATTTTACTGGCAGATTTCTAATCACGTGATTTTATCAAAAAATAGTGTACAGAAAACCATGTTAGTGATAAGAAATCATACATATATACATGAAGTGATATCAGAACAGGCCTGTTTATCACGCTTTCAAATGGTAGATTATGATCATTCGCCCCAGAATTGCAGGACGCACTTTTGAGGGAATTTTACATTTGTAATATTCAAGTTTCCGTTTAAATACTCAACGCCATAATGGACACTTATATTCATAACCAAAGTTATCTCCGCTTCACAGCCGACCTATCGAAAAATCTGACTTCACATCTTTGCGAACTATCGTTAGCTCTCACAGTCGATGACTTTCAACTTGAACCTGTAAATATAAAGCCCAGCATGTTAAGCGAGCCCATGGTTAAGGAAACATTTTAAAAAAAGCATTACATCAGCCTAATGGTAAGTAGAAGCAAATGTATGTACCTGATTTTCTCAATTCAACAACGACATCTATTTGGCTTAGTGCCTATTCCTCGATGTCGAACAAAAACTTTCGCTCGTATTCTGGTTGAAGGAAATCTGGGGTCTAATAATCGCATCATTTCGTATCGTAATTGGTATTTTAGAAGTCCAATATAATGAAAGATTGAATTAAAAGTTAAGAAATAGTTGTATGAATAAAATTAATAAAGGAATAGAATTTTATTAATATTAGCTTTTTAGAAGTTACCATCGAATTGACTCTTTAAAAGCACTTTCGTAATTGAGATTACGATACGAAACGGATGCGGTAATTAGGCCCGTGATCTGCGTTCGATAAATTTTCCAGTTCGAAGTGAACAAATGCGCAAAATTTCTGTATTTCGAATGTGCATTTGCGATCCGTCCGTCGAATGACACCTTTCGATCCTAAGAAGCAGAATTCGAGGGTCTTGCTTTCGACCGAAGACCAGGGCTTAATCGGACAACACATTTGCCAGTCATTAGCACAAGCTATTGGTAACATTGTCGTATTAAAGGACTCTTAAAATCAATGTAATCGAAGTTTCTCGCGTCACTATCTCGCAGACAAAATTTATCGACTGGGTCACTCCTATGCATTAGTCTGTGGCCCGCTTTAGAGAACACTAAATGAAAAGGTTGGTTGGCTCATTGGAAAAAAGTGCTCCAATCCTATACATTTTTGCAGAATTTATTGTATTGCAATTTCCAACAGCTGTTATGTTTTAATAAAAAAAAAATCTGATTGCTCGAAACATGCGAGCTCACAAGAAATACACGATTATAAAATTTTGGGAATGAGCATTCACAATACACATCCGAAAAAATATTCACAATTTCTACGCGGTAAGGGTGAATATGTATGGGGATTCCAATTTTCAGCCGTCACAAATCGAGAATAGAATCGTCAACACTAATTGCCGTCAATTTGTTTCAACGACGGGAAGCGTATTAAACCCGAATGCCAACTTTTTACTATTAAAATCAAACCCAGCAAGATTATTTGTAACTATTATTATATTTTAATTCGTTTCCATTTTATCCTCATCATCTACTTCTCGTTGGCCTGATTTGGCAGCCAAACGATCTATTAAAGCCTTAACCGCCTTAGCAGCAGTATTTATTTCTAAACCCTCCATGGTATAAGCCAAATTATCTAAACTGGCATCGTCATCATCGGCAAACCAATTTGCTAGCATATTTACACAACCGCCATCACGATCAGCATTCTCCGTTTCAAAATAAAGCAACTCGTCAGCTGTGTAACCCAACTTTTTGCCCAATTTCTTCCAATCATCTCCTATTAGGGGTGCCAGCTCTTCAATTTGTTCCCTTGATGCTGTCAACGGTTTAGAGTGTGTATTACTGTCCTCTTCAGCCTTTTCTAAATCATTTGTCTCCTCTTCATCTTCTAAAACGCCTACATCGTTTCCTTCCTGTTCTTGCTCTTGCAAAGCTTCGGATTCCTGCTCCTGTGTCTCACCCGATGATGTAGTACTTTCCGAAATGGTGCCATTTGAGATGGCGAGTGCTTGTTTAGCGGCATCTAATCGTTCTTTGGTTAAACGTTTTCTTACAGCATCTAAGTAATCGGATATTTTGTAGGAGGGTGAATTTATGAATGTAAAAAAGTGTGGTGACTGTCGTGCTAGAAGACGTAATGCTCTCCATTCGAAAGACGTGTCGCTTTTATCACGGGAACTCTCCAAGTAGGCCTCCACCTGGGGCAAGAAGTTACGTTCTTCACTTTTGCAGGCCTGCAAATTGTCGGGTGAGTAGTTCCACAGTTTTGTGAGTACATCACTGAAAGTAAATACACAAAGGAAAGTTATGGTAAATGTGTAAATTGGATTAAGAAGACTATTGTATAAATTTATACCTAATGTTTAAAAGATTATTTACAGTCACAATAATTTTGAAATATTTTATTTTGGGACGATACCAGTGAGTTTTTACACGTTTAGTCAAAACTCTTTAAGAAATCAGTCTTTAGGTTTACATTTCCTAGCGAAATATTTAGCTAATAATGCTAATTCATTAGTGTATTTTATTTTTTTTTTTGGTTTTCGCAAGGATCTTCTTTCAAAAATGTATTTGTTTTTGTAAAAATGTGTCATCGTAAGATGTTTTCAATAATAAATAAATGCATCTATTACAGCGTAACAATATAAACAATACTTACTTTCCCAGAAAGAATTTCCCCTGTCTATTAGCATCTCGCAGGGAATCACCCAATGTTTTTCGCTCCTTCTTAGCCGGCGGTGGTTTGTCATCCGTTGAAGACTCCTCCGGTTTTTTAAACTCTTTGCAGCCGTCATTTTTCCAATTATTCCACATTTCCTCACGCTGCAGCATATGCTTAACAGTACGAGAGTAGCGTTTACCATTTGGAGGAGTCTCCTCCAGCAAATGATATACTTTGCTTTCAGTTTCTTTGATAAATTCCGATTGAGCTGGGGTCAAAGTATTAGATTCACTGGAAAATACAAGCGTAAACTTACACTTAAACTAAAAATGTAAATAGCTATTGTCACTTACGACTTAAATTTCACGGTTAACTGCAAATATTGGAACAGTATCAGAAACTGAACCAGGACAGCTCGTCGAAAATTGGCATCCGAAAGCTGCAAAGCTAACAATTTGGGATTCGTCAGAAATTTAGCAAAGAAGTGATCAACTTTTTGCACTGTTTTATCTATTTCGGCCTTTAAATCTAAAGTATAAGTGAGATCTATATCCATTTTATCATTGTAATCATCATTGTTATCGTCTTGCGAGGAGGATGAGCGGTGGTCTTCCAACTTAAAACTGGCAAAGGATTCCAAAACAGTTGTGGCATGCTGCAAATGTATATAAACAAAAAGTATCAATCCATACTTAATATTATTCATGTGCGCGTGTATAACTCACCATTTGAAACATTTTCCAGGAAGCCTTGCTGTAACATTGGTTCGGATTTCTAAAGAAATCTTGCAAGGACCAAAATTTACAATATAGATTGTAATCGATCTTAATGGGTATATCTTCAATATCCTCTAGTGTATCATCCAGATCCTTGCCATCTATACCATAGTCGGTGACATTTTCCAAATTAAATTCAGACACAATATTCAAGCCGGATCTCTCAGAGAAAGGGAAAAACTTCGATAGAAACAGTAGAATTCGACCACAAAATACTGTGTTTTGAGCTCGACTCAGCCTCCGCAAAAGATCATTACACATTCTTAGAATGTTATTCTTACACGATGAGAAGAAAATCTCCTCCTTCCACACCCCTACCATATCTTCCACATAGTTGAAGATTTTCTCACATTTATCCAAAGTGACCGTTTCGAAGATATCACCCAACAAAACCACAGGTATAGTGACGGAAACTATTTCTGTTCGAACCGCATCTACGGACAATTTCACCAACTTGCCTATCTGTTCTACATCATCGCTAAGTTTGAACAACAGATATTCACGGAATGCCTGATCCATGGGTGATTTCTTGTCATGATCTGAATTGTTTCCATAAGTATCATACGATTTCCTCAATATATTAACGTCATTTTTGTCGAAGGCATCTTTCAATGTTTTCTAGAGAATAAACAAAACAAACCGCAGGAATGTTTAGTGTCTCTGGTGCACTTGAACAAACAAACTTACCATAAATGCAGAGTGCAGTCCCGTAAAGTCTGTAGTTTTCTCGCTTAGCTTGCTCATTTCCAAAGGAAGTAAAGATGGTTTTGGTCACAATATTTACTGCAATTAACGTTGTATTATACAAATATTCACAATTTCCCTAATTTATTGAGTTCTATTGAGAAACGTTTGCACAAACCGGCTTCGAAGAAATTTTCTATGTGACACAGTTGCATATATTAGGCATTTTGGGAAACAGGGTGAATCTGTCTACATTTCTTGTATTTGTCGTAAATGTTATCGAAAGTTATCGATTTGAACACAAAAACGTTGAGCTCATTATCAGAATTATCTGATGATGTTATGCAGCATTCGCACTGGCATCGATTTTCTTGATTTTGGCACTTTTGTTGATTTCAAGCAGAGATGTGGAAAATTTGCTTGATTTCCCATACGTTTTGACAGACGACATATCGGGTATTTTTTCGTATTTGTAAAGGAATCAGGAAAAATGCTTGATTTGCTTTATGCAACGCTGCTTTATCTCACACTACGAACGAATAGTACGTTTGTTTACAACCATTACATTAACGGCGCATCGATGTGGTGGTACCACTAGAATACCCGACTCATTTAATTATCGCATTTCTTAGGTATTTATTGTTTCTCAAAAAAATATGTTTTATACTTTTTTGTTTACTTTTATTCCTGGAATACATTTGTGCTGAATTTGATAGTGGAAAAATACCAGATAAATCAAAATGCCTATCGTTGTCGGCTTGGTGTGTTTGTTGTCGTAGTAATACTACCTCGTCAATGCGTCTTGACTTTCAATCAAATTAGGAAAAATCCTAATGCGAACATTTCGGATTTTGTTTGGACATTTGATACGAAATCGGGAAAATATTTTCTAGTGCGAATGAGCTATTAGTGGTAAAATATGTGGTTTTCTTTGAATTTTCTAACCGAGGCCTTTCAGTTAAGCATGACTAGTTTCGAGCTCCGTGACAAGTTCATCATCAGATGACTAACTACTGTGCCTGAATTGGTACTGTCTGTTGACCATCAATCGTATATATACAAACTCAATTCTCGAATTTACATGTGCGGATTAGTATCGATCGAAGATCCCTAAGTATCAACACACACTGAAAGGCCCATAGAGTAATGATGTATAGAGACGACAAATCTCTCAGTAAATTGATGACATTTGGTGTGTTGCAGATGGGCGGTTGGATGTTGGAAAGTATTGCTTTAATAATACCAGATAGAGGCAATGGCTCAAACCATCCAACAATAAATTAGCAACGGTATTTCGATTTGTGCGTTACAACTTTTGTGTAAATACACCACAAATATATACTAACAATGAAATAAGTCAAAAAACTCCAAAATACGTTAAAATTTCACAGTTTTTCATCAAAACGACATGAACAATTCAAGTGCACAATTTTTGTAATTCCACCTCGTGTAAGCCAATTTATAATTTTACGACCGCACCACGAACAATGTGAAAGGAAATGTCAGATGAGTAAAATGGCAGCTCTATACGTCATTACTCTATGGAAAGGCCTATAATTCCAACACAAGAATAGACGGCTTTTTTCACCATATTATTCTTTTCTTCATGCGTTCTCGCATTGTTGCAGTTGTAGTTTTATTAATCTATATCACAGAGTTTTATTTTATTCGAAAAACAAATATTTTTCCGTCTTTATTTTATATATCAGGGTTCAAAGAAAAATATTAAATACAATTTTTCGATAACTAGGAAAGCTTTTCAGCCGAAAAGACATATGTTTACATCGATTATATTCAAAAAATGATTTTCTTAGAGTTGAATACGAAAAACTCCCTCAGTGTTACGAGAATCGAAACAGAAAAATAAAATTCTGGAGAAAACGAATTGCGTGCAAATGCTTTTAGTTTGTATTTAGAATCTGTAAGCGGCATTCAGGTTTAATCGATATTTTCAGCAAAGATTTCACCAAACATATATATTGCCGTTCAAATTTCAAACTGCGAAACCACACTAATTGCATTTCAGCCTGTAAAATTATTTGCATTGCGTTTCACTTTCCGCTTTATTTAAAGTGGGATAAGTATTTGCGTAAGTCAGCATGTGTATCTGTTTAAATGTTCAGATGGAATGGACCATAATGGTTCTTGAGAAGCCCAGGCCAAAGAAGATGCTAGTGGCCAAGAGGGTTGCTCGTCACTTTTGGCTCGTTGTCAAAAAAGTTGTGAACCAACTTTTCGAGAAGCGTCCCAAGAATTTTGTAATTGGTCAAAAGATCCAACCCAAACGTGGCTTTTCCCGTTTTGTAAAATAACCCAAGTACAGTCATGGTCAACGTCAAACGCTATTTTATAAAAGCGTTTGAAGGTTCCTGAAGCAATTCCGCCAGAGTCTTAACAAAACTACTGCAGTGAGAATGTTCAGAATGTTGGGGAAATACCGTCCCAAATCTGTCATTGCCAAGGAGCAAGGCCAAGGGTGGGGAAGTCCAGCCGGAGGAGAATCCACGTTTCGTCCTGGCTAACACCAACACTTCCACCATATTGGCTGAGCAGAAGAAGGTTCAATTAATGGTCGTTGCTCGTGACGTCAATCCATGCGGGTCGGTGTTGTTTCTGCCTGCTCTGTGCCGCAAGATGGGTGTCCTCTATAGCCTTGACCAACGTTGAAGCACTTCAACAATGTGAGTATAAAAGAGGAAAAGAAGAACATGGTGGAAAAATCCGTCAGTTCTTGTGTTGGAATTATAGACCTTTCAGTGTGTGTTGATACTTAGGGATCTTAGATCGTCACTAATTCGCATATGTAAATTGTATAATTGAGTTTGTTTATATACGATTGATGACCTACCGATGGTATCAATTCAGGCACAGTAGTTAGGCATCTGATGATGAACTTATCACGGAATTCGAAACTAGTCATGCCAGTGAGTATGTGTTGAACTGAATTGTCTATTATTTCCACGAAAAACCAACCATTTTTCAATTAGAAAAATGTTACTGATATTGTAGGCTTGTAGTATGAATTCCTCAAAAATTAACTAAAACTAACAACATCGGTCATAAAATTCTTAATTAAATATGTTCAAAATATTTTTTCCCTCAATGATGTTTTGAAAACAAAACAAATTTTTAAAAGATCTACTTAATTTGAAATGTTGAATTTACGGTAAAATTGGGAATTGTGTCAAACCTTAGGTAAAAAATCGTAGTTTTGAAAGTTTCATACAATACAAATTGAAGGAAGATATAATCAATGTTGTCTACTGTCGCTCAACTTCTGAACAAAAATAGGGGTTTTAGCGTAAAAGCAAATTAAAAACATTAATTAAAGTCGTTATCACTGATATATTTCTGGCCCGTTTCACAGCGAAACAAATTGATGTTGCTCAATATTTTTCACGTGAACGATCTTAGAACTCGGCTGAATGCAAGAGATTTAATTAAACCAATTGAATTGTTTACATTACAACGTTTTCTTACATTGTTATAACATAATTGGTGGTATAGATGAAATATTTTAAGTTTCCCATAATTCACATTGACGTTTAATCAAAATTGTGGGAAATTTTTATGAAATTAATTTAAACAATGTAAAATGTGGCAAAATATATGTGATTTTACATAATAGCATTTGTTTCTTATATAAAAAACTATTTCAAAGCCATGAGGCCGGTGTTGGGATATCAATAGAAGAAAACTCGTAATGCCTTATTCACGCTGTCGCGAAATTGAAGTCTTTCGCAATTTGGGCCGAAATTGAGTTGAAATTGCTCAATTTCGCATATATTTTGACAACTACGAAATTGAGATATTTACGACAATTTCGTTGAAATTGACTTGAAATTGTCGTATACAACGCGTTTTTACTCAGCAAAATTAACTTAATACTCTTTTTTGCACATATGCAAGAACACGAAGCCAACAGAAAATTTTCTGATGTGCCGCCATCGTAGATAATTTTTTGAAGTTCACGCCGCCGTCGTTAAGGCATGTTTCGACTTAAAATGTTAGCCGATATTATCAATTAAGCCGCATTTAAAGGCCCGAATTACTAAAAAAATTATCTACATTTTTTATACAACTAACGAGATGAACCTAAAAGTAACGTCTGCCGAAAAATTACATTTAATAAAAGCTCAGTTGCCGCCGTCGATATATTTGTTTTTGTTGCTCTAACGCCGTCGATAATTTTGGATCGGCTTCGTTCGCCGAACACGTGGTTACTAAAATTGCAAAAAGAACCAAAACAATTGTATGCCGCCTCATTCATCAGATTGAAATTATAAGTTTACATCGAAATAGGGTAGAGAAAATAAACTATAAACAGTGGTGAATCAGTGATTCATGTTAAAGTTCACGTATCATTCATTTATTTAATTGTTTTCATTCAGTTCCTAACAGAATTTTGGTTATTATGCCCAGGCACTAAAATTTTACTAATGGCAATATTTGTAAACAAACTGTTGTCATTTTTCAACGAAATTGCTCAAAAGCCAGTGTGAACGATTTCAATTTCGTTCGACAATTTCAATCCGAAATTGTCAATTTCGTGGCAGCGTGAACAAGGCATGAGACTGACTGCCCAAAGATGAACATCCCGGAACGCCTTTTTAATCTAAAAACCCCCGGTCAAAAACTGTAGAAAACTTGTGGGCGCAGATGCAAACCGTGTCTGAGGACTGAAATTTTAGATTTTTATTGTCATATTTTTTTGTCCCATTTATTGCTTTCAACGACATCTAGAAAATTACCCATTACAATAAAATATTCCCAACACTTGTGCTTCATCTATTTGTTTACTTCATCTATGGTGTAGAGAACTGTGAGCGGAAGAAAAATGCCATGACATGCCTCAGCATTGTTTTTCGGGCGATTTTTTTCTTCAATTTCTCTTTGTGTATTTTTCGTTTTTGTTTTGATTTTGACATTTAATGGTTATTATTTTGTGTTGGGTTTGTGTTGTGTTTGAAAATTAAATTAAACTTAAAATAAAATAAAATGTGGAGCAGAGAGTTAATAGAGCAATAACATAGAAGAATGTCAAAAAAGTTGCAGGCATCGATTTTGTGAAAAAGTGAATGTGAAAGTGAAAGTGAATTCATTCCACTTCCATCGAACAAACATTTTCGCTACATTTATGTCGAAAGTGGAAGTTGCTATACTTATAGACCCGTAATAAGATCATATTTTCACGTGCAATTTTACAAACCGCTATACAAAAAAATCATGGGAAATACCGACGAAAAATAAAGCCATGTTCAGGTTCCCTAAACAGTTGATTTTTGTAATCACGGAATACATGAACGTCGCTTAATGTATTTGAGATGAATATAAAACCCAATCGCACTGTAGATCAATGTTGTACAATCACATTGAAAGAGATATTTAGTGTAAACAAATATGTTGCTTGTTACTTTTGCAGCTAAAAAATTTGGTGCTTCTCATTATTTTGTACGCGACCGAACTTAGTACTCGGCTTTGTCGTGAAAGAATAAGCGTGTTATTTTTATTTCCCACAAAACTAGATTTTCGATGACTTTGTATGGGAGCCGCTTAAAATCGCTTATACAGCATTCGCACTGGCATAGATTTTCTTGATTTTTGCACTTTTGTTGGTTACAAGCAGAAATCAAGAAAATTAGCTTGATTTCGCATACGTTTTGACAGACGACAAATCGGGTATTTTTTCTTATTTGTCTAGGAATCAGGCAAAAAAAATCTTGATGCTTTATGAAACGCTGCTTTATCTCACACTACGAACGAATAGTACGTCTGTTTACAACCATGTTAATCACGGCGCATTGATGTGGTTGTACCACTAGACTTCTAGACTTATTTATTTATCGCATTTCTTAGGTATTTATTGTTTCTCAAACATATATTTCTCATACGATTTTTTACTTTTATTCCTGGAATACATTTGTGCTGAATTTGATTGTGGATCAATACCAGAGAAAGTTAAATGCCTATTGTTGTCGGCTTGGCATGTTTGTTGTCTTAGTAATACTACCTCGTCAATGCGCCTTGACTTTCAATAAAATCAGGAAAACCCCCAATGCGAACACATCAGATTTTGTTAGAACATTTGATACGAAATCAGGAAAATATTTTGCAGTGAGAATGAGCTATTAAGTGGTGGAAAAACTAGATTAGCATGGAATAAAAAACAGGCCTAATGACCCTACCGTTCGAAAACAAAAGCCAGCAGAGAGGTGTCAGTGTTAAATACAAAATAGAAAATTTCATTGCAACACTATGGGTGGTATTCTATAAGTCGTGAAACAGTCACTTCGTGTTACTTTTGTCGTTTTGGTAGTTTATAAAACGTTACAGCTGTTCGGTAGCTACCTGCGTTGAGTTACGTTATTTAATGTGTAGTTCATAAAACGCAGCGCTACGTTCTTGATCACTTCAGCTGTCAAATTGAACACGCCACAGTTCTTCGCGTTAGTTGAAAAAATTACAAATTTAAAGAAAATTGTCGATCTAGGATAGGCAGGCCGAAGTATTTTGCAATTCATTGCTTATAAGTAGTTGCCAATTTTGGCTGAAATGCATTCGACCGATAGAGCTCAAACTTTTTTTTAAATAATTCAAAATTATGTTGTTTACGCACTGAAATTGGATGCGTCTTGCTGGTGCAACTTCTACACTCTTACAAATAACACGAATCTTGAAAACCAAAATTAAAGGCGAAAAAGTTACATATTTCAAAACTCAGGAAGACATAGCATCTGCCGAAGCCATGACTTGGAAATATGCACAGAGGGCGGCCTTTGGCGACGAGTTAACATTATTAAATCGAAAACTACCTCTACCACCTTCAAGCTCTTTATACAAACTTTCTGCCTATCTTGATGAAAGGGGTTTAATTCGGTTAGAGAGTAGAGTACAGATGAATGGGAGAGCCAACCCGATCATTTTACCTAAAGATCACTATGTCACATTTCTTCTGGTCATGAATTACCATGTTAAATATTTACACTGCAATCATGAAACTGTGGTGAACGAGCTACGTCAGTCCTTTTGGATTCCACGAGTTAGAAGTGTACTGAAAAAGGTCCGAAGGCTATGTCAAATGTGCCTTATTCAAAACGCTATACCAAAACCACCGAGGATGTCTATATTACCGGCCCCAAGATTAGCATCGTTTTGTCGCCCTTTTACTTATGTAGGAGTCGACTTCTTTGGGCCGATATCTGTCATAATTCGTCGTAGTTCCGAGAAACGTTATGGGGTGTTGTTTACTTGCCCAACTACTCGCGCTACACACCTTGAAGTCGCATACTCGTTATCTACATCTTCCTGTATAATCGCTATAAGAAGTTTTGTAGCCCGTCGGGGAACACCGAGAGAATGGTGGGGTGATAATGGTACAAATTTTCGGGGAGCTGAGCGTGAGCTTGGTGAGGCCTTTAAATTGATGGACAAAAGTGAAATTGTGAAGGCCTTTACTACCTCATCAATGTCTTGGAACTTTATTCCTCCATCATCCCCGCATATGGGAGGAGCTTGGGAAAGGCTTGTAAGATCTGTAAAAGCATCATTATCGTCGATTTTACCAAGACACAGACTTACAGATGAACTGCTGGGAGGAGCCTTTGCTGAAGTAGAGAACATAATAGATTCGCGCCCTCTAACTTATATCGCCATAGAAAATGATGAAGAAGAATCATTAACACCCAACCACTTCATACATGGCAATTATAATGGGATGAAACCCCTAGCCCCTCCTGATGCAGACGGGGTGTCATTACGTCGCGGATGGAAAGTCGCACAACAAATAGCAGATTCGTTTTGGACACGTTGGGTTCGAGAGTATTTACCCATCATTACACGCCGCTCTAAATGGTTTCAGAAAACTAAGCCCATAGAGATCGGAGATGTAGTATATATTGCTGACCCTAATAGCCCTCGCAATTGCTGGCCAAAAGGCAAAGTAGTCAGCGTAAGGATGGGAGCTGATGGACAAGTGCGAAGTGCCTTCGTCAAGACTGCTACTGGTGTATACGAAAGACCAGCAACAAAGATTGCCGTACTTCCAGTGAATGACGTGGTAGGTCCACAAAGGGACATACCTGGGGGCAGTGTAAAAAAGATACGGCAACTCTGATGTGTCTAATTAACGACCCTGGACCGAGTATAGTAGTTTGTTTTCATTTATCATATAACGTATCCACTATTCATGACCAACAGCCATTTTATAATGCTGACTGGCATATTTTAATGTAAAGAAAAAGAAAGGGAATAGTAAAAATTGCCACGTTGACTGTAACATCAAAGTTACTGAAGATCGCGTTAACAAATTTTAATATTTGTGGAACTACACTGAAGTAAACTAATTGAAACATTGTACAGAACCGAAAATATTTTTAGTAATTAATTTGTATTTCTTTATAGGATTTTTAAAATTCCTTTTAACTAATAAAGTGAATTGAAATAAACTTTAGCGTTCCCTTTTTATTTCAACATTTACAATAATAAAATTAGAAGTGGAACGTTCAAATAAATAATGCGTTGCAAAACTATTATAATTATATTTATAAAAATTATAGACATCAGTTGATGTTGACAATAATAAACAAAAGAACCAATACATTATAATCAATACATACCGCCAAATAGCACGTGTTTTTGAAAAGACAACTAATGTAATATAGATGGGGAAATTTATTGGATATTGAACCCCAAAATAACATAGGTTTTTTACACATTTTGTGTGAATATTATTGGTATTTGCAGTATTATAAATAATAGCAATCTTAAAATCTGTTGATCTACTGAAATAGAGCTAAGTTTTTAATCTTTTTCATTCTGAACATTTCACTCAAGATAACTTTTTCTGATCTATATTTTTTATTTTAGTTTGGCAACTCTATAAACCGCATATGTCAGTGACAGCTTCGTAAACAAACGCAAGCGCGAAGTGATATATAAACTACAATTTTTTGACTTTGGCGTTCGCGTTAGCTTTTGCGTTTATGTCCACTTTCGGGACTTTTAGAATACTACCCTATACGCATTATTTATTTGAACGTTCCATTTCTAATTATATTATTGTAAATAAGAATTTCAGTGCGTAAATAGTAAAATTTTGAATTATTTAAAAAAAAATGTTCAGCTCTATCCGTCGAATGCATTTCATCCAAAATTGGCAACTACTTATAAGCATTGAAATGCAAAATACTTCCATCTGCCTATCCTCGATCGACATTTTTCTTTAAATTTGTAATTTCTGTGGCGTGTTCAATTTGACAGCTGAAGTGATCAAAAACGTTGCGCTGCGTTTTATAAACTACCCATTAAATAACGTAACTCAACGCAGGTAGTCACCGAACAGCTGTAACGTTTTATAAACTACCAAAACGACAAGAGTTACGCGAAGTGACTGATTCACGACTTATAGAATACCACCCTTAATTTAATCCGCATTTCACGCTTTTGTGTGTAGTTGAGTAATTTTATATTTAAAAGACTTGGCAACCCTAATTATGCCTTTAATATTATCAACAGGGTGTCTCGTATAAGTAACTTGTTATAATACCAGCTGATAAAATGTAAACAAATGGAAACAGTATTTATTGCAATTTATTGTTTACCGACAAAAACACCGCAAGGATGAGCCAGTCAGATATAAAGCATTCATTACGGAAATTGGAGTTTCCAGCATGCGTCAAAGAAGCACTACCACGAATAGGTAAGTCACGACCTTTAGACAAATGTCAACAATCAAATGAATTTTCGCTTTTCTCTCCCCAGAAAGCATAATTATTGGGCGTGGCAAACAAAACTTCATCATCCAGTTAGTATCGGAGTTTGTATTCCTGGAACGCAGCAAAGATGTGGACATAAGACGTGGCCAATCGCCCCAAACTTACGCTAACATGAATATGAATAAAATACAAGAGTTTCAATTGATTTTGGTACTCATCGAATTCTTTTCCCAGCCCGGTCCAGATTCGACAAGGAATGCTGTCTTCCTTTCCCTCTTTGGTAGCAATTTAACGCCACAAAGATCGAAAATATTGTGTAAACTGATCAGCACTTCCGTATCAGGGTCGGTAGCTCCTCTACTGTCCTCGGCCGGTACTTGGATGCAACAAGTTGGCTGCACAACACCGCCCAGTTTGGAAGTTGCTCAAAGTTTAGTAAGCGATTTCATTATATTCTCACGAAAGACATCGGAACAATTGAAACAATTGCCCTTGGTGGCTCCACATTTTGCAGCAAATCTAATGACGGCTGTGGCTGATTTGTATTTGAATGACCAGAGAAACAATTTAATACCACCACCTGATGCTTTATTGGATGTATTTTGTGAATGGATCTCAGAAAATCCTTCCCTATGTTTGGCCTCACAGCAGCCGTTGGCATTGCCAACCGGAGCTATAGCAATGCCTGTGGTGACACCATTAGCAGGTTTAATAAGATGGTCTGTTTTATCACCTATTGCTTCCAATCGCGCAACATATAGTAATTTGCATTTGGCTTTGTTGCAAACTCTGCTGGACATTATCAACAGTGGGCCTCCTACGGCTTTAAGTGCTCAACATTTATCTTTGATTGTGGGCCCCTTAAAGATTCAAGCTGCGCGTTTGTTATCAGAAAAGGTGGATCCAACAGAGGATCAAAATTTTCAAAAATGTATGGAACGTTTTGCTCAAGCAGTGCAGGTGGGCTTGAGTGGCAATTGTGTTTATGGAAATATACCACAGTTGTTGTGTGCTTTGGAGTCGTTGCCGCCTCATACTCTAATGAAAATTGTCATAACGGCAAACAGGAGTTTGTAATGAATTAAATTTAAGGAAAAAATTAAAAAACAAAATTGCGTTCTTTATTTTTAGATTGTTACGAAGTTGTACTCTTTTTTTTTTTAATTGAAAGAGAATCCTTGAAAAAAATATAATTTCTAATGAAAAAACAGTTTGACCAGTTTGTGTAAATAAAAAGGTTAATGTTATGATTTTGCGCCTTTCGGCATGAACTCGTGGTCTCTTTCAGGCTCCAATTTATTAGTAAATAATATTACAAAATAATTATCTTATTTTAAAATGGTCTAAATCTCCTAGTCTGCTTTAATGTCTCTATCTTGCGCTTATCCTCTTCAAATTTCTTTCTCAATTCCACAATGTTCTTCATCTTGGACTCACGTATTTGGAAAGTATAGAAATTACTGAGTTCCTTTTTCTTTTTCCCCTTTTCAATTTTATCTTCTAATTTGCCAATGTTGGACTCCGTTTGCTCAAAGCCGGCATTGTTGCCTTGTTTGCCCACCGTTACCCAGCCGTCGGCATCTGCTTCAGTAGTTTTAGCTGCCTCGGCGGCTTCTGCCTCCCGTTCATCATAGGCTGCCATATATTCATCTATGTACGCCTGTGTTTTATCTACATCGAGAATTCTTTGCTGATACTGTGAGTGCCATAGTTGCATACCCGTTTCAGTGAAGGACTCTTTTGTGGAGTTGCTAAATAAGTCGATGCTTTTTATCTCTAGAGCTCTGCTGACGCTGTTGGTGGTTTTAAACACGACATAGGCTACCTTGAAAACAAAGGGCGCTTCAATGTTGCTGAATTCGGTGACTTTTTCATGCCATTTTTGGGTTTCATCACGTCCTGGTTTTTCGGCAAATATAACATTTATCACTGGGCCAATTTGTTTGAAAAATGTTTCCAAACTCTTTTCGGTGACATAGGGCGGAACGTTCAGTAAGAAGAGAGTCCTACCCTTTGGTTTATTGGGATCCATCAGCCGTATGAAATGTTCCCTCATGTAAATACTGTGACAATGCTCGGCATCGGTTGTCACTCTCAGTGGAATCACTAAAATGGAAGAGATTTATGAGAAATAAAGCCTTAATTCGTTCTCCAGATAGTGTTATACCTTTGTAACCGTCTATTTCGGGCATTTTTATTGAATTTTCACTTCTCCGATTACTGAAATCCAAGCAAATGTATATTATTGTTTGCACGTGCAGCTGCGGTTGGTTTGTTTACATTTAGCAAATGCTAGTAATGTCATTTGTTGACATCCCTGTGTCTGTGTCCTATGGTCTGTGTACAGAGTTCTTAGATAAGCTTTTGTGCTACATATTTTTAGGCTGTTATAAGATGACGTGCTAAAAAGTTGCCAGATTGTTATTTCATATCATTTTAGATATTCGTTCCTGTGATTAATTTTTAACCGGAAATAATACAGATTTGTTGCACAGCGGGTGATTGTTGCACTGCAAATTTCTCAATCTCTTGAGAATTACAATATAATTATTTTAAATCAGCATTTTTTTATTGTTATCTATTCTACAATTTGTTCAAATTCAAAACATTAACTGTTACTTGTTTTTCAAAAGTCCTTCCCATTGCGCCGAATCCTTAAGCAAACGTCAAATCCTGTTTACTGTGTGCCTCTGTACTAAAACCGAAATGCCATTACAATCAATAAAGCTTTTCACATTTTCGACTTCGACATATAGAAAAGCAAAAGGAAAACGACCGAAAGGACATAGGAATAAAATCCTCCGTGGAGAAAGAAGATAATTTTTTTTCTCGTGTGTGTTCACTTGTTGGTTTTGCAAAAAGAAAAGCCACACAAATTACAAAACTAAATGCATTTCTAATCGTGAATAGCCAAAAAGTATAACTCAACCACAACCACATCGTAACATCCATCATCCGGATCACACCACGTACCCCACACAATGAATACAGTGCCAAATCATGCTTTTATCGAGGTGCATGCAATGCATCCTCATCATCAACATCAACCCCATTGCAAGCAACAGTGCTTTGTTTTCACCGAGATAGCAGATATCGTTGAATTACCCCCCGAGATAACCAAAATGGCCAGTGAGAAAATGCAAAACGGTGTCCTTTCACCATACACAACTACCAGCAGCAGCACGAAGGATCCATGTGGTGGGTCATCGGGTGGCATGGATTCACCCGTGGATTCGGAAGCGAAAACATCAAGAAGCAAACGGGTCCTGATAGTGCTGGCGATAATGTTAGCCTGTATTGCCATGGCGGGCGGTATTCCCCTGGCTCTGCAACTGAGACAGTCCTCTCTGCTAGAGGCCCGTCTGACATTCATACGACGTTTGCTCAGTGAGGCTCCTCTCATAGAGGGCTCTTGGACTCCCACCAGGGAGATGAATTATAGCAATAGCATGCAGGAAATGCGCCAGAAATATGTAGGCGCTGTGTTGTGGCCCATTGCAGTGCCATGTGGTGCTCAATACCTAGATGCGGTACAATTGGCATTGGAAGGTATCGATGAGGCCAAAAGGACAACAGCTGTCACCGATTCCATGCATATTGTGGAGTCTGCAGATGAAATGGAACAGACACATATCAGAGGTGAAGTAGCCGTACTAATGGGTTTGGGCGGTGGTCACACCTTGGGTACAAGTTTAGCTGTGCTCAGGTCAATGTATTTGCTGGGTGCACGTTTTGTGTCCATAACAAGTTTGGATTGTACAACACCATGGGCAGCATCCACAAAGAATTTGGATTTCATAATTGAAGGCAATGCTACAAATTCGATAAATGATTTTGGAAAGGTGAGTTGAACCGAAAATTTCATAATTTTGTTATAGTGAATTTTCGTATTAGTTAATTGTAATACTCGATAACAAAGTTGAATACATATTAATCGACGACGTGTTCAATGTTTGTAATTCAGACTGCCTCGAACAGAGGCATCGTTCGACTTTTCACTGCTAATATATCGCCATTTATATTTTTCGACAAATATTTCGAACCATCCGCGGGGAAATATACCAGTAAATTCGAAATAATCGTTACATTCAAAAAGTATGCAAATGTATTTTGAATCGACTAAAATGTTGGCATTAGAGTGGTGAATATCTGTACATATATTGTCAAAATGTTCATTAGCCCCATGACCATAGACGAATTTAGTATAGATACATGAATTCTCTCATCTGACGTTTCATTTCACACTCTTCGTCGTAGGTTTGTGCAAATGAGAGAAATTCGACAAATATTAACTTACAGCGGGTGGAGGTATAAGAACTGTTTACTTAACTTTTTCATTTCGTTTTCGTAATTTTTTTGTTGACTTTTTTCTTTGGTATTCATTTACATTTTGCTACAAAAATAAGAAATGCCGTTGTTGTTTCTTTGTTGGACGTTGTGTACTATTGCCTCTGTCTGGTATTATTATCCACCATCCAATGTTGACTTGCAACCATACCTACTATGACGTTGAATTTATTGAGATAATTAATGTGTCTATACTAAATTCGTCTATGCCCAGCACTAGTTGACAAGTAGTCTAAATTTTGGCAAGTAGTCTAAATTCTGACGTTTGTTTTTTATGCAGTAAACAATTCAAAATATCAGATTCAAGCAATATATAACTTAACTTAATATGATGTTATTTTAAAATGTAGGGAAATACTTGTGGAAAAACGCATTGTATTAAATTAATTATTTACATGAAAGATGACAAATATTAAATAAAGTCTGTAAATTCCAATACTTTTTGTCAATATATTCATAAAAAATATAAATCAATAAGAGCATAGAGTCTTCTACTCACCATTTGATATACCATAGAGTAAATATGGGTAGAGAAAATCTTTCACTCACCAAATTTCTGACATTTGTCCTCGTGTGATGTATACGTTTGATGTTGAAAAGAATTGCTTTACTAAATTGTGTTAAAATTATTGTGTTAAATTATTGTGTTAAATACAACACAAATGTATGCTAACAATAACAGTCAATAAAAAAGTTTAAAATACATTTAAATTTCACAGTTTTTCACCAAAATGGCATGAAAAATTAAAGCAAGAAGTTATTGTAATTCCACCTGGTGTATATCACTTTTCGTCAAACATCTCTCTATCACACCGGCGGCTCTACTATAAATTTACTCTATGTGATATACTCGTATCACATACACACATAACCATAGAATAACACATACCATAGAAGGTTTTATACGCTCAATAAATTAAACGTCATAGGTACGATGGAAAGTAAACATTGGATGGTAGAAATATGGGTTCAATAATACCAGATAGTGGCAATAGTATACAGCGATCAACATAGGAACAACAACCGAATTTCGTGTTTTTGTGGCAAACTAGTTGTGTTAAATACAATACAAATGTATACTAACGATAAAAGTCAACAAAAAAGTGCAAAATATATTTACATTTTTCAGTTCTACACCAAAACGACATGAAAAAGTTAAGTGAACATATTTTGTAACTCCACCTGGTGTAAGGTCATTTTAAATTTAATTGCTCTCATTTCCACAAACCTACGATGAAGAGTGTGAAATGAAACGTCAGATGAGAGAATAAGTTTATCTACGTATGTGTTATTCTATGCACATAACATTTCAGCTGCCAAAATTTAAATTTTCTATTTCACACAGAAAAATCGAAATTGTATTTTCACCACACAAAATTAAACTCATCACAATTTACCACGGCCGAAATATGTTCAATGAACACACAGCCTTAATACCCATTTCACTAGACAATTAAGCCCGGTATTCAGTTTTATGAATTGTTTGTTGCCATAAGAAGTATTCACTTTTCATTTGCTTGGTACTCTGCTCTTTGCGAAAATTTCGGACGCAAAATCAATTACAGGGTTGTTACGCCGTACGAAAACAATTTTTTGGGACCGGAATTTTGACAGTTAACAACCAGAAGAAACACCGCATGCGTTACAAATGAAATGGAGTGCGAAAAGATATCATAAATAAAATATTTGTAAGGTAAACCAAATATAGGTGGCAACTCTCCCCAACAAAATTTTCCAAAAAGGATGTACAAGCAAAAACGATGTACAAGTAGACAGTCAAAATTTCTCTTCACTCAAATACCAACAACCAAAACGAGTGAAACCCTAGTACTTCTCTACTCTCTCTCTTACTCTCTTCATTGAATATTTCAATACACGAGCAGCTTTTTGATAGTGTTAATGTATATAACTATACAAATTCCAACCATGTTGCAGTAAAATTACATAAACTATGCAAAAGTATGAAATAAGCAAGATATGACGCGAGAGAGAAATGCGTTTGAGTGAACTCCTAGTACTTTTTGGTTCTCTTTTACCAGGGTTGCCAAGTTGCGCACATCTTCTGGTCGTCTAATTGTAAATCGTCTTTGGTACAAGTAGAGAAGAAAAAATCGGCGTAATTTGGCAACTCTACTACAAGAGAACCGAAACAGTCGACGCGATTCACTCAAACTCATTTCTCTATCGCGTCATAACTTGATTATTTCATACTTTTTACATAAATACTTTATGTAATTTTATTCAAACATGGTTGAAATTTTTATAGTTATGTAGATACAATAACATCACCAGAAAACTGCTCGTATATTGAAATATTCAACGAAGATAGCAAGAGAGACAACAGAGAAACGACGCGCTTCACACGTTTTCTTTGTTGGGATTCCACTCCATTAGTAAATTTTCTTCTCTGTACCATAGTTGCTTTATGAATTTTCCGTTTAGAGATAAATGACAAATTTTCTTACGAAAATTTCGCAAGAACTGAATACGGGGCTTTAAATGTAACCAATTTCTCATATAAACTGCATAGATAAAGTAAACAAATAGATGAAGCACAAATGTTGGGAAAATTTTAGTGTAATGGGTAATTTGCTAGATGTCGTTGAAAACAATAAATGGTATTTTTTTGGTTCCAAAAAAAAAGTTAAAAAATATGACAATAAAAATCTAAAATTTTATATCAAAAGAAAAAATAATTTTCAACAAAAATATCAAGAATATAAGAATACAACACGATACCTAAAGTAGAATATCTGATGGCCCGTCGAATTGGTTCTACCTCCGGTTCAGCTACCACTCCTTGTTGAGAGTCCTCAGACACTCTAACGGTTTTGGCATCTGCGAACACAGAAGTTGGTACAGTTTTTGACCGGGGAAGTTTTTAGATTAAAAATACGTTCCGGGATTTTGATCTTTGGGCGGTCTTACGGGTTTTCTCCTATTGATATCTCAAGACCGGCCTCATGGCTTTGAAATAGTTGTTTATATAAGAAACAAATGCTATTATGTAAAATCACATACATTTTGTCACATTTTACATTCTTTAAATTACTTTCATCAAAAATTTCACACAATTTTGAATAAACGTCAATGGGAATTATGGGAAACTTCAGTGAAAGTGACAGTAGTACAGGACAGCACCTAGTGAACAAAGTTGACAAAGGGCGCGCTATATCTATTATTTCCTTTATCTATGATAAACTGTCACCATGGTCGAATAATTAAGGTAATCTCGTTGGAACAGCCGAGGAAAACGTTTTTTGCTTCTGTGTTTCTCTTATGTCAAATTCATTTGTATTTTGTGTTTGTACTTTTTTTTGTACTGTTTTTGTCAAAAAGTATGTACAAGTAGAGAAATGTTCTTCTCTATACCATAGTTGCTTTATGTTTTTGTACAATGATTCAGACATTTTTGAATACACAAAATTCAACTTAAAACATTTTGAATAGAAGAATTTTTTTAATTTCTTGCTTTTTCAATATTACATTTAGTTTTCGTTATGTATAAGTATATTTTCCGAGAATTAAACTACATACCTTGGCCAAAAAACATTAAAGAATTCGAAGGAGACCACCAAATAGACACAAGTTTGCTTTTGAAAATCGGGCTTAGACATAGATAAATACTTAAGAGTTTCCATTACTCTCTTCGTTGCCTCTTCATGAGGTAGTTGCCAGGTAGTAGGCCGTTTCATAGAGTTTTATTTGCTGCGGTATTTTATAAATTTTACACTTTCGTTGGACATAAAACGGATAGAAATCAAAGGGAATGCGCATTTTCTTTTAATACAAACAACATAAAACATAATTTAGCTGTCATTACCATCAATAAACACTATTTAAAATTAGTTCCTGTCTTCTTTGCTCTCTCTTTCTCCATCATCGGCCTAGTACCTTTTCGGTCAGCTGTGCCATAGAATCCCAAAAACGATGTCCAAGTAGACAGTTAAAATTTCTCTTCACTCAAATGCCAACAAACAAAACGAGAGTACTTCCATAGAGTAAATTTATAGTAGAGCCGCCATTTGTCTCATCTGACGTTTCCTTTCACACTCTTCGTGATGCGGTCGGTGTGATAGAGAGATGTTTGACGAAAAGTGATATACACCAGGTGGAATTACAATAACTTCTTGCTTTAATTTTTCATGCCATTTTGGTGAAAAACTGTGAAATTTAAATGTGTTTTAAACTTTTTTATTGACTGTTATTGTTAGCATACATTTGTGTTGTATTTAACACATTAATTTGAACACACAAAACGAAATGCCGTTGTTGTTATTTTGTTCGTTGTTTTGAACCATTGCCTCTATCTGGTATTAGTAAAGCAATTCTTTTCAACATCAAACGTATACATCACACGAGGACAAATGTCAGAAATTTGGTGAGTGAAAGATTTTCTCTACCCATATTTACTCTATGGTACTTCTGTACTCTCTCTCTTACTCTCTTCGTTGAATTTTTCAATACACTAGCAGATTTCTGATGATGTTACTGTATCTAACAATAGAACTTCCAACCATTTTTAAATGAAATTACATAAATCATGTAAAAAGTATGAAATAATCAAGTTATGACGCGGGTAAGAAATGCGTTTGAATGAATCGCGTCGACTTTTTTGGTTCTCTTCTACTAGGGTTGCTAAGTTGCGGTGGTTTTTCTTCTCTACTTGTACATCCTTTTGAGAATCACCCTGGCTTAGAATATATTGTCGTTTTCTTTCTCTCTTTCAAACCCTATTCGTTCTATACGATTTGTTGGAAAAACATCCTAATTTAGACATTTTCACTGATACCGTACGATTGTTGTGTAACTTTTTCATACCTAATAACTCGATAGCTTCACCAACGATATGCAAGGTGACCATAGAGTAATATATATTTTTTTGTACAAAGAAGCACTTCTTTTAAGAACAGGTACTTTTTAAAGAAGTGGTACTCATTTTAGGAAAAGGTTATTTTTTTTTAAGAAAATGTACTTATTTTCAGAAAGACTACTTACTTATGTCAAGAAAATTAAAGGAAAGGTATTATTTCATTTTTAAGAAAAGCAATATTTGTAAGAAAATGCATTTTGTAAGAGAATGTATATTTTTTTGAAAAAAGTTTGTCTAAGAAATGGAATTTTGTTTTAGAATTGGTCCTTTTTTCAATAGGTAAATTTTTAAGAGTAGGTACTTATCTCAAGAAAAGTTATTTTGTTTCACAAAAAGGTAATCTGTAACGAAAATTTAGGGTGGTATTCTATAAGTCGTGAATCAGTCACTTCGCGTCACTTTTGTCGTTTTGGTAGTTTATAAAACGTTACAGCTGTTTGGTGACTACCTGCGTTGAGTTACGTTATTTAATGGGTTGTATATAAAACGCAGCGCAACGTTTTTGATCACTTCAGCTGTCAAATTGATCACGCCACAGTTCTTCGCGTTAGTTGAAGAAATTAAAAATTTAAAGAAAAATGTCGATCCAGGATAGGCAGATGGAAGTATTTAGCATTTCATTGCTTATAAGTAAAGGGGGTTTTCAACAGAGACGCTAAAAAAGTAAATCGATAGGGACAGCAAACGACGCCAAATTTTTCCCTCTCTTTTGACATTTCTCTTCAGTAAGGTTTGCCATTTCATCATGGAAAGATATACGAGCCAACAACGAGTCGAAATTATTAAAATTTACTACCGAAATTTGGAGTCGGTGGCCTCAACTTTAAGAGCGCTACGTCCAATTTATGGTCGTCATAATCGTCCTACCAGATCAACAATTGAGCGTCTAGTAGAAAATTTGAATCCACAGGCACAGTACAAAATGTTCACGTGCCAGTGAGATAAAGAAGTGCCCGTAGTGTCGAGAATATTGCTGCCGCTGAGGCTTCAGTTCAAGAAAGCCCAAATGTGTCTCTCACACGTCGTTCTCAATCGTTGGGCATCTCTGTGACGTCGTTGTGGCGTATTTTGCGAAAAGATTTTGGCCTACATCCTTACAAGATCAAATTGACGCAAGAACTGAAGCCGCTTGACCACCATAAGCGTCGTATGTTCGTGAATTGGGCTGAGCAACAACTTGAAAATGATTCGGATTTTCATCGGAAAATCATCTTCAGCCATGAGGCTCATTTCTGGCTGAATGGCTTCGTCAATAACAAAATATGCATTATTGGTCAGACAGAAATCCACACGTAATCCATGAGTCATCATTGCATCCCGAAAAAATTACGGTTTGGTCCGGTATATGGGCCGGCGGCGTCATTGGGCCGTACTTCTTCCGTGATGATCAAGACCGGCACATTACTGTGAATGCGAATCGCTATCGTTCAATGATAACCGAATATTTTTGGCCCCATTTGGATAATATGGACTTGGAGGACATGTGGTTCCAACAGGACGGCGCCACAAGCCACACAGCGAATGCCACAATCAATTTATTGGAAACCAAGTTTGGTGAACGTGTTATCTCATGAAATGGCCCAGTCGATTGGCCGACTCGATCGTGCGATTTGACGCCGTTAGATTATTTCCTGTGGGGCTACGTCAAGTCTATGGTCTATGCCAACAAGCCAGCGACGATTGATGAACTTCGTACGAATATCGAACGTGGAATTGCAGCAGTTCGGCCGATTTAAGCTTGAAAACCGTCGGAAATTGGGTTCAGCGTCTGGACTTCTCCAAGCGTGACGTGGTGGCCATGCAAAAGAAATCGAGTTCCATACATAGTGGCATCGAACGTACTTTCACAGGAATAAAGAATTTCATTGGTATCTAAAACCGGTTTTGTTTTATTTGAAAAAACTTGTGTAGCGCTCTTACTGAAAAACCCGTTAGTTGACAATATTGGATGAAATGCATTCGACGGATAGAGCTCAATTTTTTTTTTAAATAATTCAAAATTATACTCTTTACGCACTGAAATTCTTATTTACAATAATAAAATTAGAAATCGAACGTTCAAATAAATAATGCGTTGCAAAACTATTAGAATTACATATATTTAAAAATTATAGAGATCAGTTGATGTTGACAATAAGCGTGTTTTGGTTACACCGCTTGCTTATATAATCGCTTGTTTTGTATGAAGCACTTAGCGAAGACTTAGCGAGAACTTAGCGACGCGCATCATTTTCGCTAAGTTTAACAAACTTTTTGTTGACATCTTTTACCGTTTTCAACCCTTTTTCATGTTTTTGAATAAAATCACTTATCGCTAAATATCCGTTATCGTTACAACTTAGCAAGCGATAATCGCTTGCTTGTAACCAAAACGTTCAAATAAGCGATAATCGCTTGCTTGTAACCAAAACACAACTAATAATAAAAAAAGAACCAATACATTACAATGAATACATACCGCCAAATGGCATGTGTTTTTGAAAAGACAACTAGTTTAATATAGATGGGGAAATTTATTGGACATTGAACCCCAAAATAACATAGGGTTTTTTACACATTTTATGCGAATATTGTTGGTATTTGCAGTATTAGAAATAATAGCAATCTTAAAATCTGTTGATCTACTGAAATAGAGCTAAATTCTTTAATCTTTTTCATTCTGAGCATTTCACACAAGATAACTTTTTCTGATCTATAATTGTTTATTTTAGTTTGGCAACTCTATATACCGCATATGTCAGTGACAGCATTCGTAAACAAACGCAAGCGCGAAGTGATATATAAACTACCATTTTTTGACTTTGGCGTGCGCGTTAGCTTTTGCGTTTACGTTCACTTTCGGGACTTTTAGAATACTACCCTTAGTTTTTTAAGAAAAGGCAATTTGTTGTAAGATAATGTACTTTTTTAAGAAAAGGTACTTATTTAAAAAAAATACTTTTTTTAAGTAAAGGTAATTTTTGTAAGAAAATTCACATTTTTTAAGCAAAGTTACTTTTTTAAGATAAGGTATTTTTTTTAAGAAAATGTTCTTTGTGTAAGAATATGAATAGGTATTTTTTTTTGAGAAAATTTACTTTTTTAGAAAAAGGCACTTGATTAAGAAACTGTTATTTTTTAAACTTCTTTCACTTTGGCTTTTCTAAATTCACTTTTTATTGGGTTCAAAACTACAATATATACTAAATATTGGTTACAGGCTCCACCTAGAAAACTTCCCATTAAACCAGAAATTTCCCAACCTATGTGAGGCACATAGTTAATTTCTTTATCTATGATACAAGCCGTTAGTATAGACACAAACCAAAGCAAAAGTAAATAATATAGTTGATAATAGTGGGTTCAAGCATAATAGTGTTTAAACAAAAGTTGTTTAATTTTTATCACGAAACGTGCAATAAGGAACTATGTTCCAACAACAGAAAAATTTTGTGTTCGTTCAAAACAAAGCTAATTGATTGCAGATAAAGTTATTTTAAATGTCATAAGTAACAATAAAAATCAAATTTAAAGTCAGTTGTTTAAATTCGCCTATCGCTCATTCTCCTTCACATTCTATCCAGTATCTATAAGTAATTTGCTATTAGGAGTTCGATCAACTGTAGACTATCGCCGAAACAAATGGAGGGTGGTGATCTGAATGGAACAACCGTTCTTATGCAAAAAAAATGTCGCGTACGCTAACCATGGTACCCCCACGGTCATCTACGGCGATATTAGGCCGTTATTAATGTCAAATGTAACAACTTCTCCATACTCATTCAAGATAATACTCATACACAAAAATCCACGGAAACCTGGTATTTTCCAGCATTTTCAAGCATTTTCTATTATTATCAAATTCCTCAACCATATTCAATATATTGCATTTAGTCGTTATTCGTTATAACCTAATAACGGCCTTATTCATAAAAAGTTGTGAGAGATTTGAGAGACTGTTTATCATACAAAAAACGTCTCTCAAAACTCTCACAACTTTTTATGAATAAGGCGGTTAAACTATGATAACTCACTACTACACTAGCAATATTACAGTACTAGTACATTTCCAACAGCGATGAAATGGTCGTTTGGAATGAAACTCTTAGTTGAACTTATGTATGTGTAACATATTTTCATTAAAATATTATCTATTTAATTTGTTTTGTCAAATTTTCTTTTAAAATTATATCTTAATACTAATATTTGTCGCGCAAAATTTTAAAAATATGCACAACCTCTTTCTAAAAAATATACATATTTTTTATTTTCCAGACAATGCTATTTGAAATGAATCGGATTGGAATGCTCGTAGAAATATCACATCTCTCGGAAGCTGGTATGGTTGCAGCATTGCATACGGCGAAGGCACCTGTATTACTGATCAACTCGGCACCATCAACATTTTGTAATGGTACAAATGTGGCTACTATACCAGATCGCGTATTAAGGTTTGTTAAAATCCACAGTGAGCTGGTACCTTTTTTTTAATGAAAGCTCATAGCACCAATGATTTTTTTATTTCAAGTAAAAATTTAGGGTCTTAGGGCGAGTTTTACATTCGTCGTTTAAAGGCTAACAGAAAATGTTCATATTAAATGACATTTAAATAACAAACAACGGGCATTTAAATAATCAGGTCGATTCCTATAGTCACCTTCACCATCAATACGCGCCTCATTCACTTTTTGCTATTCTATAATACGTTGGTGATTTCATTGCTAGAAAACATATGTTTTTAGAGATGTGCAAACAGAGACTTGTGTTTTCTTTCACATCATATGTATTCTAAAATACTCGTGTCACTAATTTATATGTCATTTCCGTTCGACGCTAATCTTGATCGTGTGGCACCCGGGTTAGAAACACCAAAAATTCATTTAATAATTTAATAGGTCGTAAGCATCCCAGCCGTGATTCCGATTTGATTTTGTCTCCTCATTCCGACAAAATATATTTGAAGGCCTATTTGTTAATCCTAAAATTTTTTCTAAAACTTTTTTCGGTATTGAATGGGAGGTCTATAATTTTCTTTATAAACATACCTGATGTCATTCATTGAAAATCATCGATGAAGCCGCCAGCCTATAAACCGCACCAAACAGTCACTCTTTGTGGGTGCATTGGTTTGGATTATCATTCGCCCAAATGCGGCAATTCTGCTTATTGACAAATCCACTTAGGTGAAAATGTGCCTCATCACTGAAGATGATTTTCTTCGAAAATTGATCATCCACTGTTGCCATTTCTTGCCACCATTCTGACCATTGACGACGTTTGGAATGGTCAAGAGGCTTTAGTTCTTGAGTCAATTGCACCTTGTAAGCGTGTAAATGCAAGTCTTTATGCATAATGTTCAGCAACGACGAGAGTGAGAGGTGCAATTGTTCTGCACGACGACGACGACGGCTCTTCAGCCACACTATCGCGAACAGCAGCAATATTTTCTGCAGTGCGAGCTGTACGAGCATGCACAGGTGTTTTCACATCTCCTACAGACCCGGTTTGCTCAAATTGTTGCAGGATTTTTCCGAATGTACGCACATTTGAACGATTAAATTGACCAAACAAATCACGAAGTGCACGATATGCATTGTGATTTGAACACCCATTTCCATAATAAGCCTGAATAACTTTAACGCGTTGCTAGATTGTGTATCTTTCGATGGTTCAAATTGAGTTAGTCTGAAATTGAGAAATGTCAAATGAAATGCAGAAAAAACTTGACGTTTAGGTGTGGTCCACATTCAACATCGGCCCTTAAAATTTAACCACCCTTTAACCACCCGCAAACACAAATTTCGTTACCGACAAACGAAATCTTTGACAACTGAATTTGGTTTAAGGAATTTATTTGCGCCAAACGAAACTCTATTTATAACTAACCTTATGTTCGTGTATACACTGTTCTTTAAATACACGTTCACAAACGTTTTATATACTTGCCGTAAAAGTAAATTATAACAATTTTGGAGTTTAATTAAATTTCGGTTACAATAATATAAACTACTTTTACGATAAACGCTTTTTATTTAGGAGAAACATTTTAACTGTTGTGGCCAATGTTGAGTATAAATGTCTCAAATGGTTGTTTAGGTCATAACAGACAAATTTAGAAAAAAGTTAACATTATTTTTTTTATTGCAAAATTCGCAATCAGAATAAAAAAACTCCACCCGCTAAATTTTGGTCCTTAAAAGGTTAAGGGAAGAAAGACAATGTTTTTATTTAACTATTTACTATAATGGCTCTAACTTTGTTGCTTATTACTGAATCTTCAAAATAAATCGTTAAATTTCTTTAGTACTATCGGATCCATCCATTAAAATTAGGAATGTGCGATTAATTAAACTTATTGTGATTGTATTAGTATTATTGTGATAATCGATATTGTGATTAATCAGACATTCTACTCAGGGGGTACTTGCAAAAATGTTTTCACTTTTGTTTTGATTTTTTCTTTCGTGGCGC
Source organism: Phaonia tiefii (assembly GCA_963931995.1). NCBI lineage: Eukaryota > Metazoa > Arthropoda > Insecta > Diptera > Muscidae > Phaonia > Phaonia tiefii. The sequence continues at coordinate 27,877,594 of OZ008367.1, forward strand.
GTTCTTAATTTCGGATAGTTTTGTGAAAAAAAAAAAAATGGTGTCCCATAACATCCCATGAAGGGATAGGGGAGAGCTTCTCACAATCAGCGAGATGTGCGCTTTCCAGTTTTACACTCACTGATTGGGACCTACAGTTTTACACCGGTTCCGAACGGTTTTTTGAGAAGCATTTTCGATATCGCCATCACTAAGCGAGGTGACCGCCGTCGAAAGAAATGTAAGGTGGTCTGAGCAGGGATCGAACCCACGTTCTCATGTACAAGAGCCGCGCACACTAACCATTGCACCACCGACGGTGAAATATTGTATTAAAAAAGTGGCAAAAAGTGATCAAATTAACAAAAAAAATATAATAACAAATTAGATGCAATACGGTTATTCGGTGAAAGTAACTGAAATACGACACAAATCCTGAAAATCAAAAGCGAAGCATAGCGAATAACAAAAGTGAACAAAACACATTTTCTTTTACTACGCTATACTCTAGCAGTTTCCCAAGTATTCCACGGAACTCGTTAGTACAAAAAGCAACTAGTGCACACTCTTATAGTATTACTCGGTAATTCTACTAATCAAACATTCTGATTAATCAAAACTATGATTAATCAATTAATTTCAATATTTGATAAATTATTTTTGAATAATTATATTCTTTATTCAAATAATTTTTGGAAAACACACAAAGGCATGCTTTTACATAAAAAAGCTACAAGTGAAGAAGGTTGGTAACATAATTTTAACTGGAAAAACCTACAAACATGACTTGCTCAATTATTCACATTTTTGATTAATCAATATGTAGATTAATCAATTAATCATGAATTCAATTAATCAAAATGAAGATTAATCCATTAATCGTAAATATGTTTAATCACAATGTATGATTAATTAAAGTAATTATTTAATTAAGCAGGCTGCCGATTAGGGATGCCAAATGGGAAATCCCGAATACCCGGGATTTTCGGGATTGATGAATCCCGAATCCCGGGATTTTAATAAGTAAACCCCGGGTCTTTTCGGGATTATTATTAATTTTGAAAAACATAAAACTGAAAACAATGACAAAAGTTCAGTGTGGGGTTATTTTTTGGAATAGTCGAAAGATGCACCTCAAGCAAATTGCAAATTGTGCACAAAGGGTTAAAAACCAATGGCGGTTCTACAAAAGGTTGAATAACAAATCTTAACGCAAGTTAATTTTGGCATATGTATGTCTGTTATACGGCTTACTCTCCACAAATTTGCAACATTGCGTTTGGTAGAACATTTTATTTTACGAAAAAAAAAACAGTAAAATGACAAAATCGGGGCGAATGCATAGTTTCGGAGTTATGGACCTCGACATTTCGGATACTTTTTCCACTAACGTACCATGTAAAGTCATTGAAGTCACTTTTTTGTATAAAACAAGTCATAACAAACTCAAAAAATAATGTTGCATTTTTCGATAAGTCGCTTAGTTATCGAGTTATCGGATGTTTACGTTTCTCAAAACAAAAGTTTCAAAATTTTTTTTAAATAATTTTTGTTTGAAAAAATTGATTCGAAAATTCGCGCGATGTGTTTAAAATAATTTTTGTATCTGTTTGAGAAAAGTAAAAAAATTGATAATTTTTCTAAATGTCAACATCCGATAACATGATGACTAAGCGACTTATCAAAAAGTGTTACATTAAGTGTGTTTTTTAACCCGCTAAAGTTAATTATAGCTTAATTTGTACGGGACAGCTAAGCGATATTAAGTGGCATTTCAGTTTCCCATTTAAATTCCGACTTGAGCAATGACAATGCTGCCACATGTGCAATTTCAAGAAATGGCAACAAAAAGTTATCTTAGATAAATTTTGTTATCATTTCTTGCGAATGAAAATGTTATCAGAAGAAACTCAAAAGCAAAAATTTCCAAAATGGCTTACACATTTTAAGTTCATTAAACTTATTGTGTTTAATGGAAAACTACGTATCCTTTTATATCTCTAAATTTGAAGGATAAGCTTTTATTTCCGATAGAAAACAAAATTGGAACTAAATTATTCACAACAACGCTCGGAAAATGTTATACATATTGATCATGGTAGAATTATCTACAAGGTATAGTCGTTTAAACAGCTGATGACATTTTTTCCATGTCATTTTTCGTTTCACTTCTCAAAATCTTAGGTATTTTGTTTTTATATTTTTTGTAATCTTGCATTGTTAATATATATTTGTGTAGAGTTTGACAACTGAAACGAATGAACGAAAATACAATGTCTGTTGTTGCTGCTTACAATTACAACAACATCTGCTGCTACCATGTGCTTGTTGGCACTGGCTACAAACGTATTGCCGTATCGCATTACTTTTCATCCGTTACAGCAAATGTTGCCACCTTGCGTAGTGTTAAGTGTGGATCGTTTTATTTGGAAAGACGTAAGTGGCGATAGCTTAATGGAATAAAAAAACAGCCTTATTATTTTATGAGTTCATTTTGAATTGTTTTATACAAAAAACTGATATCAATGGCTTTACATGTACGTTAACGCCATAACCCTCTCCGATATTGTTATTTTACTTTTTTTGCTTAGACTAACGTATTTTATCCCTTTGCGGTTTTTTGGAGTGTAAGCCGTAAAGTGGACCTGTTCCCAAAAAAATGTAAAAGTAGAATCCAGAAAAATTCCGAAATCCCATAAAATCCCGGGATCCCGAAAAATCCCGAAAATCCCGGGATCGGGATTTCGAAAATCCCAAATCCCGGGATTTTTTAAAATCAATCCCGTTTATCATCCCTAGTGCCGATTAATCAGGCTGCCTGACTAATCAATTAATCGCACATCCCTAATTAAAATGTTAACCCAATTTTGAACAAAATTATTTATTTAAAAAATAACTATAATTTCGAAAAGTAAACATCTCTATCTTCTTGGTGGGTTTATTAAGATTTTAAGATTTTTTTAAGATTATTTATTACTAAGAACTGTGAGTAAATTCATGACAAATGAAAGAAAAACTAAATGAACATATTTGAAAGATTGCAAACAATTAAGGGAGAAGTGGTTAGGAAAATATATTTATATATTTTATATATATTTCTATATGTATATTATTTTTCATTTTGTTTCTTATTACAATCGTCATAATAAAGTAAATTTTAATCTTAATACTCCGCTCTTAATTACAAACTAATTTGATCTTATCTTCCTCTTAGCCTTCTTTCCACTAATGGCGGTGTCATTATGCTCAACCTGGAACGTTGTGGTGAACGCCTACTTGGCGTACGTGAAGCTATCAACGCCATTAACTATGTGCGCAAGGTAGCCGGCGTCGATCATATCGGTCTTAGTGGTGCCCCCAAGGGTTATGCATTTCTGTTGGCCGAACTCGCCCGTGACCGCGTCTGGGGCAACGCTTCAATTAAGAAACTAATTGGTGGCAATGTTGTAAGGATTTTACGTGAAGTGGAAACCCTTAAGAATCGTTTGCCTCTCTATGAGGAATGGATACCACATGACTTGGTAGAGAGTAATTCGTATTGTCGTTATCCCGAGTCGTAAGCAGCTGTATTTTTTGTTTTGAAGGACGTTCTTGTCTTTCAGCTGCTGCCCGGTGATCTCTTATTTCAAAAAGAGTGATATCGTACTACGTTTGAATAAGTACGGGTTGACAGTCTGCAGACAACATATGTATATGTATTTAGCAATATTTTAAATAAACCATATTTAAATTTGTTATTGAGTTGAAATTTTTCCAAAAAAAATAAAGTTCTTATCAAACAAACAAAACAACAAACATATTCAATAAAATAAAAATATTTCAAATACAAAGAAATTAAAAAAAAAAAATTGAAATAATAAAGAACCAATTTTCATTGTAACGTTCAATTTATCAGAGTTTTGTTTTTTATTATTTGTAGATTTGAATTAAAGTGACTTTTATGACTTTAGGTTTAGCAAAGATAATAGAAAACCGTAGATGGTGAGATATAAGTGGTGGTTTTGAAAGCCAGGGGTAATTTTCTAGATGGCGCAGAAATGGTGAAATTGCGCAAATTTGCCTGAAAACAAAATGTACTTAAACGTCCATCTCACCTTTTACTAGGCGTAGGCTTAAAGTGGCGGATGCCACTTTACCAGGAATTAACTGCCACATTTGTTGGCAGACATCAGAGTCTTTTATGTCACAATTACCAGTATGTTGCTGCGCTTCTATAGGCTTCGACAGATCGATTTCTGGTAAGGAGCAACCCTTTTCTTTATCTGCTCAGTGCTCCGGTTCCCGTTTTCCCGAGTCTTCGTCGCCATTTTGTGGTACACAGTCGATATACTATATACAGTCTTTTGTTCCTAATCCCGTTTATATATCTTCATGGTTATCTCTCCAAATGGATGTTTTCAGTAGTGGCAGGTACGTGTTGTTCAAAATGAACACCGCGTGTGTACGGACTCCATCTGCCTCTTTCAGTCGTGCGACTTTGAGAATATACTCAATTCCGTCCTTGTGCCCTGGGCCTGGATGGGAGGTCCACCCTCCGAACAACATATAGTGCTTCTTCTGGTCACAGCTCATCTACATACCCTTTTCAAAGCTGCACGACCGCTGATCTCCAACTGCCACCAACTTTGCTCGGCCTTGGAAACAGCTGGCGTCGCGATATCGTGGACGAAGTCCTGGCATCTCTGATCGTTTACTGAGGACAATGATTTGACAACATTTTTCCATTTATGCTTCGAAATGATTACATCTTCCTCCTCCTGGTCGATAACCGCTATGACCAGGATGTGTATTACAACCTCAATAAAATACTTTTGACCAGAATTCCAACTGGCCACCTTAGCTCCATTCGGCTGTGGATGATCATTGGGTGATCGAAACCTCTTCTCCGCTTGTTCCGATGTGGAAGTGGAATGCTAATGTCTTGGTTATCAATATCATTACAAACCCATTACAGAGTAGCTCTCTGTTGGGCAGTGAGTGTCTCCTGATCGACATCACCATTTCTCTTGATAACACTGTAAGTAAAATTTGAAGTTTTGAAATGACACACACAGACACCGAGACACCGCAACTAATTTTTGGGTCATATAATCCAGTGGTATACTCCGTTTTAAAAAGTTAGCTCAAAATAACGAGATATTTCGATTTTAAATTTGATTTTTATTTGAGGGAAAAACCTGCAAAAGCTCTTGTTGAATCAATTTATATATTTTTTTTCGACAAAATGTAACCGTTGACATCTATTTGGAAGCAGCATTAGTTTACCTCTTACAATTTGGGGCCATAATAATTATAATAATTTTGGGATTCGGGATTTTGGGATTGACATCTGTCATATGGGCATAGACTGCAATTTGACCGAGTTTATCAACGAGTTTCGAAGTGCCAGTAGGGCGCTCAGCAGTATGCCATGCGTTTAAGCCGGGCCTATGGCTCGCCGGACGGGGGGGATCTTTCTACTCACCGAGCACAACAACAGTCTGCTTCTGAACAATAAAATACATACTGAGGCTTACACACACACACAATATTCTTTGACATAAAATAAAAGAATGAAGCCCGAACAATAGTTGCGTCAGAAGTGGACAAGAGGGTGAAAACACCGAATTGAAAGCCATTACGTGGCTCTGAAGAGAGTCGAGGGCAAAAACTCTACCCTAACGCGCGTCATATGTGCCGACTGGTGTCTCCGTCGGCTTTGCCCACCCTTACGAAGGCCTTGTAGCTTCACCGTGATACGCACAGTATCCCTTCATCGTAGTTACTGGAGAACTCTCTTACCTTGTTAACCCTAACTTACCATGCTGACCTCTCACTCGGCCATATCCGAAGAGAAAACAAGAGAATTTCTAAAAATCGTTATAAAATTTATTCTCTCTTCACGAGATTAAGCTTAAATATTTAATAAATTAAAACGCCTCCTGGGCGAAGTGCTCCCTCAGCGGATACAAAAATTCCGTGGGGTAAAATTATAACTTTACAAATGCAGCACACAATATTCTGCTTAAGATCTAAGACTTTTATCTTCATTATATTTTTAACTACTAACAATTTAATTTAAAATATGTAATCATAATCCAAATACTGATTAAGATTATTAAATTTTCTCTATAGAACAATAACAAATTAAAACAATTGGGGTACACCAATGGTACTGATATTTGCCCTAGCAGCACCGTTTAATAAAATTCCCGAAATGAAACCTACCGAAGGCTCACACTCATAATCCATTACTGTGCCACACACGAGAGCTACTAGGCCGACCTAGTTTACCGCGCACGAGATTACGTACCCAGAGGCAATTCGCATGGGTGTAAATATATTCAATCAAAATAAATAAAAATTACAATATATATATAGAGGTTTATCGCCACGAATAAGTCAAAATCTGAAGGTCATTCTGTCCGAAATTATTATCAACGAACCAAAAACGGCCACTAGGGAGTATGTGGGTCCCCAAGAACCTTAAAAGTCACTCTTTACAATCGAGGACTACTTATTTGCTTAATATCAAAACTTCAGTTTTGATTTCACTACTCTTAATTACAAACTAAAGCTATAAATTCTTAATTTCATTACTTTACTATCTTATTCTACTGACTTTACTCTCTTATCTTTATATTTTTTTATTTTCTTACTTTCTACTTCCTCAGCCTTGTTTAAATCTAAAATTCCAGATTTCAAGTTTTTCCTAAACTTACAAAGAATTCTCAGAATTCACTTCTATTTATATCATAACGACTTTCATTTTTTTTTAAAAACAAAACTTTACTTTAACTTTCAAATTCATATTTTCAAAGCTCAACACTTTGATTCACTTCATCATTTTAAATGAAAGCTTTAGGTTGGAACTCTTAAAACTTCAACTTTGAAATTCGAAGACGTTGAATCTTAGAACTTTAGATTTGAATTCTCAAATACTAAATATAATTTCTAAAATTTGAAATTTGAATTTCGTAAGTTTTAGATTTGAACTCCTAAAACTTTAACTTTGAAATTCTAAAACGTTAAATTTTAGAACTCTAGATTTGAATTCTCAAAGCTCTAAGTTGAATTCTTAAAAGTTTAAATTTGAATTTCGATAATTTTAGATTTGCACCTCTAAAACATTAACTTTGAATCTTTTGAAACTTAAACTTTTAGAACTGTAGATTTGAATTCTCAAATCTCTATATATAATTTCCAAAATTTCAACTTTGAAATTCTAAAACGTTAATTTTTAGAACCCTATATTTGAATTCTCAAATCTCTAAGTTGAAGTCTTAAAAGTTTAAATTTGAATTTTGATAGTTTCAGATTGTCACTTCTAAACCAGTAACTTTGAATCTTTAAAATTTAAACTTTTAAAACTTTAGATTTGAATTCCCAAATCTCTATATATAATCTATAAAAGTTTAAATCAAATCTTAAATTTGATTTTTCCAAAACTTAAACTTTTAAAACCTTAGATTTGAATCCTCAAATCTCAAGATTTGAATTTATAAAAGTTCAAATTCAAATATCGAAAGTTTTAGATTTGTACTTCTAAAACATTATCTTTAACCTTTAAAAAGGTTAAACTTAAATCTTCAAAACTCTAGCTTTGAATTCTTTAAAATCTCTAGATCTGAATCTTCAACGTTATAACCTTGAATCTCGAAGGTTCCAGTCTCGCACTTCTAAAACCTTAACTTTGTTTTTTTATAATTAAACTTTTAAAACTTTCTCTAGATTGCATTTATAAAGGTTTAAATTTGTCTACCGAAAGTTTTAGATTTGTACTTCTAAAACCTTAACATTGATTTTCTAAAACCTCCAACCTAAACTTTAGAACTTCAGATTTGAATTCTCAAATCTTTAGATTGTATTTCTAAAAGTTTTAAAGTTAAATCTCGAAAGTCTTAGATTTGCACTTCTAAAAGTCCAATTCCAGAATTTCAGATCTGAATTCTCAAATGTGTATATTCACTTTTTAAAACTTCAACTTTTAATTCAAAGGTTTTAGATTTGCACTTTTAACCTTAGCTTCAAAATTTAAAACTTTAACTGTCCAAACTTTAAGATTCAGACCTTCAAAACTTTCCAATGGAACTGCCAGAATTTTAGATTTAAACTTAACAACTTTGTATTCCAGTTTCTAAAACTTCAAACTGGAATTTCCAAAGTCTCGGAGCTTAATCTTTAAGAATTTTACATTTAAGTTTCCATAATTTAATATTCACTTAGACTCTATTTTTCTGTCACTTTTTCATTGGCTCTATTTCGTTTAATTTTTCATTTACTTTTTTCTCTATTTTATTTCCAATATAGCTCGATACTATAACAAATTTTTCATTTACTTTATTTATCTTTTTCTTTTCTTTTCTTTTTTTTTATTTCCAATATAGCTCGAGTCTATTAGACTTAATACACCACTTTGGCCATGATTTTAGGACTTTATAAAATTTTCCATTACTTCATTTTTTTATTTTTTCAATGTAGCTTGAGCCTATAACAATTGATGTGCCACTTTTGCCATGATTTTAGGTCTTATATATATTTCACTTGAGCCAGGTTTCACTTTATTGCTCCAGGATTTAACTCAACCTATCCTAACTACTGGAGTCACTACGGGTCTACCCCCTTGACAGGGTTATGTCTGTCCGATGGATGAGGAAAATCGGACTTACCTTCGGCCTCCAACGAGGCTTACCGTGCTGAGTTGGTGGAGTGCTACGCTGCTGGACAACCTTTCGGCTGATGCTGAAGCGGGGCTTAATGTTGTTGATGCCGGCGCTTACGTCTTGCTGGAACACACTGGTGGATGTTTACGATGTCTAGTGAATATGTTGGCGGCGATACCAGGTGCCTAAGGTCGCCTTTGGGCCTACAAATTCCCGGCTGACGACACACTGGCCGGGGCGAAAGCGGAGTAGGCCTGAAAGGGGCCTTAAGCGTTGGCAGCTCTGTAGTGTTGCTGCCTACGATGTGGACCTAGTCCTTGTCTGCTGCCGCTTCTGGGTTGCTGCTGTGTTGAATTTGATTTGCGCCTTAGGGTGACGGGTTGCTGATCGTGCCGGGTGATGTCCGACTGGTAGTTCCTTTTCCGAATAATTGCCTGGATCTAAGGCCTGGAAATATTTCCTGCGGCCGTCTTCGCGACTGGTAGCTTCTCCCCCAGTCTCTAATGAGTTCGCGGGCGGTTTATTGCTTCCGGGACTTGCGTTTTCCAAAATCTTCGGAGGTTAAACACTTCCTGGATACACTTCTGTTCGCGGACGCTTCACTTTTTAGAATGGCGTCTAATGGCGATTTCTTCTATGACGCCACTTTTTTTTGACGCCGTTATGTTGCACACTCTCACGTTTTCGCGAACTTTCCGCGTACGTGAGTCAAAATGGTGGTCGCAGATAAAATTTTGTGCCGGTGTGCCTTATCAAATGTAAAAATTAACGAAAGTTGTTTACATTTGTGTAGGTGCTTTATTGTAGGTGGTGTTGAGACTTTTGAGCCTGGTTGCAATTACTATAGGTGGTGTCCTGAAAGGTTTTCTTTTCTTTTGTCGTTAGGTGGCGCTACTGAGCCGCCACACATCCCTATTACAAACAGATGCTACAACATATATATCAAAGTGTTCACTTTGACCGATTAGTCCCTACTCGCCGCTATAGATGTTAGCACATCAAAAATATAAGCATTGAAAAAATAGAAAAATGAGTGACGAAAAATGCAGATCACATTACGAAAAATTTAATATGTTTTTGTTTTGTGTGTGGAAAATTTACACCGAAAAATCATCGACGACATTTGGTTGAAGATGCCCTCAAAGCTTACAATCTATATTTTTTGGTTACCCCCGCTGAAGAAATGCGAAATGTTGAACATGCACCTGAATTTACGTGCATCACATGTATTAGTGCATTAAACAAATGGTGGAAATTATGGACTTCCAATGATATGGACCGATCCAGGGGAACATGATACAGAAAATTGCTACGCGTGCAAGAACGAGGTAAATGGTCTCAATAGAAACAGTAAGTTCACTTAGATACACTATATATGGAATACATATATTCTTATAGAACGATCCCGTTTTATATACAAAGATGTGCCAAGTGCTCACGTACCAGTTCCACACAGTGATGAATTGCCTGTCCCAGTACATCCATCGACATACCAATATGATACTGCGTCCTATGAAGTAAATCACAAATTTCAGTAACATCATTACATCATGCTGATTCTGATTACCAACAGCCAGTTATACAATATTCATCATAAATTTCACAGGAACATTTAGATGGAATCGTTCGAAATCTGAGGCTATCTCAAAATAATGCAATGACTTTGGCTTCGGAACTAAGAAGCGTCAACGTGCTGGCACCAGGTGTAAAAGTTATAAATAAATAAATGGTTTCCCATTACATCCCATGAAGGGACTGGGGAGAACTTCTCACAATCACTGAGCTGTGCGCTTTCCAGTTTTCACTCACTGATTGGGACCTACAGTTTTACACCGATTCCGAACGGTATTTTGAGAAGCTTTTTCATGGCTATATACTCGATAGTGTCGCCGTCACTATGCGAGGTGACCGCCGCCGAAAGAAATTTGAAGGTGGTCAGAGCAGGGTTTGAACCCAGGATCTCATGTACAAGAGCCGCGCACACTAACCGTTGCACCACCGACGGCCACAGGTGAAAAAGTTACATCTTACAAATACCGGCAAGAACCATATATGCCTTATTCCATGCTTTCCGAGGACGCAGCTTATGCATATTGTCAAGATATTCCCGGTTTAATGAATGAAATGGGAATCTGCAACTATAATCCATCTTTATGGCGTCTTTTTATAGACTCTTCAACCAGAAGCTTAAAAGTAGTCTTGCTATTTGAAAACAGCAGCGTTAAACCAGTGCCATTGATGCTCTTGGAATTCATGAGTCGTATGATACTATGAAATTAATTCTGGAACGCATCAGTTATGACGAACACAATTGGCGCGTAAATTGTGATTTTGCGGGTCTTTCACTATAAGCTGGAATGCAAACTAGCTATATAAAGTACATGTGTATGTTTTGTTAATGGGACAGCCGTGCAAAATGTAACCAGTACGAAAAGCGAGATTGGCCGAAACACGATTCGCAAGTTGTTGGCGAATTTAATGTAATTCGTCCACCATTGATCCCCCTTCAGAAAATAATACTTCCGGATCTTCATATCAAGCTGGGAGTTATAAAGAATTTTTTAAAGCGTTTGGTTCGCGTTAACGAAATTGCATTACCATACTCGTACTTGAAAAACAACGCTTTTCCAAAATTATCAATTGAAACATTAAAAGAGGGTAATTTTGTGTAACTCAAAGTGTGTGACTGCAATATATTTTATATCAATTTGTTTTAACAGGTGTAGTTAACGGTCCAGATATACGGAAACTTTTAAGGGGTACGAGTTTTTCTGAAATGTTAGATGAAATTGAACTAAACGCATGGAAGTCAATTCGTGCGGTAATTGAAAATGTTCTTTGCAAAAATCGCTCACCAGAGTACCGTGATTGTATTGACAACATGATGAAGTCTTTCGACAAACTCGGCGTTGATATGTCGTTGAAAATCCATATGTTACATGCACATTTTGATTTTTACGAACGACAATTGTCCACAGAAACAGACGAAACTGGCGAAAGATTTCATCAAACTGTAATGACATTCGAAGACCGTTTCGCTGGAAAAACAATAGACTCATTGCTTGCTGATTTCTGCTGGTCGATTCCAAACAAAGAGTAAAAATTGAATAAATCCAAAAAAATTTTTTATAAATCGAAAAAAATTTATAAAATCAGCAAAATAAGAGCAAATATAGTTCCATGTCCGCTTGAAAATGGACGTCCATTATTTCTAGATATAAATTTTAGCAAATAAATACATAATAAACAAATTGATTTTAAACAAGGTTTTAAAGCTTTTTCATTCAAATAAAATCAAAAATCGCCTTAAATCTACTACAAATTTAAAATCGAAATATCTCGTGATTTCGAGCTAACTTTTCAAAACGGGTTACACCACTGGATTGTACGATCCAAAATTGGGTTGACGTGTCTCGGCGTTTTGGTGTGTCATTTTCACCTACTTACAGTGTAATCATAAGAGCTTGACGACAATTGTTAAATTTCCGTTTGGAGGGTTGCAGGTGTGGCTTTCTATTTGCGACTGGTGCACCAAAATGTGTACCAGATGTCCTCTCCAACGAACTTGACGTATTTCAATTATAATTGTACTTCAATTGCATCCATAATAGTTGACTTTGTCATACTATTGACATCGACGGCGTTTCCGCCAACTCTAGGCATAGCGGTCTGTCCTCCGTCTGTGTGTGGTATCGTTTTATTATTTTCCTTTGTGTTAGTCTTCATTGTAAATCCCACGACTGTAGGGGATTTGAGGTTAACCGCACCATAACCGCCAGTAGTACGGAAAAAATTCGGCAGACGCTCTATTACTCACTGAGGCGCGATTTGCGATGCGCATCCAGCCATATAAAACATTTTGTAAAATAATTGTCAAAAAACTACCACAATTGTGAATGGACGTGAAAATAACCAGAGATGGCTACATTATGTTACAAACAGTTGTGACTTTCAGTTACAAAATGAGATATTAGTGCGGACTCACAAAATTATCAGAGTCGGTTTCTTTTCATTGTAGACAGTTGAGTGGTCACTTTCACAATTACTGAGTGCACTTCATATTTTTATACCCTCACCCATATGGATGGGGGTATATATTGTATATGTTGTAAGTGTGCAGTTGTATTCTTGCATTATTCTTCCAGTCAATGATTCAAAAATATTCCTGAATGCGTGTGTAAATTGCAGATTAAGATATTGTAAGGATAACATGGTTCCCTATGCCGAGTCATCATAAGAATGTGCAAAAGGGGAAAAATTGCACCCCCTTTGAGAAAAAAAAAACAAACGTAAACTTTCAAAACGCCGATACACGTATATTTTTTACGCCCTCTGGCAGAATCCGTTATCAGAATCTTGTTATTTTTTTTGTATTCCACTGTGTATGTAATCGATAATAAAGTGTTGTAGCGTTTGTTTGAGCGTTTGACGACATTAAAACCTCCTAAAAACAAAATCGTGGGAAACAACAAAGAAGGGAGAAACAAAGGAACAACAGATTCTCATTTCATTGGGAGGAAACACGCACATGCTTCCACTTAAGTAACGGGTCCGCCATCTAACGTTTTTTTGTCAACTAGTGCTTATTTCGTGAATGGTAACACTTAGCTCATGTCTGATTTGACAGATAATTAGTTTTATCCTTCCGCTGAACGAATATGGTTGTGTATACGCTTGAACAACGCTGGGAAATATGGGAAAAATGTGCCTGCGATCGACTTACAGAAGATGCCGATTTTGCCAAAAAAAATCATCTTTTCAGATGAAGCTCATTTTGATCTTGGCGGGTATGTAAACAAGCAAAATTGTCGCATTTGGGGTACAGAAAACCCGCACGCATACATTGAAAAGCCGATGCACCCAAAACGAGTCACTGTTTGGTGCGGATTTTGGTCCAGAGGCATAATTGGGACATTTTTCTTCGAAACTGAGCAAGGAGTGGCCGTTACACTCAATGGCGGTCGTTATCGGGTCATGTTGAACGCATTTTTGTTCACAAAAATTGAAGAGGAGGATATTGGCAACATTTGGTTTCAACAGGACGGCGCTACGTGCCACACAGACGAAGCTACACTCGATGTTTTGCGCCCTGTTTTTGTAGATCGCATTATCAGCCGCAGAGCTGATGTCGTTTGGCCACCTCGGAGCTGCGATTTGACACCGTTGGACTATTATTTGTGGGGTGCCCTCAAAGATAAGTGTTACGCCGACAAGCCAGAGGCAATTGACGCTTTAAAGGACAATATTCGTGAAGCCATTGGTGAAATACAGCTGCACACAATCGATAATGTGCTTAAAAATTGGACCGATCATGTAGGCTACTGCATGGCCAGCCGAGGTAGCCATTTGAATGAAATTATTTTCCATTATTAACCGGAATTCATTCCATTATTTGTACTTTCAAATAAAAAAAGAAATTTGAGGAAATATTCAGTAATTTTTTTATAGCATTTTCAAAAAAAAAAAAAAGTTATTTGGCGGACCCGTTATATGGATGTTTGGGAAGAAATACCCACATTCTTCCAAAAGGTATATGGACGTTTGGAATGAATCACGTATACGAGTTTGGAACTTTGCAAATATATGAATGTTTGGCTGTGTTCCAAATATACGTGGTTCCTGCAGAATGTGTTTGGGAGAATATGTTACAGAGACCGTATTTTTCAGTGTGAGAATGTGAAAAATATTTGGCGGTGCAATAGCCTGAGGTTAACTTCTGAATCCTACCATTACTACTTAACTTATCCCACCATAACTACAAGAGAGTCATACCTCAAAATCTAAAACTGTTCAACAGACCCAACAAAATTGCTATTGTCAATTAAAAAATTACATGAGGTGTCAGGTGACACCCAGTTGGAACAAAGTTCCTTTCGCTATATATTATGTACTAGTTAGTTCCAACACACCTAAGGCGCCTGTTGAGAAATACTGTAATTTAAATGGATCTTGTAAAACGATAAACTTTTGTTAAGAAATTGTTTAATTATTGAATGTATTTTTAAAAAAAAAAGTTAATTTTTAGGCCCCTTTTGTAAGAATGTGTATTATATATTCCCGAAAAGGTCCTTTCTTTGATGAGAGGTACTTCTTTTATTAAAATAAAAAAAAATGGTTTCCCGTTACATCCCGTGAAAGGATTTGGGAGAGCTTCTCACAAACCAGTAAACTGTGCGCGTTCTAGTGTTACACTCACTGATTAGGCCCTACAGTTTTACACCGGTTCCGAACCGTATTTTGTAACCGAGTTGTGAGAATTACAATCTTAATTAATTGTGTGTGATCACCAAACGTGTGGATAAAGACTGTGTATGTCCGCCGGTGGTGCAATGGTTAGTGTGCGCGGCTCTTGTACATGAGATCCTGGGTTCGAACCCGGCTCTGACCACCTTCAAATTTTCTTTCGGCGGCGGTCACCTCGCATAGTGACGGCGACACTATCGATTATCTAGCCATGAAAAAGCTTCTCAAATTACCGTTCGGAATCGGTGTAAAACTGTAGGTCCCAATCAGTGAGTGAAAACTGGAAAGCGCACAGCTAAGTGATTGTGAGAAGTTCTCCACAGTCCCTTCATGGGATGTAATGGGAAACCATTTATATACCATAGAGTAAATCTTAGTAGAGAAAATATTTGGCTCATCTGACGTTTCCTTTCACACTCTTCGTGATGCGGTTGGTGTGATAGAGAGATGTTTGACGAAAAGTGACATACACCAGGTGGAATTACAATAACTTCTTGCTTTCATTTTTCATGTAATTTGGGTGAAAAACTGTGAAATGTAAATGTGTTTTAAACTTTTTTATTGACTATTACTGTTAGCATGCATTTGTGTTGTATTTAACACAATAATTTTAACACACAAAACGAAATGCCGTTGTTGTTATTTTGTTCGTTGTTTTGAACCATTGCCTCTATCTGGTATTAGTAAAGCAATTCTTTTCAACATCAAACGTAAATATCACACCAGGCCAAATGTCATAAATTTCGTGGGAGAACTATTCGATCTAAGAGAAATAAGAGAAGAGAATAAGAGAAATTTACGTTCTTTTTAATGTGTGCTCTCATTAGAAAAATGGCTAATATTAGTTATCGCAAACGGTTTTTAAAATTCCGGCAAATGTAATTTTGTACGTGTATTTTGTAATTTTGTACGAGAACTTGTTTGCAACAATTTGATACACATTTGCGATATACGAGTTTATTTGGTAGAACTACATGAACGGTGACGATTAATAAATTAATACAAATCAATCAAAGTATTGTTGCGGCAACCGAGCAATAAACGTTTTTTTCATTGCGTGTAGTGATAGAGTTCCACAGCTTTTTGAGAAAATCTGTCATAGAAGTGTGTTAAGGCACTAAAGTGGTATTATATTAAAGAGAGCAACATTTAAAATGTTATCGATATAAATTGTGTAATGTTACAACATATGAATAAAACCCGTAAAATTATTTAAAAAAAAACAACATAGCATAAACATAAATCAACTATCAAATATTAGTCGTTGTTTAAAGTAAAATTAAACTCCAGAGATACATAACGAGTATTTTTGCGTTAACTAAATCTTGAACCAAATTGTTTTAAGGAGTAAAAATAAAAAACACCTTTCTAAAAGTCCTTGTTTTGCATTATTTACAAAACAATCTAAGGACATATTTTTTTTTGCACAGCAATGAAAGTAATGATATGAAAACAAGTGATAATACCTTTCCAACCGTTGACTCCACAAAATACCAACCCGAAGGAAGATGCGAATCATAATTCATCCGTTTTCAGCGTCTTAAAAAAAATATATACCACTGAGTAAAATTATGCAATATACGTTCCACCACAGTTGTCCTTTACACAATCGCATCTTTTGTTTGTTCCCGAGCTAAGGAGACATAACACAACACAGAACTGGAAATTCGTGTTATGAATTAAATATTATTTGCATTTACCCACCTATCACTGGGGGAGGGAAGGAAGTGGTTGTTTATGTGCAAGGAGAGTCACTAACAGAAGTCCCGCAATGTTTGGTTTGGGGTTTTGTCTGTCGTGTCGAGTTCAGTTGAGTTTAGTGGACAGAAAGGATTTTGCAAGAATTGTTGTAAAGATTTAACAGATTTTTACAACTTTGAAATTATTATTTATTTTAAGTACAAATAATATAAATAGCGTTAAGGCAGAGATAACTAACACAACGAAGAAAGGTGTTCGGTTTTTGGTGTGAAGAGTATTAAATTTGATGTTAACATTGTATGTCTTCGCCACGAAACTGACTGTCAAAAAATGCTATTTGCAAAAAGGCAAGGACTTTGCGAACCACTATCAATCAAATAAAGTAAAAGTCCTGGTCATATTCTTTAGTACTTATATATTCTAATGGAGATTATTATTGAAAAGGATGCTGTTAACAAGACTGGAGGCTACTGTTAGAAAATAAAACATTTTTTATTGGTAAATAATTTGTTTACAGACGCTTAAAGAAACGGTCCCTGTAACATTTCGATGGAACCATGTATATGTTTGAATCGTCCATATACTTACGTGAAAGCAATAAGTATATGGAGTTTATATGCCGCTTTTTTGTTTCTTTGTTGGCTGTTACGTGGTCTTTCCAGTGGAGTCTTGGTCGTCCTCTTTTCCTGCTTCCATCGGGTACGTTATCGAAAACCTTTCGCGCTGGCTCATCTTCATCCATTCAGATACCATGGCCTAGCCAACGCAAGTAGTCTAATTTGATTCGCCTAGCTATATCAAGTCAGTATATAGATGATATAGCTCTTGGTTCTAGCGACGTCGGTACTCGCCGTTTTCCCTAACAGGACCATATATTTTACGGAGAATTGTCCTCTCGTATCGCTTGCGATATGACCCAAGTTTCGGAGCCGTATATCAAGACAGGTAAAATGAGAGTCTGATATAGCTGGACTTTTGTCCGTCGAAAGAGGGTTTTGTTCCTAAACTGTTTGCTGAACCCAAAATAGCATCTATTTGCAAGCACAATTCTCCTATCTATCTCCAGGCTGACATTGTTGTCCATGTTCACGTCGAATCCAAGGTAGACAAATTCATCTACCACTTCGAAATTAAATTGTAAAAAAGTATAAACAAACGCCCGGACGGTTAAATGGTTTGTGATGTTGCTTTGGGTTTTGTGTATGTGTTTCGCATATATTTATGTGTGCTACCAAAGTTAGAAACGATTTTGAGGAAAGAAACTGGAGAGGGCAACAACGTGGATCCCTTTTTCTTGTCGAGCCTCTAGTGAGAAAACCGGAATGGCGGACCATTTGTGATATATAATAAAAAAACACAAGTAATTAATAAATACACGCCTGTCTTGCATGAACTAGATTTGTATATAAGTATATTGTTCGTGAACCAACGCATAGTGATAACCAACGCATAGTTGAAACCTTCTGAACACAAAATCGTGAGAGAAGAGAGAGAAAGAGAAACAACAGAGCAGCAGATTCAAAACAAAAGAAATAAGTCATTCCATGCAAGAAAATGTTAAAATCATTTAAATCTTTTAATTTTTTCTATTAATTATTTATATCAGTAAATGTGGATATATATTGATAAAATTAATTATAATAAATGAAAAAAGAAACAATAAATCGTTTCTAAATATTATTATGTTTGGGAGAAAATACGCATATGTTTCCACGTAATTATATATAGGTATGGGGGAAACACGTGAATGTTTCCACGTAAGTATATGGATGTTTGGGATGAAGCACGCATATGTTTCCACGTAAAAGCATACATATTTGTCATTACATATGCTAATGTTTGCATTTAAAAACACCTGAGTTTGGGACTTGCAAACATATAAATGTTTGAAGTGTATTCCAAACATATACTTGTTTCCTGCAGAATATGTTTGGCAAAATATATTATAGAGTCGATTTTTTTAAGCGTGTATGTTTGTTATTGTCTGAAATATAAGATATGAACTTGGATAATCTTTGGTTTCAGTAGGATGGCTCACCATGTCACACAGTTCATCAAAGAATCGACCTTTTGTGCACTAAGTTCGGTAATCGTGTTATCAGCCGTCTTGGCGATGGCAATTGGCCGCCTCAGAGCCGCGATTTTTTCCCTTTAGACTTTTTGTTGTGGGGTGCCGTTAAAGACCGATACTATGCGAATAAACCGGAAATGATGCACGCCCTTAAGGCTGATATCATCCGAGCTAAAGTAAACAAACGCAGAGTACAAATCGTCAAGCCATGAATCGGTTTACTCCGCAAGAACGCGGAATAATTGTTTCCATTTTTTGCGCAACAATTCGTCGGTTGTGTTGGCGCAGTATGAATTTCGTCGCAGATTTCCTGGCCGTCCGCAACCAACTGGACACACACTCGCCTTAAAGAGACTGGGATAACACCATATCTTCTGCTGAGAATATCGCTGCTGTTGCCCAAGATGTCGATGAGGATCCCGAAACATCAACCAGGTGATGAGTCACGTAATTGGGCATTAGCCGGCAGTCCCTACGCAGAATTTTGGTGAGAGATTTGCAGATGTTCCCTTACAAAGTTCAGGCAGTGCATCAGCTAATATGCAGACCTTATCAGTGTGGTTTTACACCACTCCAAAATCCTGGAAAAGACCCACGAAATGCAAATAGATACATACCACCTTTTTGTCGATTACAAAGCTGCTTTCGATAGCCCCATATGGGGAAATTTGTACGAAGCTATGTCTCATCTTGGTATTCCGGCAAAACTGATCCGTCTCTGTAGAATGACGCTGACCAACACCAAATCAGCAGTGAAAGTGGGGAAAGACCTCTCCGCACCATTCTGTACCAAGCGAGGACTTAGACTAGGCGACACACTTTCGTGCAATCTCTTCAACATCTTAATGGAGAAAATAATGAGAAAGGCTGCAGTAAATACGAACAAGACCATTAACACGAAAGGCCATATCTTGCTGGCGTATTCTGACGACATAGACATCATTGGGCGAAATTTGCGAGAGGTTACTGCAGTATTTTCAAGAATCGAATAGGAATCAGCGAAGGTGGGTCTTGCTGTTAATGAGGGCAAGGCAAAATTGATGGTGTCAACGGGTAGAGAAACTTCTCGAGTTGGTCCGCACTTGAACGTTGACAACCGATTTAATTTTGAAGTGGTAGATGAATTTGTCTACCTTGGATCCACCGTGAACAAGGCCAACAACGACAGTCTGGAGATAGAGAGGAGAATTGTGCGTGCAAATAAATGATATTATGGGCTCAGCAAGCAGTTTAGGAACAAAGCCCTCTCTCGACGGTCAAAAGTCCAGCTATATCAGACTCTAATTTTACCTGTCTTGACATATGATTCCGAAACTTGGGCCATATCGCAGGCGGATGAAAAACACCTGGGAGTTTTCGCGACAAAAATTCTCCGTAAAATATATGGTTATGTTAGACATAGGTAGGCGAATCAAATTAGGCCAATTGCGTTGGCTAGGCCATGTTATCAGAATGGATGAAGATGAGCCAGGGCGAAAGCGTTCATTAACGTACCCGATGGAAGCAGGAAAAGAGGATGACCAAGACTCTGCAGGAAAGACCAGGCAGAAGAATACCTCCGTATTCTTGGTGTTACCAACTGGTGAGAAAAAAATTAGTTTGTTTAATTAATATGCGTAAGACGTCTGACCTTATGAGGTTGTAAAATAGTCAATAAAAGAAAGAAGAATAACTTCTAACAATTTCGGGGAAAAAATCGCGTTTGTGCCTGACATTTTAGAAATTTTCAGATTTTTTGATGAAAGTTTTCGATTTTCTATAACAATTCTTATGAAATAACTCCCAAATCTTATTCTAAAATTGGAAAAAACTATTTCAAATCATTGTCACACATAATTATTCCATGTAAGCTGAAATATAAATCAATTTGGAAAAAAAATTTTAAAATGGTTCTCGGCCCTAATTGGTCCACAGGAGCGCCTAACAGAAGTTATGCAAATTAAATACGGTTATTCACATGAAATTGGAATTGGAAACTTGTCCACAAACTTGTATAGTCAGCAGATATAGTTACAATGTTGAAGTTATACATCTGTCATATCCAATAGTTATATTAAATCGATTTTGATACAACATTAGTGAGTACAAATTCAATTGTATAAACAGTAGTTAGGCATCTGATGATGAAGTTGTCACGGTGTTCGAAATAATTTTTTCAATAATTTTACAATTCCCAAAATGTTTCTAACTTATAGTATTAACTTTCATACACTAGTATGCATTCAATTACAAACTTTTAAAAAATACTCTACCATCCTTTACAGGTTACCCTGCTATTAGTTTGGGATAATCCAAAAAACTTTCCCATCCTTCATACATAAAATGTAATTATTTATTTAACATAATGTGTACATTAGTATTCACCCCTTCTTTTTGTAAATATTTACACGTATTTGTGATTTGTAACACATTACAAAGAGGGAACAATAAACAGATTTGTTGTTTCTTTAAATTATTACAACCCTTATGGAACGGAAGGAAGGAACCCTTCTAATCAAATGTTGTTCAAGTAAAAATAAAATCACAAGTAAATATATTAGGGGAACTTCAAATGAAACCCAATTCTTAAAGAAAGGCACGTGTGTTTAGTACAAAAAAATATAAATAAATATAATACACTTGAGTTTATATACGAATGTACTTTTGTATATAATCATCTTAGTTTCACATACATACGATATAACGAAATACTTTTAACGTTTGTGACATTTTATCGTGCAATTTATATCCGGCCAATGGCACTTTAACCTAAGTGTTTCGAATTTCCGTTTCCGTTTTATGTGTTTTTGTGTACGCGTTCAAATTTTCGAGTATGCCTGGGATCATGGCAGGGGCAAGTTTGTGTTGTTAAAACTATTGCACACCAGTGAGTGAAGGTGTGTATGGTTTGGGAGGTGCCACAGTCTGAATTCAGTTGGGTAGTTAAATTGCCAAGTGTTAAGTTTGTGTTATGGAAACTCTTGAATTAATCAACAAATTATTATATTAAAGCAACATCATTAATGTGTCAAATACATACACACGAATCGAATTTAACTTACACTTGGGTTAATAGGCACAAGCGTATGCAAGCAACCACCTTCTGCTATGTGAGCAGCTAAACATTGGCGTGTAACTCATAGGGGCTACTTTGCTATAACATTGAATACCTAGTTATGATACTTAACAGGGGGTTCCAAAGAAATATATGAGAGTAAATTATCATTTTGGTATTTAATACTTGCCAAAGGTACATTTTATTGAAGGACCTTAATGTCCTGAATGTGCTTTCCGCAGAATTTTGTATGATATATTCATTTTATGTATATATTAGAGACCAATTATGCCCGGTCTCTATGGAATATTGGTCCCGTTCGAAAATGCGGGTGGCAATATTTGTTGTTTATGCTGACGACGTGGCAATAGCTATAACGGGCAAGTATCCCAGTAACTTAAGGAACATTCTCCAAGGTAGCTTGCGGCATTTGGTCTGACGGCCGGGTGAAAATGAGGTAGGTCTACACCCAGCCAAGACCGAGCTGGTCCTTTTTACCCGATGGAATAAAATACCTATCGTGGAACCTATCACGTTGAATGGTTCTGAAATTAAAGCTTGCAGAGTTTGCCAAATACCTGGCCGTTATTTTGCACAGCAAGCTGGTTTCAGATCCAGAATTATGGAAAGGGCGAAAAAGGCGATGATAGACCTCCTGTATATCTGCAAAAAATACCGGAAATGGATTTCTGTAACAAAGGAGTTCCTGGTAAAGAGAGATATGTGCATTTCTACACGGTTGTCCCTTTCCCGTAGATTACCAGATCACTGTAGGGTGTATCAGGCTGACATTTTAGCTATTAGAGAAATGACCGATTGACTGAGGTATAAAAGTCCAGCAGTCTCTGCAAACTTAAAAATATTCACTCTGTTCGGAGTTCCAGGGAGTCTTACTCCGATCGGATAACTTGTAGCGGAGTGAAAAACTTTAACTCCGTTCGGATGAAACCTCTTAACTCCGATCGGAGTGAATTCACGCCGTTCGGATGAAACTACTTAACTCCTATCGGAGTGAATTATTGCCGTTCGGTTGAAACTACTTAACTCCGATCGGAGTGAATTCACTCCGTTCGGATGAAACTACTTAAATCCGATCGGAGTGAATTCACTCCTTTCGGATGAAACTACTTAACTCCGATCGGATTGAATTCACTCCGTTCGGATGAAACGAATTAACTTCGATCGGAGTGAATTCACTCCGTTCGGATGAATGGAATTAACTCCGAACGGAGTGAATGCTATTTTTCCGATTGTGTTTGAAATAGAAACGCAAAACAAAATTTTTCAATGTATTTTATGTTAATTTTTTAAAATTAACATTAATATGCGGCCTGAGCATTTTTTAAATATTTTAATTAATATAACATTGTCTTAGGAACTATATGTGCAAAGTTATTTTGTCGAAAAATAATCTTACCAATCCAGGTACATCTAAGAAACGGGGAAAATCTATGAGTATAGCAACTTCTCCTCGGCGGCAACAAAATGTTTTTTTCATGTTACTAAAAATTTCGTCTGTTTGCGAAACGGTAGCATTTTGCATCCACGTTACTTCTTCCTCATCGGGGCAGTTGTGGTTGCTACCATTGTTTGCCTTTTTTGCTCAGACGCGGTCAACCGCGAGGTATTCCCGATGACTCGGTTAACGGTTTTTAGCCTGTAACTGATGTATCCGCCTCGGTTCTCCGGATCGTAAAATATTTTCTGATGAAATACATAAATATATAGCCGCATATGGTAATCATGAATATACGGTAAAATTTTCGGCGTTCTTTCCTTCACATAAATTCGGAAATATCGCTGCAGCAGCTTTGGGCCAAACCACCTTTTCTTATCTAGGTGGATAAAATCCACAGGTAGTCGTCAGCCGCTTTACTATGAGTTGGATTAGAGACTTTCTTGAGCGATCCACCAGCGAACCCGTTGAAGAATATTCGTTAAGAATATTTTGCCCACAGTCTGATAAAAAAATCTTTAAGTCCTGAAAATCCAAAAGGAAAATTAAAATATCTGAAGTGAAGTAAAAAACGAAATTGCAAAAAAACTAAACTTCCGCGTATTGAAATTACCTCTTTAACAGCATTAACGTCTAGTTTGGATTCTGTCCGTCCCCAATCCTCACAAGGGCCGCTGCTAATACCATCCGTCTGGGTCTGAGTGCCTACGGTTTTAAATTGTCCTGTGGAA
This sequence comes from Phaonia tiefii, assembly GCA_963931995.1. Taxonomy (NCBI): domain Eukaryota; kingdom Metazoa; phylum Arthropoda; class Insecta; order Diptera; family Muscidae; genus Phaonia; species Phaonia tiefii. The sequence continues at coordinate 27,901,451 of OZ008367.1, forward strand.
AACAACATTACACTATACGACTCAATATTTCAAATTTCCTTTCCTTCGGCCACGGACTGTCCCTGCAGGCTGTGTCAGAGACACGGCCATTAAGTTTAACGTAGAATACGCCATCCGATAAGACAGAAAACATATATAACAATAAATGATAAATAACATACGCAAATGAATTTATTTATTTGATAGTTACTTTTGATAATATACATAAGCTTATGGTAGGAAAAATAGGATAAATATGTTTTTAAATTAAAAGAGTAAGGATAAATGATAAATAACAGACGCAAATCAATTTGATTTATATTTTTTATAATTATATATCCATGTTAAATTCAAATTTAATATTTTGTTCCACTTAAATACATAAGTAAATATACGAAATTTCAATATTTCATCAATCAAAACAACAGCCGAAGGTTCGTGTCCACACTGAAACAGCAGCATAGTTTGTGTTCACGCTACAAACTCAAACACTCAACCAAACACCACACATATGTTTGAGTGTATGCGTTTAAACAATTTTCATTTGAGACATTTAAATATTAGGAATATATCAACCAATATGAAATGTATATCAAACGAAAGATAACATCTTCATTTACCTACAAAAAAATTTTTAAAAAATGTTATCTCGCCGTTTCCTCATAATCAATGAAATAAAGATTACAACAATAACAATCTGACATGACTCCCTATACCGTAAGGTAAGACGTATTCTACGCCAAAAATTAAGTCGCAAACGCGAATTTACTATTCTTGTGCGTGCGAAAGAGAGGTATAAATGAACTTGCAGCAAGGCAACTGTGGCAGTTAAAAAGAGATGCAGCACCGCACGATAATTGTGCGACAATTTTTGACTATAAATTAAAAATGTTTTCAGCATCCTGACAGATACTTATATTTTTAGATTATTTCCAGCGTCGTCGTCGAAGTCGATTCTATTTTAACATATTTTGTTTCGCCATTATAGGCCCCTATAATTAATTTATGTAGCTCTGCCATCGGAAAAACGCAACAGACACGGCGAGACCAAACACACGAAACAGCAATCGAAATAAAAATCACTCCGCTCGGAGTAGATCCAGCAGTTCACTCCGTTTGGAGTGCGACGGTACGTAAAATCAGTAAAATGCGTCAAGTTTCATCCGAACGGAGTAAATTTAATAAATTCACTATGTTCGGATAAACATTTTCATTCACTTCCAGCAGCGGAGTAAACTAACACCGGACCGGAGTTAAAAGAGGCGCTTTTTTTGCAAATAATTTTACAGCCTTCTCGGACTGTCACGCGGTCACAAAGCCCCTGGAATCAGTATTCCTGAGATCAGCATCTACCCAGGACTACCGCAGATCTCTTTACGAGACGGCCCAGCAGTACGACATTCACCTCATATGGGTGCCAGAATACAGGAAAATTTTGGGGAACTGGTGGCCAGGCTAGGCACAACCTTACAGATTGACATGAATTGGAGCGTGTTGACATGCCCCTAGCGACTTGTTAGCATACTCTGCAAGAGCTCTCCTATATTATAATGCTGGAGAGATAGACGAGTGGCACAGATTGTGCACGTTCAAGACAAATCTGACCCATAGTGGGTAGCAGGAGATCCATGAACCTTCTGTCTTTAGCCAGGGCCAAGGTATCAATGCTTATTTCAACTTTGACGGGGAGTTGTCTGATTCGTCGACAAGCGGCGTGACTAAAGATCAGAGCAAATGACTTGTGTTCACGTTGTAAGACGAGGAACAATCCCCGGAACATGTTCTTTGTACTTGCCAACACTAGCCCTTAATATGCTACTGGTAACCAAAACAAATTAAAAGTTTGTTTAATCATTTTTTCTAACTACCCGTTGCGACTTTAAAAATGTTTATTGATGCAAGCGCCACCGTTGGAAAATATCGCCACTTGAAACTAACTTCAATTGACAACGCTGTGTTTAGTAGTGTGACACAACCTCGAAAAATACCACTTTTGTGAAATTGCAAACTTTGCAAAAAATATTTTTGTGTTAAATACGTCGAAATTGAAGCTGAAAAAAATATTTCCGTGATCGTTATGTCTTGAAACTATCGCGAGTGTTTGAATTGGAAATTTTTTTTTTATTTTACTAGATTTTTTTTAGCAAGTTTTAGTTGGTTCTTTGCGGAACCGTCAGTCACCCGGGCTTCTAATTTAAGCATATATGAACTTATACAGCTTTGGGTTTGTTATTGTTTTTTATGTTTGTTGTTTAGAAAGGTCGCGGAGAATTCATGATTTTCGAACAGAAGAAGAACTTTCCGAGTATGTAAACTCAATTGCGTGGTCGGAAAGCGAAGATGATGGTGATTTTTCTGCTGACGATTTGGTTGACCGAGATTTCGAATTTGAGACTGCATTACGTAATGAAAATTTAGAGTATGTTGATCAAATAGACGATTTACATGGTGAAAACGATCCAATGGAAGATATTCAAAATAATGCAGCAGTCGATGTGAGCGATCCCGAAATGGGTAATGCAGATTCGGGCAATTCAAATATTGAAGCAAACATTGAATCCAATCAAGGTGATGAATGATAACAAAAGCTTTTATTTTTCTCTGTTGGTTTATGTTTGTTATAGGTGTTGAAGAACACCCAGTTATTGTTGGAGATCGTTCCAGATGGCAAGAATATGCGACAATGTTTGAATGCGTATCGATTGATAAAGAGTCTAATGTTTTTAAAAAACCAATCTTCAATTGTATTCAAATTGTGTTAAATTTCAAGGAAATGACGCTTTGACACCGGAAATATTGGCATTGAACTCACCACTTCAGTTTTTTCGTTTTTTTTGGGTGCGTCTGCGAATTTTGTGGTACGATTGGCTCGCTCTGTCCCTCGATTCATAAATCATGCCATATATTTTGATAATTATTACACGTCGATTCCGTTGATGGTGTAGTTGCAAACACAAGGCATATATTCGCTTGGAACTGTTCGCCGCCCACGACTTCCGTTATGCAAATTACCGCAGAAATTTGCCAATCGAGGTGATTGCGAAGAGTATGTAGGAGCGTTTCATGGAATCGACGTCTCAACAGTGGTATGGAATGATAATAGGGTTGTAAATATGATATCAACAATGGCCGGTGTGAAGCCATATATTTCGCCAGATGGTCAAACGCCCGAGAATGCACCAACCATTGAGCTATATAATAAAAAGAAAAAGGTGATGGAAATCATTCAATGTCTAGTTATTGTTCATGAATACAACAAATACATGGGCGGTGTTGACCTTTTGGATTCCTCACTCGGTCGAAGTCATATTCGCATAAAATCACGCAAATGGACAAATCGCTTGTTCTACCACATGTGTGATATGGCCGTGACTAATGCCTGGATTTTATACAAGCGACATCATGCAATGACTAATCAAACGGAGCCGAATAAAGTTTTGCATGAATTTGTATGTGAAGTTGCACACTGCTTGACAAAATCTGGTACAGAAATGCGAGTAGCAAAAGGCCGACCAAGCAATCTCGAAGTCGAAATTTCTGCGAAACGTCATCGCCATATGTCTGCTCCGCTGCCGCCGCGTGATATTTGCCTCGATAACGTTGGGCATTTGCCAGAGTTTATAAAGGAAGGGAAGCCGAGATGCAAACATCCGAAATCTACATCCCGTACAAAGGTTTGATGCAAAAAATGTGTGATACATTTGTGCTTTTCAACTGAAAAAAACTGTTTCGCTGAGTTTCACCAAAACTAAATGCCATTAATGAAATTCTTATACACATATTTTTTTATTTACTTTTCACTTTTTTAATGTTTCTGAATAAAATTTATTAATTTTTCCAAAACAAAAATTCGGTGCTACAAAACTTCCTCTTGTAAATTTTGATGCCCGAATGCCTAGTGGTTCCTCCAAGAACCAACCAGGTATTCCTTACATAGTTCAGGTAAATGCCACCTGTGAAAAAAATCGTAGAACAAAAGATGTTTGGAATACCAAGATTAACAACGTTGATTTTTTTCAGCTCAAAAAAAAAATCAGGCTATTAAGGGCTAGCTGGCAGGAACCATACCTAGTTAGGGACCTGGGATAAAGCTATTTAAAGCTTGTTGGAGTAAACTAAATGGTTGTCCGGTAGGAGTAACATTTAATCTTGTTAGCCCTAAGTACCATAATGGACTAATAGGTCTTAGTGATTCGTTCATCGACTGCCACCAAAATCTAACTTAATTCACACTGGAAACAGTATTTCTAAGATAGCTCTAGATTTCGAGATGCCACATAACAACGTTTAGAAAAACTTTGGTTTTAACCTTTTTGGAAGTCTCTTGTTGCCAGTAATGTTTTTGAAATTCTAACAATTATATTGACTATCCTTGGCAATAGAATTTTTCAGCCGGAACTGCCACTATATACTTTTGGGTTGTTTGGTCTCCTAACGTAGAAGAAAAACATAACAACTTTTGAGGTTCTTAAGATTTTTTGTAGATTTTTTTTCGATTGCTTTTGGCTTAGGTAGTAACTGTAGCGTGATTTTATCTTCGGATGAGGTAGTCTCCAGGATCGGCGTAATGACCCACAAAACCTTAAGCATTGAAACAGTGAATTTCACCCTGACTAGAAAAATAATAAGGTCGTATTTTTATTTACTTTGATTTAAAAAGTTCATATACTAAATTTTGACGAAAACGATTCAAGATCACATCAACGGATAGCTTCGGGTTAGAAGTGCGATGATGGCTAATTATAATTGGGTTTTGCGCTTCTACATCAACGTCGAGATTCGGGTAGCCTTCGGTAAGCGAATTTAATCGGTGGTGAACGGATTTTGTGTCACTGGTTTGGGGCCGATGAACGAGAACTCAGCATTCGGTTAGACGGTGAGCGTCGTCGCTTATCGGAACGGGGCACGGACACAGGTTTCGTGGATATGAAGGACGACAAGTGGGGTGGTGTTACCGGTTCGGTGATATCGAATAACTGTACTGGGTAGTATGGTCCCGCTTCGTCATCGAAATTCGTGTGGTTCCGCTGTAATAGACAATAATAATAGAGGTAATAAAGCGGGGTGGGGTTAGTGGAGTAAAAATAGTGAAAACAAAGGTCCAGTATCCACGAGGAATAAAACCCTCTTAATAACCACGATTCGTGGCCGTCGGTGGTGCAATGGTAGTGTGCGCGGCTCTTGTGCATGAGGACGTGGGTTCAAGCCCTACTCTGACCACCTCAAATTTCTTTCGACGGCGGTCACCTCGCTTAGTGACGGCGACACTATCGAGTATGTAGCCATGAAAAAGCTTCTCAAAATACCGTTCGGAACCGGTGTAAAACTGTAGGTCCCAATCAGTGTGTGTAAAACTAGAACGCGCACAGCTCACTGGTTGTGAGAAGCTCTCCCTAATCCCCTCTTGGGATGTAACGGGAAACCATTTATTTTTAATAACCACGGTTCAGAACCCACGAGGGGTAAAGTCGTGGTAATAACAAAGGTGCAATATTCACGAAGAGTAAAGCTTTCGTAATAACAAGGATGTAGTGCCCACGAGTCTTCGTAACAATAAAGATGCTGTGCCCAGGATGAGAAGTCTTCGTATGGTTCTGAAAATAACTATTAGGGTCGGGTATTTTGTCCTCAACTTCACAATGAACTTCGTCTTGTAGTGATAGCTAACCATTACTTCAAACCATTGACGAATATTTATTCAATGACTACTATAACCTCAACGAGAATTATAAAGGTGGCGGGCGGAAAAGCCGGCAAGCCATAGTCTGCCATTCAATAGAGATGGTAAATGTCCTACGGGTGTACTTTTTGTGGACAGGGTTGGTAATTAGAAGGATGCTATTTACATTTCGGGCCTAACAATAAAAAACAATCGTTTATCATTGGAAATGGTTTTATTGCTTTGCAAAATATTCTCCGTGAAAATACACTTTTACATGGGCTCAAACCAATTTTCGAAGCACTGTTTCCACTCCGATTGAGACACCTCCAAAATTATGTGGGATCCAACAAGAACAAATATTTTTCACGGCCAAATGAATATGCCATATCTAATTGAAGCTTATCACACTAATGCCTAAGGATGCACATGTCATGCATGGTAATGTCACAAGTCGGTCTTGATTTATCAGTTCACGCACAGCATCGATGGTTTCCGGCAAAACGACTGAAGTTGGACGACCTTCAGATGAATTTTTCAACTCACTATAAATACAACAAATAGTGCCTGTAAGTGAAAACGGTTTACATATGTTTATGCTAAAAAATCTCAAAATTTACAATGGAAGTTCCAGTTTGCATGTAAAAACAAAAATGGTTTCCCATTACATCCCATGGAGGGACAGAGGAGAGCTTCTAACAATCACTGAGTTGTGCGCTTTCCAGTCTTCACTCACTGACTGGGAACTACAGTTTTACACCGATTTCGAACGGTATTTTGAGTAGCTTTTTTCATGGCTAAATACTCGATAAAGTCGCCGTCACTACGCGAGGTAAATGCCGCCGAAAGAAATTTAAGGTGGTCAGAGAAGGGTTTGAATCCAGGATCTCACGTACAAGAGGCGCGCACACTAACCATTGTACCACCGACGTTTGCATGTGGCAACACTAATATTGCCAGGTCCCGAAATATAAAATTAATGCTGGAGTACCACAGGGCTCTGTCCACTCTCTTTTTCTATATAACAGAAATTAGAATATATGACAGCAATATATGGATGGCTTGGAGCCTCAACTTCATATCTCCATCAGACAAAGGTTTGAGTTTTGAGATAATTATTTTGAATTAATTTTTTAAAACTCTATGGAAGTAGTATTTTCAAATGACCGATAACATCAAATTTTGTTCTACCAAATTCATGCCCATTTCATTCACTGTTCTACCTTATTATAATCAACTGCAGAAAACTGCGTAGTTCCTTCCTAGTAGGAAACCAACACGACTACATACAATTGACCAAAAGCCAACTTCATATACAGGTTGTGGCATAATGTTTAAGAATATTAAAATTCCTCCAAACATTTGTACTTGCATATTAGACCGACTCAAAAAAAAGTTCCCTTTGTCCACCCCTCAAAATGTACCTTGGTTTGTTTTATGATGATTCCCAAAATATTTCCTGTCTAGCATTACAATTCCGTGAGCTGAACCATTTTTAAAGAAGGTATTTTTTTTTAGTTTTTCAAAGAATTTTGTACTTTAATAATGAACAATGTATACAATATTAGTATAATATGAAAGGCGAATCCAACGGTATATAAAACATATCAAAGCATGTCCTGACACATCCTTTTTCACCGATACTCGGAAAAAAAAGAATTTTTAAATTTTTAGTACGGAGATTTTTCTGATTTAAATGACAGATTGATATATTTTAATCTTTAGTCTATTTAAGTAAATACGTGTTTCAGTTTTTTTGAAATTTGCACTAGTTCGCGTGCGAATACGGTGGGAACATTACATTCTAATCATTACATTCGTATGGAAGATTTTTTTCTCGAAAAATCGCCAAAATAAAAAAATCGCTGATATAAAAAAGTGGCTATAACTCGAAAACCGTGCGTCCAATCGAAAAAATAATACAAATTTTACCTCCAAAGGTGGCTTTAACCAATGGGTGTCTTCAATATGGCATCACTTTTTTTTCGATTTATAGCCACCATTTTATTTTAGCGATTTTTTATTTTAAGCGATTTTTCGAAAAAAAATTCTTCCATATGAATTGGACCACTTTACGAAAACCCCTTAGAAACTCACAAAAATTGGATTGGACGCTCAGTTTTCGAGATATAAACATGGGGGCGTTTTAGCGATTTTTTGTATGAAAAATTTTATTTTTAGCGATTTTTTAAAAAAAAAAGGTGATGCCATATTGGAGACACCCATTGGTTAAAGCCTCCTTTGGTGGTAAATTTTTTATTATTTTTTCGATTGGACGCACCGTTGCCGAGTTATAGGCACTTTTTTATTTTAGCGATTTTTTTATTTTGGCGATTTTTCGAACAAAAATTCTTCCATACGAATTGGACCAGTTTATGATAACCCCTTAGAAACTCACAAACATTTGTTATTTTTTCAATTGGACGCTCCGTTTCCGAGATATAGACATTTTTTCTAATTTTTCATATTATCGATCAAAAATGGGGATGAGTTACCCATTGCCCATCGTCGTGGGTAGCTACCCATTATTTTCCCTATTACCCTGAGGGTAATGGGAAATCGTGATGAGTAATTCCCCATTGTCGTGGGTAGCTACCCATAATTTTCTCCATTGCCCTGAGGGTAATGGAAAATCGTGATAAGTAGTTCCCCATTTCGTGGGTAGCTACCCATTATTTTCCCCATACCCTGCGGGTAATGGGTAAATGTTCATTACACATTCCCCACGACGATGTGTATGGGTTACTCATGGGGGGGGTAAATACGAACTCTGCTAAAAACATAAACATGCGTGTTTTTTGCACAATATCCTTAAAAAATGATGTGTCAGGACATGTTTCAAATGTGTCATATACCGTTGAACGCGTCGTAAAAAAACTCCTTCATATGATACTAATAATGTATACATTGTCTTTAGCTAGTAAAAATTTCGTTGAAAAACTAAAAAAAGTCACGAAATATTTTCGGAATCATCAGAAAACAAATCAAGGTACATTTTGAGGAGTGGACAAAAAACACCGTTTTCCCCACCATACAATGTGAGTCGGTCTAATGTATATAAATGTACACAAATACATAAGATTATTCTTAATATGTTATGTCTGATATAATAAATATTCATAAACACACACACTTACTTACAATCCTAGTATATTAATGACGCAGACAGACCCCAATTTGAGGGTCTACGTAATTTCATCTCAGCCAACATCTCAGAACATTTAAAACATATTATAATGTTATTTGATGATGCTTAGTTAAATTCATTTACATTTGTGGTCAATTCTATAGTTTTTCTGCATTAAAATTACACTTGACACAAACACTAAAACAAACGCCAACACTAACACCAATACAAACTCCAACACTAACTCCAGCACAAACACCCAAATATACACATCCATTCAATAGCAGCCACATCACTGAAAAACATATTTACCATTTCATCTTGTGCCAAAGTGAACAAACCCGGAAAATGACATTACACAGCCACATTGCACATTATAACCAACCATATACAGGCATGTGAACAAAAGTCATTATACAAGGGTATTCGTGTATACTTATACATACTCGTACTAGGGTGTGGCGAAAACTTTTTCTCAAATGATGTGTAAGCGCTGATTACGAGTACTGCAATGTTAAACCTTTTTTTGCGAGTGTAGCTTTGACTCTCCATGAAATTTGCATTTCTGAAGTATTTTGGCGAAAAACTAAATTTGGGTTTTGTTGTCCATGTAGGGTTCAAAGGACGAACATACAATTTTTTTTTTAAATTTTGAAAGAGTATATTTTTTATCTAATTTTTTATGATTTGATGGGAATTGTTTTTTTTTGGAAGAAGAATTTAGTTTTCCTATGAAATACTTCCTAATACTGAAATACTAATACTACAATTATGTGCCCCTTGTTTTTTTACGCGAAGAGCAAAACTCAGGGGATGTCCCCTATAAATGCAGTGCATTGCATTGGACTTATGAAAAGGGGATAGGAGTAGGGGGAAAGAGAGAGAAGTACTTGTTAATGTTTGACTTAAACTTGCTGATGTTGTAAGAAGTGGGGAATACACTTGCCGGAAGCTTATTTCACATACGGATTGTTCGGCTTAAGAATGAATTGTTTCTGTAAGGCGCAGTTCGATCCAACGACCAAGAAACAGAAAAGGGGTAAGTTTCACTTGACAACCGCGTCGAACGATTAAATACCCTAACTTCTGGAATGAGGCCATGTAACTCGGCGGAACACTTTCCATGAAAATACCTATAAAATACCGAGACACAGCTAACATTTCGTCGATGCTCCAAAAAGGCAACCGTGCTGGATACACTGCTGTCGCCTATCAGCTTCAACGCTCTCTTTGGGGAATACACTTGCCGGAAGCTTATTTCACATACGGATTGTTCGGCTTAAGAATGAATTGTTTCTGTAAGGCGCAGTTCGATCCAACGACCAAGAAACAGAAAAGGGGTAAGTTTCACTTGACAACCGCGTCGAACGATTAAATACCCTAACTTCTGGAATGAGGCCATGTAACTCGGCGGAACACTTTCCATGAAAATACCTATAAAATACCGAGACACAGCTAACATTTCGTCGATGCTCCAAAAAGGCAACCGTGCTGGATACACTGCTGTCGCCTATCAGCTTCAACGCTCTCTTTGGCACGTGCTCTAGAAGCTCCAAGGCAGATGTTGGAGCCCCAGCCCAAATATGAGAGTTGAATTCCAATTTTGGCCGAATATACGTGGTGTAGATATTGAGGTGAATACAGGAACACCCCAAGGGGAGCCATAGTTCGACTATTCTGCAATATAGCACTGAACAGTGTTCTACTAGAGTTGGAGGAATCAAGTTTCATGCTAACGACTTGGGAATTGTATTGCATGGGAAATACCCCTCCACGTGAAGAGATCTACTCCAGAACATAATCAGAAGACCCTCTGAGTGGGTAACGGAGAATGGACTGGGTTTAAGTGCAACCAATCTCGTCCTCTTTATCAGGAAGCAAAAAGTTCTCTATATTCATCCCTTGTCTCTATGTGGTAGAAAATTTACCTAATGGATAGTGCAAGATATGTAGGTATGATTTTCGGCAGAAAGATTACTATCAAGTCAAATATGTAGCATGAATAGGATCAGTGGGGCCACTGTGGCCTTATAAAAAAAATGGTGTCCCATAACATCCCATGAAGGGGCTGAGGAGAGCTTCTCACAATCAACGAGATGTGCGATTTATAGTTTTTCCACACACTGATTGGGAGCCATAGTTTTACACCGATTCCGAATGGAATTATTATTAACTTTTTCATGGCTAAGTACTCGATAGTGTCGCCATCGCTATGTGAGGTGACTGTCGTCGAAAGAAATGTAAGGTGGTCTGACTAGGGATTGACTCCACGTTCTCATGTACAAGAGCTTTGCGCACTCACCACTGTACCCCCGAGTGTTCCTATATTCATGTAAAAGAGCCATAGGAGGACGATGGGGTCTATTCCGAACGTAGTTTACTGGATATATACTGATTTTATCCGCTGAATTTGGTTTACGGCGTTGTTGTTTGGTGGTACTAGAAAGTACTAGAAAAATCCACTCACCTAAGTCTGTTGACAAAATTTTAGTGAATGACAATTATGTGTATTAGAGTTGAGTTTTGCAGAACCGCTACCGAGTGTATGGGGGTTACCCCAAGCTTGTTAACACTAAATAAATGGCTGCAAAGTCGGCAATCACATTCTTCGCAATGGATCATCAGGCCGTATGGTCATGGCCGATATTAAGGAATCTACGGCTATCCACTGTTAAGGTCGACTACTTGACACCTACTTTGTGTAAGAAAAACTTCCCCACTCGTATCCCGGAGAAACAGGACTGGCAGGGAGAAGGTATTTAGGCTTCCACTCTGACGGCTCCAAACTAGATGTCATATCCTGGACAAACAGGACTGGAAGGGAGAAGGTATTTAGGATTCTACACTAATGTTTCCAAACTAGATGTGCAAGGTAGGGCTTCAAGTCTATTCTAAAGAGCTGAGACTAGGCCTTTCAAAATGGCTACCAGACCATTGTAGTGTCTTTACGTCAAAAGTCATGGCAATGGGATAAGTTCCCCTTTGGCTTGGACGAAAGATCATCACCACCTACTGTGACAGTCAGGCTGCTATAAAATCTCAGCCATCTTTATTCTTGACTTCAAGAACATCTTACGAATCTCAAATGATGGTCAAGCAGTTCGATATTCACCTTAAATGGGTCCCGGGCCACATGAACATTGTATTAATTAAACAAATTTCAACATATACTTCCAACTGGATCTATCCTTCGCCTTTTCTCGCCAGTTGGTAACACCAACGATACGGAGGGATTCTTCCGCCTGGTCCTCTTTTCCTGCTTCCATCGGGTACGTTATCGAAAACCTTTCGCGCTGGTTCATCGTCATTCATTCTGATAACATGGCCCAGCCAACGCAATTGGCCTAATTTGATTCGCCTAGCTATGTCCACGTCAGAATATAGACTATATAGCTCTGTGTTCCAGCTACGTCGGTACTCGCCGTTTTCTCTAACAGGACCATATATTTTACGGAGAATTTTTCTCGAAAACTCCCAGGTGTTTTTCATCCGCTTGCGATATGACCCAAGTTTCAGAGCCATATGTCAAGACAGGTAAAATGAGAGTCTGATATAGCTAGACTTTTTACCTGGGCTTTGTTCCTAAACTGCTTGTTGAGCCCCAAATAGCATATATTTGCAAGCACAATTCTCCTATCTATCTCCAGGCTGACGTTGTTGTCCTTGCTCACGGCGGATCCAAGGTAGACAAATTCATCTACCACTTCAAAATTAAATTGGTTGTCAACATTCAAGTGCGGACCAAGTCGAGAGGTTTCTCTACCCGTTGACACCATCAATTTTTGCCCTAATTAACAGTAAGACCCACCTTCGGTGATTCCTTTTCGATTCTTGAAAATACTGCAGTAACCTCTCGCAAATTTCGCCCAATGATGTCTATGTCGTCAGCATACGCCAGCAACCTGATATCCATTACTAGACAATATATCTCTATGCTAGTAGTTGTGATCAGTGGACACTGTTTAATAAGCAGACACGCGTCTTGAGTTGGATGAAGAAGAGGACGCGAATGTCTCATATGCTATTACCTTTTGTATGATTAGGAGAAAATATCTATTCTTGACTAATTATTCAAGCTTAAGGTCACTTCTGATTTTATAAAACTTTTTGTTTTTTCTCTTTTTTCTCTCGATATTTCGATTTCCTTTGGAAATCTTCTTCAGGATAGTTTTTAATATTAAAAATAACAAACAAACATCAATACAAATTAAAATGAAAATTTTTGACAAATTGTGAAAAGTAATACTATTCATACATATTATAATACAGTAATGTTCACATAAAGTAGAAATATTAAATCGAACAAAATTTTAAAATATTTTAAGACCATTTAAGCTTCCAATATTAACCTATTTGTCCTCATTAATTAAGATTCTAACATTTCCAGTGAAGTTGTACGTATCTACTTTCTTATCAAATCGCGAAAATTGTTAAAAACTTGCGAAAATTAGCGAAAAATTACAAAATTTTAAATAAGCTACAAAACCCTAATAATCACTAAAACCAAAAGAAATGGCAAAAATTCCGTTAAATTCGCGAAAATCCGCAAAACCTTGCCAACCCTAGTATGACAACGATCTCCAACATTACTTAAAACTCGCCAAAGCTGTAAAGAGTAAGAAAGCTTACAAAATCGCTAACAATGCAAACATTGCAAAATTTCAAGATATTGCAAACTTGATAATTAACTCTACAAATTTCGTAAATAGTTAAAAATAAAACCGCGAGACCGCAAAAATTCGCGACCTTTGTTTTAATTTCCCCTGTTATTAATATTTTTATTTTTATTTAATAAACATCTATAATTTTGAGCTAAGTTATCTGTGTCTGCTTTAAAATGTATTCTTTTTTCCAATGGAACATTATTAATCTGTAACATTTCTAACATATATCTACGTTTTTTATAATTTTCTGTGTTTAAAATAGATGTATTTTCGAAATCTGGATAGTGATTGAAATCTCTACAGTGAGTTGATAACGCTGTTTTCGTTGTTGAATTATAATTCCTATACTTTTGGTCATGTCTGTGTCCTGCTATTCTCGTTTTTAATTTTGTCCCTGTTGTTCCGACATATACTTTCTCACATTGTTCAATATCATTACCACCACATGGTATTTTATATACTAAATTTGACCTATCTGATTTTTTTATTCTATCTTTCGTTTTTGTAAATAATCTTCCAACATTATTATTTATCCTATGTGCCATTTTATTCCCTTTTGTTATATATGTTTGAGTTTTCTATCCTTTCCGAAAACCCAGGTACATAAGTTAATGATTTATAAACTTTTGGTTCTAAAATTTCATCTCCATTGCATGATTTTCTAATATCGTATTGTCTTAACAATTTGCAAATGAGTTTATTAGGAAAACTATTAACTACTAATATATTTCTAATTATTTCCTTATTTTTCTTATGGAATCTATTGCTAACATTATATTTAGAATTTTCTGTTGATTTTTTAAGGAAATTTACTATGTATTTGCATCAATAAATTCACCTTCACACAATTTATGCAAATACATAGTAAATTTCCTTAAAAAATTAACAGAAAATTCTAAATATAACATGTTAGCAATTCGGTACAATTTAAAAATAAAATATCACTGGATGTTGTGTCGTTGTTTCCTAGTATTCCAGTTGATTTGGCCATTACAATTATTGAAGAAAATTGGAACAAGATTTCAGAGTTAACAAATATGAATAAAAATTTATTCATGCAAATTATAAAATTCTGCATTGTTGATAATAGATATTTTCAATATGATGAGAAAATATATACACAACTAAAAGGACTTCCTATGGGTTTTCCAGCATCTCCAATAATATCAGATATCGTAATGGAAAAATTATTAGATACATGTTTAGAACAATTGACAGTAAAACCTAAAATAATAACAAAATATGTTGATGACTTATTTTGTATAGTGAAAGAGAATGAGATTGACATTTTATTGACAACTTTAAACTCATTTGATCAAAGCATCAAATTTACTATTGAAAAAGAAGGGAATTCTTCAATTTCATATTTGGACACATTGGTGATAAGGAAGGGAAATGAATTATTAATAGATTGGTATCTAAAACCAACTTCCTCAGGTAGAATTATAAATTATTTTTCAAAACACGTAAAGAGAATTATTATTAACACAGCCAAAAATCTAATAGATAGAGTATTAAAAATAAGTGATAATAGATTCCATAAGAAAAATAAGGAAATAATTAGAAATATATTAATAGATAATAGTTTTCCTAATAAACTCATTTGCAAATTGTTAAGACAATACGATATTAGAAAATCACGCAATGGAGATGAAATTTTAGAACCAAAAGTTTATAAATCATTAACTTATGTACCTGGGTTTTCGGAAAGGATAGAAAACTCAAACATATATAACAAAAGGGAATATAAAATGGCACATAGGATAAATAATAATGTTGGAAGATTATTTACAAAATCTAAAGATAGAATAAAAAAATCAGTTAGGTCAAATTTAGTATATAAAATACCATGTGGTGGTAATGATATTGAACAATGGGAGAAAGTATATGTCGGAACAACAGGGACAAAATTAAAAACGAGAATAGCAGGACACAGACATGACCAAAAGTATAGGAATTATAATTCAACAACGAAAACAGCGTTATCAACTCACTGTAGAGATTTCAATCACTATCCAGATTTCGAAAATACATCTATTTTAAACACTGGAAATTATAAAAAACGTAGATATATGTTAGAAATGTTACAGATTAATAATGTTCCATTGGAAAAAAGAATAAATTTTAAAGCAGACACAGATAACTTAGCTCAAAATTATAGATGTTTAAAAATTAAATCAAAGGTCGCGAATTTTTGCGGTCTCGCGGTTTTATTTTTAACTATTTACGAAATTTGTAGAGTTAATTATCAAGTTTGCAATATCTTGAAATTTTGCAATGTTTGCATTGTTAGCGATTTTGTAAGCTTTCTTACTCTTACAGCTTTGGCGAGTTTTAAGTAATGTTGGAGATCGTTGTCATACTAGGGTTGGCAAGGTTTTGCGGATTTTCGCGAATTTAACGGAATTTTTGCCATTTCTTTTGGTTTTAGTGATTATTAGGGTTTTGTAGCTTATTTAAAATTTTGTAATTTTTCGCTAATTTTCGCAAGTTTTTAACAATTTTCGCGATTTGATAAGAAAGTAGATACGTACAACTTCACTGGAAATGTTAGAATCTTAATTAATGAGGACAAATAGGTTAATATTGGAAGCTTAAATGGTCTTAAAATATTTGAAATTTTTGTTCGATTTAATATTTCTACTTTATGTGAACATTACTGTATTATAATATGTATGAATAGTATTACTTTTCACAATTTGTCAAAAATTTTCATTTTAATTTGTATTGAAGTTTGTTTGTTAATTTTTAATATTAAAAACTATCCTGAAGAAGATTTCCAAAGGAAATCGAAATATCGAGAGAAAAAAGAGAAAAAACAAAAAGTTTTATAAAATCAGAAGTGACCTTAAGCTTGAATAATTAGTCAAGAATAATTAAAATAAAGGTCGAAAAATTAGAAACAAATTATTGAGAAAATATCTATAATTTTACTTCATGATGGATCTAACGGACACTCAGAAAGTTAAATTGATTGATCTTAGGACCTTTCTTCTGAATACTAATTGGTGCGTCAGGGTCCAATGTACGTCTTTTCTTCAGTCACATCCTGGAATAGTGGGATGAGGTATCATATAGTTTGAACGCCCCTTAACCATACCCGGCCAATTTACTGGATACCACAATTGTCCTCATTAGACTAAGTGTGCCAATTGTGACAGTCACTTCTACCTAACCTAACCTAACCTTATTTCACCCCTGCGAAACCTAACCCCTTTCAAAAAATCTAACTCCCGCAAGAGCAATGTTTGTCATACCTTTAATAAGTTTTCCAAAGTTTTGATAAAATAATCGTTTTTCATTACACCCTAATGTGTATATGTCGTTTCTAGTCTTTATGCCTCCAAGTGCCAGTTATATTGTGAATGTGAAATTTCTCTGGTATATTGAAAGAGACCAAGTGCAGCAGGATCATTGAACATTATCCAATACACAGACGCACACACGCATAGACATTTGAACGAACGCAGCCATTTGCATTATTATTGTTGCTCCTTTTATTGGACTTGAGAGTTGGTAACGGAGCAATAAATTTAAAATTGCTTGCCTGCAGTCTGGTCAGGAATTGGACTTCGTAGGACATACGGTATATCTCAACCACATAATTCATTACATTGTCATACGAGGGAGATGTTGAAAGTATAGGGACGCAATTATTTTCCTTATGGGAACTGAGATTATTGTGATACTAAAGAGATGTCTACCATTTCAACTCAGAAATAACAACTTTAGAAATGACTAAACTGGCAGATGATGAAAATAGATCGATTCGAAATCGAATAAGATTTGATATTTCGACTAAATACACTCCAGTTCACTTTTTTAAAGGCACCAAAAATTCCATATTTAGCAGCCTGTATCTTTTGCAATTTGTAACCGATTGCAGAACTTTAAAATGTAAATGGAAGCTAGACATCTTGAGAAGAACTTTTTAAAGAAGAACTTTTTTTGAGCAATTTATAAAACAAATTCGAAAAATGTGCTATTTTTTTGGTTCACTGGAATAAAGGCACTTTAACTAATTTTAGTGAAACACAGTTTTTCTTGGTTTTTGGAACGAAGTTCCTTATTGCAGGTTGCGGGATGGGGGCTAAATGAAAATTTTTAAACAACTTTTTTTAACTACTTTATTACAACCCATTATTATCAACTATATTGGGTACTTGTGGTTTGGTTTGGTTTAAGGGGAAGTTTTCTAGGTGGAGCCTGTGTATTACATATTGTAATTTTGAACCCAATATAAAGTAAACTTAGAAAAGCCAAAGTGCAAGACTGGCAAATCCATGGAACACAACCCTCAGCTTGGAATTACATTTGGCAGCACTATTACACTCGTACTTTTGGTTTGTGTCCAGACTAACATATTTCTTGTTTAAGGGGAAATTTTCTAGGTGGAGCCTGTTTATTACATCTTGTAATTTGAACCGAATAAAAAGTAAATTTAGAAAAGCCAAAGTGAAAGAAGTTTAAAAAAATAACATCTTAAAGAAGTACCTGTGCTTAAAAAAGTAAATTTTCTTACAAAAATACCTTTTCTTAAAAAAAGTAATTTTTTGAATATGTACCTTCACTTAAAAAAGTACATTATCTTACAACAAATTGTCTTTTCATAAAAAACTACATTTTCTTTAAAGAATACCTTTTTTGTAAAACAATATAACTTTCTTGAGATACGTACCTACTCTTAAATTGTATCTGTGCTTTCGTAAAAAAGAGATTTTCTTAAAAAAAAAAAATACATTCTCTTACAAAAAATACCTTTTCTTAAAAAAATTCCTTTTCTTCAAAGTGCGATTTCTTAAAAATAGAGTACCACCTTTTCTTTTGTTTTCTTGAGATAAGTAGCCTTCCTGAAAATAAGTAAATTTTTGTTAAAAAATAACCTTATCCTAAAAAGAGTACCACTTCTTTAAAAAGTACCTGTTCTTAAAAAAGTATTTTTTTAAAAAAAAAATGCATACTCTTAGGCTTTTTCTTAGCTTAGTGACGGCGACACTATCGAGTATTCAGCCATGAAAAAGCTTCTCAAAATACCGTTCGGAACCGGTGTAAAACTGTAGCACCCAATCAGTGAGTGTAAAACTAGAACGCGCACACTTTACTGGTTTGTGAGATGCTCTCCCTAATCCTTTCACGGGATTTAACGGGAAACCATTCTTTTTTATTTTAATAAAAGAAGTACCTCTCATCATAGAAAGGATCTTTTCTGGAAAATATAATACATATTCTTACAAAAGGGGCCTAAAAATATACTTTTTTCTTTAAAAAATTATTATTATTTATTTATTTATTTAATAGAAAATATTACATTTGAAATATACTCTAATACTTATTGCACAGACTTGGCTTGGCCTTATATCTAAAGTATTATCTATGTAAAGCTATGAAAATAAAATAGTATCTATATTTATAATATTTGAGATGGTTGAAGGAAAACTATTAACAAAAACCTTCAATACAAAGGGGAAAAGAGAAAATGATATGTAAAAATTATTAGAATCATAATTTATGAGATATAAATAAGACAATAAATTAACAAGTAATGAGACAATTATACATATAAATTTGAAATTAGTGTATTTTCTGACAGTGAACAATTCGTCATAAAGTTTTCTATTGCATTATTTATACAATCAGATACAGTTTTAGTGTTACTTATAGAGTGCAAACGGGTGGTCGAAAAATGCCAAGGCAGTCGTAGTACCATTTTTAATAATTTGTTTTGGGCGATTTGTAAACGCTTTATGTGTGTTTTGGCACAATTTCCCCATACAGGACAACCATACAGGATAATTGCTTGAAATATAACTTTAACAATTAACATTTTGTTATCTATGTTTAAATATGAATTCCTGTTTATTAACGGATAAAGTATTTTTTTATACAAGTTAACCTTATCCACAATGTAGGAAACGTGTTTATTAAAAGTTACTTTCTTGTCGAGGAAAATGCCAAGATATTTCACATTTTCACACCATTGAATTTCTCTTGCAGATAAATTTAAATTTCGGTCGGGCAAAAAACATAACTTTCTTTTTCTAGTGAAAAAGATTGATTGTGTTTTGTCTGAGTTAAGTTTTAATTTCCATTTGAAGTAATATTCTTCCAATTTATTTAAGGCACTCTGAAGTTCGGTCACTATAACATGACCGAGTTCATGTGAATAATATACTGCCAAATCATCCGCGTAAGCAGCAAAATTACATGGATTTAGAATAGGTACGTCTGCACAAAACACATTATATAAAATTGGTCCTAAAACAGATCCTTGTGGAACGCCCGCTGGGATTAATTTTAACTGTGAGGCGGAACTACCTACATTAACACAAAAAAATCTGTCAGAAAGAAACATTTTCATCATTCTAACTAAATATCGTGGAAACTGGAGGCTAATTAATTTAAAAACGAGACCAGAGTGCCAAACGGAGTCGAAAGCCTTTTCAATATCAATCAACACCAATGCAGTTGACTGCCCCAACTGAAACCCTTGTTTGATATCGTTACAAATTCTTTTCACTTGGTGGACCGTAGAATGACCTTGCCTAAAACCAAACTGCTCTTGTGGCAAAATATTGCTGTCACTGATAAAATCTAGAAGCTTTTCTTTTAAAATTTTTTCCAATATCTTTCCCAGACTGCTAAGAAGACTTATTGGACGATAGTTTTCAGGCCTATTCAAGGGTTTTCCTGGTTTTGGTATCGGAATAACTTTAGCTGTTTTCCAGGCATTTGGGAAGTATTGCATTTTCAAACATGCATTGTAGATTGATGTTAAGTAGGTTATTGCATTTTCCGGAAGATTTTTAAGCATTTCATTATTAATCTTATCAAGACCACAAGCTTTCATACGTTTTAAAGCTTTTATCAATCCTTCCACGTCCGAACTTGACACTTGTTCTGCGGCTGGAGTTGTTATGGCCATAGAATCGAATTGGCTAACAGTTTCTTCAACTAAAATATTGTGGCTCTCAATACCTAAATTGTTCGATAACACTACGCAACAAAATGAAAAAAATTCTTTGCACAAATATAAACACTATTTTTTTTTGATGAACTATGGTCCCCCAATTACAAAAATGGTCGAAATTTTAAATTCTATGGAAAAGTTTTTTTTTTAAATTTATTTTAGTAAAATTGTCCATTTTTGAAAATCTTGTTCCACAGATATTGACATAACTCAAGAACGATAGATCGCACTTTGTTAGTAAATACACCAAAAAAAAAGTAATTTCAATACCTACAAGTTTTGTTAACACTATTTTTTAGCCTGCATAAGAGTTTCGGAGTTATCTAAAAAGTTGTTGTGAAAAATTATGTTTTTCAGCCAAAATTTATGGATTTTTTTTTTTTGAAAAAATCAGAAAAAACCTTAAATGGTCAAAAGTGATCAGTTTAGCACTTTAAGACTAAAGTCTGACCTGTTATGAATAAAATGAGACATTTCTTAAGAAAATCGATGGATAACTTTTGATTTTATTTCGAATTAGGTGAAGATATCCCATTTCGTCAAGAATTTGGAAATTTTACAATTTAACCAAAAATGAAAAACAAATGAAGAAATAATTTTTTTAATTAAATATTTATTTATGTATTTTTTTGTATGTATTTATTATGTAATAAGTTTTACAAAGTCAAATAAATAATTATTTAATAATATTTTATTCTAGAAATGATTTCGGGTTCTTTTTTGCCTGCTGTGATTGTCAGGGTTTGTTTCTCTTATAAGGAACCAAATATAATCACCCATCATATTCTCGTTCCACAATCCCTGATACCGTTGCTCCATAGACTTAAGTTCTTGATGAAATCGCTCACCATGCTCGTCGCTTACATCACCAAGGTTTGGCGGGAAAAAGTCCAAATGCGAATGCAGGAAATGTATTTTTAGAGACATATTTACGCCGATTTTTGAATAGTTACTAAGTAAATCACGAATGATTTCTTTATAGTTTGGACTGCGTTTGTTTCCCAGAAAATCCGAAACAATTAATCGGAACGAACTCCACGCAGCTTTCTCATCTGATGATAAAAATGTCTCAAATTGAGTGTTGGCGAGTAGTTTTCGGATCTGTGGACCATCAAGAACGCCTTCTGAAATTTTTGCCAGAGAAAGATTTTGGAATATTGTTCTTAGATAAGAGAACGCTTCACCCTCTTTGTCTAGTGCCTTAATAAAGTTTTTCACCAATCCAAGTTTAATATGTAATGGTGGCAAGATTATATTGTCCTTCTTGACGAGAGCCATATGTTGTATATTCTCCACGCCTATTGTGTTGTTGACTCTTGGCGGCCAATCCTTCTGCACGTAATGCTTGTGTCGAGCTCGACTGTCCCAGAGGCAGAGGAAGCAGCAATGCTTTGTAAAACCACCTTGCAGACCTGACATTATGGCAACAACCTTTAAGTCGCAACAAATTTTCCAATTGTGATTTTCGTAGTTTATATTTATGAACAATTTGGTCATCGTTTCGTAAGATTCCTTCATATTCACGGCGTGTGCAATGGGTATCGATGGCTTCTGATTGCCATTGTGCAGTAACACGGCTTTAAGGCTTTCTTTGCTGCTGTCGACAAATATCCTCCAATCACGTGCATCGTATGTTTGGCCAAGCTTATCGAAAAGTCCATGAATGTCGTAACAAAAGCACATATTGTCTTTAGTTGTAAAAAAGTTGGAGTACGGCTTATGCCGGGTACGGTAGACTGTTGTACAGATATTCCTTTCTAATAAATTCTTATCTCTTAAACGAGATGCAAGAAGCTCAGATTTTTCTTTCGGAAGTTCGAGGTCTCTTACCAGATCATTTAGTTCGGCTTGAGTATACAGCTTTGGAGCCAAACTATCTGCTTTGTAACTCACGCTTGAGGTCGAGGGTGATAAATCCACTTGATAACACGCTGCATACGTATTTTCCGGAAATTGACTTCCATCGACATACAGGACTGGAAGCGTATACCCAGCACCTGATCTCGTGGGGTAAGACCATCGCATATGTTTTCCGAAGCCGCTTTTTGTACTTAAGCAAAAATAGCAATCGGTTTCGTGGCTCGCTGTTTCTCTCCATTGCATAGGGTTTGAAATTTCCAAGTGTCGTCTGTAAAATTTAAGAAGTTTGAAATTAAAAATATGAAGAATTCAAAATATAATTAAGAAATACTTACTTAAGGGTTGAAGAGCATCGACTTAACATTGGTCGACACGAATGGCATATCGAACTCGGTGCCCAATATTTGTTAGTACTTTCCGGATATATATTATAGCAATCTTTATATTGTTCTTGTAATTTATCTGAGAAAACATATCTCTTTTTCTCGGTGGTATATTTTCCGCACACGTAACAAAATAAATTCGGGTCGTTTCTGCACGTAAAAATTCTGCATTTCTTGCTCATTTTTGGTAGAATTGTAAAATTTTGCACAAAACACGGATATAATTAGACTTTTCACTTTCGAATACACTTGTTGAATGACAATGAAACGATACTTGAACTGTTATTTATACTGCGTGATAGTCTGATTGTCAAGTGTGTTTTATCTTCGTGTTGCACTTTGCAGGTACAACTGGGTTTTTACAACACCCTTTTTTAAAAACTTCTTAAAAAATGTTTCTGAATGGGTGTGATTGTCATGTGTGTTTTATGTTCGTGTTGCGCTTTTCAGGTACAACTGGGTTTATTTGACTTTGTAAAACTTATTACATAATAAATACATACAAAAAAATACATAAATAAATATTTAATTAAAAAAATTATTTCTTCATTTGTTTTTCATTTTTGGTTAAATTGTAAAATTTCCAAATTCTTGACGAAATGGGATATCTTCACCTAATTCGAAATAAAATCAAAAGTTATCCATCGATTTTCTTAAGAAATGTCTCATTTTATTCATAACAGGTCAGACTTTAGTCTTAAAGTGCTAAACTGATCACTTTTGACCATTTAAGGTTTTTTCTGATTTTTTCAAAAAAAAAAAATCCATAAATTTTGGCTGAAAAACATAATTTTTCACAACAACTTTTTAGATAACTCCGAAACTCTTATGCAGGCTAAAAAATAGTGTTAACAAAACTTGTAGGTATTGAAATTACTTTTTTTTTGGTGTATTTACTAACAAAGTGCGATCTATCGTTCTTGAGTTATGTCAATATCTGTGGAACAAGATTTTCAAAAATGGACAATTTTACTAAAATAAATTAAAAAAAAAAAATTTTCCATAGAATTTAAAATTTCGACCATTTTTGTAATTGGGGGACCATAGTACATCAAAAAAAAATAGTGGCTTTATTTGTGCATTTTGGCTGTTGCGTAGTGTAATTGGTGGTTTAAACAAAATGATTCCGCGAACGCCTTTGCTTTATCGGAGTCAGATATAAGAACCCCACTATCACTCAAGAGACTATGACAAGGAACAGATTTTTTCTTTAAGATTTTGGAAACATTCCAAAATGGCTTGGAAGCCTTGTGAAGCGTTTTCAATTTTTCATTCCACCTTTTGTTACGAAACATGCTAATGCCACTACGAATAAGAACATTAAACCTATTCATGATAGTGAAGTCATAGATTTGCCTATATCGAGTCCATTCCCTGCGATAATAGTTCCTGTTTCTCATCAGTTCTCTAACAAAAGCTGGAAGTTTAACAAAATTTTTGTGTGGAGTTCGCAAAGGTACAAATTGTCTCACACCTTCTAACAAGCAACAGGTGAAATTATTTATACATTCATCGATTTCGGCTGAAGTATTCATGCTGTAAGTATTAATGTTTTGGAAATAAGCTCTCACAAATCTTTTGTATAACTTCTTTAAAAAATACATTCAATAAATAAAAAATTCCTTAACAAAAGTTTATCATTTTACAAGATCCATTTAAATTACAGTATTTCTCAACAGGCGCCTTAGGTGTGTTGGAACTAACTAGTACATAATATATACCGAAAGGGACTTCGATCCAATCGGGTGCCCTCTGACACCTCATGTAATTTTTTAATTTATTTTACTTTATTTAAGAACTATTAGTAATGGGTACAATCCCCTTTGTTTTTAATAAGTTCAAATATACGGGTTTTCATTGAGAGATAAAGAAAATTTACGTAATCCAACGAAATTTGATTCCAAGCATCCTTAATATCCCTCCCTAATATATCTCCTCCATAGACATTACGAGATAACCAACCCCAGACATTTTCGATAATGTTTCGATCTGACGAATTGGGTGGCCAGCCAATAATATATTAACATTTACTACTCTGGCATTGTGTATAGGGGCATTATCCTGTTGCAATATCCAATATATGGCACCAAATAGTTCACTGAATTTCGGAAAAGCCGATTCCAATAACGTTTTATAGCTTTCACCAGTCATTTTTGCACTTGGAAATTCAAGATCGATGGTGCCATAGTACGTAATAGCACCCCACACGATAACGCCGCCCTCTCGGCTGTGATGTCGGTTCAAAAAACGTTTTTCTTTGCGCAGATCATGGTAATAATAGTTGTAGCCACCAGGCCCATCTAAATTAAAGTTCTTCTCATCCATAAATACAACGGTTCTCCCATCATTTACACGACCTCTTGGCTGCACATCCTACACCATGTAGTCTCTTGCGAATTGAAGCCGATTTTCCCTACGAGGTGCATTAAGTGGCGGCTTTTTTTGTAATTTCAGGTATTTAAGACACTCACAGCTCTTAGTTACTCTGCATACTGATGACTTGCTCGCTTCCACTCTAGCTTGAGCTCTTATTTTTGATAAGGATAACACAGAATTAGCAACAATTCTGATAATTTTTCTTTTCTCGTATGTAGATATAGACAATGAAAAATTTTGTTTAAAATTTTTTCCATACCCCTCGGGGTCCTTGATGTAATTGTCGACAACTGTTGGGCTCCGTCCAATTTTTTTTAGCTATTGCGCGGTTGAAAATCCTTCAGAACGGTAAACATCGATTTTAGTTCTTTCCAATAGATTTAAAATTTTTTGTTTTTCCATTTTGACTCGTAAAATGATTAAGATGTAATAAATTGTAATAAACAAACGCTCCCTACAAAAAATCATCGCTTACTTTAAGAACCAAAAAGTAAAACATTTTTGCACTTTTTTTTATAAATTGCTCAAAAAAAGTTCTTTAGTTAAGAAACCACAATTGTCATGATTTATTTTATATCTCAAGATGTCAAGCTTCCATTTCCATTTTAAAATTCTGCAATCGGTTACAAATTGCGCAAGATAAAGGCTGCCGAATATGGAATTTTTATTGCCTTTAAATAAGTGAACCGGAGTGTATATGTTTTTGCTATGATTAATATTAATATTATGAAAATGTTTTGTTTTTGACATCTAGTTTAATGGCACTAAAATATAAAAATAGAACTAAAATATAAAAAATAAAGAGAAAAGGCGGCAAACAATCGTACGATCTTCTCAAAATCCTAATGGAATTTAAAAACTGAAAAATGGCAGTGAACATGATAATGTGGGCATGCCCAGCTATGGTATCATCTGTAGTAAATTTGCCAGTAAACGAAAAGAAAATGCCTTAATAATTTCAATGGACAAAAATATTATACGTTTGTGTTAACGCGTAAACTTCAATGGTCATCATGACCATGCCGTAGTCCGTGAAGGTTTATTATTATTGATATATCAAGAATTTAATTTTTTAATTTTTTTTCAAACAACCTTTGCCAACAACCCTCGTTACATTCCACTGTAAATGTCGTAAATACTAATGACCATATATTTTAAAGGTAAGAGTTATTATATTGTATACAACTATAAATATTCGAATGAGATCTTAAAAAAAAAGTAAGAGAAACGTTACTAATAACATAAAATATTGTGTGTTCACGCGGACAACTCTAACTTAAAATAGTAACAACAAAATTCAAACACAAATAGCATCATATACCAACCATTGTTGGCATTTATAATGATTGATTAAAACATTGTGTAACATGACTAACTTTTACTCTAATTGCATTACATTTTGTTAATTAATATTAAATGCACTTGCGATATTGTGCTGTTTTAATTGTTGGGGAAAGTGAAATCTAATTTTAAACTTCATTTAAGTTTCATAGCATAAATCCTAGCATATCAACAGGCGCCTCTTTAATATCCGGTCCTTGCCTGTGCCTTTAAATACCTCCCCTCTCTAACACTGCCAATGATGTGACGGTGAAAGTTTCTTAAATGACCATATACTCGTTGAAAACTAAACACAACAACAAAAAGTCAATCACTGTTGAACATAGTCAGACATGTGATGGCTTAATACACATTACAGACTTACAAGTCTTTGTGTCCTGACCTACGTCGCACAGTGATGCCTATTGGAAAAAATGCGGTAATAGTATCAGAACTTTTAAACTCTTGTTCGGATAGTTTTAGGATGTATATGAGATTTGTAGGAAGTGGAATCGGGCTTTCAGAATCTTTTATTAGGAGCCAAGGCCTGTGACTTCTATACTCCTAAGACTATTTTAAAACTTTAATTCTCAGAACCTACTAAATAAGGTCAATAGAAACTTGTGTAGTTGCATATGTTAAAACGTTATTTGGAATTTAAAACGTTATTTGGAATTTAAAATAAAAATGTTTTCCCTTACTTGTTTTTAAAATTTTTGTTAACAATTTCACCCTTTTTTTTATTTAAATATACTTCACTTTTGAAAACGCCTCGGTGCAAATTTTCTTATAGCTGATTAAGTAGATTCGCAGAGCTAAACGTCTTTGAAATAGGCTTATGAGTTTAGAAGGTTACCGGCCTTGAAACGTTGAACATCACCAAAGCACACTGTTTTGACACTAGTGTATTGAAAAATCCGGGTTTTCATAAATATCGGTTTCTTCGTATATTCCAATTTTGAAGTAACCGGGTTTCCGTTAACCCGATTATTAGAAACCGGTAAATAACTGGTTTCGGTTTTTATGACGGAATGGAAAACTATACATTTTGTAAAAATCATTTATTTTTAATTCAATCTTTTTGAACTTAGAAATCCATGTTATTAGAACGTAATCTTTAAAATATTAGAAAATCAAATAAAAAATTAATTTAATTTTTAAAGTCCATACTTAACTAATTTTATTTTAAAGTTATATTTCAAGCATAAACTACTTTGTTTGTTGATTTTTTACGTTGCCAGAAATTGAAAATACACTTTTGCTGTAAGAAAACGTAGGGTAGGGTGCTCCTACTATGGTTTTTTTTTGGAATTTTCGTTAGGAAAGTGTACTAGATACCTCGGGAACACCCTGGTATTTCATTTTGACATTATCAGAAATCTATATGTGTAACTTCGGCATTGATAGTTGGACCCTGCCTCAAAGAGGTCAAAGTTTACACTTGCCTTAAAAATTAGCTTATCGCCGGTAGACATTTATGGGGCACAGGCAGGGAAATCGGTTAAATATATGTACTTATAAATAAGTCATATATAGATAGTAATACACAAAACAATAATGTGTTGTCGTTTCCTATATATTTTGTAATTTTTGAAGTAATTGGTGTCAAATTGAGGTACAGCTTGGTCAGTAGCAGAAGTATTGGATATTATTTCAATCTAAGGTAGACCTAGTCAAAATCTGTCAAATGATTATGTAGCCTTTTCCATATTTCAAACGGGTTTTGAAATACCCTGCCTCAAAAAATTAAATTTTGACTTCCAATATCACGATGACCAGCGAGATTAACATTTTCATGGCATATTGATTTTTATGGCATGACATCATAAAGTATATTGATCTCTTTTGAATGATTCCAAAATAATTATCATGCAATGTTCTGTCGATGATAAATTTATATACAGATAAAAGATAAAAAACTGCCACTAGCCTGGTCATCAAAATTGTTGTACCACGGAAAAATACAACTCTGTGGTACAATAAAGCACTGCAACAATGCGAGAACGCATGAGGAAAAGAAGAACATGGTGGAAAAAAGCTGTCTCTTCTTGTTGTTGGAATTATATAATATAATTATAGGCCCTTCAGTATATGTTGATACTTGGGGATCTTCGAGCGATACTAAATCGCACATGTGAATTGCAGAATTGAGTTTGTATTTACACGATTGATGATCAACCGAAGGTATCAATTCAGGCACAATAATTAGGGATCTGATGATGAACTTGTCACGGAGTTCGAAATTAGTCATGCCAAAAACCAACCATTTTTCAATTAGCAAAATGTTCATGACTTATATTATGAATTACTCATACATTAACCGAAAACTAACTGAAAACCGGCCATAAAAATTCAAATTCAAATAAATCGCCAAATGTGTTTTTTTATATTCTGAATGCTAAAAGTATAGTACAGTGGGTGAATTATCTTCCCCTTGACTTACTGACAGCAGAAAGTGATTTTTTCTAAACTTTCATAATGTTATCAGTGTTTGTGTTTTAACTACTACGAGCAACAAAATCATTGTGGTGGTTCAAAATTTGACATATTTAGAAACGTTTGGAGATATGTCTCCGTATAAAAGGAAGATGACTTAATGTGTTTCCTGATTAACTTAACCCATTAATTGTGGCCCAGTGGATGTGTGAACTGGAACGCTGTCTGGATGAAACAACAGATTCTTTTTCACCAAATGCGGCATTTTGTTTCACAATTTCATCACTTAAACGCTGCAGTAAATTAGCATAATATTCGCCGTTGGTGGTTTTTCCTTTCTGAAGATAATCAATAAAAATTATCCTATGCGCAGTCCAAAAAACAAAAGCCATGACCTTGCCTGCAGATGGAACCGTCTTCGCCTTCTTTGGACACGATTCTCCCCTTCCAGTCCACTGCTTTGACTGTTGCTTTGTCTCAGGTGTGAAGTGGAGGACCCACGTCTCATCCAGGGTTATAAATCAGACATGGGGGTTTTTGATTTGCATTGTATTTTAATTTAATGCAAATGCAAAAGAATTAGAATTGTTCGCAACGGCAACAAAAAAATTTTGAACTTTTTGAAAGTTTTGAAATTTTGAAATTTTACTCAGGCAATGCAAATATGCAGGTTGTGGAATCAGATGCCAATTGTAATGAAATATGGCAATGGTTTTAATTATTTTGAATTTGTTTGACTGCGGGCAGTTCTGTTTTTGAAGTATTTTATATGTAGAGGTGTGTGGCTTCCATAGATACTATCTCGTGGTATTTTCAAATTTATAAACCTGTACTGTATAAAATATTTGAAAACCAAAATTGCCAGATATGAAAGAAATGCCTTGAAAATAAACACAATTGCCAATGGTATTGAAAGTTTTTTGAATTTGTATTTGGGAAATTCAAGTTAAACAACAAATTATAATTCTCATATAATTAATTTGCCTTAAAAAAAATAAATGGTTTCCCATTACATCCCATGAAGGGACTGGGGAGAACTTCTCACAATCACTGAGCTGTGCGCTTTCCAGTTTTCACTCACTGATGGGGACCTACAGTTTTACACCGATTCCGAACGGTAATTTGAGAAGATTTTTCATGGCTAGATACTCGATAGTGTCGCCGTCACTATGCGAGGTGACCGCCGCCGAAAGAATTTTTTTTTGAAGGTGGTCAGAGCCGGGTTCGAACCCAGGATCTCATGTACAAGAGCCGCGCACACTAACCATTGCACCACCGACGGCCACAATAATAATTAATTTGCCTTATGTATGTTATAAATCGAAGCAAGAATTCGGCTTTATTATGTTGAAACATGGCCAAACACTCTACTGAACCATCTTCACGATGCTGTTTTTGCTCTATTGAAAGCAAGCGCTGCACCCATCTTGCGTACAGCTTTCTCATCTTCAAATAATCGGCCTATATACGACGTATGACACTTTCTGAAATGCCTATCATTTCAGCCGACGATCATCAAATACCAGTTTGTGGATTTTCTTAAACGTGTCTGGCGTGGACACATCAATGTGTCGGCCACTACGGTGTTCATCTTGGCAGCTCGTACGTCCTCGGTTGAGCTCTGCTACCCAATATTTTACAGTCGTAGACGAAGGAGGAGACTCCCCAAGAGTAGAAACTAGCTCGGCTTTAATATTGCTTGGACATTTCAAATGGAAATATTAAATTACATAAGGGTGACCAATTTTTTCGATGTTAACAAATTCACTGAGATCGTTTATTTTTGATGGCTCAAATAAAAATACTAAACAACGTGGCGCCATTAAACTTAAAACATATTTTTTATAAGGTTGCAACTTTCTATTCCTTTCGAACTACTGGCACCACCTATACTTCAAGTCGGCTGGTCTTGGGATCGACCAGTAAATTTTCCGTCGAGAGTTTTGTAATTCTGTTTGCACTTTGAGTACAGATTCCTGTTTTATGCGTTTTTGTTAACACACAACTTGTGTTGCTATTAGTTCTGGAACTTACATCTAAATCGGTGTTGGCAGAAACATGTCTTATATTTCCATTGAAATTGTTTCTGGAAACAGGCAGCGAAATAATTCATTCGCAAAGAATTTTGAATCTGTCTGATGGGTTCAGTAACCATAGAGCGTAAGTAAATTGGTTTGTGCTGTAATATTTGTTGTATAAAAGTTCTTTAAAAACCGACAAACCGGTGAAATAACCAGTGAAACTGGTTCTTCGAAACCAAAATTTTTTAAAAAACCGACGTACGGCTAACCAGCTATTATCTGAATAACTAGTTATCCTGTCGGCCGGCGGCCATCGGTGGTACAATGGCTAGTGTGTGCGGCTGTTGTGCATGAGAACGTGGGTTCGATCACTACTCTGACCAGCTTAAAATTTCCGTCGACTACGGCCACCTCGCTTAGTGATGGCGACACTATCGAATGCTTAGCTATGAAAAAGCTTCTCAAAATACCGTTCGAAACCGGTGTAAAACTGTAGGTCCCAATCAATGAATGAAAAATTAGAAAACGCACAGCTCATTGGTTGTGAGAAGTTCTCTCCAATCCCTTCACGGCATGTAATGGGAAACGGTCGTTTTGGTTTTGAATACACTGTGCATTGCAACAGTATTCATTTAATTCAATGACAAATGTCTAGTTCTGATATTGTTACCACTTTTTGTTTGCAGTCGACCCCACGGTGCGTCGTTGTTTGTTTAAAATGAGGAAGTTGTAGTGGGAACTACGCTTGTGCAACCAAATGAACTACCGACATTAAGCCACGTACAAACCTACATGCATTAAAGGGTCTCTCATGCATTTGTGTGGGGATGTGTATGAGCATGGGAAGAGTTATTGATAACCATATCTGGTTTACATTTAAACTATTTACATAAATGCCTTTCACTGTAAATTTATTAACCGATAAAACTTGGTGTTGGACAGCAGAGTAAAGGAATTGAGTGGTTTTAGATATACAAGGATTTACATGAAAAATAATTGTTACCTCTACGTATTTTCTCCGCGCTACCTCAGATATGGTACCTCAGATATCCAATGACGATGAGAAGATCGATCACAATTTGGACGACGACCTCGACGCTCTCCTAATCAAGACGAGGTCAGAACAGCTATTGCCCGGCTTGAGAATAACAAACCCGCAGTATTGGCGATGTATTTGCCGATGGATTGCCGGCGGAGCTGTATAAGGCTGGTGGCGATGAGCTGATAAGGTGCATGCATCAGCTCTTTAACAAAATTTGGTTAGATGATTGCAAGCCCAGCTATTGGAGTCTCAGTGTACTATGCTTTATATTTAAAAAAGGTGACCCGAGTCTCTGTGCCAATTAACTATAAGGCTCTATCAAGCATAATGTGCGAAAGACTAAAACCAATTATCGCTGGCCTGACTGGACCATACCAGTGTGGCCTTCGGCCTCGAAAGTCGACAACTGGCCAGATTTTCAACCTACGGCAAATCCTAGAGAAGAGCCACGAAAAACAAATCGAAACCTATCATCTATTTGTTGATTATAAGGCGACCTTAAATAGCCCGATACGGGAGAATCTCTACGAATCAATGTCTGAGCTTGGTATTCCTGCAAAACTCATACGCCTTTGCAGGATGACCTTGACGTACACCAACTCCGTCGTGAAAGTCGGTGGCGACACCCTAGCATGCGGTCTCTTTAACATCTTAATGGAGATCATTATGAGAAAAGCTGCAGTCAACATGAATAAAACCATCAGCAGCAAAAGTCACATGCTGCTCGCGTATGCTGATGATATACTATAAGTAGATATCATTGGGTGCACAGTGAGAGAAGTTACTGCGGTGTTTTAGAGATTTGAGACGGAGTCAGAAAAAGTGGGGCCTCCACTCGATTAGATGAAAACCTAGACGTTGATAACCGTTATAATTTCGAGGTGGTGGACGAAGTAATATGCCTCGGCTCTGCCGTAAACAAACACGACAAAGTCAGCCTTGAGATCAAGAGGAGAATTGTGCTTGCGAATAGGAGTTATTTCCCTACGGGAACTGAGACCGATACAGAATGAGTCACGTGATAAGTCCATTAGTGATTGTTGCCTTTCCCTGTATTGTCCCTTTTGTATGAAAAGAACCGGTAACTTTAACATGGCTGTGGGTTGTTCCCGACCGAATAAGTAAGTAAGTGCCTATATAATTTATTAAAACAAAATGAACAGATTTTAGAGTTTAATATCTTGTTAATTTATTTATTTCAAAGATCAGGCTATAACAAATTATAAAATTATATTGAGAAGCTACAACGGAAATGGTGTTGTTTATGATAATAAATACAGATATAACAATACAGGGTGATTCAGGAAGTTCCGGACAAGTTTCTCCAGCGTATTCCTTGGCTCAATTCATGAAGAAAAGTCCACTAGGACCATGTCCGAAAATGCAAAGGGGCGAAATGGTAGCGGGTTCACAATTTTCGGATTAGCGGTCGGAGGGTAGTGGGTAAAGTTACTAACTTCTGAGCCAGTGGTCGGATTTTTTTGTTTTTGGGCCCTCTTACCTTTCCAAAATGGCCTAAACGAAGCCCAGAGGTCTTACCGTTCCAAAGTTATAACCATTTTACTGAAATTCAAAAATGTTTGTTTTTGTTTTTGGAAGCAAAATAACAGCACACATTTATTTGCATTTCAGTAAAATGGTCATAACTTTAGAACGCTAAGACCTCTGGGCTTCGTTTAGGTCGTTTTGAAAAGGCAAGATGTATGGCTATATTTCAGCAAAAAAAAAAACATAAGTTACCTGCCATTTGGCTGAGCAAATTGAGGTTATGTGAATTTTTTTTTCAATTTTTTCCCGAAAGCTCTGTATCTCGGCGATTTGACTTTTTTCTACTTTTTTTTTAATTAATTCTGAAAGGCCTCTTAAAGACCTTTCCAACAAGACCAAAAACAAAAAAGTTAGTAACTTTACTCTACTACCCTCCGACCGCCAATCCGAAAATTTTGAAGCCGCTGCCATTTCGCAGCCTTGCATTTTCGGACATGGTCCTAGTGGACTTTCCTTCATGAAATGAGCCAAGGAACTTCCTGAATCACCCTGTATAATATTATTCAAAAGCAATAGGTATTTCAGAATTATGCCAATGCCTTCAGATGTTAGATGTTAAAACGCCTTATAAATTATTCTTTCTATTCTTTATTCTAGGGTGGCCAGTCGAGAATATTAACATTTTGACTTGCAATGAACTCCTCTACTACTCTGGCGTTGTGTATGGGGCATTATCCTGTTGCAATATCCAAGATATGGGACCAAATAGATCAGTGAACTTCGGAAAAGCCGATTCCAATAACGTTTTATATCTTGCAGCAGTCATTTTTGCGCTTTGAAATTCAAGATCGATGTAATCGATGATCGATGTAATAGCAGCCCTCTCGGCTGT
Organism: Phaonia tiefii; assembly: GCA_963931995.1. NCBI lineage: Eukaryota > Metazoa > Arthropoda > Insecta > Diptera > Muscidae > Phaonia > Phaonia tiefii. Next base: position 27,935,665 of record OZ008367.1, read on the forward strand.
GATGTCGGTTCAAAAAAGCTTTCTATGCGCAGATCATGGAAATAATATTTGTAGCCATCAGTCCCATCCAAATTAAAGTTCTTCTCATCCATAAACACAACGGTTCTCCAATCATTTACACGACCTCTTGGCTGCACATCCTACACCATGTAGTCTCTTGCGAATCGAAGCCGCTTTTCCTCACGAGGAGCATTAATTACTCTGCGTACTGATGACTTGCTTATAAATTATTCTTTCCTGAGTGTTTACAATCATGTTTATTGTCTCACAATTGACTGAAACTATTTTAAAACAAGTTTGATTTAAATCCATATACGTATTTTATTCCTAAATTCGTTTACTACAAACATAAGTAGTTATGTTCGTTAAATAGAAATAACTACTTTCAAAACTTCAGCACAAGGGAGTGTAAGTAGGAAAGAAAAACGTGTTTGTAACGAATCAAAGTCGTTCTCACGTGAGAAAGAAAAGGGAGAGAAAGCCGAAAAACAAAAACTGCAATTAGTGACACAATTAAACTAGATGGTCACTGTCGTAGAACGCTAAGGCGCTGATGAGAATACTCACAATCTTCGAAACGATCGGCCGCCAATGTGTGTTCAAATCTGTTTATCTTATTTTATTATTTATTTGCGGAAAAATCTGATCTGTTAGCTCGTAGAAAAACTAAAAATCTTATAATAAAGAGTCGTTTAAATAAATAAATAAATGGTTTCCCATTACTTCCCATGAAGGGAAAGGGGAGAGCTTCTCACAACCACTGAGTTGTGCGCTTTCCAGTTTTCACTCACTGATTGGGACCTACAGTTTTACACCGATTTCGAACGGTATTTCGAGGAGCTTTTTCATGGCTAAATACTAAATACTCGATACTCGAAATGACCAAATCTAAAAAATTCCCATTTCTTAAAAAAAACTTCTTCAAAAAAATACCTTCTCTTAAAAAAAATACATTCTAACTATAAAAAAAAAATTTCTAACAAAAAGTTTATCATTTTACAAAAAGTATATTTTCTTAAAGATCCAATTAAATTGTCGTATTTTTCAACTTGCGCCTTATGCGTGTTGGAACTAACTAGTACATATTATAAGTACACTCCGGTTCACTTATTTAAAGGCACTAAAAATTCCATATTCAGCAGCCTCTATCTTTTGCAATTTGTAACCGATTTCAGAATTTTAAAATGGAAATGGAAGCTAGACATCTTGAGATATAAAAGAAATCATGACAATAGTGGTTTCTTAACTAAATAACTTTCTTTGAGCAATTTATAAAAAAAGTCCAAAAATGTACTATTTTTGTTGCACTTTAGCTAACTTTAGCTAATTTTAATGAAAAACAGTTTTTCTTGTTTTTTTAATTTATTTTACTTTATTCAAGAACTATTTGTAATGGGTGCAACCCCCTTTGTTTTTAATAACTTCAAATATACGGGTCTTCATTGAGAGATAAAAAGAATTTATGTAATCCAACGATATTTGATTCTAGGCATCCTGAATTAGTGACTGATTGTCATCAAATTGTCTACCTCCTTCATATACCTTACGAGATAACCAACCCCAGACATTTTCGATAATGTTTAGATCTGGCGAATAGGGTGGCCAGTCAAGAATATTAACATTTTGACTTGCAATGAACTCCTTTACTACTCTGGCGTTGTATATAGGGGCATTATCCTGTTGCAATACCCAAGATATGGGACCAAATAGATCAGTGAACTTCGGAAAAGCCGATTCCAATAACGTTTTACATCTTGCACCAGTAATTTTTGCGTTTTGAAATTCAAGGTCGATGGTGCCAGAGTACGTAATAGCACCCCACACCATAACGCCGCCCTCTCGGCTGTGATGTCATTTCAAAAAACGTTTTTCTTTGCGCAGATCATGGTAATAATAGTTGTAGCCACCAGGCCCATTTAAATTAAAGTTCTTCTCATCCATAAATACAACGGTTCTCCAATCATTTACACGACCTCTTGGCTGCACATCCTACACCATGTAGTCTCTTGCGAATTGAAGCCGCTTTTCCTTACGAGGAGCATTAAGTGGCGGCTTATTTTGTAATTTAAGGTATTTCCGATAGATTTAAAATTTTTTGTTTTTCCATTTTGACTCGTAAAATAACTAAGATGTAATAAATTGTAATAAACAAACGCTCCCTACAAAAAATCATCGCTTACTTTAAAAATAATAAAAAAATAATAAAGTGCCTTTATTCAAGTTAACCAAAAAAAGAGCAGAATTCTGGACTATTTTTTATAAATTGCTCAAAAAAAGTTCTTTAATTAAGAAATCACTACTGTCATGATTTCTTTTATATCTCAAGATGTCTAGCTTCGATTTTCATTTTAAAATTCTGCAATCGGTTACAAATTGCAAAAGATACAGGCTGCTGAATATGGAATTTTTAGTGCCTTTAAATAAGTGAACCGGATAAATTTTGGATTTTTAAATCTCAGTTTTGTCCGAATGTTAAATGCAGCATGAATATTGGAAATTACCTGATCACAGTTTATCCAAAAAAAATGTGAATTTGGAGACAAAATCGAATTTTTTTTATTTTTGCTCAATAACTCCAGCTAGAGAAATATTTTAATTTGTTTCTTGAAGGACACTTATGTCTATCGTACATTCTACTACAAAATCGTAGTAAAAAAATATATATAAAGTGCACGTAAACAAAACAATATATCGACTGCTAGGTTGTCTTTCGAGTTGATCTTTTTGTACAGAAAATATTATTGATTTTTATTAAACTCTTGTGGTGATGTAGGTGACAACAGGGAGAAAGGATCTATCTATACTTAGTATTGTAATTTTTTGTCAATGTTAAAGAAAATTAGTAATACAGTTTTAGTACAGTGTACACAATTTCAATAATAATTTTTAATATATTCTGTAACAGAAGTGCTGTTTAAAGCAAATAATCGTGATGTCGGTTGATTTTTGTCCCTTTATGTGCTATATTCTCTTCCTGTTTGTCCCCCACTCATACAGTAGTTAAATAAACTGAATGAACTGCTCACTACTATATTTTAATTCAAAATTCGATTGTTTATTTCATTAAAATATTTTTAATAATTCAACTTAAATGCAAAATACTGTAGTATACTTGTATATTTATGTCATTTATGTTGTTGCCGTGGAAACATAATTATGTCATGGCATTTGATAAAATTTACATAAAAATCTATTACACAACTAATTATTATTTTTCGCAATTGAGATATGAACAGCAATTCAAGCAAAAAAAATCTTACTCACTTGTGTTATTTATTTGAAATGTTGTCATTGGTTTTGTTGATATTAAAAAGGTTATAATGACGAGTTTAGTTTCATGAGAAAACAAAAAAAGGGTTACACATTGTGTAGTGATTGAATGTAAAAACTACATATTTATTGAGTTTTTAAAAAATTGCATACTTCGAATAATGTCACACAAGATAAATTGCTTACTTCATATTCGGGTTTACGTCTATTTAATGGCAAAACGAACACTATTTTTCCATAAAATTGGCATTGACGTAACAGATTTTTAAAAATTATTTGAAACATTTTGAATTTTCTCAAAAAACCATAACACCTTTAAAGGAATACAGCCCATTATTTTTATTTTTTCACATTATACACGTTGAAAAATCTGTCTTTTCTTCTTTGTTTGTATGCAAATATATATAGCGTGTGTTTGGAGGTTGTGGCAAATAGAGTATATTTGCATCCCAACACATTATGGTTGCTATTCAGTATTGCTTGTTTGAGACACAATTATTACAATGAATTTGTGATCCAATTACAGTTTGTGATACAAATATTTAGTTATTTTCTTGGCATTATTCTCTCGAGAGAGCAACATAATAAACGACGGCAAAGAGAGATTGTTTTCAGCCTAAGTTAATGTTATTTTTTCTACAGGCAATGTCAACGCATACGTTAATGAGTTTTTCCAAAAATTGTTGAAGAACTGATGTATAATATACCAGAAAATATTTCTTTATGCGCCAGACCAAAATGGTGCTGTAGAATGTATGAATATAAGGTTGGTTGGAAGAGTTCATTGCATACTGATTGACAGTGGTCCCACGAACTTTGTTTGGGCAGAAGCAGTCGTAACGGATGAATAAATAACAAATTGCATTCTGTGTCATAAAAATAGTTACTCTCCTGGCCGGAAAAAAACAAATTTAAAATCTCTACCTGCATTCGGTTGTAAAGCGCTAGTTCGCCTACCAAAGAAAACGAGAAAAGTTGCACGTGAAATCATTTGAGTGCGTTACGTTTGGTTACATCACTGATACCTAGTAAAGCCTATAGATAACTAAATCCAAAAAACAACAAAGTAAACATCAATCCAGACGTAGTATTCATTGAAACCAAAACAGTCGCTGGTTGTTGTGACACTATTGCTGACGACTTTGCCAGGATGTGAATTCAGAGCCGGCGGAGTATAACATGGAATTGCCACCTCTAGAGTTCACTGGAGCAGAAATCTGTAACTTGTAATCAAAGTAACGTTCGACCAAAATGGAAGTGAAAAAGAGTTTGAAGACACTATTGACATCATGGCGTAAGACATAAGGCGAGCGCATAATATGTTGTTGTAATTTTTAGGCACCAAAAAGGGGGATTTTGTATTTGTTGACAACAGAGTTTGTATGTAAGCAAAATGTGAGATGTTAATTTAAATGTGACACACATTTAAAATCACATCAATATTATTGTTAAGATAAATCCTTTATACATTTGGTTTAACCAACATTTATGTCGCAATACTATTGGAATGTCAACGGAGAGTATTACACATACATGGGGCTAATTAATTATATGACAATTATAGTTTGTAGTTTATTTTGAATTACCTCTGCAAATGCAAATTCAAAAAAACAAAAATTAAATACCATTTACAATTGTACTTATTTTCAATGGATGTCTTTCATATCTGGCAGTTTTGGTTTTCAAATATTGTATACGGTACAGGTTTAGGAATTTGAAACTACTACGAAGCAATACCTATCGAAGCCACAAACCTCTACATATGAAATACTTCAAAATCAGAATTGCGTGCAGTAAAAACAATTCAAAATAATTAAAAGCAGTGCCATATTTCACAATAATTGGCATCCGATTGCCTGAGCAAATGCAATTTAAAATTTTTTTGGATTGTCAATGCGAACTATGGTAATTCATTTGCATTTGCATTAGATAAATTAATACAAATTCAAATCCAATGCAAATTAAAAAAAACCATGTATGATATTGCAGCTTGATTACCTAATGTTACCTAACGAATGATTGATGATATCGCAAACAATCGAAAACAGAAGACATCTCACCACTAACCATTAAGTCGATTTTGAGAACAATCAAGAACTGACAGCGTTACTACGAGATGGTTCTGGAAACGGTTGAAGTGGTATAAACAAAGATGATAGAAATAACTCTAGAACTCGATTCTTCATCATTTTCACCAGAGGGCAAGGACTATTTCCGTATGAAAATTTTTCACTCGGAAACGACAAAAAATCACTCAAAAATAATTTTTATTTTGATTCTGTAGCTTGAATTTCAAAGTAAAATATAAATATATAGAGCTGATGATTTTGTTATTTTTGAAATGCTTTTAATCAGCTGGCTAAATTCTGTGTTATTCGGTTAAACAGCTGACATTTCAAGCTTAAATTTGTTATATGTCACATTATTTTCAGTGGTCAGTTTTCATTTAAATCGTGTTGCGAATATGGGTCATCAACATGGGCATCTTTGTCGTATGTCACTCTGATATTTCCGAAAAGGCAAAAGAGCCGCGAAGGATCACCGGTATCTTTGTGACGTATTTTGTTTGGATGTTTTTACAGAACGTACATGCCAAAGCTGGTTCAAAAGTTGTCGTTCTGGAAATTTCACGATCAAAAATGGCCAACTGAGGTTGATGAGGACAAAATCAAAGTCGTTATCAAATCTGACGTTTCTGTTCGAGAAGTTCCAGACAAGCTGAAGGTGTCTCAAACAATGATGGCAAACCATTTGGAATGGCTAGCAGTTTTCAGAAAGCTTGATATTTGGGTTTCGCACAAGCTTCAGGAAATCCAATTAAGAAAGCAGTTATACACTTGCGATTTATTGCTGAAACGCAATAGAAATGATAAATTTTTGAAACGCATTGTCACTGGAGATGAAAAATGGTATCTTTACAACAATGTCGACCGAAAGAGATCCTGGTTCCAGCACGATGAACGCGCGCAAACTTCACCAAAGGCTGAACTGCACAAAAACAAAATTATGTTGTCCATTTGGTGGTATTTTATGGGAGTAACTTACTTTGAGCTGCTTCCAAGCCATAAATTCGGACGTCTATTGTTAGCAATTGACGAACAATGATGGGGCACTGAAAGAATCACGACCTGAATTGGTAAATCGCAACGGCGTGCTTTTCGATCATGGCAACGCTACGCGTAACACATCATTGCAGACTCGGTAACAAATTTAGGAGCTTCTTCTTAATCCATCTTAAAGTTCTGATCTGGCACCTTCGGATTTTCATTTAATGGGGGGTCTACAAAACTTTTTGAATGGGAAATCTTTCAGTACATAAGAGGACCTACAAACCGAGTTGGACGACTATAGTTGTGGGACGGACCAGTCATTCTATGAGTCTGGGAAGTTGCATAAACGATGGCAGAAGGTCATTGCACAAAATGGCATCTATATTACAGAGTGCAATTAATTATTTGAATAAAATAATTGAAAATTTCTTCGAATAAAAAAACCGAAATTGCTTTCTTGGCAACCAAATAATAGAACGGCATATTGCCTTTGTTATTCGTTAACAATTCAAAAGGCAAAAATCATGGTTAAATTGTTTTTTAAATAGCTTTCGTTGTAAGGGAATTTGCCCTATTGCACTATTTTTGCGCCATCTAGAAAATTTCCCTTGACTTTCAAATCCATCACTTGTATTTTACTATCATCGTTGGTATAAATACACGCTGAAAAAGAATGGCCTCTGTAACATATATTCTCCTAAACATATTCTGCATGAACCATCTATATGTTTCGAACACACTTCAAACATTTATATGTTTGCAAGTTCCAAACTCACGTGTATTTAAATGCAAACATTAGTATGTTTAATCACAAATATTTATGCTTTTACGTGGAAAAATACGAATGCTTCATCCCAAGCATTCGCGTGTTTCCTTCAAACCTCCATATACTTAATAATATATAGTAACGAACTATTCTTTATTTATTGATTATAATTAATTTTATCAATACAAATCCACATTTATAAAAAATTAATACAAAAAATTAAAAGATTTAAAATGAAATGAGAATCTGCTGCTCTTTTGCTTCTCATTTCTTTGTTGTCTCTCACGTCTTTGATTTCAGAAGGTTTCAACTATGCGTTGGTTATCACTATGAAATGGTACACAAACAATATACTTAGATACTTATACTAATGTAGTTTATGCAAGACAAAAGTGTATGAATTGCTTGTGTTTTTTTTCATATTTCACAAATGGATCGCCGTGATTTTCTCAGTAAAGGCTCGGGCAGAAGAGGGGCTCCATGTTGTTGCCCTTTCCAGTTTCTTTCCTCAAAATCATTTCTCACTTTGGTAGCACAACTTAGATGTATACGAAACACTTACACAAAAGCCAAAGCAACATCATAAACCATTTTTCACTGATCCCTTGTCCGATGAATCAGTTACGACTAAAAAAAGAAATTAAAATAAGAAAGACTGACATCATCTGCAATTTACACGCACATTCAGGAATATTTATGAATCCACTGACTGAGAGAATAATGAAAAATACAGATACACACTAAAAGATGGACACTCTTGTTGTCCCTCTTTTATTCTCTTGCTCTCGCGAGAGTATAAACAGTACAACAAACACAGCTATATTTGTATCACAAACGCAGATATATTTGGGTCGCAACCACATTTATTATAACCATACATGAGTTTTTTTTAAATTTGCATTGGACTATGATTTGCATTACTTTATCTAATACAAATGCAAAAGTATTACCATTGTTCGGAATGGCAATTGCAAAATTTTGAATTTGCATTTGCTCAGGCAATGCAAATGCAGGTTGTGGAATCGGATGCCAATTGTAATGAAATATGGGAATGCTTTTAATTGTTTGACTGCTGGCAATTCTGTTTTTAAAGTATTTTATATGTAGAGGTTTGTGACTTCGATAGGTATTGCCCCTTAGTACTTTAAAGTACATAAACATAAACTGTACAAAATATTTGAAAAGCACAACTGCCAGATATGAAGGAAAGGCTTTGAAAATAAATATAATTGCCAATGGTATTGAAATATTTTTGAATTTGCATTTGGACAGGTAATTCAAATTCAGCTACAAATTATAATTGTCATATAATTAATTTGCCCCCTGTATGATAAATATACAGATTATCATATATATTCGGTGTTTTTTTGATCAGCTGACTAAATTCTTTGTTATACACTTACACAGCTGACATTTCAAGCTTAAATTTGTGATATGTCACATTATTTTCCGTGGTAAGTTTTCATTTAAATCGTGTTGTGAATATGGATGATCAATACGAGCATATTCGTAAAATTCTGCTATTTTATTTCCGTAAAGGCAAAAAGCCACGTCACCACACCAGGATATTTGTGACCTGTATGATTGATATATTTTAACAGAACGCACATGCCAATGCTGCATCAAAAATTGTCATTCTGCTAATTTCACGACCGAAAATGGCCACAGGAGCGGATAGCAAAAAAGAGTAGAATCAGAAAAGAAGCAAATCAATGTAAACAACATTAAACATTTTAAGATGGACAAACAAATTTTAACAATTACATCATCTGTGTTGAGCGCTTACCTTCTAAATGCACCGTATTTGATATTCTATATAACGCTGACAATACCATATCGATGTGACTAAATAGCTAGGATACCCTGGGGTTTTCAATAAGAGCGCTACAAAAGTTTTTTTAAATAAAACAAACCGGTTTTAGATACCAATGAAATTCTTTATTCCTGTGAAAGTACGTTCGATGCCATTATGCATGGAAATCGATTTCTTTTGCATGGCCACCACGGTCACGCTTGCAGAAGTCCTGACGTTGAACCCAATTTTCGACGGTTTTCAAGCATAAATCGGCCGATACTGCTGCAATTTCACGTTCGATATTCGTACCAAGTTCATCAATCGTCGCTGGCTTGTTGGCATAGACCATAGACTTGACGTAGCCCCACAGGAAATAATCTAACGGCGTCAAATCGCACGACCGAGGCGGCCAATCGACTGGGCTATTTGGTGAGATAACACGTTCACCAAACTTGGTTTCCAATAAATTGATTGTGGCATACGATGTGTGGCTTGTGGCGCCGTTCTGTTGGAACCACATGTTCTCCAAGTCCATATTATCCAATTGGGGCCAAAAATATTCGGTTATCATTGAACGGTAGCGATTCGCATTCACAGTAATGTGCCGGTCTTGATCATCACGGAAGAAGTACGGCCCAATGACGCTGCCGGCCAATAAACCGCACCAAACCGTAATTTTGTCGGGATGCAATGATGACTCATGGATTACGTGTGGATTGCTGTCTGACCAATAACGCATATTTTGCTTATTGACGAAGCCATTCAGCCAGAGATGAGCCTCATCGCTAATTGTTGAGACCTCTTAAAGTTGAGGCCACTGATTCCAAATTTCGGTAGTAAATTTTAATAGTTTAGACTCGTTGTTGGCTCGTATATCTTTCCATGATGAAATGGCGAACCTTACTGTAGTGAAATGTCAAAAGAGCGGGGAAAAATATGGCGTCGTTTGCTGTCCCTATCGATTTACTATTGTAGAGTCTCTGTTGAAAAACCCTTTATATCTTTAAACTTCTGCGCTAGTATATTAATTTCGTGTTATCCTTCAACAGTTGGTGAGACACTATCATCTGACTACAATGATGAATGGTCATTAGCTACGGAAATTGAAATACAGTCTACGAATCAACAATACTTATAACTATATGGATGCTCTTCTAACTCCAACAAACCAAGAAGACAATAAAGTATAAACGGATATTCAAAGCAAACACGACTGCAATGAAATTCTTGGACTTGTGGTAAGGTATGAATCCATTTTTTTCCAGATAGATTTGCCAGCACAGTATGACATTCCAATTTACCAAATGGTTGCAGTATGCGCATGCTTGAATGACACACTAAAAGAAGAAGTGTACATGCATCAGCCGAGTGGATTCGAAGGTGGCACAGGCAAAGTATACAAGTACAAGATAAACATGCCGATTGGTGTTAAGCAAGCAGGAAGGGTGTGTGTCCTGCTTCTCAACTGCGAGTTGGTTAACATAGGTATAGAAAGAAAATCTATTGACCAATGTATTTACTACAGAGTAGATGCTATTCCTAACAATCTACGTAGAAGATATCCTGGTTTTATTAAATAATGTAAACGCCATTGTAAATTTTAAACACAAATTCATACTGCCTACTCATATCAATCCATCATAGAACCGAATACCATTTCAAGAATTGTTCAAAATCGATAAGAAATAATTCCTCAATAAGTTCATCTACAGTTTATAAAATATAAAAAAATTTAGAAATTGTGGAAATAAATGTTCCATTATCAGCTATTTACAACTTTCTCTTCGATGTATCACTCCAACACTAAATCGTTAAGGACACTATATACTATCTGAATTTAATAAATGAGAATTTGTTTGACAGAATATAATTTGTTATTGATAAATATTTACATAAATATTTAATAAGTGTTCTTCACTGAAACATTGACAGATAACACAACAAAAATAATATAATCACATACCGTAACACTGGCAACAACTACCATAAATATATTTCAATTAATTTCATCAAATATTAAAAATGCTCTCTTGCTATAATCATAATAACAAACGAGTATATAAGTATACTTATATTAGGGTGGCAATGAAATAATAATAAAAATCATTCGGAGCGGATTATTTTACCATTAGGTCTAAAACTTACATGGTGCAAATTTGAAGTTGAAGTCAAAGTTTAGGGGGTTTTGGCAATTTTCTTATTAATTTGTACACATTAGAAATCCTTAAGTTTTCAGTCGATTTTTAATACATTTTTTAAATTCATTTGGTTTCATCTTGATAGTAAATGGTAAAAGATTGAGAAGAATCTAACAACTCTATGGTTTCTAGTTCCGAATTTGTAAAAATGGTAGATATTTAGAATATGGAAGAAGTCAGGTTTTTTGGGGTATTTGCAAAAAATGGATTTAGATGAAAAAAATATTAAACTCGGACAAATATGCAGTTCTAATAACGTATAACACGTTATAGTCTCTCAACCGTGTCATGATGAACTGGAATGTTAAAGAAGGCCACCTAGATGAAAAATCACCAAGAGGGACAAATATGAGTGCCAAATCATAAAGATTATAAAAGTTCAGTTAAGATTGTAAGGTATGTGCAAAATCAGACATTATATTTGGTTACAATAACCGGTTGTAGAAAACGGTTTCAAAACCCCGTTCCAAAAACGATAGTTCAGAACTAGTTTTGGCAAACATGTGTGGCAATCGTCTCTGTTTATTGAAACCGATTAAGTTTAAACCGGGTTTTCTTTAAGCCACACATTTTATATATGTAATTTTATTACTTACAAACTAGCAAACCCGTCAGACGTCGTCCTGAATATTAGTTCTTGGGAAAACAAAAAAATAGCCTATAACAATCAGTGATAATGTAACATTCTACTGGTCAGAGAATTTTTAAAATCGGATGCGTAGTTTAGAAGATAACTCCCTACATACAAACCAACAAACTAACAAACCGTCGCTGTGCCAACGAAAAGGGTTATGTGTATTTTTTTTGAAAAAAATTTTATAACTCAATTGAAAACCATTTGTATTTATACATACACTCACTCAGCCCTTCCCTGATATTTGCATTGGCTTCGTAATTGAATTTAATATTTACAAAGACAGAGTTATAGAACAAATGTTCGAAGAAAATTTTAGTTTTTTTGCTTTCCTGAAAAGCTAATAAAAAACACATAGCTGTTTTCGTTGGCTCAGCGACGAAGCACTTCCTCTTTATAATATTAGTATAGAAGTATAGATACAGTTATAGAAGTATAGATATGCAAATTACACTGTGGAACACAACAAAAATAACAAGGTTCTGATAGCGGATTCTGGTACACGCTGAAATAACCGGCCTCTCTAACACATTCTCCCAAACATATCCTGCAGGAACTATGTATATATTTCGAACACATTTCAAATATTCATATGTTTGCAAGTCCCAAACTCACTCGTATTTAAATACAAACAGTAGCATGTCCATGTACTTACGTGGAAACATATTCATATTTCCTCCCAAACATAATAATATTTAGACAAGAATTATTCTTTGATTTCAATATAAATGTATTATTTATTATAATTAATTTTATCAATATAAATCCACATTTATAGATAACTAATACGAAAAATTAAAAGATTTAAAAAGGCCCTTTTTAAAATTTATTGCATTGAAGTCATTTTTTGATTTTTTTATGAAATGATAATCTGCTGCTCTTTTGCTTCCTCTTTCTTTGTTGTCTCTCATGTTTTTGTTTTCAGAAGGCTTCAACTATGCGTTGGTTATCACTGTGCGTTAGTACACAAACAATATACTTATGTATATACAACTCTAGTTCATGTAAGCCAAGCGCGTATTAATTACTAGTGTTTTTCTATTATATTTCAGAAATGGTCCACATTTCCGATTTTCTCCGTAAAGACTCGGAGAGGTAAACGGCTTCACGTTGTTGTCCTTTCCTGAAAATTGTTTCTCATTTTGGCAGCACACATAAATATATACGAAACACATACACAAAATCCAAAGGAACTTCACAAATAATTTAACCGTCCGAGACTTCGCCTATTCTTTTTGACTGATCAAGAGCTTTTGATAACCTCTGTCCGATGAACCATTGACGACTGAATACATGAAACACAATACATCAGCCAAAATAAGAAACACAGACCTTATCTAAAATTTACACGCACATTCATGAATATTTATGAATCACTGACTGAGGGAATAATGCAAAAATACAGATACACATTTACAACATATACTTTCTCATTGTCCGTCTTTTGTTCTCTTGCTCTCGAGAGAGCATAAACAGTGCAACCAACACAGCTGTATTTGTATCACAAACACAGATATATTTGGATCGCAAACTCTTATATTAGAACATATTAATCATTGTGTCTCAAACGTGTAGGTGATATTGAATAGCTACCATATTGTGTTTGGACACAAATATATTATATTTGCGACAAGGTCTAAACACACGTTATGGTAAATAGACTGGTAAAAAAATATACGTGTATCGGCGTTTTTAAAGTATACGTCTGAATTTTTTTAAGGGGGTGGGGTGAAATTTCTCCCCTTTTGCAGATTCTTATGATGAATCAACATAGGAATCCATGGTATCCTTACATTTTAGGTATAGGGTGTGTTCCGCGATTTTATTTAAAATATTGGGTTCAATTTTTGAGTTCTCATATTGATTATTTTGAGCATCAGTAGGCAGTTGATTTGATTTAATGGTCGACAATCTCACCAAGACGAAGTTCATTGCCGAGTTGAGGACAACATACCCGATCCTAGTAGTTATTTCCAGATCTATACGAAGACTTTACTCCTCGCGAATACTGCACATTTGTTGTTACCACGGCTTTAACCCTCGGGTGTACTACACCTTGGTCATTACGAAGGCTTAACCCCTCGTTGGTACTGTACCATTGTTATTATGAAGACGTTGCTGCTCGTGGGTACTGCATCTTTGTTATTACGAAGGCTTTAATCTTTGTGAGTACTGGACCTTTGTTATTACCACGGATTTACCCCTCGCGGGTACTGCACGTTGGATATTACCAAGGCTTTACCACTCGTAGATAATGGGTTTTGGTTATTACCCCGGCATTACCCCTCGTGGGTACTGCGATTTGGTTATTATCCAAGTGCATGTTTATTCCCACTATTTTTACTCTACGAACCCGGCTTCATTACCTCTGCTAGTATTGTCTATTACAGCGGATCCAACCGAATACCAATAACAAAGCGGTAACACCAAACCAATTGTCGTCCTTCATTTTCACTAACGCTGTGACCCTATCCGATGACGATCAGTGACGACACTCACCGAGTAACCGAACGCCGAGTTCTCATTCATCCGCCTCGAATCCGTAACGCGGAAACGTTCACCACCGATTAAATCCGCTTACCTTAAGGCTACCCGAATCCTGCCGTTCAAGCAGAAGTCGACAACCAGTGTGACAACCAGTGACCAGTGCCAACCAGACACTGTAACCCTAATCTATCCATCGAAAGGATCTTTAATGGTTTTCGTCATAATTTAATATATGAACTTTGTGAATCAAACTAAATAAAACGATGACTTAATTATTGCCCTCAGGGAGGAGTTCACGTTTCATTTTGTAAGGTATTGTGGGTCCTTACAACTACCCCGGAGACCACTGAGACTACCTCAGCCTAAGATTAAACCACGTTACAAGGTTACCATGAAACTGTTGACAGAGTTTAACGTGTTATACCCATATAGACGTCAGCTAAAAGATATTTATTTCCGAAGTTAAATTTGCTTTTATCCAGATATATTTTTGAAGAAAATACATATTTCTTGACAAATTACTGCAGCTTAAGGTCCCTTTAGTTTTCTTGAAAGTTTTCTTTTTTTCCATATTTTGATTTCCTTTGAAAATGTTCTTCAGAAAAGCTTATACATTAATTTTAACAAACAAAATTCAATACAAATTAAAATGAAAATTTTCTACAAATTGTGAAAAATTGAGGAATTAAGAATCTTGTTTCGTAGGTCTCCAATATATTTTCCAAATTGATTATTTATTGAAGGATGTGAATAAATAAAAATAAATGGTTTCCCATTACATCCCATGAAGGAATCGTGGAGAGCTTCTCACAACCAGTGAGCTGTGCGGTTTCTAGTTGTATAATCACTGATTGGGACCTACAGTTTTACACCGGTTCCGAACGGTATTTTTGAGAAGCATTTTCATGGCTAAATACTCGATAGTCACTATGCGAGGTGACCGCCGTCGAAAGAAATTTTAAGGTGGTCAGAGCAGGGATCGAACCCAGGATCTTAATTGCAAGAGGCGCGCACACTACCCATTCCACCACCGATGACGATTCATGAAAAAGTTTTGAAAATATTTTTGGTGGAATTTTTTATAAATTGTGGAATAATTCCTTCATTTCGGCATTTGATAATAAATACTCGATAGTCACTATGCGAGGTGACCGCCGTCGAAAGAAATTTTAAGGTGGTCAGAGCAGGGATCGAACCCAGGATCTTAATTGCAAGAGCCGCGCACACTACCCATTCCACCACCGATGACGATTCATCAAAAAGTTTTGAAAATATTTTTGGTGGAATTTTTTATAAATTGTGGAATAATTCCTTCATTTCGGCATTTGATTACAAACGTAATTGTTAATTTTATTTATAATCTTGTAATTTTATTCCGTACAATTTTGAATCTGTTGTTTAAATTCGTATTCCCAACTTATCCTGAAGAAGATTTCCAAAGGAAATCAAAATATTGGAAAGAAAAAAAAAAGAAAATTTTCAAGAAAACTAAAGGCACCTTAAGCTGCAATAATTAGTCAAGAAATATTATTAAAATAAAGGTCGAAAAAATAGTAACAAATTATTGAAGAAAATACCCGATTTCATATTTTTCTAAAAACCGAAAATTTTTTCAAATTCTTTCAAATTTCCGCCAGATGCTAGAGCCTTCCCAACCTTTTACCATTTAACATCAAGATGAAACTAAATAAATGTCCAAAATTTGTTGCAAATGGCCTAAAAACTTAAGACTCTCTAGTGTGTTCAAAGTAACACCAAAATTGTCAAAACCCGATATCGTTACAGCTATCCGATTTGCCTGAAATTTTCACCACCTTGGTTTTAGACCAAATGGTAAAATAATCGGTACGGGGTTCATTAAAATGTAAAATAAGAAATTTACTTCATACACTTCATTGCCACCCTAACCTAAATATACTAAATAACGTATTGGCGTAGAAAAACATTATTCACATCAATTTAAAATATTTTCACAACATTTTTCAGAGATCTAAACTTCATGACAACCATCGCCTCAGTATCTATTGCCACTTCAAGATAATCCATAGCAAATCCTTAACATCTTTTAAAAGTTTTGCGACATAAATCACAATTTTCTTAAAATCTCTTAACACTTAAACGAAGAGTAACGAGGAAAAGTTATTTATCGCAAAGAGTTTTAGCCGGCGTTTACGAGTATTTTCGGGTGTGCTGCCATTTAAATATGAAATTAATGACTTGTGTTTATAATAAATTTTAAACATGTATTGGAAGTGATTTTAGATGGAGCATTAACACTTTAGGAAAATATGGCTTTTAGTTAAAGCAAAGGGCTAGCAAGGATTTTAAAGTGGGCGAAAGGACATTTTATTGGTGAAATTCTAAACGTAACTGACAAATTGTGAATACAGTGCTACAAAAACTACTTTTTTTACTTATGTGTTTATTCTGAAATAATATTCAGAATATTCTCTTTCAAAACTGGTAATAAGTCTTTCAAATGTATCAATTATTTCCTTAAATCAAGTTAATTTGTTACTTAAATTTAGCACGAATGGACTTCAATATTTAAATTATCGCAATTGGTGGATGAGACAACGCTATCAACAGAGAGGATTTCGACATAAAATGGGTAGACTCTTCTTTGAATAAATCACCAATTTCATTAAACATAGACCAATTTGTTTATACATTTCTTTCGTGTCATTCTTCATTTGTAGGGTACTTTTCTTATAGAAATGCAAACAATTCTTTCTATAAAACTCCATCAGTTACTTCGTCAAGTCAAGTACGTTGCTTCCTAAAATTTAGAATGATTGCACTTAAAATGAGGAAACCTTCATTGACTGTTGTATTAACTGCCTCGAAATTTATGAGGAGTGGTAAGTTTGTACAATGCCCTTCGTTTCGTAGAGTTTTACCAACTACCAACAAAAGCTGATTACTTGTATGTTTGTCACCAAGATCTAAATAAGAATGGGGAAGGTAATGTGCAAATCTATATCTTTATCATGCATATTTTGTCTTCCCCATTTTGCTGATTTTACATAAATATTCCATCAACTATAAAAAATATATGAAGCCCTTGGTGGAAGAAGGTGTTAACTCACTTTTTTTCAAAAACAATATTGTCCTTCTGTTAATGTTTCCATGGTATCTGATTTTGTTTTAGATAAGAAAAAAGTCAACATCTGGTATTTAAATTAGTAAAATTAAATTTTACAATTTTTTAAAATTTTTTTTTTTAAATCAGACACCAAAAAAATAAATAAATGGTTTCCCATTACATCCCATGAAGGGACTAGGGAGAACTTGTCACAATCACTGAGCTGTGCGCTTTCCAGTTTTCACTCACTGATTGGGACCTATAGTCTTACACCGATTCCGAACGGTAATTTGAGAAGCTTTTTCATAGCTAGATACTCGATAGTGTCGCCGTCACTATGCGAGGTGACCGCCGCCGAAAGAAAATTTGAAGGTGGTCAGAGCCGGGTTCGAACCCAGGATCTCATGTACAAGAGCCGCGCACACTAACCATTGGACCACCGACGGCCACGATGAAAACATTAAAAGAAGGAAAAATATTGTTTTGGAAAACAAAGTGAGTTAAAACCTTCTTCCACCACGGGCTTCATGTATATTTGTAGGTGATTTTGCGAAACAGAAAGACAAACTTGCGAATCAAATGAGATTTTTTGAAAATTAGCTATTTGATGGAATATTTATGTAAAATACCCCAAAATGGGAAGACAAAATATGCATGACAAAGTTTAAAAATGACGTCGCGAAAAAAAATGCTCTGTAAAAATTCTGAAAATATTTTTTTCTATATATTTTAGGGCGGGTTAATTTTTTTTTGATGAGGCGTATAGCAAAAACGTAATCTATAGGTCATTTTGAGAAATTTTGCTCAAGAGACCATAGCTGTAAGTCGGATTTGGAGCCCCTCAAAATTTTAAAATAGATATTTTTCCATATATATCGGGTTTTTCAATAAGAGCGCTACAAAAGTTTTTGTAAATAAATCAAAATCGGTTGTAGATACCAATGAAATTCTTTATTCCTGTGATGCCATTATGTATGGAACTCGATTTCTTTTGCATGGCCACCACGGGCACGCTTGCAGAAGTCCAGACGCTGAAACCAATTTTCGACGGTTTTCAAGCACAAATCGGCCGATACTGCTGCAATTTCACGTTCGATATTCGTACGAAGTTCATCAATCGTCGCTGGCTTGTTGGCATAGACCATAGACTTGACGTAGCCCCACAGGAAATAATCTAACGGCGTCACATCGCACGACCGAGGCGGCCAATCGACTGGGCCATTTCGTGAGATAACACGTTCACCAAACTTGGTTTCCAATAAATTGATTGTGGTATTCGCTGTGTGGCTTGTGGCGCCGTCCTGTTGGCACCACATGTCCTTCAAGTCCATAGTATCCAATTGGGGCCTAAAATATTCGGTTATCATTGAACGGTAGCGATTCACATTCACAGTAATGTGCCGGTCTTGATCATCACGGATGAAGTACGGCCCAATGACGCCGCCGGCCCAATGACGCCGCCGGCCCATAAACCGCACCAAACCGTAATTTTTTCGGGATGCAATGATGACTCATGGATTACGTGTGGATTGCTGTCTGACCAATAACGCATATTTTGCTTATTGACGAAGCCATTCAGCCAGAAATGAGCCTCATCGCTGAAGATGATTTTCCGATGATCAAGCTCTTAAAGTTGAGGCCACTGACTCCAAATTTCGGTAGTATATTTTAATAATTTCGACTCGTTGTTGGATCGTATATCTTTCCATGATGAAATGGGAAACCTTACTGAAGAGAAATGTCAAAAGAGCGGGAGAAAATATGGCGTCGTTTGCTGTCCCTATCGATTTACTTTTGTAGCGTCTCTGTTGAAAAACCCTTTACATAGAATAATTTAATTAAATTCGTCATAAAATTGGATAGAATTATAGTAGATTTCTCAGCGTGGGCTTGTTTGAAAGGTATTTTTATCACCTTTCAGAATCTGTATTGATATCAATATTTTTTTTTGTTAGAGATATTAGGAATTTTTTGTGGAAAAATAGCCTAAAATCAACTTTTAACTAATAAATTCTGAATTTGCTTCGATTTTTTTTGAGATTTATTTTTTTGCAGATTATGAAAGTTCAGATAATTTCCAACAACTTTTATTACGATCAATTTTTTTGTTTTCGAACTCCTTTTTGTAAGACAATCGATCTGAAAAAATCAACATTTTTAAGGTTTCAACAAACAAACACTATTAACACTAATATCTATTTTGAAAATTTGGGGGGCTCCAAATCCGATTTAGAGCTATGGTCTCTTGAGCAAAATTTCTCAGAATCAACTATTGATTACGTTTTTGCTATACGCTTCATCAAAAAAATCGTTCAATACAATTTGACCCGCATATTGTCAAAAAAAACAATGTTTTTTCGAAAATGTGGTAGGAATCGAAACTTCAACGGCCGATAGGGGACTACAGGTAGTATCTTAAAAAAGGTTTGACGTTTCCGTCAACACCTCTTCATTACGAGCCATTTGTACACCCCCTAGCCGTTGGCATAGACCATAGGCGACATCAGAACAATAATCACCCGTTTAAGAATAATAATACCGCTGGTATAGGCGGGTTACCCGCTGAGCTTTTTAAGGCCGGTGGGAAGGACTGCCAGCCCACATGCATCAACTTATATGCGATATATATGTTGGGGGAATCTATGCCTGACGATTGGAGACTCAGTGTATTGTGTCCGGTATTCAAAAAGGGTGATCCGTGTGTACTTTACGTTCCAACTATCGCGGTATCAGTCTTTTATCCATCTTGCCGAGCGTATTATGTGAAAGACTAAAGTCAATTGTTGAAATCATAACTGGACTTTCTCAGTGTGGCTTTAGACCAGCGAAGTCCACGACTGACCAAATATTCACTCTACACCAAATCTTGCTAAAGACCCAAGAAAAGAACATCGATAAATACCATCTTTTTGTCGATTACAAAGCTGCTTTCGATAGCATTGTACGTAGTTATGTCTGAACTTGGGATTCCGGCAAAACTGATCCGCGTCTATAGAATGACGATGAGCAAATCAGCAGCAAAGGTGGGGAAAGAACTCACCGAGCCATTCTGTACCAAGCGAGGACTGAGACAAGACGACACAATTTCATGCAATCTCTTCACCATCTTAATAGAGATAATAATGAGAAAAGCTGCAGTAAATATGAACAAGACCATCAACACGACTGGAGGTATCCTGACGATATAGACACAATTGGGCGAAATTTGCAAGAGGTTACTGCAGTAGTTTCAAGAATCGAAAAAGAATCAGTGAAGGTTGGTCTTGCTGTTATTGATGACAAAATTGATGGTGTCAACGACTAGAGAAACTTCTCGATTTGGTCCGCACTTGAACGTCGCTAACCGATTTAATTTTGAAGTGGTAGATAAATTTGTCTACCTTGGATCCGCCGTGAACAAGGACAACAACGTCAGCATGGAGATAGATAGGAGAATTGTGCTAGCAAATAGATGCTATTTTGGTCTCAGCAAGCAGTTTATGAACCAAGCCCTCTCTCGACAGAAAAAAATCCAGCTATACCAGACTCTCATTTTATCTGTTCTGACATATGGCTCCGAAGCTTGGTCATATCGCAAGCGGATGAAAACCACTTGAGGGTATTCGAGAGAAAACTTCTCCGTACAATATATGGTCCTGTAAAGTACCCACGTCGTTGGAACCAAGAGCTATATAATTTGTATTCCGACGAGGACATACCTACACCCAGAGAACTAATTGCTTGAAAATAGGTTGTAGCAACCGTAAGTTCGGCTGTTATCACCCAATTGAGGTAGCTACGACCGAATTGAGGTTGTTGCGACCGAATTTAGTCCCCACAATCGAAATTCGGTTGAAGCAAAAACGTTTCATAAATGATTCGGTTGTGACAACTGAATTTTCAATTATATTCGTTCCGTCAACTAAATTTTCTAAAATTTCGATTGGAACAACCTTAATTGATTTCTAGTCTTAATTCGGTTTCAACGACTGAATTTGGCGTCAATTCAGTTGCTGTAACCGAATCTCTTATGAATTCTGTACGTAAAACCGAATTCATTCTCAATTCGGTTACCACGACATAATTCTATGTATTTCTAATCTGACGTTTAAAATTCTATAATCGAATATTATTTTAAAAGGAATTAAAGAATATCTATCAAGAATTTTTTGTGGTTATTAAGAAAGGTAAGCAAAATATGTTTTGTATTAAAACGTCTTATTTTGCAGAAATTATTCAAGCAGATATCAACAGTTTTAAGGTTTTTCAAGGTCGTGTGAGATTTGCTGCAATCGCCTGTATACAAAACGGTTTAGGACCTAAAACAACCGATACAATACTTCAGAATTGGTGCGGTGTCCCATGATGGCCGGGACTTCAAAAAGGTCGGAAGACGAATGCAAAACAAATTTATTACCTTATAGATTACCCCATTTATTCGGCTTTCCTTTCACGATTTTTTATTTTTTTTTATAAGAATTTAGGAAAATAAATCTTCACTTAATAATAATAAAAACTTTAGTAACTCATTTGTGCACTATCTATATTTGATTGTAACAACCTATAATTCGGCTGTGCCAACATCTAATGAGGTTGTGTCAAGCACTAATGACGTTGTGTCAACCTCTAATCAGGCTGGGCTAGGCCTTGTTATCAGAGTGGATAAAGTTGAGCTAGTGCGAAAGGTTTTTGATAACGTATCCGATGGAAGCAGGAAAAGAGGCTGACAGAGACTCCGCTGGAAAGACCAGGCCCTTCGTATCTTTGGTGTTACTAGATGGCGAGAAAAGGCGAAGGATTAAACCAGTTGGAGAAATATGCTAAAATTTGTTTAATTTATTTATTTGATTGTTAAATTAATATCTGTAAGGCCTCTGACCTCATAAGGTTGTAAAGTAGATAATAAAAGAAATAGAAAGAATCTAATACGTATAAACTTATATACTATAACGATAACTGCTTTTAATTTTTGACTTATGTATATAACATTTGAATCTAGTGTAAATAAAGTAACATATGAATCTCAGCCAACAGTTCATGGTGCGTATAACAGCATGATTGTTCTAACAGTTTGGTAGACTAGTAAAGTTTAATGTTGACAAGTAGTAAGTGCTCAGTTTATTTTGGCAGCTACCATAGTACCATCTACCACAAACGGTTGATGAATTCGCTAAGAACTCTGTATTAATCGACTAAAGAGGGCGCTACTGTGCGATCTCACCACAAACAATTAAGTCGCTGTGGAATTGTCTGGTACTGATGGTGTTATTACGAGATGGTTCTGGAAACGCCTGTTGAGAGTTGGACTGATTACACTGTGCGACACCAAAAAAATGATGGGGTTCTGTCAACGGATTCTGGTAGAAAGGTCTAACAAAAATATACCTATATCGGCGTTTCGCCAAATTTGATCAGAATTTTTTTTAGGGCGGGTCAAAGTTTCCGCCCCTCGGAATTTTCCTGTAACATATCGGCTTACAAAATTGTGTATTCCTTACTTCTGAGGTACAAAATATGTTCAGAAGTTTTATAGAAAAGATTCAGATAAACATTTTTGCGGAACAAATTAACCCTCTAACTGTCACGAAAAACCATAATTTTTACTTTTTTTTTGAAAACTCCCAAAAAATTGCTCAAAAATGACGGGGGGCGTGGTCAAAATGTTCTACAAAAATTATCGCCATAAAAGTAAGGAACACACAATTATTAGGGTAAAGTTGCTAACTTCTTAGCCAGTGGTCGGAAAAAAGTAGAAAAAAGTCAAATCGCCGAGATACAGAGCTTTCGAAAAAAAATGGAAAAGAAAATTCACATAACCTCAATTTGCTCAGCCAGATGGCAGGTAACTTATGTGTTTGTTGAAAGATAGCCATACCTCTTACCTTTCCAAAATGACCTAAACGAAGTCCAGAGGTCTTACCGTTCCAAAGTTATGACCATTTTACGGAAATGCAAAAATGTTTGTTTTTGTTTTTGGAAGCGAAATAACAGCACACATTTATTTGTTTTTGTAAATTAACACGTTTAAGATTTTATTTTATTGAAATTTTCAGAATCAATAAAAAACAGTAGAAAAAAGTCAAATCGCATGATTCTGATAAATTGATTCTGAAAGGGCTCTTAAAAACCTTTCCAACAAGCCCAAAAACAAAAAAATCCGACCACTGGCTCAGAAGTTAGCAATTTTACCCTACTACCCTCCGACCGCCAATCCGAAAATTTTGAACCCGATGCCATTTCGACCCTTGCATTTTCGGACATGGTCATAGTGGACTTCTCTTCAAGAAATCAGCCAAGGAATACGCTGGAGAAATTTGCCCGGAACTTCCTGAATCACCCTGTACAGACTTAATTCAATCAAGTACAACTGTGAATTCAATTTAAATATTTGAGACAATTTCTAGTCCAATACGATTTCAAAACCTTTGTTGGAATAATTGACTATCAGTTTGAATTGATACTGAGAGATTTTCGATCCAATTCATATATATAAACTGCATATAAAGTTGGTATATACACGAGTGATCATCTTACCAATGGTAGCAATTCAGGCATTGTGAGCAGGCATCTGATTGTCAACTTGTCACGGAGTTCGAAACTAGTAATGTTAGTGCGTTTGCTTTCCTGAGTCATGTATTATTCCAACGAAAACCAACCACTTAGACAGATGTATCAGACCTTAAAAGCTGTTAGTATGAAGTTCTCATACCTTAACATTCAAAACTAACAAATAAGATTGTTACGGGAAATTCAAAATCTTTGGGTTTCTACAAGTATTTTTCAGGAATTTGTGAACAAATTTTTACAACAATTTTGCTTGAATTAATTATACGTATATAATTATGTATATTTCTGGCCCAATAATGAGAAAGCAAATATTGATGATCGAAATTGGTTTTAGTGTTTAATATTCTCCATGTAGATCAATAAATTTTTCATGCATTTGATCAAACTTTCGAAGCACTTTTGCCTCCCTGAATGAGGTAGCTGCAAAACATCAATTTCGAACATATCAACAGCTTCTTCAGGCATCAAAAAACGTTAACCACGCAAGTTTTTTTTTAATGTGCGGAAATAAAGAGTATCATTAGGTGCAAAATCGGGTTGAAAGGCAGATGACCCATCAAATCAATGTTTTTGCTGGTCAAATACGCATTTGTTAGAACTGCTGAATGAGAGCTAGCAATGTCGTGATGGAGAATTATTCTTCTTTGAGAGTTCGTTTTCCTTAGTTCAACTTCTGGCAAATAAATGGTTGTATTTCATTTAGAATTGGCCGTCCTACGGAGCTTTAACGGAAGTGTTGCCACATGACAATTTATGCTGAAAAAGCAGGCCTCCACTTCCGATGAAATGCTTCGTGAACGTACAACATTCATAAAATTGAAATTTAAAAACTTAACTGACAAAAAGATGTACGACAGAAAAATACAACTCACCTCAAAGCACTGCAACGATGCGAGAATGTATAAGGACAAAACAACATGGAGGAAAAAGCTTTCTGTTCTTGTATTGGAATGATGGACTTTTCAGTAGGTGTTGGTACTTAGAGATCTAGAATCGATACTTATTCGCCTATGTAAATTTCATGTTTGAGTTTATATATATTCGATTCATGATTCGTGACCGATGATATCAGTTCAGGCACAGTAGTTAGGCATCTGATGATAAACTTGTTACACAGTTCGAAACTAGTCATGCCATTGAATTGTCTATTATTCCAACAAAGACCAACCATTTTCCACATTAGGAAATTGGGCCTGACCTTGTAAGCTTGTAGTACAAACTTCTCACACATGAAGTAAAACTAACAAAAAACAAAATTGGTCATGAAATTCAAATTCAACTTTTGTTGGATTTGGATCCTCTATGTGGGTGAAACGGTTTGAATTAAGTCTCAGGTGTATATGCACAGATCCATGATTCGTTGCATATCGTGATATTATGGACGGTTTTTGAAAACCGTCATAACATTTTCCCAACATTTCCCTGCACCGATGGATCACCAAATTATAGACAAATTATGGTATGTCTCATGTCGATCTTGCAATGCCTGTTCTCGCCCCTCATCGATGTTTTCTGGCACAACAACCGATGTGTGACGACCTGCATGAACTACGCCCTTAACCGAACGGCGGCCACAATTAAATTCACTGTACCAGACTTTTACCGCACTTTAAGATGGTGCATCATCGGCATCTACAAATTTGTGTTGAGGAATACACTCTTCTCTTAATACGATAATCCACGTCGAAAGTTGTGAAAAATAACTGATGATTTATCCGACCTTTCGTATTGTATTCAAAAAATTAAATTGTTCGAGCGTTTGGTCGTATTTTTAATTAATTATATTCTTCGATATAACTAAGAAGAATATAATTAATTAAAAATACGACCAAACGCTTGAAAAATTTAATGTTGTGAAAAATACTCGTACGAAAATGTTACGAGTTACACACGGGTGCTCTAGAATTGGGTTTTGACAAAAAAAATTGCCCACAAAAAGTGAGTACGGGGTTTGAAAACACTATATTTATGATTTAAAAAAACGCATTTTTAAAAAAATCCTAGGAAGAATTTAAAAGTTATGACCATTTAAAGTTCTTGGTTTATAAAAATTCGGCGCCATTTGAAATATCTTATAAAAACAACTATTAAAATAAATATTTTTCAATAAATGAAAATTCAAAATAATACTGTAGTAAAACCAAGCAATTTTTAATTAAATAAACACAATTAAAAAAATTTTTGTTAGGTAGAAAATATTCTCTAGAGATGAAATCAGCATAAAAGTATCGTTCAAATCTCAAATTAAACCAACTTCTAAACCCCTCATTTAAACTTATTAAATTGATACACATATTTTGAATTTTTTTATTTAATTTTTTTTTTATTTAAAATACACTGTACATATAATAAAATTTAAATATGATTTGAATTATACTCACAAACTGCTCTTTGTAGCCATTTTCCGTAATGTGGATCACTAGTTGTTCGTTTAAATCTGTTCCAAACCATCTTGAAGCCTGAGTGAACAGATTCGGAAGCCTGTTCACTCCAAGGTCCTAAGCCGGTGTCTGCTTTAGTACAAAAATCCAGTATATGGTGAAATACTGCATGCACTTTGGGAGTTACTGACAATTTTTGGTTAGTCAGTGAACAAAGTTGAAGGTAATTATTTTTAAATGTTTCAATATGTTGCGCTGTATTTTCATCTAATGTTTTACCAAAACATGAGCTTACCACAATATTGAAACTGTTGAAAACCTTAGCAAAGATTAAAAATGTTAATGGTAGATTTTCTTTAAGAAATGACACATTTTTTAAGAGTTTTCTTGAAGAATTACCATTAAAAGTTCCACCATACATTAACTCTTTTTGAACATTACAAAACTTAGCCCATTCCAGTGAGATGTCTGGAAACATTCTTTCCAAACACTCGAAGACTTTATTTACTAGACCTAATAATAGGTGCAGCTCAGGTGGTGGAAATTTGTCCAAAACTAATGTTTCGTCTAGCTCAGATATAATTGGATTGTTTACACAATTTTTAAAATATTTGGCATCTTCTTGATGCTTACCACTTTCACACCAGCCTTCATAATTTTACGAATGCTTCCAAACGTCCTTAGTTTTCCACACATTTGTAAGCGATTTTTTTTCACTTAGCACCAACAACACGGAAAGCTGGATGCGTGGCTCAATAGACCCAAAACTATATTACCCAATTTTAAATCGTTTGAAAATACTATATTATTTGGTAAAGTTTGGCTTGATAAATTTAACTTTTCAAATAGAATTGCCATATTTTCATAATTTTCCTGCACATCGGGAGCAATGGCTAAAATAAATAACTTTTTAACGCCAGTATCAAGAAACTCAGATTTTGATTGTTGATTTTTAGTATCTTCATAAATATTTAAACATATTTTTAAAAAACCTCCACCGCCATCAGCACCAACTTTAAACTGAAGAACTTCATTTTGATAGCATCTTTCTTGCTTTATTTTGTTTATAAATCCATCTACATTACTACAATATGCAACAGTAGTTGGGAGTTTTATAATTCCGAGCTTTTTGTCTTTTTTTACAAAATCAAAAGCTTTGGATTTAAAATAGTCGTCAAATATATGACTTTTTTTGTAGCTTATTATTAATATTTGTTTCAATAGATTTATTACCTACAGTTTTTCTTAAAAGTGATGTAGTTTTTAAGGTTTTTTTATTACTTAAATTATGTGTACATTTTAAAACTGAAATATCGTGTGCAGTTAATTGTTTACCAACTTCAGAATTTTCAGAACCGCTAGCAAGAGATACTTTTAGAGGACGTCTTCCACGATTATTCTCTAAAGATACTTTTAATGAGCTATTGCTAGCTAATGATTTTTCTGTTATCGTTTTAGAGGATATTTGTTCCAGCATTTTCCAGCATTTTTTCTCCAGTCATAAATTTTCTTTGTTTATTGCATTTGTGGGATGTTCCTCTACACAATGGGCTTAAGCAGCTAGTGCAAAGCACTGCCTTTTTTGGAGTTGGTGTAAGTTTTATCGAAGGTCTTCCTACTTTCTCTTTGACGGACGACGATTTAATTTTATTTATCTTAAAATCTGTACACTGTGCATTTGAGCAAATGTAACACATACAATCTTTACCTCTGATAGATGGCTTAGGCCGTTCAACATTATTATAGTTAAATATTTTATATGACATTGCTGAAGAAGATTTATTTTTTCTTTTAAGGATTTGTTTGCGACAAGAATCGCATATAGATGTAGGAAACATTGCATTTGATAAGTCAAAGTTAGGAATAAAGAACTCTTCTGTACCTTGTGACATTTGAAGAGATATCTTACAGAGTTGTTCTGTTTTGTCCATACAAATAGCGCATAACATTTTTCTGTATTTTTCGTGAGAATTCATTTTTTTATATACTCAAGCATAGACATAAAAATACATCTGCTTAAATAAACTCAATTTTATCGGAACTTTTAATTGAAACAGTAAAATACCAGATCAAGTTGAATTCAGATTATTTTGTAGTAAAAAAATAATGGATTTGAATCTTCTGATTTACATAAAATAAAAAAAAAAAATAGCAGTACGCGAAAACTGGTTTAAGAAGGCGTAATTGCTTTAAATCAGTGTATAGTGGCCTTTTAATTAAAACCAAAGTTTTTTCTTTTCTTTTTAAACTTTTATTTCAGACTTTAATTTTAGATTTTCTTTCACTCTTAATTTTAATTAGCTTTTCCTTGTGCCGTTTTGTGTTGCTTCTAAGTTTTACGGAGCGCGAGTGAATGATTAAAAGTTTACAAAGATAAACAAAGAAGATTATTGAATTTGCCGTGACCATTCACAGTAATAGTCAGTGTTGCAGAGGGCATAGTATTTGTCAACTGCAAAGGCGGCCATCGACCATCAACATGATACGTTGTTTGACGCCAACATTTATTTTGAGCAGTTGTTTTTCCAAGAGTTTGCCAAAGGCGCCAAATTTTTTAAAACCAAAAACTTTAAATGGTCATAACTTTTAAATTCGTCCTAGGATTTTTTTAAAAATGCGTTTTTTTTTAATCATAAATATAGTGTTTTCAAACCCCATACTCACTTTTTGTGGGAAATTTTTTTTTGTCAAAACCCAATTCTAGAGCACCTAATTCCATTCTATGACTGAGATGCATTTTTCGTGTCACTGAAAGAACAAGAAATAATGCTTGCACGTCAACATGTTTTGAGCACCGTTTAGCTAAAAGTGGTAACACTTTCCAACGGTGTTGCCAGATTGTACCTGGAAAGCTGGTTTTTGCTTTCGGCTTAAACACAGTATTAAGTTTTTATGAAATTTCCCTGTCATATGAAGTACGTGAATAAAAATAACGAAAATATCATAAACAGAAAATTACGACCACTTTTCATTTGTATGATACTCTTTGCGAAAATTTCGTAGGTAAAATCAATTACAGGGTTGTAACACCAAAGTTATTTCGTACGAAAACAATTGTTGGATAATTGTTTGGAACCGGAATTTTGACATTTCGGTATATTTAACAACGAGAAGTGACTCCACATGAGTTACAGAATAAAATGGAGTGCGTAGAGGAATGATAAATGAAATATTTGCGAGGTAAATCAAAGACAGGTGGTAACTCTCCGCAGGAACATTTCCCGTTTACAGATAAATGGCAAAATTTCTTACGAAAATTTCGTAAGAACTGAATATAGGACTTTAGTAAGAAGTTTTGAAAGTAGGATTTTACTGGGTGGATAGTAGGGAGTTCCGTGTGGAGAATCAATGTAATAAAAGTTAGATGAAGTGCCATAGTCGGTAAATTACGGTAATTTTTGAAAAGGCAATAGATTGAACATTACAAATATCACTTTAAGGTTAACTAGAGAATGTAAACTCTAAAATTTGGTTTCAGACCGAGAGATGGAGAAAGTGGTGTGACGTCGTGGGGGCCAAAAATTTAACTAACTTACAAAACTAATAATTGTAAGAGGATGCTTGGGATATTTAGGGATAACGTAAGGAATAGACAGTACAAGATGGGGCAAAAGTAATCAGCCAATGTTCTTTTTCTGTAATTTTTTTTAATGAAAATCTTTGGTTTTGCTTGTTTATTTAATCCATTAGGATTTATTCCATAAATTTGAGAAAATAATATCGGCCAAGTGGCCGCCGCCAGAGTTGATTAACATACGGGCTCGTTTTATGACATTTTCTATTACACTTTTGCTAGAACTTCGGGAGACAGATTCTCGGATTCTTGGCGAATATTCTCCTCAAGCGCTTCAAGAGCCTGAGGCTTGTTGACGTAAACCCGCGACTTCAGAAAATCCCATAAAAAGAAGTCTGGAACCGTTAAATCGGGTGATATGGCCGGCCAGTACAAATCACCAAAACTGGAGTTTAAGCGAGCCGGAAATGCTGCCTTCGGTATATCGGTTGTGGCTCGAGCAGTGTGCGCAGTTGCATCATCCTGTTGGAACCACATCTTCTCCAGTCCGAATTCATCCAATTAAGGAAGAAAAAAATTCGGTAGTCATGGCTGTGTAGCGCGCGTCGCCGTTTGACCCGAGACATTCTCAATAAATCCAATGAGTGTTCGAACTCACGGGCGATGTGTTAACACCATTTTGCCACACGGTACCTGTTCGATTTCTATGAACACGTTCGTAAATGTTACATTGGAAAATAAAAAACAGCGTTCAATCATATGATGACGTTACAGTTAAATAATATTAATACTTAAAATTATTTAAAGACCCAGTGCAAGCACATGTGTCATTATTTTCTTGCTCAATACTTTTTGTTTTATTCCCACAAAAGTCAAAGAATGCAAAGCAACAGACACTTGTACAAGGTGGCGCAAAAGTAATCCTCCTATCAGAAAATGCTATAAATTTTGCGATTGGCCCCTAGTGTCAGTTCTGTTTTGACATTTGTGTAGTAAACACATGCGAAATACACGTTAATAAACAATGTTAGGCTACACTGCTCCTGAACGCGGAATATTGCTGACTATATATTTGACCAATAATCGGTCGGTGACTTTGGCACAACGTGAATTTCGTCGCAGATTTCCTGGCCGTCCAACGTCTACTGGTGAAACACTGCGACGTTTAGCCGCTCGCCTCGAAGAGACTGGCATAACACGAGATGCTGCCAGGCGTGGCAGACCCCGGAGTAGCCGTTCTGCAGAGAATATTGCTGCTGTAGCCGAGGATGTCATGGAAGCGCCGTCGATGTCATGGAAGCGCCAAGCGCCGTGAGCGCTACAGAGCAATGATCAACGAGTTCTTTTTGCCGCAACTTGATGAATTGGGATTGGAAAACATGTGGTTCCAACAGGACGGTGCAACGGCACACACGGCGCCTAATCTCCCGTTTTGGCGATTTGCACTGGCCAGCAAGATCGCCTGATTTGACCGCTCCAGACTTCTTTTTGTGGGGCTTTTTGAAGTCGCGGGTTTATGTCAACAAGCCTCAGACTCTTGCAGCTCTTAAAGACAATATCCGTCACGAATGTGAGGACGTATCGCCGGAAGTTTTGGCCAAAGTGATGGAAAATGCCATAAAAAGGGCTCAAATGACAATCAACTGTGTCGGCGGCCATCTACATGACATCATATTCTCGACTTGATGTAAAAAAAATTAAAAGACCTAATAAAAATAATCCACAAGAAGAATCAGAGTTTTTATTTTTTTTTAAATTACAGCCAAAAAACATCGGAAGTTTCCTTTTGCGCCACCTTGTATATACATACATTGCTATATTCGTACATACCCTACACAAGTTCGCAAAATTGTCGTTGCTCTCTTGCTATCTCATTTTTATATACGTATAATATGTCATTACTCTCTTTGCTCTGAGAGTGCTCCGCACCCACATTTTATTGGACTTACCTTTAACAATAATAAAAAAACAACAACACCAACACAACAACCACAACTACTACTACTACTACTGATACGTTGGTGATTTATTTGCGCTTGTTGTGCCGTGGAGTGTTTGTGTGGGTGAAGGGTGTAGGGGGGGGGGGGGTACCTAAAATAAAAACTGTTAAGGGAATGCAAAGAGTGGAGAGTGTGAATGGAGGGTATATAAGCTTCGGCCCGGCCGAACTTAACACCGTTTCTGGTTGTAATTTCCTTTAAGGCTGTAGGAGATCATGTTTTCTCCGGTTAGTGAAATAATGTAAATGCCGCGGGTGGGATTCGAACTCACATTCGCTGGACGATCGTTTCGATGTCTGTGAAGCATCATCTTTAGCAGCGTCAAGCCCGTTAAGCCACTGCGGTGTGTATTTACACAAGTCACTAACCGAAGACATTTATTGATTGATTGTGTGCAGAGCGATTGTTGTCGCTACTTACACATTGCTTTCCTACTTACACGCACTGATGCAGAAGTTTTGAAAGTTCTATTTATAGAACGAACTATTCTAATTGTAGCTGTCTCGATCTGTTTTGGTTTGGCCCTACCATATGTTTCAAATGTAGTTGTTTTTAGATCCTCGTTTTGTTTAAAGTTGTAATTTCCTTCAAGGCTGTAAGAGATCATGTTTTCTCCGGTTAGTGAAAAAAATGTAAATGCCGCGGGTGGGATTCGAACTCACATTCGCTCTACTTGTTTTTGTATACACCGGGCAATGCTGAACATCAAATGACTCGCTTTGTTTGGCCATAGCAACAACAACGAAACAACCAAACACACAACATCACACATACTTTGTCCGAAGTAGCTGACGTATACGTGTGTCACATAACCAGATGTTTGCCATATCAACAGCATCGAAACAGCCAAACACACAACATCACACATACTTTGTACGAAGTAGCTGACGTATTAGTATGTCACCATAACGTCGACTGCGCAAATGAAATTTTGCGTTGCTATGCTTTATATCTCCGTTCAACAACAGCAACAGACACATGTCATACATACATTATTATGTTAATACATACGCTGTAGACACAATTTCGTTTGCCTCACCCCTGCCACACCGCTCTTTCATTGCTCTCTTGCTCGCTCATTTTTCTTTAACACGTCATTATTCTCTTCCGCAGTCGCAGAAAATCTGGTTTTAGCAGCAGCATAAAATCTGGTTTTAGCAGCAGCATATAATCTGGTTTTAGTAGATTTTGACTTTGATAGATTTAGTCCCTATACGCCGCTATAGATGTTAACACATCAAAAAAATGGCCTGATGACTCCTCCAGCGTAAACAGCACACCACGCAGTAACTTTGAGAGGGTTTAATGGTTCTCCGTGGGTGAAACACGGATTTTCGGTGGCCCGGAAACGATTATTTTGTTTATTCACGTAACCGCTAAGATGCAAATAAGCCACATCGCTTATGATAATTTTCGATTAGAAATCGTCCACCTCTTCGTAGAGATTCAGGATGGCTTGAGGGTAGGTTACACGCGTTTGGCGGGGAATAGGTAACAACTGATGCACTGCCTGCACTTTGTGAGGGAATATCTGCAAATCTTTCACCAAAATCATACGTAGAGACCGCCGGCTAATGCCCAATTGCATGGCTCGTCACCTGGTCGATGTTCCGTGCTCCTCTTCGACATCTTGGGAATCAGCAGCGATATTCTGAGCAGAACGACTGCTCCAGGGCCGGCCGGCCTTGGGAAGATCTCGCGTTGTTCCAGTCTCTTCAAGGCGAGTGGCCAAACGCCGCAGTGTTTGTGCAGTCGATGTTGGACGGCCAGGAAATATGCGATGAAATTCACGCTGCATCAAAACAACCAACGAATTGTTGCGCAAAAAAAAATTTAAATTATTACTCCGCGTTCTTGCGGAGTAAACCGATTCATGGTTTGTCGATTTGTATTCTGCGTTTGTTTACTTCACAATTGTCAAAACCGGATAGACTTTTGGCGCCATTTGCAAAAGTTATCGGGGTTTCCAATTACTTTTGCCCCATCTTTTAGAAATGATTATGATTAAGGAGAAATAATAAATCAGACATATTAAATCTAATAAGGGAATTCAGGCTGTAATCGTTTCTAAAAAAGAAATAGAGAATTAATAATTATGGAAAATTTCTAACAGAATTTCTTCGACGCAATAATCTTCTGAAGTTGGTGATCACAGTGTACCATTGGTGAGAAAAACTTGCGATTTTTATTGGCAATAAATAAACTCCCCATGAACTGGGGAGTGCTTCCCACAATCCGTGCGCTGTGCGCTTTTTTAGTTTTACACTCACGGGTGGGACCTTTAGTTCTACACCGGTTCCGAACGATATTTTGAGAAGCTTTTACATGGCTAAGTACTTGATAGTGTCGCCGCCATTAAGAGAGGTGACCGTCGATGAAAGAAATGTAAGATGGCCTAAGCAGGGTTCGAACCCACGCTCTCATGAACAAGAGTCGCTCGCACTAACCATTGCGCAACCGATAACAATTTATTAACAATATTGGAGTCAAATGTTGCATAATGTCGTTAAAAGAAATAATTAAACAAATCGCAAAAAAATTATTTTGGATCATGCATTTGAAATTTCGAGAGAGAATGAGTTTCATATAAACACAAAATTATTGATTGAATAGGGCATTTAATTATTTTTTTTTTAAATTAAAAAACTTATTAAAATTGGAAATGTGGCTTACTCGAAATACCAAACGATTGTAGTGTGCCAAAAATATTCTACACTTTGTTTAAATATTTTCCCCCAGCAAACATCTCATAACACAACTTTTTTGTCAAATGTCGCACAGTGATTCAGAATCGATTTCCATCAGCCAAAATCCAATATCTTTTGATCTAGTAAATATTTGTAAGTTCTGTAAAAAATCGATTGTAGGCAGGGAGCTAGGGATCATGGTGGTATATAAACATTGAAAATCACACAATGGGGTATATTTCAGAAAAGAAAACAAAACGTTTGGGGTTTTCGCCTTATATTTGTTTAACATATTTGGACATAATTGTTCATAATGCGTACAAAAAAACCTATATTTTTTCGCAATTCAGATATTAAATATTTTCGAATTTTGTAAATCGAAAAATTTTTTCTTTTCTTTTTTCGAGTTTCTTGAACTATGTATATCCCATGCAGTTTTAGAGGTATTAGACTCAGTTTTTCTTAATTGAAAAGGCTGATTTGTTGGCTCTAATAGGGAAGCTCAGTTTTGTTTATACCAATTACTGTTTGGTAGTACTAATTATTTAAAAAATACTATAATGAATAATTGACTTTGGACCAACAGACCCTCGTTGCTACAAAAGCGTCCAATGATTATGATACACAGTTAGAAAGGCAGATCTCTTCCCCTTCTGCATCAGTGCGTGTAAGTAGGAAAGGAATGTGTAACTAGCGACAACAATAGCTCTGCACACAATCAGTAAATGTCTTCGGTTAGTGACTTGTGTAAATACACACCGCAGTGGCTTAACGGGCTAGACGCTGCTGAAGATGATGCTTCACAGACATAGAAACGATCGTCCAGCGAATGTGAGTTCGAATCCCACCCGCGGCATTTAAATTTTTTACACTAACTGGAGAAAACATGATCTCGTATAGCCTTAAAGGAAATTACAACTTTAAACATAACGAGGATCTAAGACAACTAAATTTGAAACATGTACTTACCATTTTTTCCAGCACACGTAATAAATAAAGTACGCAGAATTCAATTCAAACGATATTTATCAAAACTTTTGAATGTTAGAACTTTGAATAAATTCGCATTAAATGTGAACTCTGAACCACTGTGCGCCGGTTGAGTAGGCGCATTGTAAATATTCTTCATCTACTTTGAAGGGTTGTGCTATTTATCGTTAATAAACGAAGTTCTTTTCAATTTACGATAAAGACTGTTGTCCGTCCCTTTATTTAAACGGTACCCAACTTCACAATTTAAAATTAATCAATACTCAAAACATTTACTATTTCTTGACAATGTATAGTTTTGCCAGATCAGAAGCAGTCTCACTCTAAATGCATTCACAAAACTCTGATCATAGTAGTCATAAATCTCTCTGGGCGACTAGATTTTGCTAGATTCCTCAACAAAGTTTTTTAGCTAATTCAACAACCGGTCGAAGTGGGATCGTAAGTGGTAGCTTTCAACTCACACAACCCATAGATGATAGAAAAGCTAATTGGTGAAATATAAGTGGTGGATTTAAAGTTTAAGGGAAATGTTCTTGATGGCGCAGAAGTGGTGAAGTGGGAAACTTTCTGTGATGAACCATTTAGGAATGTATGATTCTTTTTGTATTGACAAAAAATAACAAGATATACGTTTCTATAATCTCTTGTGATTTTTAAATTCAAACGACAAAATCTGAATACAAATGGGGTTTGAGTATATTTTCGTCGTATTCGAGTGAAAAATTGTCGTACGGAAACAGCCTGTCCCCTCTGTTGGAAATGGTCAGTAAGCGTATGAACCATCTGTGGTTTTCTATTATATTTGACAACGGCCATGTGTTTATTAAGTTTCCGTTGAGATTCATATGATAGTTTAGCACATGTCTCACTTTCAATTAACATTCATTTGAATACCTTTAAAGCATTTTTCGTAACGCTATGGGTAGCAAGCGACAATCCTTTGTTAAAGAGGTCAAATGAATATTCCACAAAATTAAAATGCTTCAGCATCTTCTTTATTATCAACTATACAGAACTATGCAGATCCTACTCAAATCCTCATTCACCTGCTCTTTGGTGATTTATTTTACGGTTTTGATGTTTAACCCTAAAACCTTAGCATTGAATTCTACTTTAGATTAATAGATTCTGTTGAATTTCGAAACTGGAGAAAGTTAATATTTATTTGAAATCAATTCGATTTTTCCCTGCAAGCATTTGCAATTAAAGTGATTAATATTTATTTGTACAATCAATTTATTACATATTATTAATCATATTTCTCTTGTAGATTTATTACTACTACACAAATACATTTACATACATATATACATATCTATATATATAAATCGGTATTGGTATTTCATACATAATCGAATACATGTGATGTATTGATACTGTAATTAATGATAACTGTGTATTATTATTCAATACACAATCAATAAATGTTGCAGGAATCTTTACCAGTGGACTCCAGTTGAGCTGTCCGTTTTTGATAATAATTGTATAAGATTTCAAGCTATTTTATGATATAATAAAAATGTAGAAGGAAGTGAGATTCCGAGGGAAATGAAAAGGCAAGAGAATGTGTAATAAATGTAAAATTATATCCTAATTATATATTTGTGACATTTAATCGACCCAGAAACGTATTTTATATTTACTAATTAATCATATCCTTTGAAGAGCCTAGATTGATAAATTTTTTTATAACAAATGTAAAGATTAAAATCATGGACGGAAAAATTCTGGTTGAGTTTATCAACAATGAGGGGAATTTTCATACTTCTTTCATAACGAATTGCCGGCGCTTTCCATGGTCTGATGGTTTGGCCTGAGCAGGGATCGAACCCACGCTCTCATGTACAAGAGTCGCTCGCACTAACCATTGCGCAACCGATAACAATTTATTAACAATATTGGACTCAAATGTTGCCTAATGTCGTTAAAAGAAAGACCCAGTTTCTTAAAATTTTTTGATCACTCTTCGAATGGTTGACACATTAGGTAGACTTTCTCGATTGAAAATTCTTCGCAGTTTGCGAGCGGCCGCAGCATGATTTTCGAATAAGTTTTCACAATTATAACGCGTTGTTCTTTCATAAAGTGCTCCATTTTTAATAATCGGAATAAACGTGTGTGACAGCTGCCAAATTTCACAGCTGTCACTTGCACAAAAAAAACTTACACTAAATTTAAAAAAGTGCAATCTTACGGAGACACCCTTTATAATATACATTTCCTTATTGTTAAGAATGTTGAGAGTTGATAAAATTTAAAAACCTTTTGATTTAACTGGAGTAAGAACACATGGCAAATTCAAATATTCGCTGTGGCAGATTTTTTATTTAGCCTCCCAAATTCTCATTTAGTTTACGGTGGCTGTCAGTCACAGCCTCACAATCGAGGCCCAACCTAACAAGTCCTTATGAGGACTGTTAGTGTATTTCTAAGGGAATTAATATTTTATACAATAATTTTATTCCTCATTTTAAGATCGATTACCCTAAATTTTTTAAATTAACATAATGGATTTGTGGACATAATTTAGAAATAATTTTTTCCTCTGCTAGAAGGAAAACGTTCCTACAAATGAAGAAATTTAAAAGCTGATTGATGTTTAAGGAATTTAACGATTTATTCGCATAACAATTCTGCTTCCACAATCATCGCGCTAAGTAGTAACGCCATCTATATCTCGTTTCTTCTCCGGTGTTTTCAGTTTTCTTGTGTTACCTTAGTGAATTCATCAACCATTCGTGGTGAGATCGTAAACGGTAGCTAAACTGACAACATCCAGAATAACCAGGTTGCAACACTCACCATAGTTTTTTACTAACATTTATATGTTGGTTTAACAGACCACAGACTTATGTTGGGATTTAAGTGTTACGCCTTTTCCGTAACAATATCAAAATTCATACATTTCTCCAATATCTAATAACTGCACAGGACTTAATTGATTGCACTGACTCAGTATTGAATTTTAAGAATAATTGTATTTTATGATAACTTGAAAACCGAATCTGATACGGGTTTGACGACCCCGGATTTATATTTCGGGGACATAAGGAATAGGTTATGTGAGGTTATGTGCATTTTTTTTCCATTTTTTTTCCCGAAAGCTCTGTATCTCGGCGATTTGACTTTTTTCAGAGCCGACCACTGGCTCAGAATTTAGCAACTTTACCCTACTACCCTACTACCCTCCGACCGACAATCCGAAAATTTTGAACCCGTTGCCATTTCGCACCCTTGCGTTTTCGGACATGGTCCTAGCGGACTTTTCTTCATGAAATGAGCCAAGGAATATGCTGGAGAAATTTGTCCGAAACTTCGTGAATCACCCTGTATAGAAATATTTGCATGTTTTTACTTGCCAGTTTTCATTCAATTAATTTCTCCTTTCAGCTATAAAGCAAAATGTTTGTTTAAATATTTGTAGCAGTTTAATGTCATAAGATCGAAAAAAAAACCACAACATATTACTTCATCTCTGTGTCTTTGATTACAATCACAACTACACACGAGCAGACACGTATACATACATACTACTGTGACATCCATTTCCCAAATACCCATAGGGCAATCAAGGGGAAGAAAGGCTTGAAATTGATGACAAATATAATAAAAATGTCGAGTCCAGTGTCCCAAATGAAATAAAAACTTAGTTGGAGAACAAGTATTTGTTTGTCTATTTAGTGTGTAATTCAAGAAGTGTAAACAGACAATATTTACTTATTTATCCTTTATCCTTGATTCACAGAGTTTCTCATATTGGAAGAACGTGTTGCTTAAGATTTTTTTGTATCCATTGCTCATAGTATAAGGATAGATGTGTGTGTATTTTTGTGATATGGTCATGTATTAGTTAAAAGTTGTGTCACATATATTGACCACATTGCCCTTAGGGGTAAATCATGATAACAACCACAACAACAACAGTAGTAACAGCTACAGCAGCAGCATCAGTAAATAAACCCGACCATCTATTACACATGAAGGATTTTATTTACGGTCTAAAGGACAATTCGTCTAAGTGAAAATATTCGTGTTTAGTTATTTATTTTTACAAGGTCTTCAAAATAGATCAAGAAAGATTCTTGGAAAAAAATGGTAAAACATTTGGATTTAAATCATTTACATTTATCAGAGGAATTGTTATTTCGAAGGATTTATGCAAAAAGGGATTGTTGAGTTTCAATAGTGGTTAAGGAATTTAAATGACGTCCTTGGTAAATGCTTCAAGAAATGGGACAATATAAAGGGCAAAGGTATGAAAAACATTTAAAATTCTGTGTTTCAATCTCAAACAAACATTCCAATTAACAAATTTTTCATTAAAATTTGATACGAGGTAGAAAATCCAATACACAATGCAGTAAATAAACTCAGAGAAGAGTCGAGTGTTCTTGGCCAAACAAATCATATCAATAATCGAACTAAAATGTGCTGCGAGAGTTAGGTAAGAAGGAACTTCATCATCACCCTTAATTTACAGTCGAGCAAATGCACCTAATACGTCAACCATTCGAAGAGTGAACAAAAAATTTTAAGAAACTGGGTCGATTATGGACTGTGAGACTCATCTTCATCAGCGCACCGGTAAGTCTCTTGAAAACATTGCTGCTGTAAATGAGAGTGTCGCCAAAAACCCAAAAACATCAATTTGGTATCGTTCTCAACAACTTGAAATTTCACGAAACACTACGCAGCGAATTTTGACAAAAGACCTCCACCTTCATGTGTACAAAGAAGCTCAAACCAGCAGACCATGGAAAGCGCCGGCAATTCGTTCAATACGTAATGGAGCAAAGTGAATTCAATGACAATTTGTCAAAAAAAAAAACGCCACCTTCTCCGATGAAGCGCATTTCCATCTGAATGGCTTCATGAATACTCAAAATTGTCGAATTTGAGACTCAGAAATCCGCATGCTATCCAGGAAAAATAAATGCACCCACAACGAGCAACTGTCTGGTGTGGATTTTGTTCAGGCGGTGTGATTGGGTCTTAGTTTTTTGAAGATGAGTCCGATGTTGGAGTTACTGTGGACGGCATTCGTTACAGGAACATGATAACTGAGTTCTTGTGGCCTGAACTGAACGGCACGGATCTGGACGACATGTGATTTTACCAAGACGGCGCCACCTGACACAACGCGTATGAAATAATCGATTTATTGCAGCAACAATTTCCATAACAAATTACACTGTGCGACACCAAAAAAAAAATGATGGGGTTCTGTCAACGGATTCTGGTAGAAAGGTCGAAAAAATATACGTGTACCGGCGTTTTGCCAGATCTGATCAGAATTTTTTTTTAGGGCGGGTCAAAGTTTCCGCCCCTCGGAACTTTCCTGTAACATATCAGCATGCAAACTTGTGTGTTCCTTACTTCTGAGGTACAAAGTATGTTCAGAAGTTTTATAGAAAAGATTCAGATAAACATTTTTGTGAAACAAATTAACCCTCTAACTGCCACTTATAACCATAATTTTTACTTTTTTTTGAAAACTCGCAAAAACTGCCCCAAAATGACGGGGAGCGTGGTCAAAATGTTCTACAAAAATTATCGTCATAAAATTTCACTATATGTGTCCAAACACTCCAAAACACAAATCTTAGCCCAAGTGCTAGATAATAAGCAAAAACTAACTGCCTTCTCATGGTTAATAATGAATTTTGTCATTTTGCTGTTTCCATTAAAAATAGTCCAGATAATATAATGAATTTTATCGTATTTCATGTTTTATGTTGATGTCAACTATTTTTGTAATACATAGCATAGTATCTCAATGTTGAAGTAAAGAAACAAAAAAATTTAATTAAAAAATTTTCGGGAAATTTGACACTCTTGCGGCTACATAAGCGCTACCTAAACGGTATTCAGAATCATTCCTAGGAAGTTCACATGTTATAGAAAGATGTTTATTGAGATCTTAGGTACATTTGTGTAGTTGATTGTCGCCTTGAATTTTAAACGGTTTTCTACCTATGGACCTGAACAGGGGAAAACAGATAAAAAAAATCGAATTTTTTAAAGTTTTTTTTTTCCGAATTTGACTTTGAAGATAAAGTTTTTTGATTTTATATCTTCATCATTTTTGTTCTCTATAACAAAGGCTACAACTTTCCATCAGAGAGTAAATCAAAATTCCGAACGGTTTGCAAGATATGAGCCTCACAAAGTGATCACTTTTTTTGCTAGAATCTTTGGGCCCATTAAAAAATGTGCACGACTTTGGGCAAAACTGGAAGATACGGGTCTTTGTTTTGGTCTTTCATATGTTCTTGGGGGCCCGTAAAAAAAAGTGCATGACTTTGGGCAAAACTGGGATATACGGGTTTTTTTTTTTGCCTTTTATCACGTAGTTATATTTTATATTTTTCGTGTTGCACTGTGTTTCTTTCTGTGGGGTTTGTGAGATCCCTGGTTTATATGTGAATAAACCGGAAACAATTCCTGAGCTCAAGTCCGAGACCCAACGCGTCATCTGTGAGATACAGCCACATCTCTGTGAAAAAGTCATAGAAAATTTCATCAAAAGATTAATGGCCTGTCACCAGAGTTGTGGGGGCTATTTGACGGATATTTTATTCCATATTTAATCGGAACTTGTCTTCTTTACAATCCAATAAAAAAACTGTCTCAAAAATATGTGTTTTTATTTTAAAATCAAGAAGTGTATTCTTACTGAGACACCCTTTACGTAAGGAATCTCAACGTACTGTGGTAATTTTAGAAATGCGCCAGGCATACACGCTGAAAAATCTGATTTTTTTTCTTGCTTGGATGCAGCTATAACGTGTGTTTGGAGCTTTTCAAAAAATATAGTATACTTGTGCCCAAACGCATTGCGTTTACTATTCTATATTACGTGTTTGAGACGCAATGATTAATATGTTATAATATATGTGTTTGTGCATGCATCAGCTCATTAGCAAAATTTGGTTAGATGAATGCATGCCCGGCGATTGGAGTCTCAGTGTACTATGTCCCATATTTAAAAAAGGTGACCCGAGTATCTGTGCCAACTACCGTGGAATAAGCCTTTTATCCATAGCATATAAGGAAATATCAAGTATAATGTGCGAAAGACTAAAATCAATT
Organism: Phaonia tiefii; assembly: GCA_963931995.1. Classification (NCBI taxonomy): domain Eukaryota; kingdom Metazoa; phylum Arthropoda; class Insecta; order Diptera; family Muscidae; genus Phaonia; species Phaonia tiefii. Next base: position 27,978,163 of record OZ008367.1, read on the forward strand.
ATCGCTGACCTGATTGGACCATACCAGTGTGGCTTTAGGCCTGGAAAATCGACAACTGACCAGATTTTCACGCTACGCCAAATCCTGGAGAAGACACACGAAAAACAAATCGACACCTATCATCTATTTGTCGATTATAAAGCGGCCTTTGGTAGCCCGATACGGGAGAAACTCTATGAAGCAATGTCTGAGCTTGGTATTCCTGCAAAACTCATACGCCTTTGCAGGATGACCTTGACGAACACCAAATCCGCAGTGAAAGTTGGTAAGGACCTTACCGAACCTTTCGAAACTAAGCCAGGCCTCAGGCAAGGAGACACGATATCGTGCGATCTCTTTAATATCTTAATGGAGATCATTACGAGAAAAGCTGCAGTCAACATGAACATGAACACATGCTGCTCGCGTATGCTGATGATATAGATATCATTGGGCGCACAATTAGAGAAGTTACTGCGGTTTTTTCGAGAATTGAGAAGGAGTCAGCAAAAGTGGGTCTGACGGTAAATGAGGACAAGACAAAATTAATGGTTTCAACGAACGGGGCCTCCACGCGATTAGACCAAAGCGTAAATGTTGATAACCGTTATAACTTCGAGGTAGTGGACGAATTTATATACCTCGGATCTGCCGTCAAGAAAAACAACAACGTCAGCTTTGAGATCAAGCTGAGAATTGTGCTTGCGAATAGATGTTATTTTGGGCTAAGCAAGCACTTTAGAGATAAAGCCCTCTCTCGAGTAACAAAAGTCCAGCTGTACCCGGGTCTCATTCAACCTGTCTTCCTTTATGGCGCAGAATTCTGGGTCCTATCGCAAGCATACGAAACATCTGTAGGAGTCTTCGAGAGCAAAAATACTCTGAACAATTTATGGCCCTATAGTACACAACGGCGAGTAACGGCGGCGCATGAATCATGAGCTGAATGAGCTTTATCCTGACATTGACATAGTTAAGCGGATCAAGATAACGCGATTGCGCTGGCTAGGCCATGTGAGTAGAATGGATGAAGATGAACCAGCGCGAAGGGGTTTCGAAACCGAACTCGAAGGAAGACGAAAAATAGGAAGACCAAGACTCCGCTGGAGGGATCAGGTTGACGAATCCCTGCGTTCACTTGGTATTGCCAACTGGAGAAATAAAGCAAAAGATCGAACTGGTTGGCGAAATATGTTATCTTCGTTTTGTAAGGTCCCTGACCCCCCGGGGTTTCATCCAATATTGAAATAAAAGTGGAATTAATTTTATATAATAGAACGAGTTTGAGTTTTATTTGCTACCTTCCTACATAGTAGCTTTCTCCTTTCCAAAATTAATTTTTCTGATTCTAATTTCTCTAATAAAATTCAGGAGTTCTCCACTCTAAAAAACAGGTCAACGTTATTATTATCCAGCACAGCATTTGTGATTTGCAGTGTTGATCAATAAAAGTGGAATTAATTTTATATAATAGAACGAGTTTGAGTTTTATTTGCTACCTTCCTACATAGTAGCTTTCTCCTTTCCAAAATTAATTTTTCTGATTCTAATTTCTCTAATAAAATTCAGGAGTTCTCCACTCTAAAAAACAGGTCAACGTTAATATTATCCAGCACAGCATTTGTGATTTGCAGTGTTGATCAATAAAAGTGGAATTAATTTTATATAATAGAACGAGTTTGAGTTTTATTTGCTACCTTCCTACATAGTAGCTTTCTCCTTTCCAAAATTAATTTTTCTGATTCTAATTTCTCTAATAAAATTCAGGAGTTCTCCACTCTAAAAAACAGGTCAACGTTATTATTATCCAGCACAGCATTTGTGATTTGCAGTGTTGATCAATACATGGCGCCTCTTACGGTCACGACCAAGCTGAAAATTTTCTACACGCTGAAAAATCTGTCTGTTTTTGTTGTTTTTGAATGCAAATACAACGTATTTGTAGCGTGTCGCAAATATATTACACTTGTGCTCAAACACATTGTGTTTGCTATTCAATATAACATGTTTGAGACACACTGATTAATTGGCCATAGTTTATGTTTTTGAGACCCAAATAAAAACAAAAACGAGGCAGATAATAAAGAGACAACAAAGCAGCACATCTTCAATTCATGAAAACAATGCTTGCAGACATATACATGTTTCCTGCAATATGCTGCTGGGGCCATTATTTTTCAGCGTGTGACCGTCGGTGGTGCAATGGTAGTGTGAGCCGCTCTTGTGCATGAGAACGTGGGTTCGATCCCTGCTCTGACCACCTTAAATTTCTTTCGTCGGCGGTCACCTCGCTTAGTGACGGCAACACTATCAAGTACTTAGCCGTAAAAATCTTCTCAAAATTCCGTTCGGAACCGGTGTAAAACTGTAGGTCCCAATCAATTAAAAAAAATAAATGGTTTCCCATTACATCCCATGAAGGGACTGGGGAGAACTTCTCACAATCACTGAGCTGTGCGCTTTCCAGTTTTCACTCACTGATTTTACACCGATTCCGAACGGTAATTTGAGAAGCTTTTTCATGGCTAGATACTCGATAGTGTCGCCGTCACTATGCGAGGTAACCGCCGCCGAAAGAAAATTTGAAGGTGGTCAGAGCCGGGTTCGAACCCAAGATCTGATGTACAAGAGCCGCTCACACTACCATTGTCCCAATCAATTAGTGAGTGTGAAACTAGAAGGCGCACAGCTCACTGGTTTGTGATAAGCTCTCCCTAATCCCTTCATGGGATGTAATGGGAAACCACACACTATATACATCATTAGTGACTAAGAAGTGACATGTCAGAGTCACTACTGGCTTTCTAATCCACACCCATATAAAAAACCTCATGACACCAACTGCCGTTTGGCCAATAGTCAGCAGGAGTCATCCGCAGTTTGTCAACAGTGGTGATCACCTTATGACATATCTACAAGACATCTTTGAGTAAACATTCATTAGTGGGTCAGTTGATCAAGACATCTTTGAATGTGGTGTGGCTACATATCCTATAGCTACATATTTATTGGAATCTATGTGTATGTATCGGACCTGTTACACGATATTAAATAAAATCTGAAAGATAAGACGACAAATGGTGGGAATATATATGTAGATGGCGGATCAATAAGTCCGGGACTTTTTGAATAAAATGCGGTTTTTTTTTGCAAAAAAAATAATTGTTTTTCAACATTTTCTCATTTTAGCTCAATACAGCTAGACAACGTTTCTCAAATTTTTGTATCCTTTCCACGAAATAGGAATTTTTCAGGTCCATAAAAAAAGGCATTTGTTTGATCAATAATTTCATCGTTGGTGTTAAAACTCTTTCCATCGAGCCATTTCTTTGGGTTTGGAAATAGGAAATAGTCAGGTTTGGAAATAGGGGCTAAATCCGAAGAATATGGCGGATGAGGTACCAACTCGTAGACCAATTCATGTAATTCCAAACAATCCGTTGGAGTTGTCACACGGTTACGCTTGTGGTCAATTGAGAGCAAACGCGGCACCCATCTTGCAGACAGCTTTCTTAAATCCAACTGATCATTTAAAATCGAAACCACACTGCCATATGAAATTCCTATGGCATCAACAATCTCACGCACTTTTACTCTTCGATCGACCAACACCATATCATGAATTTTTTGACCTCAGATGACCTCAATTGGCCATCCAGAACGTTCAGCGTCATTTGTACTTGTGAGACCATAACGAAAGTCAGTAAACCACTTTTTTACCATTGAAGTCGATGGTTCAGAGACCCCATAGTATTTATCAAGCTTTTCCTTTGTTTGATTGACGATTTTTCTTCGGAAAAATTAATGTTTAATGGCCACTCGAAATTCACTTTTTTCCATTTTTAAAAAAATGCACGAGGTTGGATGTTTTCAACAGTTGTTAAACGCAAAGTAAATGACGGAACTTGCTCAAAATTTGACAGTAGTATATTAACAGGTGGTACTTGATGGGAGCAGTGTTGCATTTCATATAACTATGAGGGAAGTTCGAAAAGTCACGAACTTATTGATCTGCCATCGTACATACTCATAATGCTCTGAAAATTTAACAAATTTCAAATATTCTGAAATAAATTCTGAAAATGTATGGCATATACATATGTATTTCATAACTACAAATAAATATAATTTTTTTTGTTTGAAGTTTTTGGAAACTTTTAAAATCCACACACAAGACACGCGTTTGACAAATGATGAAGACTACGTATATCGATATTCAGCATTGGCCTTAGTAAGAGTCAGTCATGACATGGTGGTGACAAATGAATAGAACGGTCTTATATAGACTGTCCGCCCCTCACAATTAATGTTACCTAAGTCAAATCTAGTAACATTTCAAGAAGATGTCTTATATAAATTGTCATCATCTACTGACATGAGGAAATACTACTGACATTGTCTTCAAGACAAAATTTCCAACTGCGTATCACACAATAAATCTTATATCCAACATGCACCAGAAACTCTCTTTTGATAAGCGTCAAACTCATATGTAATACCTGACTAACACCAACAGCTTAGTTATTTCCCCTTAAGGGCAATGCCCAACAAAGCCTCTGAACTTACATTGCGAGATCTCTTTCTTTGTCAGCAAACAAAATCCACATGTTCAAGGATATGAAAAGGAAGTCTACCAAATAGTTGCAAGCTTCCTGTCCATCAGTAATAAAAACGTTAAAACAATTTACTTATATATTATAATTGTATCCAACACTCGTCTTAAGCAACATACATTAATTAAAATATATAATTTAATACATAATTAAATATCTGCCCAGTAACTAAAGTTCATTAAACTTTCCCTACAGTTACATGTTGTAATTGTTTAATCCGCTGCTACGGCTACTGCTAGTATTACCAGTTAACTCGTAAGTATGAGCAGGGAGCTGCAGTTAACTGATACATATGTACATACATTAATTTGAAACTTCTTTAATCACTTACATCAGTGTTGACTATAGTTTGCAGATACGCACAGATGCACACAAACACCTACCAATGATCGGTCGTGTGTATTCCAATACGGATTCCATACGGACACCAGCGATGCACCTACAGATACCGAACGAAGTCTCAATTGCACATTATCCTTCATAATAAATATGTTGCGTCTCATTCGTTCATTGGGTGACCTTAATACCTGATTTAAGCCATGTTATTATACGACATTAAATGACCATATGGTAATTTCTTTTATAGGTTTCTGGTTGGTCGTATGCAATGTGGTATTGGCAGACAGGCAGATGGACTGTAAAATGTTGTCGTTGCTGTAGCCACGATTACAGTGGTTCAAAAAACAAATGAATTCTAACGGATATCTGCAAAAGATAAGGGTGTCTGAGTAAGATTGAACTTTTTAAATCTAGTGTAATTTTTTTTGAGAAGCAGTGTGTGCTCAAAATGTGGAGAGACCACTTTTCAACACTGCTCCACTCAGATTCTTCCACTGAAGATCAGGCGGTAATGATAGTGGAAGATAGTGTAGATTGTACCCCCCCCCCGGACAAGACGAGATTAGAATGGCGATCTCCCGCCTTAAGAAAAATAAAGCCGCTGGTGCGGATGGCCTTCCCGCTGAACTTTTTAAGGCAGGTGGCGAAGGACTGCTGGCCCACATGCATCAACTTATATGCGGTATATGGCTGGCGGAATCTATGCCCGACGATTGGAGTTTCAGTGTATTATGTCCTGCATTCAAAAACGGTGATCCTTGTGTCTGTTCCAACTATCGCGATATCCATCGCATATAAGGTCTTGTTGAGCGTATTATGTGAAAGACTAAATCCAATTATTGAAAACCTGATTGGACCGTATCAGTGTTGTTTTAGACCAGGCAAGTCCACGACTGACCAAATATTCACGCTACGCCTGATCCTGGAAAAGACCCACGAAAAGCAAATCGATATATACCACCTTTTTGTCGATTACAAAGTTGCTTTCGATAGCCCCATAAGGGGGAAAAGTGTACGAAGTTATGTCTGAACTCGGTATTCCGGCAAAACTGATCCGCCTCTGTAGAATCACGCTGACCACCACCTAATCAGCAGTGAAAGTGGGGAAAGACCTCACTGAACCATTCTGTACCAAGCGTATACTAAGAAAAAGCGACACACTTTCGTGCAATCTCTTCAACATCTTAATGGATATAAAAATGAGAAAAGCTGCAGTAACTACGAACAAGACCATTAACACGAAATGCCATATGTTGCTTGGCGTATGCTGATGACGTAGACATCATTGGGCGAAATTTGCGAAATGAATCAGCGAAGGTGGGTCTTGCTGTTAATGAGGGCAAGATAAAATTGATGGCGACAACGACTAGAGAGAACCTCTCGACTTAGTCCGCACTTGAACGTCGACATCCGATTTAATTTTGAAGTGGTAGATGAATTTGTCTACCTTGGATCCGCCGTGAACAAGGACAACAACGTCAGCGTGGAGATATATAGAAGAATTGTGCTTGTAAATAAAAGCTATTTTGGGCTCAGCAAGCAATTGAGGAACAAAGCCCTCTCTCGACGGTCAAAAGTCCATCTATATCAGACTCTCATTTTACCTGTCTTGACATATGGCTCCGAAACTTGGGTCATATTGCCAGCGGATGAAAACCACCTGGGAGTATACGAGAGAAAAATTCTCCGTAAAATATATGGTCCTGTTAGGGAAAACGGTGAATACCGACATCGCTTGAACGCAGAGCTATATAATCAATATTCGGACGTGGACATAGCTAGGCGAATCAAAGTGTGCCAATTGCGTTGGCTAGGCCATGCTATCAGAATGGATGAAGATGAGCCAGCGCAAAAGGTTTTCGATAACGTACCCCATGGAAGCAGGAAAAGAGGACGACCAAGACTCCGCTGGAAAGACCAGGCAGAAGAATCCCTCCATATCCTTGGTGTTACCAACTGGCGAGAAAAGGCGAAGGATAGCGCCAGTTGGAAGAATATGTTGAAGTTTGTTTAATTTGTTTGTTTAATTAATATGTGTAAGACGTCTGATCTCATGAAGTTGTAAAATAGTCAATAAAAGTGAAAGACTATTTTTTTGTGCCAGTGGCAACTCTGAAATTTGGCAGCTGTCAGATATGTTAATTCCGATTATTAAAAATGGAGCGCTTTGCGAAAGAACCGCACGTAAAAATTGTGAAAACTTATTACAAAAATTTGGTAAGTTATGCTGAGACCGCTCGCAAACTTCCAAAAATTGTCAGTCGAGAAAGTGCATCTAATGTGTCAACCATTCGAAGAGTGGTAACAAAATTTTAAGAACCTGGCTCGGTTATGAACAGTAAGACTCCTGTGCATCAACGTACCGGTCGGTCTCTCGAAAACATTGCTGCTGTAAACGAGAGTGTCGCCGAAATCCCGAAAATATCAATTCAGCATCGTTCTCAACAACTTCAAATTTCACACAGCACTACGTAGCAAATTTTGAGAAGAGACCTCCACCTTCATGCGTACAAAATTCAGCTTAGTCAGGAGCTCAAACCAGCAGACCATGGAAAGCTCCGGTAATTCGATCAATGGGTAAAGGAGCAAAGTGAAGTCAATGACAAGTTTTCAAAGAAAGTCATCATCTCAGACGAAACGCATTTCCATCCGAATGGCTTCGTGAATACACAAAATTGTCGAATTTGGGGATCAGAAAATCCTCATGCAATACATGAGAAACAAATGCACCCAGAACGAGAAACTGTCTGGTGCGGATTTTGGTCAGACGGCGTGATTATGCTTCACTTTTTTTGAAAATCAGGCCGAAATTGCAGTGACTGTGAGCGGCATTCGTTATAGGAACATGATAACGGAGTTCTTGTAGCCTCAGCTGGACGGCATGGATCTGGACGATACGTGGATTCAGCAAAAAACGGCGCCGCCAGACACTCCGTCCATGAAACAATCGATTTATTACAGCAACGATTTCCAGAACCAGGAATTCTGTAATTCCAGCAACGATTTCCAGAACCAGGAATTCCTGGAATTCCAAGAATTCTGATGCGGTTTAATGCCGTGCGATTTTATCTTTAGGGTTTTGTGAAATATCGTGTTTATGCGAATAAATCAGAAACAATTCCTGAGCTCAAATCCGAGATCCAAGGCGTCATCGGTGAGCTACAGCCACATATCTGTGAAAAGGTCATGGAAAATTTCATGAAAAGTGTAATGGCCTGTCATCAGAGCTGTGGGGGCCATTTATTGGATATTTTATTCCATAGCTAATTGAAGGATGACTTCTTTACAATCCAATAAGAAAATCACAACTATCTATCAAAATGCGTGTATTTATTTTAAAATGAAAAAGTTCATTCTTACTGAGACACCCTTTAAAAATACCCTATATGGTGCATGCTAATATTCACCAGATGTCAAGTGATGTTTCCGAACGACCATTTATCACTCGGATATGACGAAAGAGCGCCCAAAAATCAGTTTAATTTCTATTCTGTTGCGTAAATTTGAAAATAAAATATGTTTTTTTTTGTCAATACTAAAGGAAAAATGCGTGGTTAAATAGTTTTTTCAATAGTTTTTGTTTTCAGGGAAATCTGTCGATTTCTGCACCATCTATAAAATTTCTGTTGACTTTGAAATCTACCGCATATGTATATTTCATCAATGGTTATGAACAAGTGAGGTGAGTTTTTCAGTTTGTTTTTCCCGAATGCTCTAATACCCTTTTCACATTTACCGCGTTTCAGCTGAAACGCGGTAAATGTGAATAAGCTATAAGATTGGGCCAGCTTAACATTAATTAAGTGCCGATCATGACTGTATGTTGCATGCTATCATTTAAAATCTCATCACGAACGTTTGGTGAATTCGATAATGAACTTTATGGAAGAATAGATGGCGCTATTACTTTGGTCGGAAACTACGAGATGGTTCGGGAAGTAACGTGTTGTGAACAATTGTAATTATGAGAAGGATTGAATTTTAATTGTAATTGGCGTAGTAAAGGTGATGTGAGTGCTATATTGGGTGATTCTTTTCAAAACTATTCAATTTTATCAGGTAACATGTACTACCACACAAAAAACGAATTTTCGCATTTATATTTTAAACATTACTTCCAATTATTCGATGACGCATTTAAATACTTCAAGGTTACGGATGGAAAAGTTAGTACAATTATAAATTTTTGGATACAATTTAATCCAAATTTGATACACTGAACAGTTATCCTAACTACACTACACTACTTTCACAAGAAATATACGTTCCGAAAAATATACGTTCCTAGTTTTGATTTGCAATAAAGGTGGGATGGGTAGATTTTAAAATTGAATAAAACCAGTTTTATTTGACAGAGGAATCAGTGATATTATTTGCGGAGAACGACATCGCTTGAATGGCCGCCGCGACTTTTACATTTGTTGCCCAGCCGAGATGTGAAATTTCGACGACTCGAAGAAATCGTAAGTCGCCTCTGCCGTGATAGCCATGACCTTATCCCCTCTGCACATATTCCGATTATACCCATCATAAACAATTTGTGGGTCAATTGGACCCAATAGCAAAAACACATAAGTAAACCGTCGTAAACCGTCTTGGTGCAATGCTAGTGTGCGCGCCTCTTGCACATGAGATCCTGCGTTCGATCCCTGCTTAGACCACCTTAAAATTTCTTTCGTCGGCTGTCACCTCGCATAGTGGCGGCGACACTATCGAGTATTTAGCCATGAAAAAGCTTCTCCAAATACCGTTCGGAATCGGTGTAAAACTGTAGGTCCCAATCAGTGAGTGAAAACTGGAAAGCACACAGCTCAGTGATTGTGAGAAGCTCTCCCCTGTCCCTTCATGGGATGAAATGGGAAACAATTTTTTTTTATAATCGTAAACCACTGTTTTTATTATTTTAATATAAAATATATAAATTCAAAATTTATTTTTAGAAAATTAGATTAATTCTGGTAATTACCCAAGAACCATGGGGGAGAATCTTGACATTGAATGACCATCGATGAACTGGGAGTATCGGCTACTACTGCTTCCTGGATCTTTGCCAAAACTCTGTTGGCAGAAGGACCATTGGTCATTCGAGAGCATTGGTGGTCAAAAGGACCCACAATTTGTATACGAGTATGTAAGATAATTAAAATGTACACACACATAAATTTCAGTCGGGTGAACCGACTTAAACATACCCTCAACCCTAAGTCATCCACTGCGTCCGAGTTCTTTTAAAAACGCCTAACGTTGAACGAATGGGCGTGGAAAATGTGACTGTTTTCAATAACAGATTGATGTTGCGCTAAATATTATTTAATTCTTAAGTGGTTTTGGGAAATTTTTGTGACTACCAACCAATTGTCTGCGCAATATTTATATTGGAGCTACAAATCAATTATTAATTACATAATAGCTGATAGCAAAATATTGCCTAGTACCGAATTTCATTAGTATCGGTTGTTGTTTTTCAGAGTTATAATGTCTATCAACCGGTCATCCGCCCAACTTTTGTATGGAAGGTGCCAGAAATGGCAACACACCTCATTTTCCACAGGAGAGTGGAAAAAAAGATTGGTTCGGGTTTGCGGGACTACTCGTGCCGAACAATCAGAAGAACAAACAACTTTTGTATGGGAGGCGCCAAAATGAGCGTGGCAACATCACCATTGTCTTAATTGGTGATTGGCGTGTGATGACCTGAAGCCTTATACCTAATTTCATTAAGGCGGGAAGTGTTTCACGCGATTTGCCGGACTGACAACCCGGAAGACCACCAAGCTTTTGTATAGGAGGTACCAGAAAGTGCGTGGCGATCTCGCCGATTTTCCCCAGTTAAGTAGAGATTTACAGATTAGTAACCACTGTCTGAGTTGAAGCAAATCACATCTACCAGAAAAAAGTTTTAGAAGAAATATGATTTTGTTCTAAATGTGTCGTTTTTTATGGGAGTTACCAGAAGGGGCTGGGTCAAAACGCTCAATTTTCAATCTCAACCTAAGTTTGGGCAAATAATAGTCACTGGCAAACGTTCATTGTCATCGGGAAAGATTTACGGCAGTTATCGTGTTGACCAGCCAGCCAGACAGACAGACGGACATGGCTCAATCGACTTAAAAAGTCCTAAAATGAATTTCGTCCAAAGATACTCATGGTCTAATGTGGCTCTTTCTTTGCGTTAAATTGTTTTCAGTATTAAGTGATATGTATCCCTATCCCTATGGGCGAGGGTATACAAATTGGCTAGTCCCGAAATAAATTTTTTTTAGTAAAATCCATCATAAGGCCCTCACTGAGGATATGATAATAAAGTTGAGTAAACGTGTAGCCATCCTAAGACATGATTTTACCCGTTTGTTCTTTAAATTTTGGGCCATATTGACCCAATTTATGCAGAAGGGTTAAATAGCTCGTTGAGAATGTCCCCTATGTAATCTGCTGTTTGTCACGTAGCTCCGTCCTGTTGGAACTACATGTAATCCATCCATATGGAACAACATGAATGATCCAATTAGATATCATCGGCGTTGATAGCAATGCCTTCATCGATTTCGAAGAAGTACGCATCGATGATGCCGGCCCACAATCCACACCAACCAGTGACTTCCTGCGGATGCATTGTCACTTGGAGGAACTTGGATGAATTTTGCTTGTTGACGTTCCCGTTCATCAATTAATGAGTCTTTCAGCAAAATGGACGGAACGCGCGCACTGTTGCCAGAAGAGGACACCCATTTTGGTATTAAAGTTTAAAATTCTTTTAATCAGTAATTTTACTTATAATTTTTAATAAAATTAAACAACATTTTAAATTATTGGAATTTTAGTACTCTGAGGGCAAAAATGTAACCAAAATAATGTTAGTTAGAATATCCTTTTCCTTCCTTATTCGAGTGGTATGGAGCAAATGACGCCTGTAGTGTTGATTTCCATTTCCCCAACTGTGCCCGACTTATCCATGCAGACTTTTGACTTCTCGTAGCCGCGATTTAAAAACAATCGAAAGCAATATCACATGATCTATACTGCCAATTGAGGCGTGAAATTAATTGTCCACCGAATTGAAAATAATGAAATATTGGACATTGTTTCTCAGGCTGTGTGGCAAGTAACACCCGTTTCGTTGTAACCAAATATCATCAACATCACGAGCTTCAATTTCATGCAGTAAATAGTGTGATATCATGGCGTGGTACCGACGACATTGACAGATCATTTCCGGTCGGTCACATTTCTAAAGGAATATGGACGAAATCATCATCATCATCGAAACAAATCAAGAAATGAAGCACTGAGCTGGATTTGAACTTACGTTCTCATCTACAATACTCGTGCACTGGCCAACACTAAACCTTCTGTAAAATTACACAAACAAATATTTCAAATTTTCTCAAGTCAATTTCTCGATTACTTATTTATCTATTTCCCAATTTCCCAAAATTTCAAATTGCATGACAGTAAGAATTGGAAAACAAATAAGATTTTTGACAATAAATTCAGAAATAAATAATTCTTTTTCTTACAAATATTTACGTAATTTATTTACCAGTCAGTTTAGTCTATTTGCATTTATATTACGCCTACACCACTGTGCCTTGTTGCTACCGTACAGACTGCTCCAGCTAAAGATAATGATGAAATCGATGACTGCGATCATATCGTATACATATTTATGCTGTTATTTTTGTAGTAAATTCAACCGTTTCTTGTGCGTGCTGTGGCTAAGAACAATAAAGGGCTTTAAGAATACGTTCACAGTGAGCGGGATATTATCATTTAAGTTGCAATATGTCACAAAAAAAGAAACAAATTTATGGTTATTGTGTTGACCTAAAATCCACCAATATATAATTGACAATCAATACACACGTCAATGCAGAGCAAAACAATAATGAAAAATACTCAACTTCATAAATACAGCCACACCCAATGGACTCCTTTTTCCTGGCTTAATGTATTCTCCATGTGACCATGTACAGCAGTAAACAGTCGGAGTTTAACCTGCTTATAGCTTCTTTCGAGATTATGCTGCATTCGCAACAGCGACGTAGTTTTCCAGGTTTGTGTTTTCTCTTGACATTACGCTGCATTACGATGCATAACGCTGCATTCGCAACTGAGTTTTCGATTTTTAAGTAAATTAAATGATTAAATGACTCCTGCAACGCTTTAAATGAGGCTAATTAAATTGTTATAACCTTTTCCGCCAAAAAATGATCTTAGCCTTTATTGACGGCCAGATGGAGAATGAACTGTGCTAATAAGAAAACGTATTGTATGAAGTTAATTACTGTACGAAGAATTGTAACAAGCGCTTAAGAATGGAAATCTAATTATTACACTTGTCAGCGTTTCAGAAGTTAAAATAAATTAAATAAATATTTTCGGATGACATCCTATGAAGGGATAGGGGAGAGCTTCTGGCAATCACTGAGCTGTGCGCTTTCCAGTTTTCACTTACTGATTGGAACCTACAGTTTTACAACGGTTCCGAACGGTTTTTTGAGAAGCTATATAATGGCTTATTACTTGATAGTGTCGCGCACACTATTCGTTGCACCACCGACGACCACAAGGCTTCAGAAGTTTCGTCTATTTAAAATGCCTTCATTGATTCACACTTTAATTGTAAGAGTCATAACTCAAAATTTTCTGATGTCATGTTTTTGTTTGCTTAAAAACAATATCCAAAGGCCATTTCTGTCTACTTTGAAAATTTGGAACGGCTGTTTTTCAGTTTCATCAATAAAATAATTGTGAACATGCCTACTATGGCAAATTTTAATACATTTTTGAAACTAGCAAACCCATTTTTCTGCCCAGGGTCTACTGAAAATTTTGTAACTTTTGAGATATGACTCTTTTATAGTTAGGGTGCGACATATAACCAATAACCCATTCAAAGCATAGTTTTCCATTACACTTCTTGATGTGTTAGGGTATAACTTCTCGCAGTCAATGTGCTGTCTTTCAACTCGTTCAGGGGTAGATACACGCTGACAAATAAGCCTTTTTGATGTTGTTTGGATGCAAATATTACGAGTTTGTTGCTTGTCACATATATAGAATACTTGTGTCCAAACACATTGCGTTTCCTATTTAATATTACATGTTGGAGACACAATGATTTTTTTGTTATAATAACGGGCTTTTCAATAAGAGCGCTACAAAAGTTTTTTTAAATAAAACAAAACCGGTTTTAGATACCAATGAAATTCTTTATTCCTGTGAAAGTACGTTCGATGCCATTATTTATGGAACTCGATTTCTTTTGCATGGCCACCACGGGCACGCTTGCAGACGCTGAACCCAATTGTCGACGGTTTTCAAGCATAAATCGGCCGATTCTGCTGCAATTTCACGTTCGATATTCGTACGAAGTTCATCAATCGTCGCTGGCTTGTTGGCATAGACCATACACTTGACCTAGCTCCACAGGAAATAATCTAATGGCGTCAAATCGCACGACCGAGGCGGCCAATCGACTGGGCCATTTCGTGAGATAACACGTTCACCAAACTTGGTTTCCAATAAATTGATTGTGGCATTCGCTGTGTGGCTTGTGGCGCCGTCCTGTTGGAACCACATGTCCTCCAAGTCCATATTATCCAATTGAGGCCAAAATATTTGGTTATCATTGCACGGTAGCGATTCGCATTCACAGTAATGTGCCGGTCTTGATCATCACTGACGAAGTACGCCCCAATGACGCCGCCGGCCCATAAACCGCACCAAACCGTAATTTTTTCGGGATGCAATGATGACTCATGGATTACGTGTGGATTGCTGTTTGACCAATAACGCTTTTTTTTCCTATTGACGAAGCCATTCAGCCAGAAATGAGCCACATCGCTGATAGTTGAGGCCTCTTAAAGCTGAGGCCACTGACTCCAAATTTCGGTAGTAAATTTTAATAATTTCGAGTCGTTGTTGGCTCATATATCTTTCCACGATGAAATGGCAAACCTTACTGAAGAGAAATGTCAAAAGAGCGGGCAGAAATATGGCGTCGTTTGGTCTCCCTATCGATTTACTTTTGTAGCGTGTCTGTTGAAAAACCCTATATATGTTTTTGTGATCTAAATATGGCTTTGTGGTTGAAAACTACAACGTGATAGACAACAAAAAAGCAGCAAGTAGAAGGCGGATCAATAAGTCCGTGAGTTTTCGAACTTCCCTCGTAGTTATATGAAATGTAACACAGCTCCCATCAAGTACCACCTGTTAATAGACCACTGTCAAATTTTGAGCAAGTTCCGTCATTTACTTTGCGTTTAACAGCAGTTGAGAACATACAACCTCGTGCATTTTTATAAAAACGGAAAAAAGTGAATTTCGAGTGGCCATTAAACATTATTGTTTGCGAAAAAGAAGTCAGTCAAACCAAGGAAAAGCCTGATAAATACTATGGGGACGTTATACCATCGATTCAATGGTAAAAATTGGACTCTGCTCCATCGACTTAAATGGTAAAAAAGTGGTTTACTGGTCGCATAAGTACAAATGACGCTGAACGTTCTGGCCGGCCAATTGAGGTCAATTCACCCGAAAATGTCGAAAAAATCAACGATATGGTTTGGCCGATCGAAGAGTAAAAGTAAGTGAGATTGTTGATGCCATAGGAATTTCATATGGCAGTGTGGTTTCGATTTTAAATGATCAGTTGGGTTTAAGACAGCTGTCTGCAAGATTGGTGCCGCGTTTGCTCTCAATTGACCATAAACGTAATCGTGTGACAACTTCAAAAGATTGGTTGGAGTTCCATGAATTGGGCTACGAATTCTCCGGATTTAGCCCCCAGTGACTATTTCCTATTTCCAAACCTAAAGAAATGGCTCGGTGGAAAGATATTTAGCTCCAGCGATGAAATTATTGATCAAACTAATGAATATTTTATGGACTTTGAAAAATCCTATTTTTTGCAATGGATACAAAAATTGGAGAAACGTTGGACTAAGTGTATTGAGCTAAAAGGAGATTATGTTGAAAAATTATTTTTTTTTTGCAAAAAAACCGTGTTTCATTCAAAAAGTCACGGCCTTATTGATCCGCTCTCGTATAAGGATGTTCCAAACATATTAGTCGAACCTAACAAAGAAGGCATAAAAAAGTTGCAAAAAATGTTCTTAATTTTTCAACATAATCTGTTTTAGCACAATACACTTTTTCCGGTGATATTCAATACCCTGTTTACCCTTTTTATAGTATGGACTCTCAAACTCCTTAAAATAGCCATCTACCGTAGGCCACACCTCTTCATTTCATTTATCTGCAAATCATTTACCACCGAACCATTTTTTGAAGTTTGGATATAGAAAACAGTCTGAGGGAGCTAAATCTGGCGAATATGGTACGTGATGAAGCAATTTGAACTTTAGTTCATTAATTTTTGGCCATCGCAATAGTAGATGTGTGAACTGAAGTATTGTGTTGATGATACAACATTTTATTTTCGATCACATGCGGACTTTTTTCCACAATTTCATCACTCAAACGCGGCAATAAATTAGCAAAATATTCGACGTTGATGGTTTTTCCATTCTGAAGATAAAAATTATCACATGCGCAGTCCAAAACACAGATTTCAGTACCTTGCCTGCAGCTGGGACCGTCTTTGCCTTTTTTGGACACGATTCTCCCATTCCAGTCCACTGCTTTGACTCTTCCTTTGTCTCAGGTGTGAAGTGGTGGACCAATGTCTCATTCATGGTTATAAATCGAAACAAAAATTCGGCTTTATTGCGTTCAAAAATGGCCAAACACTCTACTGACACATCTTGACGACGCTGTTTTTGCTCTATTGCAAACAAACGCGCACCCGTATTTCGCACAGCTTTCTTATCTTCAAATCTTCGGTCTACATACGATGTATAGCACTTTTTGATATGAATTTTATTTCAGCTGCCTCACACACCTTCAGCCGATGATCATCGAATACGATTTTGTGGATTTTCTTAACTGTGTCTGGCGTGGACACCTCAATTGGTCAACCACTACGGTGTTCGTCTTGGCAGCTCATACAGCGTCGTTTAAGCTCCGCTACATAATTTTTTACAGTCTTCACGAAGGAGCAGATCCCCCAGAGTAAAATTAAAAAAAAAAAAAAAAAATGGCGTCCCATAACATCCCATGAAGGGATTGGGGAGTGCTTCTCACAATCAGTGAGATGTGCGCTTTCTAGTTTTACACTCACTGATTGGGACCTACAGTTTGACACCGGTTCCGAACGGTATTTTGAGAAGCATTTTCATGGCTAAGTACTCGATAGTGTCGCCATCGCTAAGCGAGGTGGCCGTAGTCGAAGGAAATTTTAAGATGGTCAGAGCAGGGATCGAACCCACATTCTCATGCACAAGAGCCGCGCACACTAACCATTGCACCACCGACAAAATCTAGCTCGGCTTTAATGTTGCTTGGACTGAGACCATTCAAATGGAAATATTGAATTACATAACGGTGACCAATTTTTTCCATGTTTGCAAATTCGAAACAACTTAAAACATATATTTTATAAGCAAAATATTTTTTTTTCAAACTGCTGGCATCATCTGTACGTCATGTCGGCTAATTTTGGGTCCGCCCTCGTACCTGCTTGAGGTGTAATGTTACAGAGGCCGGGTTATCGGCTTGTACAGTTTTATACCAATTTAAAATGAGAAGCCTTTTCATGATGTTGCCGTTTCAAAGCGCGATCACAATTGCTGCCGGAAATGAAAGGCGATGAGAGCGGACTCGATCCCGCGGCCTTATCTCCATAGATATCCAAATGATATTCGGGTAAGGTGACGACAGTATTCCCGATTTTAAACGTAGTTCGAAACAACACCAAGTTTTTCAAACCGCTCATATTTGATATTACAGTCTTAAGCAATATTATATGTATGTATTAAAAAGTCGTCGGAGGTGCAATGGGTAGTCTGTGTGCCTCTTCTACATGAGATCCTGGATTCGATCCCTGCTCTGACCTGACCACCATAAAAATGTCTTTCGGTGGCGGTCATCTCGCTTAGTGACGGCAACACTATCGAGTATTCAGCCATGAAAAAGCTTCTCAAAATACCGTTCGGAATCGGTGTAAAAACTGTAGGTCGCAATCAGTGAGTGAAAAATTAGAAAGCGCACAGCTGACTGGTAGTGAGAACCTCTCCCCAATCCCTTCATGGGATGTAATGGGAAACGGTTTTTTTTTTATTAGAAAGTTTGAGAACTCTACCTAAGATTCAAATAAAAATAGTACATAAAATTTCAGTCGGGTAAAGCGACTTAAACATACCCTCACCCTACGTCATCCATTGCAACCGAGTTATACTAAAAAAACACATATATTCACCCTTATGTTCACCGAATGAGGGTTTCAAATGTGCCAATATTCAATAGCAGAGTTGCATTGCGCTAAATATCATTCAGTGAAATGGGATCCTAGGAGATTTTGTTGATTTATCGTGACTACCAGCCAATTTTCCGCCCAATTCGGAAGGTACAAATATGGGCATGGCGAAGTTGTTTATTTGTTATAAAATAGTAGCTTTCGACAAAACGTTGACCAGTCAGTCAAATTTTGTTATGATCGGTTGTGGTTTACGGGAGATATCGAGCCGGCCAACCGGCAACCCGCCCATATTTTGTATGGGAGGTACGAATATGGGCTTGGTGTAGTTACAGTCGAATTTTTAGGAAGTCATTGCCTAGAAACGAATTTCATTAAGATTGGTTGTAGTTTACGAGAGTTATCGTGCCGATCAACCGGTCATCCCCCCAACTTTTGTGTGGGAGGGACAAGAATGGTCGTGGCAAAACCACCTATTTTCCCTAGAAGACTAAATTTTTTCTAGTAAACAATTTCATAAATATTAATGCCGAACAACCACTTGGCCGAAAAACTTTAGTATGGGAGGTACCAACATGGGCGTGGCAGAAGCACCCTTGTCTTAATCGGTGACCGGTGTTTGATGACATGAAGTCTATAACCTAATTTGTGTTTATCGCGACTTATCGCATTAAAAACCCGGACCACCACCAAGCTTTGTATGGGGGGTACCAGAATGAACGTGGCAACCTCACCTATTTTCTCCAGTTAAATAGACATTTACAGATTATTATTTAATATTTGTATTGAAGCCAATCACATCTTACAGAAAAAAGTTTCAGAAGAAACATGATTTTTTACTAAATGTGTCGATTTGTATGGGAGGTACCAGAAGGGGCGCGGTCAGAACGGTCATTTTGAATCCCAACCTAAGCTTGGATAAATAATGGTTACTAACAAAATATCATTATGATCGGTAATGATTTACGGCAGTTAATTTGTTGACCAGCCAGCCAGCAAGGCAGACAGTCTGACATGACTCAATCGTCTTAAAAAATCCCAAAACGAATTTCCTCCAATGATACTGAGGGTCTAATAGGGCCCCTTCTTTGCGTTACATTATTTTTCGTATTATATAATATATACCCCCATCCCTATGGGTGAGGGTATACAAATACATCAGAGATGGTAGAATCGATGGAACTTTAAAAAAAATATATTTTTGCGATTTTCACCTATAAAGGTCACATTGTCGAAAAATCATAATAGCGTTCTTTTGCATGGTTGTAATCTACAATACGGCTGATATTTTTGTAAAGTACAATTAGTACCAAATGTGACATATAAAGTACAAACATTTCGTCGACAATAATTATTAAAATTGTAAACTGTAACTTATACGCCCAACAAATACACATACTATAAAGGGTGGGCCATGTAAAATTTGAAATTTAAGCTCCCAGTTATTTCGAAGCAGGTGGTCAATTATATATTAGATTTTTAGATAAAAGGTAACAATTTACAAAATGGGTCGCTTTAAACTTGAACAAAATTGGGAAATTTTAAAAATTTTCTTCCAAAGTTCTGAGTCTTCAACTCAAATTTTCGATATGAAATAAATTCGATAGAAATAAAGCGTCCTCAACGCAGTTTGTAGATCAAATTTTGCAGCCGGTCCTTCAATCCGGGTCCTTATTGGACAAAGGAAGTCTTGTACGTGCTCGTCCACTGAGTTCAGTGGAAAATATTGCCGCTGTAGTTTAAAGTGTGCCATCCACATCAACTCGCCACTGTTCTCAGCAATTGAATATTTCTCGCACTTCTTTAAGCAGAATTTGACATAAAGACTCGATGTTACAAGGTTACAAGGTCTAATTAATCCAGGAACTGAAGCCCCGTGACCACCCGATGCGTTTTTACTTCGCTGAATTGGCGAACTGAACTGACGATGAGAATTTTTACCGAAAAATCATCAGTTCCGATGAAGTTCATTTTCCCACATAGGCTACGTTAATAAATAAAATTATCGCATATGAAGCTCGGAAAATCCACACGGCAGCATCATAGGCCCATTTTTCTTCGAAAAGGAGCAAGGAGCCACCGTAACAATCAATACCGAGCATTATTGTGCTATGCTCAGCGATTTTTGTTCCCAAAAGTTAAAGAGAATGACATGGATGACGTATGGTTTCAACAGGACAGCCTACATTACAATCGATATTTTTCGCATTGTATTCGAAAACGGCATAATCAGCCAAAACTCGGAAGTCTATTGGCCATCTACTGGGCAGACGTGTAGCTGACATTTGACACCGTTAGACTGTTATCTCTGGGGCGCCGTGAAGGATATATGTTACGCAAACACTCCCGAATCCATTGAGGCAATACAATGCGAAATCCTCCCTGTCGTTCACGAGATAGAGGCCCAAACAATCGGAAATATACTGAAGAATTGGGTAGATTGAATGAGGTACTGAAAATCAATTCGTATTTCATTCATAAATATCAATGATGTGCCTTGCTAATAAAATCATAGCTTTGAAAAAACTGTTTATTAGAATTTTTTTTAAAGCGAATTTACATGACCCACCCTTTACTTACACTAACACTAAATATTTCTCAAATTTATAAGTAGTGAGTGAATGACGGACACATCTTTTGTATGACTACACACTCGAACTCAGACACAAATGGCTGAGGTTAAATACCTTTTAATATAGTTTAAGGTTCTGACAACTTCCAGTGAACGTGGCCACAGGCATAGGTAAGGCAACGTATACACGTTGTAAATTATTGCCTCTTTCACTAGCGAATGCCCATAATATGTCACTGTGTGCACGGGTGGAAATGTAGTGCGTGTGGGCGAGTGTTAGTAAGGATACATATACGCAAATAATTTAACAAGCTTAATTAAAGTTTGCATGTGGCAGTTTCCATGTCCTCATTCTTGCTATATCATCCTTCAGTCGGTTGATTCTTTTAGGGGTATTTTTTCGATAAATGTTTTATGACATACTCACTTATCCGGTCTCGAACAACCCAGGTGGGTCAGGGACCTTACAAAACGAAGGTGACATATTTTGCCAACTAGTTCGATCTTTTGCCTTATCTCTCCTTTTGGCAGTACCAAGTATACACAGAGTTTCGTCAACCCGATCCTTCCAGCGGAGTCTTGGTCTTCCTATTTTCCGTCTTCCTTCGAGTTCGGTTTCGAAGACCCATCGTACTGGTTCGCCTTCATCCATTCTACTGACATGGCCTAGCCAACACAATCGCGTTATTTTGATCCACTTAACTATGTTAATGTCGGGATACAGCTCATGGTTCATCCGTCGCCGATAGTCGTCGTTGTGCACTATAGGGCCATATCTTTATCGGTCGAAGACTCCTACTGATGTTTCGTCTACTTGCGATAAGACCACAGTTCCTACTGCACAAATCGGTTCCAGTGCCATTTTTCTTCCTAAACAATTGGTTTTCCTCCCCTTCTACCGCTCATTCGTACACGCTGAAAAAATCTTTCGTTTTTTGTTGTTTGGATGCAAATATAACATGTGTTTGGAGCTTGTCGCAAATACCTAAACGCATTGGGTTTGCTATTCAATATTACATGTTTGAGACACAATGATGAATATGTTATAACATATGTGTTTGTGACCCAAATATATCTGCGTTTGTGGTACAAATACAGCCGTGTTTGTTGCACTGTTTATGCGCTCTCGAGAGCAAGAGAATAAAAATGTGGTAACGAGTGTGTATATCTTGTAAATGTGTATCTGAATTTTTGCATTATTCCCTAAGTCAGTGATTCATAAATATTCCTGAATGTGCATGTAAATTGAAGCTGAAGTCAGTGTTTCTTTTTTTTGGCTGATGTATTACGTTTTAGTTTCATGTATCCAGTCGTCAATGGTTCATCGGACAGAGGATAACAAAAGCGCTTGATCAGTGAAAAAAGAATAAACAAACCGTCGGACGGTTAAATGGTTTGTGATGTTGCTTTGGTTTTTGTGTATGTGTTTCGTATATACGTATGTGTGCTACCAAAGAGTGAAACCATTTTGAGGAAAGAATCTGGAGAGGGCAACAACGTGAATCCCTTTTCTGCCCGAGCGTCTACTGAAAAAATCAGAATGGCGGACCATTTGTGAAATATAATAAAAAAACACAACTAATTAATACACGCTTGTCTTGCATTTGTATATAAGTATATTGTTCGTGTACCAAAGCATAGAGATAACCAGCGCATAGTTGAAACCTTCTGAAGAAAAAATCGTGAGAGACATCAATGAAAGGAGAAACAACAGAGCAGCAGATACAAAGCAAAACAAATAATGCATTCAATGAAAGAAAATGTAAAAATCATTTAAATCTTTTAATTTTTTCTATTAATTATTTATATAAGTAAATATGGATATATATTATTAAAATTAAATATAATAAATAAAGAAAGAAATATTATAATGTTTTGGGGGAAACACGCGAATGCTTCCACGTAAGTATATGGCTGTTTGTGATGAAGCACGCATATGTTTCCACATAAAGGCATACATATTTGTCAGTAAACATGCTAACGTTTGCAATTAAATACACCTGAGTTTGGGACTTGCAAACATATAAATGTTTAAAGTGTGTTCCAAACATATACAAGGTATATGATTGGGAGAATATGTTACAGAGGCCGTTTTGTGTAGCGTATAGCACGCATTGTAAGTGACTGGTTCGTAGCCGCTTATAAAATGATTCTTTGACCTCATAATTGTTAACCTCTGTCGTTGCCGGCACATAAATTAACGAGATGGTGAAATATTTCGCTTTGATGCGAATTGTGGCTATGCGTTCAGTCACTGGGTTGAACCTTGAAACTAGTTGTCGCAGTCCCTTGCCAACTTTAAAGCCGCACCTAAATTTGTGCTTCCGTTCATGACAGCTGTAGTAAATACCTCAGTTTTCTTTCTGGTGCTACCATATCCTATGCATCGCATTTCCTGTATAGCTGTGCTGTCAGCTTTATATTGTTCGAGCACATCCGCCAGTTGGAAAGTGGTACCCGTCCTGTATAGCGTTCGCACTTTTCAGGTACATGTCCTAAAATCGTGGTCCTTATAACGTTTGTGAGGGTCGACAACAGATAGGGAGTTTCTTCGTTTATCATATTTGCTGTGTATTTTCAGTAACTACAAAGCACAAAGCAAAACTACTCTAAAGCAAAACCAGTAGTTTAGATATGATTTCAGAAGGTTTTTGTTAAAACTTTCAAAGTATAAAATTATTTTTTAAACTTCAAAGATTTTGAAAAATAAATTTTGTGTTTGAATAAAACATTTAGATGTATTCAAGGCAATTACATAGTATTCACAATAAACTTAATTGGTTTTGATTGAATCGAACTTGTCAAAATATAATACATAAGTAAAAATGACTTGCGGTTTGTAACGGGGTTTTCAACAGAGACGCTATAAAAGTAAATCGATAGGGACAGCTAACGACGCCATATTTTTTCCGCTCTTTTGACATTTCTCTTCAGTAAGGTTTGCCATTTCATCATGGAAGGATATACGAGCCAACAACGAGTCGAAATTATTAAAATTTACTACCGAAATTTGGAGTCAGTGGCCTCAACTTTGAGAGCGCTACGTCCAATTTATGGTCGTCATAATCGTCCTACCAGATCAACAATTGAGCGTCTAGTGGAAAAATTTGAATCCACAGGCACAGTACAAAATGTTCCCGTGCCAGTGAGACAAAGAAATGCCCGTAGTGTCGAGAATATTGCTGCCGCTGAGGCTTCAGTTCAAGAAAGCCCAAATGTGTCTCTCACACGTTGTTCTCAAGCGTTGGGCATCTCTGTTACGTCGTTGTGGTGAATTTTGCGAAAAGATCTTGGCCTACATCCTTACAAGATCAAATTGACGCAAGAACTGAAGCCGCTTGACCACCATAACCGTCGTATGTTCGTGAATTGGGCTGAGCGACAACTTAAAAATGATTCGGATTTTCATCGGAAAATCATCTTCAGCGATTAGGCTCATTTCCGGCTGAATGGCTTCGTCAATAAGCAACCTATGCGTTATTGGTCAGACAGCAATCCACACGTAATCCATGAGTCATCATTGCATCCCGAAAAAATTACGGTTTGGTGCGGTTTATGGGCCGGCGGCGTCATTGGGCCGTACTTCTTCCGTGATGATCAAGACCGGCACATTACCATAGAATAACACATACCATAGAAGGTTTTATTCGCTCAATAAATTAAACGTCATAGGTACGATGGAAAGTAAACATTGGATGGTAGAAATATGGGTTCAATAATACCAGATAGTGGCAATAGTATACAGCGATCAACATAGGAACAACTACCGAATTTCGTGTTTTTGTGGCAACCTAGTTGTGTTAAATACAATACAAATGTATACCAACGATAAAAGTCAATAAAAAAGTGCAAAATATATTTAAATTTTTCAGTTCTACACCAAAACGACAGGAAAAAGTTAAGTGAACACATTTTGTAACTCCACCTGGTGTAAGGTAATTTTAAATTTAATTGCTCTCATTTCCACAAACCTGCGATGAGAGTGTGAAATGAAACGTTAGATGAGAGAATAAGTTTATCTAGGTATGTATTAGTCTATGGCACATTACTGTGAATGCGAATCGCTACCGTTTAATGATAACCGAATATTTTTGGCCCCAATTGGATAATATGGACTTGGAGGACATGTGGTTCCAACAGAACGGCGCCACAAGCCACACAACGAATGCCACAATCAATTTATTGGAAACCAAGTTTGGTGAACGTGTTATCTCACGAAATGGCCCAGTCGATTGGCCGCCTCGGTCGTGCGAGTGGACGCCGTTAGATTATTTCCTGTGGATCTACGTCAAGTCTATGGTCTATACCAACAAACCAGCGACGATTGATGAACTTCGTACGAATATCGAACGTGAAATTGCAGCAGTATCGGCCGATTTATGCTTGAAAACCGTCGAAAATTGGGTTCAGCGTCTGGACTTCTGCAAGCGTGCCCGTGGAGGCCATGCAAAAGAAATCGAGTTCCATACATAATGGCATCGAACGTACTTTCACACGAATAAAGAATTTCATTGGCATCTAGCGCTCTTATTGAAAAACCCGTTATGATTAATAAGAGGTAATTTCTTCAAATGCATTTCTTTGTGGCTTTAGCACACGGGTGGAATGATTAATATCGAATTGTGGTACATATTAATTATACGTTCAAATTGAAAGGATTAATGAATGGAAATTTACATGAAAAATTTGTTGCTGTATGTTTCAAACAAACAAATGTTTCCCCAAATCAAGCGAAATAATTAAATGATAAATTTAAAACTTCAATACCATTTACTGTTTAAAGAGCTTATTACAAGTAATATATTGTTCAACATTATTGTATTTTAAAGCTGGTTTACAGTTTAATGAATGTAGCACTATCTCTCGATAAAGACCTAAGTAGTTTTCCCCTCTTTTATTATTTCCCATAATGAATAGTTCTTTATCACCGTAAGATGCAGTTTTAGTCTTTAAGTTCATAATGTTAAAATTCATGGACAGTTGAGTAAATTAAGCCATTCTGCCACCGGAAAACATTTCCGCATAAAGTATCCCAATTCTCTTGCCAGCAGAGAACTGTATCCTTGTTGTGTGTATTTTTACTAGGGCGTATTGGAATCCGCATTTTTTTGAGACTTTTACATCTGTCTCAAACGGTGAGTATTGAAAGTCTGATGGGATGTCAAATTTTTGTTTTTGCAGGGGCCCGTATTCAGCGTCGCAACGTCTGAAAAATGTATTCACCCTAATGTACACCATCTACAGATGCAAATAAATTCAACTTTCCCTTTTTTTCTGCCACTTCTTTCCACCACTGGCCTTATGTATTTACATGGAAAACATTTACACAATATTGCAGTTTCTTTAGCCTTTTACGTTTGTGTACCTGACATGGTCGTAATTCATCTTTCATTTGCTTAAAATGCAGTACATCAAATGATGTCCTGACTGACGGTGATTTCAGGGAAAAGTTGCAGAAAATGTGAATGTGTCCAAATATTCATCCGTCCATTCGTTTTCATTTCGTACATGTCCGCATGTATGGTTTTCCTCTCCTTAGGCTGGATCGTTTTCTCTAATACATTTGTAACTGCATTTTAACGAAGGAGGAATTTACACCTATGGTGGTGATGCTTGAGGCAGTTGCGTGTTAACCAATCCTTAAGTCGTACTTGTTCATGAACATCACAATATAAACCATTGTACTGGGTGGCGCACCTATTGTGCTGCAATAAGAAATTCAAATTACCTTTTTTTTAATCAACGCATTTCATTTATTTATTTTTATTGTATAGAAAATTGAATTTGATTTTATATAACTAATTTGTTTTAAAGATGATAGACCGTAAATAACCTCTAGCATCATCCACCCATTTCCGACATCTGATCATAAAATTATTCATTGCGGCCTGAAGTGTCGAAGTTGGGATCGCCTCAATTATGTTTTAATGAACTTCTTCAACTCAGTCAGATTCATTGGTTTCGTTTTGTACACCTATTGCTTGACATGACCCCATAAAAAAGGCTGGTGAAGTCATTTTGAGTAACCTGGTGGTCAGCTGCAAGTGGAGTTTCTGGATATTAATTTGTTTGGGAATTTTTGTTGGAGGACAGTCATAATCGGCCTGACTTTGCGTGCAGTTTCTGCGTCTTGCTGGAACCAAATGCTGTTGAAACGGATATGTGTTCGGTACAGATCTGGGTAAAAAAACTCCTTCAACAACAAAAACTGTTACATCGATTTCTACAAAGGAGTATGCGGATCAGTCTCATGGAGTATTTGTGGATTAGATTCACTCCATATACGCCAACTTTACTTGTTTACATTGTCGTTGAGATCAAAGTGGGCCTCATCAGACATAAACAAGCAATTTATCAAGTTGTTGTCTTCTTTCGGTCGGTGGTACAATAGTTAGTGTGCGCGGCTCTTATTCATGAGAACGATGGTTCGATCCCTGCTCAGACAACCTTACGTTTCTTTCGACGGCCGTCACCTCGCTTAGTGACGGCGGCACTATCGTGTATTTAGCCATGAAAAGGCTTCTCAAAATACCGTTCGGAACCGGTGTAAAACTGTAGGTCCCAATCCATCCATTTCATTAATTGAGAGAAACTCTCCCCAATCCCTTCCCCCAATCGTTTTTTGACAAAATTCCTGGCAAAAATTTGGAATGCGTGGCGCTTGTATATAAGAACCTGGGTTCGACCCTTCTCGGACCACCATACATTTCACTGGACTACGGTCATCTCGCATAAAAAAGGGCTTCTCTACCGGATTCGGTGTTAAACTATTGGTATCAATCAGTGAGCTTCCCTATGCCCTTCATGTCAGGTAATGGAAAACTATGTTTTTAGTTTACGTGAAGACAACATGGGGTTACAACAGTCAGTTGCAACGTCAGTTAATTTTGTTTTCGTTGCTCTTTAAAGCTTGCAAGGTTATAAAGCTACAGCACAACTGAAGCCATTGTACAGGGTGTCCCAAAGGAAAGTTTACATTTGTTTAGCTGACGGCGTGATGGCATAGAATTTTAAGGGCGCGGGGCCTACGTCAGTAGGTAGCATGGCTCTTGGGAAGTCACTATGGAGTGTTTCTCGGGAGCAGACCGCGCGCTGTGTGTGAGTAAGTTTTATTAAAATGGTGAGTCAGTAACTGTAGCGCGTAGAATATTCTGCAAAATTCGAGACTCCCGTTAGTTGAATGATGCCCCATGCATCCATATCCTTCGAAAATGTGTGTCAACAAATTTCAAGAGCCTGGTTCAACATTACACAAGCCATAATCTGGGCGGCCATGGTCGTCCAGAACGGCAGAAAACGTGGAGAGTGTAATAATCCGAATTTTTCAATTGGTAAGCGCTCAAGTGAAGTTTCACCGTTCGACTAAATGAATGGTGTAAACGCGAAGGTTTGTATTTACAGGGTATTATTTTTAAGAAACTAATTCCCAAGTACTGATTTTGATAATTAATAAACATGGTTTTTAAAGGCATATTATTGTGTATTTTATTGACACACAAAATATAAACTATCTTTTGAGACACCCTGTACAAAAAAACATTTTGACAAACAATTTATTTTAAAAACTCTGCACTTCTGGTAAAGCTGCAGTAAGATGAATCGTACTGCTAACTAATCTATGTTTGTTCATAAAATTTCGGCACAAATACGGCTAAAAATGTCGTCAGTCTTATGACCAGAAGAAGTCAATGTGCATGGCGTTGCTTCACTCAGTTGTAGCGTGAGATTTGAATAAGGGTTTTAAGAAAAAACTAAAGAAAGTAAAAACTTTTTTTGATGATAGTAAAATCAGTGAAGACAAATGATAAACGAAGGTATAAAGAATAAAACAAAAATTCCATTTAAAATGAAATAAAAGAAGTGAAATCTATCTTGCTCAATAACAAAAAAAAAAACCTCTTTTGACGGTGGGCTAAAATTTGGAAAAAGTATAAGTCGATGCTGCAGACACTTGAAGAATCCACTGAAGACCATGAAATAGGGTCAAACGAAGGCGATAATTTTAAAATTTAATGTATGAGAAATTCTAATTGACTTTTCTAATGGAAAAAATGGTTGGTTGGTGTTGAGACATGACTAATTTCGAACTCCGTGACAAATTCAGCATCAGATGCCTAACTACTGTGCCTGAATTGGTACCATCGGGAGAATATAAATCGTATATATACAAACTCAGTTATGCAATTTACATGTACGAATGAGTATCGATCGAAGATCCCTAGGTATCAACACACACGGAAAGGCCTATAATTCCAACACAAGAACAGATAGATTTTCAACACCATGCCCTTCTTTTTTTCTTATGCATACTCGCGTTGTTGCCGTGCTTTGCGGTGAGTTTTAATAACGGGTCCGCCAAATAACTTTTTTTTTGAAAATGCTATAAAAAAAACTACTGAATATTTTCTCAAATTTCTTTTTTTATTTGAAAGTTCAATCCTTCCGGTTAATAACGGAAAATAATTTCATTCAAATGGCTGCCTCGGCTGGCCATGCAGTAGCCTACACGATCGGTCCAATTTTTAAGCACATTATCGATTGTGTGAAGCTGTATTTCACCAATGGCTTCACGAATATTGTCCTTTAAAGCGTCAATTGTCTCTGGCTTGTCGGCGTAACACTTATCTTTGAGGGCACCCAACAAATAATAGTCCAACGGTGTCAAATCGCAGCTCCGAGGTGGCCAAACGATATCAGCTCTGCGGCTGATAATGCGATCTTCAAAAACAGGGCGCAAAACATCGAGTGTAGCTTCGGCTGTGTGGCACGTAGCGCCGTCCTGTTGAAACCAAATGTTGCCAATATCCTCCTCTTCAATTTTTGTGAACAAAAATTCGTTTAACATGGCCCGATAACGATCGCCACTGACTGTAACGGCCACTCCTTGCTCATTTTCCAAGAAAAATGGCCCAATTATGCCTCTGGACCAAAATCCGCACCAAACAGTGACTCGTTTTGGGTGCATCGGCTTTTCAATGTATGCGTGCGGGTTTTCTGTGCCCCAAATGCGACAATTTTGCTTGTTTACATACCCGCCAAGATCAAAATGAGCTTCATCTGAAAAGATGATTTTTTTGGCAAAATCAGCATCTTCTGTAATTCGATCGCAGGCCTATTTTCCCCATATTTCCCAGCGTTGTTCAAGCGTATACACAACCATATTCGTTCAGCGGAAGGATAAAACTAATTATCTGTCAAATCAGAAATGAGCTAAGTGTTACTATTCACGAAATAAGCTTTAGTTGAAAAAAAAAAACGTTAGATGGCGGACCCTTTATATATCACAGAGTTGTATTTGTCCCCGGTATAGCTTTTTGTCAGTTACGTTTGTTTGAATTTGAATTTTATGACTGATTTTTGTTATTTTTTAAGTTAATGCAAGAGATACTACAAGCTACTATAATGTTGAGAGGATGCCATTCAACTAATACAAGGTTAGGAGTGAATATTTCCGGCTGTTATTAAATTAATTCCCGGAAGATATATCTTAGATTGACTTCACCATGAATCTGTGATCTTTCGGCGGAGAACACTTTGTAACACTAAAGACTTGATGGAGTTCCTTAAATCTTTAAATCTAGGGGACAATGACCCATAGCGTTGGTCTGACATTTTTGTACAGGGTCGTCCAAATAAAAGTAAATTTTTAAAAATTAAGTAAAATTAACTAAGTTAATTTATTTCGGTATATAAAAAATAAGAAATATTCCCATTATTTTTTGGAATGCGATTTCTTTCATGTCACTTTGCAGTAGTTCATCTTGTAGTCCAATTTTGCACGACTTTGGTGAAGGTTTCTGGTTCTATCTCGCGAATGGTTTGGACGACTTACCCTTAAGGGTGTGTATCGCTTCTGGATTATTAGCATAGTATCGGACTTTAACAGCACCACACGAGAGAAAGTCTAAAAGATTTAAACTCGCAGCTCCGAGGCGGCCAATTGACATCGCCAAGAGGCTGGTAACATATTTACCGAACTTAGTGCGCAAAATATCGATTGTTTGATGAGCTGTGTGGCAAGGTGAGCCATCCCGCTGAAACCAAAGATTACCCAAGTTCACATCTTCCATTTCAGTTTATAAAAATTTCGTAATCAGATCGAAGTCGAGTCGATATTTTTGGATTGAGTTGCACACTATCGGCCACAGCAGCCGCAAAGTCGTCGGCACGCACATTACGAAGACGAGGAGTATGAGTGTTGTCCACTGGCAAGCTAATCTCGACCGACTTTTTGCACAAACTTGCGCACATCACGAACAGTGGATGATACACTTGTACCCAAACACATTGCGTTTGCTATTCACTATAACATGTTTTAGGCACAATGATTTATATGCTGTAATATATGTTTTTTTTGACTCAAATATGGATGTTTTTGTTTTGAACGGTTTAAAAGAAAACAAGTAAAAGTGTTAAATTCGGCTGTGCCGAATCTTTGATACCCTCCACCTTAGTGTTAACCAGCAAAATATCACATTTTAAAAAGGACCTTTTTTAAGAAAATGTACTTTTTAAAAAAAAATAAAAATATGTTACTTGTTCACAAATGCAATTACTTGTTCACAAATGCTCACAAATGCAGGATGCTCACAAATGCTCACAATGCTCACAAATGCATTGCTCACAATGCTCAAATGCTCACATGCTTAAGTACTTAAGAAGAAATGTACTTAAGAAGAAATGTACTTAAGAAATGTACTTAAGAAGAAATGTACTTAAGAAAGAAATGTACTTAAGAAATGTACTTAATGAAATATACTTAAGAAATGTACTTTGAAATGTACTTTGAAACGTACTTAAGAAATGTACTTTTTTTTAAGAAAATTTACTTTTTTAAAAAAAGTAAAAATAAGTAAAATAAAAAAGCATTTTTTAAAAATAAAAAAGCATTTTTTAAAGAACTGTTAAAAAAAAACATGCTGCAAAGCATTTTTTAAAAATAAAAAAGCATTTTTTGAAGAACTGTTAAAAAAAAAAACAAGCAGGGACGAGAGTTGAACCAACAACCCTCAGACGCCAACGCGCAACCCTTTACACATCAGGCCACAGCGACCTTAGATGAAGCGTGACAATTCATATAAATGTATCCACACATGAAAGTACATCTAAACATTCTAAAGTACTTACCTATTATAAAGAACAACAAAGATTTTCAACATGGGAATTCACCACACGGCAAAAGGAGTAGTTTAGTATAAAACTACAAAAATTAATGTGAAAATTTTATGAGTTTTTTTACGTTTCCAATCATAAAATTTTTTCCAATGGACCAATTTCGCTGATTTTCAATACCAAACTGCTCAGGAATACGTGGAACATTCTGGCCAAAAACCAAACCGCGTTATCGCCGATTGAAGTCGTGAGAATGTTTTCAACAGACGGACAGACGGACAGACGGACATGGTTATATCGACTCCGGTTGTTATAAGGATCAAGAATATATTTACTTTATGGGGTCGCAAAGCCTTATTTCTATATGTTACAATCAGAATGACAAACTGATATATACCCTCTATCACTTACAGTGGAGGGAATAAAAATCAATGAGTGTTCGAACTCACGGATGATGTGTTAACACCTTTTTGCTACACGGTACCTGTTCGATTTCTATGAACACATTAGTAAATGTTACATTGGAAAATAAAAAATAATAGTTTATTGAATTAAATTTTATTTCTTTATTTTTATAATTTAAATATTTTTATAATATGTTTTATAATTTAAATATAATTTAATAATTTAAATAGAAATTTAAAACAACAACACCAACAACAACAACTACTACTACTACTACTGATATGTTGGTGATATATTTGTGCTTGCTGTGTCGCAGAGTGTTTGTGTGGGAGGTGGGGGGTACCTAAAAGAAAAACTGTTAAGGGAATGCAAAGAGTGAAGAGTGTGAGTGTAAATGGTCATGGTGGAGGGTATATAAGCTTCGGCTCGGCCGAACTTAACACCGTTTCTACTTGTTATTGTATACACCGGGCAATGCTGAACATCAAATGACTCGCTTTGTTTGGCCATAGCAACAACAACGACACAACCAAACACACAACATCACACATACTTTGTCCGAAGTAGCTGACGTATTAGTGTGTCACCATAACGCCGACTGCTCAAGGCTTGCAAATGAAATTTTGCGTGACTATGCTTCATATCTCCGTTCAACAACAGCAACAGACACATGTGCATACACACATTATTATGTTAATACATACGCTGTAGACACAATTTCATTTGCCACACCACTCTTTCATTGCTCTCTGGCTCGCTCATTTTTGTTTAACACGTCATTATTCTCTTTCGCAGTCGCAGAAAATCTGGTTTTAGCAGCAGCATGAAATCTGGTTTTAGCAGCAGCAGAAAACCTGTCTGTGTGTTGTTTGCATGGGTTGACTTTTATAGATTTAGTCCCTATACGCCCCTATAGATGTTAACACATCAAAAAATTTGTCAGCCGAATTTGAAGCAAACAAGTACCAGATCTTCAATTCATGAAAACAATGCTTGCAAACATTTACACGTTTCCTGCAATATGTTGCTGGGCCGTTATTTATCAGTGTGTATATTCATGGGTAGAGTAACTCATTTTAGTCTGTGGAGGTATGATACGGACTAATAATCTATATTTCGAACAGAACAAAATCTATAAATGCGAATATAATATATGAAGATACCTGTAGTTGGACCACCCTGTATATTACAACTGTGCTCAAAATAATAGAAAAGGTTTTGAACGTTACAAACTTAAAATTTGAATGTTCACAATTTCGATGAGTTTGCACCAGATCCTTTTTATACCAGTTTTAAAAGAAAACAAGTACAATACAGTAAAAGACGAGGCATTCTATTTCTTAATCCATATACAAGGCTCTTCATACATTCGTCTCCCCCTGTATCCATACGTCTGACGTGTTACAGTTGAATGTTAAATGGCCATCAGATTTATACAGTAATGTTTGTAGAGAGACAGCAAAAGAGAAAGGGACATCAAAGTACCACTGAATCTCATAGGCTCCATATGTAAATACATGGACGTTTTGTAAAGTTTCTTGTCGGCACAAATTCTCTATTCCCCTGCACGATGCAGCTTTGTAAAATATTTAATAAAAGATGCTCATATTTTACTGCGTAGGTTTCCTCCCACAGAGTCTCTTGTCTATCCCATGTGTCCATCCATTTCAGGTGGTCAGTTTTATGTGCTGATGTCACACACAGTTTAAAGTTTTTATCAAAGATTTTGTGAGTTGTTGAAATGTTTTTAAATACATTTGTCTTTGACTCTCCTCCACCTCATTCCAGTTTACAATATTTGTTTGTACTCCTTTGTATGTGTACAATATATGTTTTGATTTTTTTTGAATTATAGTCACTATGTATGTGTTTGTGACAGATGATTTAAGATTTCAAAATGTTTTAAGTTTTCACAAATCATTTGTTTTGTATGATTTAGGTAAATATTGGTAATTGTGTATATTTAACTTGAAAATATTTTCTATTTCTGGCAATATTTTTTTATTTACTTTTATTTTAATAGAAAAATACAATTTATTTGTCAAAGGCTAAATACATTAAAGTACCATTAGATTGAATTTTTCCATTTTACTTATTCCGGTATGCAGCGGGTGTTTTTAACAGGGTCGTTGCTTTATATGACAACCGATTTATTAGCTAATAGTTGCTTTTTGTTTAGTTTGGTTTGGCATTATCCGTGTACTTTTGTATCTCTGACCATTTTTCCTCTAATACCCGTAGGGCGAAACCAACCGGAATACTGGGGAATAATGAGATAACATCCAAAGAGAACATTACCTCATCTTCCTGTATTTCCGTATTCGTCACCATCTCTTTGAATTTTACCGAATTTTTCACATTGTATTTCGACGTTTTTGCTATCTTCATCAGAATACTCACAAAGTCAAATACTCACAAAGGTTACTGGATGGTGCGTTGATTGAAGAACAGATCGGTCTAAGTGGATAATTATTCTTATGAATTTTAGGAAGCCCATAGGTAAGTGGGGCAATCGTCGTATCCTTCTCTCCACTTCACTAATTATGTAACAGTTGAACATTTCAGTTACGAGCTCGTTGTTCCTCCTGTGTATAGAGCTTGTCGATTCCTTGTTCAGCCGTTTATATGTCAATACGTCATTCGCCATTTGGCCCATCCTGTCTTCGTAATCCTACCTCTCCATCGCGACTGTAACATTACCCTTATCTGCGTCAACCACAATTATATTCTCATTAGTCTTCAAAAAAAAATTTTGGTTTGTTCCACTGTGCGTAATATGTATCTATCCCTGTTCGTCAGTGTGTGTTTATTGAGGAAACTCTCCACAATTAATGTGCGTTTGTTTCTCGCGATCTCTTGATCTTCTCTGTCTCTCAGAGTTTTGACACACTCCTCTCCGTCCACAATATATTTAAATAGGGGAAAATCTTTTATTGTATGTGGCCGTGCGAATTCCTTTCCATGTGATAACAACCATTGAATATTAGCTGGTATTTCCACTTCTTTGGAATTATGTCCAGAACCACTTTTCGTTGAATTTTATGCCCAATTCTCCTTTCTGTTGATCTTCTAGTGCCTTAACCCCTTGTGGACCAAGAACTCGAAGGCGCTAAAAAATACATATTTTTTTTCCAAGAAATATGAATTGGTATGGCTTCTTATACATAACTAAAAAGTTTAAAATTTGTCAAGGATCTGCAAGGATATTAGTTATCACTGGTACTCCTAAGTACCGTTGGATCACGGTGAATCAAAATTAAAGAAAGAAACATTAATAACGTTTTGTTTTTATATTTTATTTCAAAACAATTATTAATTAATTGATTCCATGGTATTTCGAAAAACAGTTTTTTTTTTATCATTACAACATAAGTAAACTCCACAATGACAGCATTTGGAGAAAGGTTTTGATTGAATATTGTGTATGCTGCATAGTTCACATCTTCCTCGAGTGTCGACAAAAGTTGGTCAATGTACACCGAGATTTCCTATTCGAACATCTTTACAAACTGATTCTATTTTTCCTCGGCGTTTCTTAGAGGCTGGAACTGACACATCTTCTTTTGATGCTGATTTTAAACTTTTTCGACTTGTAGTTGGATTTTTCTGGGTCATCAATCCCATAGCAACAGATCGTCTAAATTCCAAAAGCGTTATTTTTTCGGAAGATTGACAATAAACCACATACGAGTTGATAAATGCCATCTCCAATAGACCCCAGAAAATTCGATGCCACCACTTTTTAGATTTTCGATCAAGACCATAGGCACTTCGCAGTTGATCAGCATGATCAACTCCACCCATAAATGAGTTGTAGTCTTTCACAACTGTTGAGCAATTTTCATCTTTCAAATTGCCATTGCGGTCTCTCCTGGAAACAGTTGTAGATTCACTTCCATGAAAATTTGAT
Source organism: Phaonia tiefii (assembly GCA_963931995.1). Taxonomy (NCBI): domain Eukaryota; kingdom Metazoa; phylum Arthropoda; class Insecta; order Diptera; family Muscidae; genus Phaonia; species Phaonia tiefii. The sequence continues at coordinate 28,014,414 of OZ008367.1, forward strand.
GCCAAAAAAGTTGCTTTGTTGTCCATGCACTTGTAGAGACTTATATCACTACATGAAACTCTCAGCTCCCAATCTCCCCTTTTCATGCTCTTATCAACATTGAAATTTTTAGGGGTTCCTTTTCTATTGGTGTGAATAGTGCCACATGCTACGGTTTGTTCTGTTTTTAGTTTTTCAAGAAGCCGAACTGATGTGAAATAGTTATCAAAATCAATAATTTTATGTTTTCCCCACTCATTTTCAGTCATTGATAAAACCACTCTTTCTCCAAGACCAAACCCGGCAAATTTTTCCTCTAAAGCTTCATCCTTGCCTTGATATATTGAAAACTTTTTTATGTAGCCGTTCTGGTCAGCCAAACACCAAACTTTATAGCCCCTTTTTATTGGTTTCATTGGACAATACTGCTTCATGACATTTCCACCTTTGAACAATATCATCGATTCGTCTACAGAAAGCTGTTGAGTTCCATGGTAAAGTTGCTGAAACGTGTTATTCAACCCATCGATCATAGGCCGAAGTTTGAAGAGGCGATCCTTGTTGTCTTTAGGAATCTTGGAGTTGTCGTTCACATGAAGGTTGCTCAATATCGCATCAAATCTATTGCGGCTCATAGATTTCCCAATTATCGGCAAAAGGAAATCCTCGCTTGTGCTCCAGTAATCTTTCCAACTTGGAAGTTTATGATACCCCATAAAAAGGTTTATGCCGATAAAAGCATGAAACTCACTTTTTTACAAATTTAAATTTTTCTGCCTTTGGGTGGCGTATATAATATAATATTTTCTGTTATATCGGCAATAAAGGAGAGAAAGTATTCCGTGGGTGTAACATCGTTTTCAAAAGATCCTGTTGCAGGTCCTTCTGGCAAGGAGAATTCGGGAATACTGGTCTCATGGTTCCTCACCTTCCACTGGCGACGACGACTGGTGCTTGGCATTATTTAAGGTATTTCCTCAGTGTCAGCCTCACCATGACACTCAGAATTGTTTGTACACTGTAATATTTCACTTTCCCCAGAATCGGTGGGCAAAGCATTTTCGTCTAACAGTTCCCACAAATAGTGGTTCAACGTGTCGTCATTACCTGGCTCAATTTCGCCTTCACCCTCGGCATCGCTTTCAATATCAATGTTTTCTCTCGGCATTATCAATGGGAATCGATTCCCGAATTGCCAAAATTGCATCAGTATCTAGAAGTTTACTACGGATTCCTACCATAGCGTTATCAACTGGAAACAACGAAAATAAACTATAATCCCACATATACGGTGGCCGACAAAAGTCTACATACGATCCCCATTTCTACTACCTCTTGAATCCGAAGACATTATGAAGCAAACTAACGATGTAGTTTTGTTTAAAATCTATTTTTATTAACAGAACACGAAAAAATGTATTTAGTGCAATATACACACAAAAATTATTCACGAAAAACGGAAAAAATGCATTGACAAAAGTCTACATACGGCTTCGAAACTAACATAAGCAACTTTATCAAGAATGAAGTATTATTCTGATTATTAAATCTAGAATTTGGTTGGCACACCACGGGCATCTATAATTGCTTGCAATCATCTGGGCATTGAAATAACAAACCTTTCCAACTCAGCATTCGTTTTGAAGCTTCTCATTCAGTATTGGAGCACTAGTAGTCCCATGTTTTTTGACTTTACGTTCAATAAGCTCCAAAACGTACTTAATGACATTTAAGTCTCGGTGTTAAAGTGGAGTGGAGGGCATAATAAATAAGAAAATCGTCCACGTTATGAGCGGTGTGTTTTGGTTTGCCATCTTCGGGGAAAATCCAGATATAACGGATATATAAAATACCGACCGAAGCTTTCAAAATTTGTTCTAAGTCTAATTTATATTGGCAACAATCCCTTTTACTCTTAATAAGTACCAGATTTCCAAATCCTGATACATCGGCGGCACCCCAAACCTACACGCTGTCCTCAACATGTTTAACAGTGGGATCTACGTCTTTCGGATTCATTGCTGTGGTAAATTTACTACAAACTTTGGTTCTCCGGTCATTTACAAATTAATTATTTGTAGTCTCATCCATAGTCAGTACTTGTTTCCAGAAATCAGTGGCTTTTTGGATATGCTGTTGGGAAAATTGGCCGTCGGTGGTGCAATGGCTAGTGTGCGCGGCTCTTGTACATGAGAACGTGGGTTCGATCCCTGCTCAGACCCCCTTACATTTCTTTCTACGACGGTCACCTCGCTTAGTGATGGCGACACTATCGAGTACTTAGCCATGAAAATGCTTCTCAAAATACCGTTCGGAACCGGTGTAAAACTGTAGGTCCCTATCAGTGAGTATAAAACTAGAAAGCGCACATCTCACTGATTGTGAGAAGCTCTCCCCAATCCCTTCATGGGATGTTAAGGGACACCATTTTTTTTTTTTTGTTGGGAAAATTCCAAGCGAATTTGCGTCTTTTTTTTCGCGTATGAATTTTTTTGCATTGAGTTCTGCTATGGAAACTATCATTATTCAAAGTTCATTGAATTATTCGTGAATGCACTAGAGTATCTTATTTTATTTACCAACGCTTGGGCCCGTTTTGGGCAATTCACTTTCAGATTTTTGTCCACTTCTCCTAAAGTAAAGTTGGCATCTCTAACATTTAAATTCTTTGGGCGCCCACTGCGGGATTTGTTGTCAACAGCACAGGTGTTTTTAAATATATTTAATATTGTCTGCTGTTGATTTTCTTAAATTTAACAGTTTTGATATTTAACCAAAGGTTGTCTATATTTCACAACTAAGTGTCCCACAAAACTTTAAATTTCTCTTCGACGAGCCACTTTCAAAATTAAGTATTTCTTAAATCTAACGAAACTCCAACTAAACACTATTTATTGGATCCTAATGCAAATCACAATAGTAAAATTCAGCCAACGGGACTTCTCTAACCATTCAGCAGCGCACAAAATTATAACGTATGGCCGTATGTAGACTGTCAATGCTTTTGTTTCGTTTTTCGTGAATATTTTTTTAAGTTTGTATGCAAGTAACATTTTTTTTGTGATATTATATTATTTAAAAATGTTTCAAAGAAAACTGCATCATTACTTTTCTCCATAGTGTATTTGTACTCGTCTGGCAGGAAGAATAAAGATCGTATGTTGACTTTTGTCGACCACTGTAAACAAACACCCACAGCCCAACGGTACTTACCGGTCCACTGCATATATTTCTAAAAAAAGCACCGAATATTACAAATATCCAATGTATAAATATTAGTACATGTACTAAATTGATTATTCGTAAAGAATAATAAACTCTATTGGCTGAAAAAGCTAAAATATTACTATTTTTCAATAATCGAAATTAGTCCCACAATATCTTACGCCAAGAGCTGAAGCACATTTTTATTTACCGTTATTCTGGAAAGACAGGGCTACCAACAGTGGAAAAAAATTTTAGTATACTTTAACATACCTATGGCCAAAAGTATACAATTAAACTTCCATCTGCGTTTTGCTCGTAAGTCATTATTCACTTTCTTCTCCAATAGTCCTTCGCAATTGAATAGCTCTGTGGCTTCGTCTGCAGATATTATCCCTCTTATTGCATCCTCCACCTCGGAAATATTTTCCATATTCTGTTTTCGCATTTCATATTTCTATTTTATAACCAAGTTTAAGATCTTACCGTTAAAGTTATCGACATATGTATTCAGTGTTTTTTTTTGCCCAAATTATCCGATACGTTTTCCGTTGTCGACAATATAGCTTAATGAATATAAATTATATCTATACAACAAAATTGACCTCGAGCCTAATTATTTAAAAATTAAGATCTAAGTATTCAAAAGGTCGAATAGAAAACGAAAAATAGAATAATTCTCGTACACTTCTACTAACGGGTCCGCCAAATAACTTTTTTTTTTTTGAAAATGCTATAAAAAAAACCTTCTCAATATTTTCTCAAATTTCTTTTTTTATTTGAAAGTACAATCCTTCCGGTTAATAATGGAAAATAATTTTCAAATAATGGCCATGCAGTAGCCTACACGATCGGTCCAATTTTTAAGCACATTATCGATTGTGTGCAGCTGTATTTCACCAATGTCTTCACGAATATTGTCCTTTAAAGCGTCAATTGTCTCTGGCTTGTCGGCGTAACACTTATCTTTGAGGGCACCCCACAAATAATAAACCAACGGTTTCAAATCGCAGCTCCGAGGTGGCCAAATGACATCAGCTCTGCGGCTGATAATGCGATCTTCAAAAACAGTGCGCAAAACATCGAGTGTAGCTTCGGCTGTGTGGCACGTAGCGCCGTCCTGTTGAAGCCAAATGTTGCCAATATCCTCCTCTTCAATTTTTGTGAACAAAAATTCGTTCAACATGGCCCGATAGAAGAAAAATGGCCCAATTATGCCTCTGGACCAAAATCCGCACCAAACAGTGACTCGTTTTGGGGGTTTTCTGTGCCCCAAATGCGACAATTTTGCTTGTTTACATACCCGACAGGATCAAAATGAGCTTCATCTGAAAATATGATTTTTTTTTGACAAAATCGGCAAAATCGGCATCTGCAACATTACCATGATTTTCAAAGTAATGTCGCAATATTTCCCAGCGTTGTTCAAGCGTATACACAACCATATTCGTTCAGCGGAAGGATAAAACTAATTATCTGTCAAATCAGACATGAGCTAAGTGTTACCATTCACGAAATAAGCACTAGTTGAAAAAAAAACGTTAGATGGCGGACCCTTTACAACAAAATTGACCTCGAGCCTAATTATTTAAAAATTAAGATCTAAGTATTCGAAAGGTCGAATAGAAAACGAAAACTAGAATATTTCTCGTACACTTCTAGTATAAGTGTCTGAATAATCCAAAGCTCAAAACTCAACCTCACTGCCAGGAGTAAGTCAGATCAGAAAATGTGTTTTATGGATTAATTTCTTACTTCTTCCGAATTGAACGAATGCCACATCATTCATACAGATTACTGCAAGACAGTTTTTTGATAATTCCTCTATTTTCAAATTTTATTAATACAAACATGTACTTCTGTACTCTAGGTGAATGCAGTGAGCTTTTCTGGTAATAACGAATAATGAATTTACAGCTATGATAACCTCTGATCCCTTTGGCCGAATTCAAAGTAAGTTTCTTGCGGGATAGATGTTCCAGATATTTGCCACATTCCGTAATTTCCTGATGCATCATGAAAAAAAGTATTATTCTCATTCTTCGTGTTGTTTCTATTGATATATAGAATTTGATTTGCCATCTCCACAAACATTATCTAATGCTAAGAGGTAACTGATTTTATACCATTAGAGTAACTTTGATTTTAATTGTGTTTCATAACTTCTTTTTAAATACCATTCATACTGTTAAAGTCATAAATAATTTCTACACAATTTTAAATGCACCAATACATACACGTACAACATCATTGTATTATATTTTATTATGTCCACATGTTTCTTTTCTTATAGTCTCAATATTTTATAACCCATAGTCTCATAAAATGTTTTTAATTAAAAATATCCCAAACTTTGTCTGCAATAAATAATTATAATAAAAAAACTAAATCTTAAAAATCAGTATTCACAAGCAAACACACGTATTAGTTGTATGCTCGTATATATAACTGATAGGATTTGTGCATTCAAAATACTACAATATTCATAATAAACGAGTCATATAACATTTCTAATAGTATTTATTTTAAAACATTTATAAGACTTATGTATTTAAACGTTATACAAATCATTTTATACAAAAGTTGTGGTCAGCAGCGGCAAGCGGGTATTGGAAAGCCTTCCACCAAAACTAAATCCCCAAAAAGGACATTACTAATGCCCACCCAAGCTGATTAAAAATAGATGTATCGCTTGCCAAACTAATTAACTCCAAAATAGTCAATAATTTGTTGATGCAAATTTTGAAATTGACTCTCGATTTAACAACTGTTCGATTTAATTTCTTTAATATTTGTGCAGGCCCTGGTAAACGTTACGAGTGTGGGCAATTTGAATGTCGGCTCTGTCTACATGAATATTTTCCAATATAAGTATTTTTAAATAAAGTTTAAGAATCCGTTCAATAATTGGAATTGTTATCATAACTTTTTTAGCAGGGAAACCTGACAACTTAAATACTCTTGATAATTGAGTAAATATTAAGTTGGCATCGAATACATCAAACTGTCCGAAACAGAATTTGTTTTTTAAACTTTTTGGAATTGACCGCTATGGTGAGTTATAAGAAGGAATCCTTATGACCACAACTAATGATATGGTAAATGATTGCGGCAGGATTTGGTGTAAAGTCGTAAAATCTGCTTCATGCAAAATTTGATTTGTTGGGAATTTGACGGTGCCTATGAAGACGATATCTAACTTCAAACTTTATAAGCAGACATCGAGAAAATTTTTAGGACATTAAGCTCATTTAGGACTCTTCATAGTAGCTCTAAATATGGAATCATTTTTGGATAAACAAGATCAAACGGATTATGCTAATATTTGAAATGAAGCAATTTTGTTTAAAAACATCAAATCGATCACACCAATATATGAAACACCATTGAATATGATTAAGGTCTAATATTGTTTCGAACATTTTTCGCCCTAATCCTTAGATATTATTAGGTAAGGGAAAGCATTCTAGATTTTTGGGTTAAACCGATTTGCAAAACTAGCACGCATTTAAAAAAAATTTAAAAAATATATTTGTTCACGTCGGAAAAAAACATGAAATTAGGGACAACTTTTGTTTAACCCACACATTTGCGGTATTATACACTCCGGTTCACTTATTTAAAGGCGGCACTAAAAATTGCATATTCAACAGCCTGTATCTTTTGCAATTTGTTACCGATTGCAGACTTTTAGAATGGAAATGGAAGCTAGATATCTTGAGATATAAAAAAAATCATGACACTAGTGGTTGCTTAACTAAAGAACTTTTTTTGAACAATTTATGAAAAAAGTCCAAAAATGTCAAAACGGCAAAACAAAAAATTTTAAATCTATCGGAAAAAACTATAATCCATGTTTACCGTTCTGAAGGATATTCTAACAGCGCAATAGCTAAAAAAATTGGACGGAACCCAACAGTTGTCGACAACTACATCAAGGACCACGAGGGGTATGGAAAAAATTTCAAACGAAGGGTTTCATTGCCTTTATCTACGTATGAGAAAAGAATAATCATCAGAATTGTTGCTAATTCTGTGTTATCCTTGTCAAAAATAAGAGCTCAAGCTGGAGTGGAAGCGAGCAGGTCATCAGTACACAGAGTAATTAACAGCTGTGAGTATCTCAAATATCTGAAATCACAAAAAAAGCTGTCACTTAATGCTCCTCGTAATGAAAAGCTGCTTCAATTCGCAAGAGACTACATGGTATGGGATGTGCAGCCAAAAGGTCATGTAAATGACTGGATAACCGTTGTATTTACGGATAAGAAGAAGTTTAATTTGAATGGACCTGATGGCTACAACTATTATTTCCATGATCTGCGCAAAGAAAAGCGATTTTTGAAGCGACATAACAGCGTAATGGTGTGGGGTTGTCGGCGTAACATTTATCTTTGCGGGCACCCCACAAATAATAGCCCAACGGTGTCAAATCGCAGCTCCGAGGTGGCCAAATGACATCAGCTCTGCGGCTGATAATGCGATCTTAAAAAACAGTGCGCAAAACATCGAGTGTAGCTTCGGCTGTGTGGCACGTAGCGCCGTCCTGTTGAAGCCAAATGTTGCCAATATCCTCCTCTTCAATTTTTGTGAACAAAAATTTGTTCAACATGGCCCGATAACGATCGCCTTTGACTGCAACGGCCACTCCTTGCTCATTTTCGAAGAAAAATGGCCCAATTATGCCTCTGGACCAAAATCCGCACCAAACAGTGACTCGTTTTGGGTGCATCGGCTTTTCAATGTATGCATGCGGGTTTTCTGTGCCCCAAATGCGACAATTTTGCTTGTTTACATACCCGCCAGGATCAAAATGAGCTTCATCTGAAAAGATGATTTTTTTTGGCAAAATTGGCATCTTCTGTAAGTCGATCGCAGGCCCATTTTTTCCATATTTCCCAGCGTTGTTCAAGCGTATGCACAACCATATTCGTTCAGCGGAAGGATAAAACTAATTATCTGTCAAATCAGACATGAGCTAAGTGTTACCATTCACGAAATAAGCACTAGTTGAAAAAAAAACGTTAGATGGCGGACCAGTTATTTGGTCCCATATCTTGGATATTGCAACGCCAGAGTAGTAAAGGAGTTCATTGCACGCCAACATGTTAATATTCTTAACTGGCCACCCTATTCTCCAGATCTAAACATTATCGGAAATGTCTGGGGTTGGTTATCTCGTAAGTTCTATGAAGGAGGTAGATAATGTGATGACAAGCAGTCACTAATTCAGGTCATTAAGGATGCTTGGATTCAATTTTCTTTGGATTACATAAATTCTCTTTAGCTCTCAATGAAAACCCGTATATTTGATGTTATTAAAAACAAAGGGGGTTGTACCCATTACTAATAGTTCTTAAATAAAGTAAAATAAATTAAAAAAACAAGAAAAACTGGTTTTCATTAAAATTAGTAAAAGTGCATTTATTCAAATGAACCAAAAAAAAGTAGCACATTTTTGAACTGTTTTTTATAAATTGCTCAGGTTGCTGAATATAGAATTTTTAGTGGCTTTAAATGAGTGAACCGGGTGTATTTTATAAGTCTCTCATTATCAGATTTATTCGACGATAAATTGGTTCTGATGGAAATCTGTCACGAGGTTTATTTTTTGATTTTCAAAACTATTCAAGCAGTTTTATTTTTTTAAATATTTTTTTAGTTTAGAGTTACCATTTAATCTTTTAACAAGAGCTTTTATAGCGTTATTACTTATTCAGATGTTATGTTTTTTTTTCATTATGACTTAACTTTTTAATAAATTTATAGAAACGGCTGCCATTTTCAAGATATATAAAATACCATTCAGTTCCGTTAAATCAAAAGGAAAAACAAAATTTTTTGTTTCTTGTAAAGGTTTTAGAAATTTGAGTTCTTGCAAATGTTCTTCGTACGCGCAACTTACTTTAGAGTTACCATATCCACTATTATCGCCGTTGGTGCTCTTGTAAAGGGTTTTTCAACAGAGACGCTACAAAAGTATATCGATAGGGACAGCAAACGGCGTCATATTTCTGCCCGCTCTTTTGACATTTCTCTTCAGTAAGGTTTGCCATTTCATCATGGAAAGATATACGAGCCAACAACGAGTCGAAATTATTAAAATTTACTACCGAAATTTGGAGTCAGTGGCCTCAAATTTAAGAGCGCTACGTCCAATTTATGGTCGTCACAATCGTCCTACCAGATCAACAATTGAGCGTCTAGTGGAACAATTTGAATCCACAGGCACAGTACAAAATGTTCCCGTGCCAGTGAGACAAAGAAATGCCCGTAGTGTCGAGAATATTGCTGCCGCTGAGGCTTCAGTTCAAGAAAGCCCAAATGTGTCTCTCACACGTTGTTCTCAAGCGTTGGGCATCTCTCTGACGTCGTTGTGGCGAATTTTGCGAAAAGATCTTGGCCTACATCCTTACAAGATCAATTTGACGCAAGAACTGAAGCCGCTTCACCACCATAAGCGTCGCATGTTCGTGAATTGGGCTGAGCAACAACTTGAAAATGATTCGGATTTTCATTGGAAAATCATCTTCAGCGATGAGGCTCATTTCTGGCTGAATGGCTTTGTCAATAAGCAAAATATGCGTTACTGGTCAGACAGCAATCCACACGTAATCCATGAGTCATCATTGCATCCCGAAAAAATTACGGTTTGGTGCGGTTTATGGGCCGGCGACGTCATTGGGCCGTACTTCTTCCGTGATGATCAAGACCGGCACATTACTGTGAATGCGAATCGCTACCGTTCAATGATAACCGAATATTTTTGGCCCCAATTGGATACTGTGGACTTGGAGGACATGTGGTTCGGCGCCACACAGCCAATGCCACAATCAATTTATTGGAAACCAAGTTTGGTGAACGTGTTATCTCACGAAATGGCCCAGTCGATTGGCCGCCTCGGTCGTGCGATTTGTTGCCGTTAGATTATTTCCTGTGGGGCTACGTCAAGTCTATGGTCTATGCCAACAAGCCAGCGACGATTGATGAACTTCGTACGAATATCGAACGTGAAATTGCAGCAGTATCGGCCGATTTTTGCGTGAAAACCGTCGAAAATTGGGTTCAGCGTCTGGACTTCTGCAAGCGTGCCCGTGGTGGCCATGCAAAAGAAATCGAGTTCCATACATAGTGGCATCGAACGTACTTTCCCAGGAATAAAGAATTTCATTGGTATCTAAAACCGGTTTTGTTTTATTTAAAAAAACTTTTGTAGCGCTCTTATTGAAAAACCCGTTACATGAGACCGCTGGTTCGATCCTTGCTATGACCACTTTACATTTGTTTCAACGACGGTCACCTCGCTTGGTAACGGTGACACTTTCGAGTACTTAGCCGTAAAAAAGCTTCTCAAATCTACCGTACGGAGCCGGGTGTAAAATTCTAGTTCCCAATCAATGAGTCCAAAACAAGAACGCGCGCAGCTCCTTGTTTTGTGAGGAGCTCTCCCCAATCTCTTCATGGTATACATTGGATAGTAATTGTGTTTGAAATAAACTTTAAACTACAGTTTTCGCGACACGGATATTAATTCCGAGGGTTGGGGCGTTATGAAGTTCTTCTAAAAAATTTACGAAAACCATCCTGTATTCGGTTTAAATTTTTTTCTCCTAAAGGGCGGGTTAAACAATTTGATGGATATTACTTTGATTAAAACAATAATCGATAACGTGCCCGAAGAAAGTAGGAAACGAGGGCGACCAAGACTCCGCTGGTAAGACCAGGCAGAAGAATCTCTCGATGTCCTTGGTGTTACCATTAGGCGAAAAAGCATAGGATAGAACTAGTTGAAGGAATATATTGAAATTTGTTTGTTTAAGTAATATGTGTGCGACATCTGACCTCATGAGGTTGTAAAATAGTTAATACTAGTAAGTAAAACAATAAGTAAAGTAATGATGATGGAAAGTAATGACTGCAGTGGATCTCGCCAGTGGTAAAGTCAATTTTATATAATGAACAAGCGGGTTTCAAGCTTCGTTGTTCGTGTGCCAGCCCTGTAAACATTGGTTGAACTAAGCTCTTATCTGTTCCTAGTTTGCGAAGATTTTGAGCAAACTTTCAATAGTGCAGACACACGCTGAAATATCTGTCTTTTTGTTTGCTATTCAATATTACATGTTGGAGACACAATGATTTATTTGTTAGAATATATGTTTTCGTGACCCAAATATGATTTTGTTTGTTGAAAACTAAAACGTGGCAGGCAACAAAGAAACGAAAAGTAGCAGATCTTGATTTCAATAAAACAATGTTTACAAAATATGTCCATGGTTCCGGTAATATGCTGCTGGGCTGTTTTTTCAGCGTGTAGGCACTCAATGTGTTCTACCTTAATGAACATGGGAATACCAATTTAGCATCCATGAGTCGTGAGCTATACAAGCGTTGAAATTTCAGAGTTTGTTAATGAAAATCACCCTATATCATCATCTGAGGACGTTAAACAAGATTGCGGCTTGTCATCCACGTTATTCAATCCCTTTGTATATATTCCTTGACTACAATAGATTCATAATTAAAAATGTAAAAATTTTACGTAGGGACAAGTTAAAAAATGTATGACAACTTTCAATAATAGGAATCAGCGAAGGTGAAGAGCCAGAGTCCTTGATCAATGTTTTTCGGCAAAAAGTCTGCACATTTATTTATATGTCTCATTTTCCACACATTTGAAGACATTAAGGCCAAGTCAAGCAGACTTTACGAAAATCCAAAAAATACAGAATAGAGTATGAATATTAAAAGTGCACATTCAAATAGAACGGAATACTTCACTAACACTGGATGGTTCCTTAATTAAAACCATGAAATTAAGAATCCAAATGTCTCTGCAAGAATCCAATGTCTCTGCAAAAGGATATAAGTGAAGGGCTAAATAAGAACCGTACTCCATTGCTAAATTTGCACAAAATTTGGCATAATTAGAAGCTTTGGTAGTAGACCTAATAGCAAACATATATTCCAATGCATCATGTAGGCGGCACTGCTATATGGTTACACTACTTGGAGCTCGACGACGATACCAATGAAAAAGTGTCAAACTCTTATCAATCGGTGTCTAAGGTATTTACTAGCCCAGTGAAATTTCTTCTAATGAAGACCTTTGGGAACCCACAAACGACGGACATATTCAATTCGATATACCTTGAAGAAACGAGGATGAACATGTATTGTAATGACAGACATTGGAAACCTTCGCTTCTTGCAACACCATGGAGTTTATAGGAGTATTTTGTTGCTTTGAATTATGAAAATAAAATTAATTAACGGAAGATCTCGCAAATAATCACGAGTCACCCTGTTCAATCAGCTGTTTTACTATCAGCTGCCGTCACCCCTGCTCTGGACACATCTGACTATTGGACATAAGCATGGGAACATGTTTGAGAAAATGAATGTTATGTTATAACCGTAGAAGCGAAAGGTCAGAAAAGTGAATCTATGGTGGATGTATGCCGTGAAGTCTGGGTTAATGTCTTTGTTTGTTCTGTGGAACCTTAGGGATTTCCTGTGGGCTAAAAGAGTGTGCCGTGAGAGATCGTTCATATGTCTTGTATTATCTTGTATCTTGTATTGTCCTCAGAGTCCTTGCTATCCTGTGAGTAATTTTTTATCCTTGGGTGTCCTGCGATTCCTTGTTATCCGGCGAGTCCTTAGGAATGTCCTATAGGCTAAAATACTGTACCGTGCAAGGCCATTCTTATATCGTGCAAGCCCTGTTGATAGCCTGTAAGGCCTTGTGTTGTTCTCAGAGTCCTTGCTATCCTTCGAGTCCTTTGTTTTTCTTTGAGTCCTTGGGTTGTTCTGCGAGTCCGTGTTATCCGGCGAGTCCTTAGGAATATCTGGCGGTCTAAACGAGTGTACCGTGAGCGGTCATTCTTATATCGTGCAAGCCCTGTTGATATTCTGTGCATCCTTGTGTTCTCCTTAGAGTCCTTGCTATCCTGCGAGTCCTTTGTTATCTTGTGAGTATTTGGGTTGTCATGCGAGACCTTGTTATCCAGCGAGTGCTTAGGAATATGCTGTGGGATGAAATAGTGGACCGTGAGCGGCCATTCTTATATCGAGCAAGCTCTGTTTATATCCTGTGAGACTTTGTGTTGTACTGTGAGTCGTTAGGAATATTCTCTGGGCTAAAATGGTGTTCCGTGAGAGGTAATTTTTATATCCTGGAAGCCCTGTTGATATCCTGTGAGTCCTTGTGTTGTCTGCAGAGTACTTGCTATCCTCCGAGCGCTTTGTTATTCTCTGATTCTTTGGGTTGTCCTGTGAGTCCTGGTTATCCGGCGAGTCCTTAGGAATATCCTGGGGGTTAAAAGAGTTTACCGTGAAAGGTCATTCTTTTATCGTGCACACCCTGTTGATATCCTGTTCGTCCTTATGTTGTCCTGTGAGACCTTGTATTGTCCTACTAAAAAATAAAAATAAATGGTTTCCCATTACATCCCATGAAGGGACCGGGGAGAACTTCTCACAATCAATGAGCTGTGCGCTTTCCAGTTTTCACTCACTGATTGGGACCTACAGTTTTACACCGATTCCGAACGGCATTTTGAGAAGCTTTTTCATGGCTATATACTCGATAGTGTCGCCGTCACTATGCGAGGTGACCGCCGGCGAAATAAATTTGAAGGTGGTCAGAGCAGGGTTCGAATCCAACATCTCATGTACAAGAGCCGCGCACACTAACCATTGCACCACCGACGGCCACGTATTGTCCTACTACTTCTTATTAATATCCTGTGGTATAAAAGAGTGTGCGTGAGATGCCATTATTACAACCTACATGCTCAGTTGATATCCTGTGGGACCTTGTGTTGCCCAGCAGGTGCTTGATATCCTGTGGGTCTTAGGAATATATTGTCGACTACGAAAGTGTCCTGTTAGGGGTCATCCTTATGTCCTGCAAGCCCCGTTGATATTCCGCTAGTACGGTGTTGTCCTGCGAATCCTTGTTGTCCTGTTGTTCTTGTTGTTGTGTCATTCTGATATCCCGCAAGCCATGTTGAGGTCGAACGAGTCCTTGGCAATATCGTGTGTGTCAAACGGACTGTGCCGTGATAGGTCGTCCTACATCCTGCTGTTCCTTGTTGATGTTCGGTGAAGTCTTGAAGAATGTGTTAGTAAAGTGTGTGTGTTTAGGGGAAAAATTGTGTATTGTGTCTTCCGGCCAGTCCTTGCGACTACACTGTGAGCTAAAGAGAGTGTGCCGTGAGAGGTTGGGGTGGCCTTTCAGTTGGCCCCTTATTGTTATAGTAGTGGGTTGTAATTTTTCACATTCTGCGACTGTTAACGTATATTTTGAAGTCAATAAACACAATTGCCACAATTTTTTACTCTTAGTCACTGAAAATAAAATCCCCGTCCGCCGCGAGTTTATCCCAGAAACCGAAGGAATCTCTTCGACACAGTATCAGTCCTATACTTAGGCGTTCAATGTCAGGTAGTACTAGAGCACTACTTGAATGGAACATCGCCAAATATATAGAAGTGATGTCTGGTGGAAAAATATTTCTGGCAAACGAATAATTCGACTATCACGGAATCAAACTACATGGATCACTTGTCAAAGACAGAAATCGGTGACGAAAATTCGTTGATATTTCACGAACTTTTTACTCATACTTTTTATTGTTATATTTTGTATGAATAAATAAAGAACCAACATTTATGCCATATTAATGCCAGCAAAATAGCATCTTGTGAAGCAGCTAAAAACTAAACTGGTTTCCCATTACATCCTATGAAAAAATTGCGGAGGGCGGTGACTAATGATATTTTGAGATGTTTTTATGTTTTACTTGATAGTGTGGCCATCACTACACGCTGAAAAATCTGTATTTTTCAATGTCTGGATACAGATATAAAGTATTTGTAACTTTTTGCACTTGTGCCTAAACACATTGTGTTGGCTATAACAGCGGGTTTTTCAATAAGAGCGCTACAAAAGTTTTTTTAAATAGAACAAAACCGGTTTTAGATACCAATGAAATTCGTTATTCCTGTGAAAGTACGTTGGATGCCATTATGTATGGAACTCGATTCCTTTGGCATGGCCACCACGGGCACGCTTGCAGAAGTCCAGACGCTGAACCCAATTTTCGACGGTTTTCAAGCATAAATCGGCCGATACTGCTGCAATTTCACGTTCGATATTCGTACGAAGTTCATCAATCGTCGCTGGCATGTTGACATAGTCCATAGACTAGACGTAGCCCCACAGGAAATAATCTAACGGCGTCAAATCGCACGACCGAGGCGCCCAAACGACTGGGCCATTTTCGTGAGATAACACGTTCACCAAACTTGGTTTCCAATAAATTGATTGTGGCATTCGCTGTGTGGCTTGTGGTGCCGTCCTGTTGGAACCACATGTCCTCCAAGTCCATATTATTCAATTGGGGCCAAAAATATTCGGTTATCATTGAACGGTAGCGATTCGCATTCACAGTAATGTGCCGGTCTTGATCATCACGGAAGAAGTACGGCCCAATGACGCCGCTGGCCCATAAACCGCACCAAACCGTAATTTTTTCGGGATGCAATGATGACTCATGGATTACGTGTGGATTGCTGTCTGACCAATAACGCCTATTTTGCTTATTGACGAAGCCATTCAGCCAGAAATGAGCCTCATCGCTGAAGATGATTTTCCGATGAAAATCCGAATCATTTTCAAGTTGTTGCTCAGCCCACTTCACGATTATACGACGCTTATGGTGGTCAAGCGGCTTCAGTTCTTGCGTCAGTTTGATCTTGTAAGGATGTAGGCCAAGATCTTTTCGCAAAATTCGCCACAACGACGTTACAGAGATGCCCAACGCTTGAGAACGACGTGTGAGAGACACATTTGGGCTTTCTTGAACTGAAGCCTCAGCGGCAGCAATATTCTCGACACTACGGGCACTTCTTTGTCTCACTGGCACGGAAACATTTTGTACTGTGCCTATGGATTAAAATTTTTCCACTAGACGCTCAATTGTTGGTCTGGTTGGACGATTATGACGACCATAAATTGGACGTAGCGCTCTCAAAGTTGAGGCCACTGACTCCAAATTTCGGTAGTAAATTTTAATAATTTCGACTCGTAATTGGCTCGTATATCTTTCCATGATGTAATGGCAAACTTATTGAAGAGAAATGTCAAAAGAGCGGGAAAAAGTATGGCGTCGTTTGCTGTTCCTATCGATTTACTTTTGTAGCGTCTCTTTTGAAAAACCCTTTATATGTTTTTGAGACCTAAATGTGGCTTTCCTTGTTGAAAACCGCTAAAACCAAAAAGGAGACAGACAGCAAAGAAACAAAAAGGCAACAGATCTTAACTTCATGAAACTAATGCTTGCAAACATGTACATGCTTCCTGCTACATTGAATATCTGCTACTTTTTGTTTCTTTATTGTGACACACAGCAGTGTATTCTACAGTTTTCAATAAACAAAGCCACATTCGGATGTCCCAATACATATAAATATTAATCACTGTGTCCTATACATGTTATATTGAATAGCAACCACAATGTATTTGGACACAAGTATACTATATTTGCGGCAAGATACAAACACGTTATATTTGCATCCAAACAAGAAACAACTACAAATTTTTCAGTGTGTAGGATGGAGTTTGTTGTTCACGTTTTGATTGATAACATGGAGCAAATTCTGGTGCCACTTGTTCCAAGATCTTTGGTAAATAAATCTCAACTAGTAACTGATTTTATTGGTTAACATACGCAACAGTTACCTGTGTAGTTTAATTGCCTTCTGTGCATTAATTTGAGTCCATATAGTCGCAATGCAATATTGATCCCTTGATTTTTATCACATCTTCTTTACGTTCCCTGTGTCTGACGTTAAGTAGGAGTACTGGCTATGAATCAAAATGTAGCGGTTTGTCAGCTAAAATTTCTTTGGTATTTCCACTTCTGTAATCACATCTTCTTCGGCCTCATATTGTAGTCGAAACTTAAGGGCTTTCCATGATTCGACACCATAATGGATATACAATGGACACTACATTCCTGAGAGGGAAAACATTCGGATCTATCTCACTTCCATATCGCTTTCCGAATCTTAAACACGTGTTGTTAGGTTTCGTATTGCCCAGCCTATGAATGAATATAATTGTTTTTGTTTTGTTTTATAGCTTATTCTGTTTTTATGATTTGTAATACTATTAATGGTTGAAGTAACAAAGAAAAAAAAAATGTCGCGTAGTTGCAACATGTATGTGTATTCATATACATATACTGATGAAATATAAACGTACATGTGTGATATAAAATTAATATGTAGCAACAAACGTTCACTTTCAAATATTACAGAGAAGCAAAACAAAATGTTAACAATTTCACACATAGTATGTGACAGTGGTGTCCAACCTCACTTAAAAGAGTCAAGTGGAAATTAGAGAAATTTCGTGGATTCATTTCACTTAGTACAGCTGTAAAGTATTTTTCTTCACTTTGAAATCTGAAACTGATTTGTAACGTCTTCAACAGACATTCAACTTCGAAAAAGCAAGCAAAAAATAATGGTCTCTTCATTGATATCGAACAAAAAGCTGAGCGAACGTAAGTCAGGCTCTTACGTTAGACTTAAATTGGGTTCTCCTAAGTCGAAGTTTTCGTTCGATTGACTTTGTGTTTGTGCCCATATGACAGCACATTCGAACCAAAATTTGCACTGAAAAGTTTTGAAAACTTATGTGTTTTCATTCGACTTGAAATGACAAGATAGTGGAATCTATATTAATATCCTTTCGACTAGAAAACGAAAGAAAACTTTCGTTACAGATCGAGGAACCGGCTGTAAATAAACTCAAAATCACACCATGTTGGACTTTATTGTAATTTTGGTAAAATAGTTACAGAATATGACATATTCTTGCTTTTAGATTTATTCAAAAATGTGAAAACTCGTCGGTGGTGTAATGGTTAGTGTGCGCGCCTCTTGTACATGAGATTCTGGGATCGATCCCTGCTCTGACCACATTAAAGGTCTTTCGAGTATTTGGCAATGAAAAAGCTTCTCAAAACACCGTTCGGAACCGGCGTAAAACTGTAGGTCCCAATCAGTAAGTGTAAAGCTAGAAAGCTCACAGCTCACTGCTTGTGAGAAGCTCTCCCCAATTCGTTTATTGGATGTAATGGGAAACCATTTATTTTATTTTTATAAAAATCATATGATAAACTTTTAGTATGACAGCCTTCATTATGGATTTACAAATCCCACAAATCAAACATAACCAGTACAGAAATTTTTGTCGGGTGAACCGACTTAAACATACCCTAACCCTAAGTAATCCATTGCGGCCGAGTTATGTTAAAACCGAGTTAAAAACCACATATATTAACCCTTACGTTGAACGAATTAGAGTGCAAAATGTGTCAATATTCAATAGTTGAGTGGTATTGCGCTAAATACGAGGGCGGTCCCAAAACTATCTGACCTGACGTATAGATGGTGCCAGTAGTTTGACAAAAAAAATTTTTTGGTGAAAAGCGGCAACCGTATAAAACATATGTTTAAAGCTTCAAGGCGACGCGTTGGTTAGTACTGTTATTGGAGCCATCAAATATAAACGATCTCAGTGAATTTATAAACATTGAAATAATTGGTCACCATTATGTAATTCAATATTTCCGTTCGAAAGGTCTCAGTCCAAGCAAAATTAAAGCCGAGCTAGATTCCACTCTGGTGAAGTCTGCTCCGTCGTTTACGGCTGTAAAATATTGGGTAGCAGAGCTTAAACGAGGCCGTAAGAGCTGCCAAGACGAACACCGTAGTGGTCGAACAATTCAGGTGTCCACGCTAGAGGCGGATAAGAAAATCCACAAACTAGTATTGGATGTTTGTCGGCTGAAGGTGAAAGAGCTAGCTGAAATGATAGACATTTCAAAAAGTGCCAGACGTCGCATTTTGACCGAAGATTTGATGATGAAAAATCTGTACGCAAAATGGGTGCCGCACTTGCTTTCAATAGAGCAAAAACAGCGTCGTGAAGTTGTTTCAGTAGAGTGTTTGGCGAAGTTTCACGGCAATAAAGCCGAATTTTTTCGTCGATTTATAAACATGTATGAGAGATGGGTCCACCTCTTTACACCTGAG
Organism: Phaonia tiefii; assembly: GCA_963931995.1. Taxonomy (NCBI): domain Eukaryota; kingdom Metazoa; phylum Arthropoda; class Insecta; order Diptera; family Muscidae; genus Phaonia; species Phaonia tiefii. Next base: position 28,033,707 of record OZ008367.1, read on the forward strand.
ACAAAGAACAGTCAAGACAGTGGACTGGAATGGGAGAATCGTGTCCAAAGAAGCCGAAGACGATTCTATCTGCAGGCAAGGTCAAGGCGTCTGTTTTTTGGGATGCACATGAGATAATTCTTCAGGACTATTTTTAACCATCAACCATCAACAGCGAATATTGTGCTAATTTATTGCAGCCTTTAAGTAATGAAATTGTGGTAAAAGGCCTCATTTAGCGAGAAAGAAAGTGTTGTTTCATCACATGCTGCAGTTCACAGATCCACTATTGCGGTGGCCAAAATAATGAATTAAAGCTCGAATTATTTCATGACGCACCTTATTCGCCAGATTTAGGTCCCTCGGAATATTTTCTATTTGCAAACATGAAAAAATGGCTCGATGGTAAAAGACTTGCCAACAATGAAGAGGTATAATCTGCGGTTGATGGATATTTTAAGGAGTTTCACAGTTCTTGCTGTGGACAGGGTATCGAAGCTATCGAATATCGCTGGAAAAAATGTATCGAGCTAAAAGAGATTATTTTGAAAAATAAGGAAAATTGTTTGTGTCTTTCTTGTTAGGTCGAGGACCGCCCTCGTATTATACAATACCCAATTAATTGGGATCCTGAATGGTTTTGGCGATTTACGTGACCACCCGCCAACTGTCCACCCAATATTTATATGGGAGGTACAAAAATGGGCATGGCGAAGTTGTTACACAGAAGCTTTTGATAAAATATTGCTCAGTACCAAATTAAGATAAGATTGGTTGTGGTTTACGGGAGTTATCGTGTCGCTCAACCGGTCGTCCGGCCAACATGTGTGTGAAAGGGACCAGAATGGATGTGGCAAACCACTCATTTTTCATAGAAGAGTGGAATTTGACCAAATGTTGTCTAGTGCCAAATTTCAAAAAAGATTGATTCGGTTTTGCTTGAGTTATCTTGCCGAACAACCAGCAGGCTAAACAACTTATATATGGGGAAATCCAGCTAAAAAAAAGTCACTTTTGGAAGTGACATGTATCTGATTTCGATGAACTTTGATGGAAAGGGAGAGTATCATAAGAGAAAATTTCCCTCAAAATTTGATGTTTTTTGTTAGGAATTTTTTGTAGCGTTTATTGACCAAAAATCACGTTTTTCACATATTTTTCTTTTGATAACAACTCGTAGATGGTTTAACTTAAAACTTTGAAATTTCTCCGGCATATTCAGAACAGAATTGGTATTAGAAAAAAAGCTGAAAAACAAAAATAGATTTTAAAAATTCTTTGAAAAATTACGTCTTTTCTCAAAAAACTTTGTGTAGCTAAAAAGAAAAATCCTCTATAGACAAAGCAGCAAAATGTTCGTAAAAGACGTAGCCTTCACATATATTTTTTTTTCGGATTTTTCGAAGGATGCGTCTTTTTTGCTACAGAAAGTTTTTTGCAAAAAAACGTAATTTTTCAAAGAACTTTTAAAATCTGTTTTTGTTTTTCAATTTTTTCTAATAAAAATTCTGTTCTGCATATGGCTGAGACGTATGAAAACTTTAAATTAAGCCATTTTCGAGTTATTATCAAAAGAAAATTATGTGAAAAACGTGGTTTTTGGTCAATAACCGCCACAAAAAATTCCAAAAAAACATCAAATTTTGGGGGAAATTTTCCATTATGATACTCTCCCTTTCCACCAAATTTCACCGAAATCAGAGGCACGTCACTTCCCAAGGTGACTAGTTTTTAACTGGATTTCCCCGTATAAACTTATAAAATCACCCTTGTCTTAATCGATTGCTGACGTTTGATGATACGAACCCTACAACTTAATTTCATTAGGATCGGAGGTGTTTCACACAACTTATCGCATTGACAACCCGGACGACCACCAATCGTTTGTATGGTAGGTACCACAGTGGGAGTGGCAACCTCCACTCTCCACTTAAGTTGGTATTTACAGATTATGAACCAATGTTTGAGTTGAAGCTAAACACATTTACCAAAAAAAAAGTTTTTAAGAAACATTATTTTGTTCTAAATGTGGTGATTTTTATGGGAGGTTCCAGAGGTGGTGTGGTCAAAACTCCCATTTTCAATCCCTGAGTATTTGGAGACAGAATAGTCACTCACAAAATGTTGTGGTGATCGGAAAAGATTTACGACAGTTATCGTGTTGACCAGCCAGCCAGATATACAGACAGACAGGCTGACATAGATCAGTCGATTAAGAAAGACCCAAAACGAATTTCATCCAAAGATACTAAGGGGTTAATGCTCCTACTTCTCTGCGATATATTTTTTCCCTAGTAAATGATATATACCCCCATCCCTATGGGTGAGGGTATAAAAAATGTATGAAGATTAACAAGAGCTCCACATATAAGTATTCTCTTTGATTTCGAAAACTTCAGTATATATTTTGATTTAATTTTTGTACTCGTGCCAAACTTTGGTCTCCACTGGTATATAGAAAAAAATATGCACAAAAACACGCACTCCCTTACACACATGTGTGTACATCTGAACAGACAGAGAGTGAACACAAATTAGGAGGTGTAAGGGAGTGATTCATATAAAAAGTTGGCAACATTTATGATCGAAAGTCATAAAGTCACGTTTATCACAAGCAATCACATAAATTAACATTAAATACCATTTAAGTATAGGTATAAAAACATATCTACACATACAAACACATTTACACATGTGTATAAAGAGACATGCATATTTTCACACGTATTAATACAGACAAATAAGCAACAATAACAGAAAATCAAATCACGAAAATGAGGCAAATAAGAGGAAAAACATTTCATTTACAAGCACAAAAACAAAAACTGGTACAACAAAATGGTGTTGCATTTTAAATAGTTTTTTAAAAATCTAAGATTCATGCATTCAAATTAAAAAAAGTTAATAAATAAATAGATGCATACACATATGAACCGAAGTCCAAAAGATTCAAGAAAAAGCTATCTTGTTTGATTTTAAAATATTTCAAAACGAAATTTTTCAAATGATTTGAATATACATAATACAATTTTTGTCCTGACTAAATAAGGATTGCTTGGATTAAGGATTGACTTAAGAGTGTTTTGGCTATTTACCCTACTGGGTACTTGTCCGGGCCCTGGAGGGGTGAACGCCTTCCATACATGTGTAACACAACTGAAGGAGGTGTAAACAAATTATAACAACATTACAATATAGAAGGTTCACGAACAACATTAGGCGTCAACGAATTCTCCTCATCGATTTCTGTCTCTTGATTTAATTTGATTCCATGATAGACGAGTTTCATTAAATTCCTTTTTCAGGCACCGCTTCTATGTATTTGATGGTCTTCCTGGCCTGCAATACCCTTGAGGGTTCCTTTCAAGTGACGCTCTAGCAATATCTGATGTTGGACGCTTGACTGATCCACGTCCTTTTTTTACGTATATTCAATTGAATACGGCTTTCATTTCTGGGTTCCCAGACGCCTTCCATTGAAATTGTATTTGCCCCAGATAACGACTGATAATCGTTTGGATTTTCTTTATTGCTTTCTTCGTCAAGATCCAAGTAGTACAACCGTACAACAGTACAGACTTCACACTGCAGTTGAATATTCGAAATTTCGTCTTTTGTGAGATCTTCTAATTACGCCTGATATTGTGCAGGTTCAGGAATTCAGCAGGGGCCTTATTTACTCGATCATTTATATCCGTTGCAGAGTCAGTATCCTTGGTAATCTTGCATCTAAAATACTTGATTGATTATATATCTTCAAGTAACTAATCAGGCTCGTATCTTGCAAAGCGTTCGGAATTTTGATTTACTCTCTGAGAACATTTTGAATGGTTTGCTACCTATGGACCTAAATAGGGGAAAAAGGTAAAAAATCCATTTTGACCTTGAAGATGAAGTTGTTTTGATTTTATATGTTCAAAATTTTTGTTCCTTATGACAAGAGCTACAACTTTTCCTCAGAAAGTAAATTAAAATTCCGAACGGTTTGCAAGATATAAGCCTGATAAAATGATTACTTTTTTGCGAAAATGTCACCCAGGCCCCAAATCTTTGGCGGCCCATAAAAAAAATTCCTGACTTTGGGCAAAACTGGGAGACACGGGTATTTTTTGGTCTTTTATCAAGTAGTGGTGTCCGTATATGGTTATATTTCCATGACTTAAAAAATTACACAGAGTGTTATTAGGGGAGTATTACGTACGTTTATGGATGCCTTATCCCGATACTCCCGGATATGGCTGAAGAAAAAACGTATATTGGTCCCTGGCGAAACAATTAGTACTCCGCAGAACGGTCCTACGATCATTAAGTCTAACTTCTTGAATGTCTGTTAGGTCCAACATGAAGTAAGATCCTCGATATTTCCTCCTACTTACACAAAAGCCGTGGCAGTAGCATATGAGTTGTTCGACGCTCTCTTCCTCCTCTTCATCACCACAGCTTCTGCAATAAGCATGGGCTGAGGCTCCAAGTCTAGACGCATGTGTGCCTATAAAACAGTGTCCAGTGATCGTAGCTACTACCATGGAGCTATTACGTCGGGGAATGAATTCTACAATTTGTGCAATGAGGCCATTTAGCATTCGCTTGTCTGAGAGCTTCAGTTTTAAGCATGGGCTTGCATGCAGAAAGGGGCATATCCACATGCTGTATATGCAGTGGAACAGGTAAGGTAGTCCCTAGTTTTAACAACTCATCCCGTCAGTGATACCCTAGAATATTCCTGTGCCGCGGCATCATAAGGTAGATATCCAAGTGCTTGGTCATCTCATTTAGAGACGCCCGATAGTTGTGGACAGCTATTGAAGTCAGAAATATAGATTACAAAGATTTTATACCGATCGTGGCAATGACGTTTCGTCCCAGCCAAAGGACAATCTCTCGGATGGCTGCTGCCTGACAGACACTACAATGGTCTGTTAGCCTTTAGACCCAGCTCTTTAGAATAGACTCCAAACCCTACCTTTCCATTTAGTTTGTAGCCATCAGTATAGAGGTGTAAGTAACTTGTATAACCTGGTATGCGTCCAGTCCTTGTGCGCTTTCAAGTTTTACACTCACTGATTGGAATCTACAGTTTTACACCGATACTGAACGGTATTTTTGAGAAGCCTTTTCATGGCTAAGTACCCGATAGAGAGGCCATCACTAACCAAGGTGACCGTGGTTGAACGAAATGTAGGTGGCCAGATCAGGGATCGAACCAGTGTTATTATATTTTTTTCAAAAAAATCTATACATTTTTGCAAAAAAAATCTTTTTTCTGAAAAAAAAACTGTTTTTACGCAAAATTAAAATAAGTTGTATTTATAGTTGACATTCCCTACTATTATGATTTTAAATTTTAGTATCGGCTTGAGGTCATAGGTATGGGAAAAGAAAACGAATTTGTAATCATTTCCATTTATCACAATTTATTTAGTTTCCAATATTTCGATCAACTTCGTTGATCATTTTCAAAGATCTAATATAAGAAAAACACAAAGATTTTAAAAAACATTAGTGAAAACAGTAAACACAAAATTTTTCTTTCAAATACAATACTGTCTGTTAGAGATTATTGTGTAGGAAATCACAATAATATATATTCATATAATTACACTGTGAGGTAACAAAAAGTAGACCACTAGTTTTTGCTGCAAGCTTGTGTCAACTAATTAGATTTTTCCGCCTAAATGTGTCAATTGTATGTCTGTAAGTCGAGTCATTTCTCAGATGGAACGTCAACAAAATGTAGCATTTCCTGAAAGAGACGTCGTGAGTAATTCTTCTTTTCATTTAGAATTTTCACTTCGTCAAAGTTTGGCCTGTGTCGTAGTTAACGTACAGTGGGCTGCAAGTGCTGCTTTTTGTTCTAAAGGTTTATATTGTGCCTTTTGGTCCCATTTCAGTTTATTCATCGTAGCACCAACATATACCTTCTGGCATATGTTGGCTTTGTCTCCATAGCACCTGATTTCGTACACCACATTTGGCTTGTCATCCGTATCGATTCTGGACTTAGTCCTACTAAAAAGGCGATTTAGGGTAAAGTTAAACTTTAGAGCTAAATGGTATTTCTCCTTCTCATAAATGTTTGACTGTTTGATTCTTTCCGAGAGTCCTGTAGGCTTTTGATACCAGTCAGCTTTTATATTTCCATATTGTCGTATAACTATGCAATCAAGGTATGGTAATTGTTTGCTCCTTTCCTCTTCCACTGTAAATTAAAATTGTCGATTGAAAGAATTGAGCGCCTTCATCGTGTCCTCCACCACAGATTTCAAATATATCATCCACATATTCAGTTTTAATTTTCGGTTTTCTCGTTAATTTATTGAGCGTCGTGTCAAGTAATCCTTGCATTATAATGTCCGACATTATCGTTGACGCTGGAGAACCCATAGGCATGCCCTTTCTTTATTCATAAAATCTATCCTCATATTTAAAATATCGTGTGTCCTTGTTACAAAACGACACTAATTCCATGAAAATACCCTGTGGTGTAGTCGCGTAATCCGCAATATTACTCCATTTTTCCTCTATGGTCCTTAATGCCAAATTTATGGGTATTCTTGGAAAAAGATTAACCACATCAAACGATACTAATATTTCGTCTTGGTCTATTTTCAAGTTTTTTATCCGGGATTTGATATCAGTTGCATCCTTGACATTATATTCACAGGTTCCCGTCACTTTGTTGAGTATTTCAACCACAAATTTGCAAAGTGCATAACCAAGAGCATTTATGGATGAGCAAATAAGTTTTAAAGGATTCCCCTCTTTATGATTTTTCTGCCAGCCATAGATTCTGGGGGCTGTAGATGTTCTCGTGCTTAATTTATTCCTCGTGGGTGCGTCAAGAATAATTTATCCACTAGTTTGTATTTTTCTCCCGTAGACTTGACGTCAGATTTCTACTGAGTCGTCTATATGTGCATATATTGCCCAGAATATTTCGCATCTTCATCTTATATTCGTCCTTTGATATCGCAACTGTCTTTCTCCCTTTGTCAGCGCTTATGATGAGAATGTAATTATTTTCCCCCAAAAATTGTCTCGTGCAACCCAATGTGCCTAAAATAATCTTATCCCTCATATCAAATTTTGGTTTGTAGAGGTGGTCGTCGATCAGACCAATGAACTTCGCTCTTCGTTGTAATTTCCTTTAAGGCTGTAAGAAATCATGTTTTCTCCGGTTAGTGAAAAAAATGTAAAGGGTGGGATTCGAACTCACATTCACTGGACGATCGTTTCGATGTTTGTGAAGCATCATCTTCAGGAGCGTCTAGCCCGTTAAGCCAATTATTCCAAGAGAGTTTTTTACAATATTAACATATCAGTTTTTAATTTAAATTCACGGATTTTCAATTGATAACTTTCCAATTTAAGTTGAGGGCTTTGAATTTAAATTCAAGAAATCAAATTAAACTCGAAGTGGAATTTGAACTGACATTCTTTTACCTAGCTTGATTTTATTTTCATATAATGCCTTTTCAGTTGATCATTTATAAACCCCAATTGATGGAATTGACGACTTTTGCATTTCAATTGATGGCTTTAAATTTCAGTTTGTGCCCTTTACATTAGACTACAGTCTAATGTGGTGTTTTCTGAACTTCTAGTAAATTGGTGTCTTTCAAATTTTTAAATAGTGTTGTTTTTAATTTAAAATAGATTTCAAAAACATTTTTATAAAATGAATTACCATTTTTAAATTTCAATTTTCCATTTCACTTTTCCGGCAACACTTAGAAGTTCTCTAATTTTATTTCAGCACTTTTGCATTTGGTTAAACCACAATGAATTTCATTTCACTTGTTCTCCCTTGTTGCGAAATTTTCATAGTTGGGCAGAAACAAGAAATGAAAAAATGGTTAACCATCGAAACTTCAACTGAAACTAGAACTGACTTTTGGTCCCAATGTCTGTTTGGCCATCAGGCGATAATTAAAAAAGAAAGGAGACGAAGGACACAATAATGTTTAGGCATATTTATGCAATTTTTGTGCTGGACTGGTTGGTAACGTCATTTGTTGCTTCAAAGTGGTGGCAAAATAAACTCTTGCTTAAAGTGGCAGTAGTGGTAGCGAGCAGTATATACGAGGAAAGCAGCGGAATGTATATCTATTTAGTCGGTTGTGGAGGGGCAAAGACTGAATTGTTGCCACTATTTACAAGTTCTCTAAGCAGTTTGTGTGGGCACTAACACACACAAGACACACCAATGTTCACGGGTTAGGCCACTTGTGTGTGATTTCATGTGTACAACAAGTACTGGCAACTTGTACTAGTTTACCCAAGCCCCGGATGCAACAACTACCTGAACACTATCAACATCACCTTGCCACAGTGCGGAACAAGCAACAAAAATTCCGTGTTTTGGAGAATATTTACAGTACCAACCAAGAGTTTTTCGTGTTTTCATTTTGTTCAGGGCAAAAATGCTGAAAGCGTATTATTTTCCATGCCCTTCCACATGCCAGGGTCCGCAGGTGCGCCGCCCAACTGTAGGCGAGCGACGTGTTTTGTTATATAGAGTCAGCAAAAAAATAAAACCGAAAAAATCATATTCGACTTTTGTTGTTATTTTTGCTGTTGCTGCTTGGATTTCTGCTTACCATGCCGCTTCTTCTTCTACCTGTGTGTGGGGTTGTTTAAGCCATGTTGTATGGTTCATAAAGCGTGAAATATTAAGCGTGGCCATATTGCTTTCAAACATTTGGTCAGAGAGGCAGTTTGGATGGGTTGGAAGAGGTAAAACGGATATGGAAATATGAGGATGATTTGGTTTTATTATGTCGCGAAATGATTATGACCAGCGAAATATGTGGGATTGAAAAATTAGTTGGATATTATTATCACCTGCATTGTCGTGGTTGTCCTCTTGAAGGGTATTACAATCTCCAATCTTTGGTCTCTAGACTTGAAATGTTTTGTGTCCATTACATCCCATTATTGGATTTGGAAGTACTTCTTACTATCAGTCAGGTGTAGTCTTTCAGTTTTAAGACTTACTGTGAAAGGAAAGGCTCCATCGCACTAATGAAACTCTTCGTCACCCCAACAACTTTTGTCAACGAAACTGAGCTGACGTACCATTTCATATGCGCTACGTAATTGTATTTGTTATCTGAAAATGTTTAGTTACTGTGATTAAGGTGGTGGTTGTTTCTGCACGTTGGAAACCCCGCAAAATTAATAAAAAGCAATAAACTAGGGAGTGGGGCGAGTGCAAAGTTGGTAGTGCACACGGACGCGAAAAGTTCCTGCCACGACGGTAATACGTGGTGATGAGGTACATTCTGCTCGAGGTGCCTTTGTTGTTTACTAGCTACTATGGATCTAGATAGGTAAGTCGATAAAAATACGTCCCTAATAAAGGTTGTATGTCTGCCTGGAGGTTGTTTGCAGCCCAAGCACTTAGATCGGATGCGATGGTCTAATGAATCAATCGTCTTAAATTTCAATCATTATAGAAACGTAAATAAAATTAAATAAAAGAAATTCAAGTAAAAAATTACATGAGGACCCCCGTTGGAACGAAGTTCTTTCGCTAAATATTATGTACTAGATAGTTCCAACACGTTTAAGGCGCCCATTTCAAAATACGATAATTTAAATGGATCTTTAAGAAAAGATACGTTTTGTAAAATGATAAAATGTTATTTTTTTTATAGAATGTATTTCGTTTTAAAAAAAGGGATATTTTTAGGTCCTTTTTTGGAAATTTGTATTATATTTTCTGGAAAAGGTGCCTTTTTAAAGAGAAGTACTTCTTTTCTGGACCGTCGGTGGTGTAATGGTTAGTGTGCGCCGCTCTTGTACATGAAAACGTGGGTTCAATCGCTACTCAGACCACCTTACATTTCATCCGACAACAGTCACCTCGCTTTTTGATGGGGACACTAATCGGTTATCGCCGTTCAAGTGCGGACCAAGTCGAGAGATTTGTCTAGTCGTTGACACAATAAATTTTTTCTTGCCCTCATTAGCTGCAATACCAACCTTCGCTGATTCTTTTTCGATTTTTGAAAATACTGCAGTAACCTCTCGCAATTTGGACGCCAACAACATATGGCATTTCCTGTTGGTGGTCGTTTTCATATTTACTGCAGGTTTTCTCATTATTGTCTGCATTAAGATGTTGACGAGATTGCAGGAAAGTGTGTCGCCGTGTTCCAGTCCTCGCTTGGTACAGAATGGTTCGGTGAGGTCTTTCCCCAATTTCACTGCTGATTTGGTGTTGGTCAGCGTCATTCTACAGATGCGGATCAGTTTTGGCGGAATCCCAAGTTCAGACATAGCTTCGTACAATTTTTCCCGTAAGGGGCTATCGGAAGCAGCTTTGTAGTCGGCAGGAAGATGTTATGTATCGGTTTGCTGTTCGTGTATCTTTTCCAGAATGTGGCGATCTTCATTGGAAGAATCTGAGTGTAGTAGTGATTTAAGCACACACTGCTTATCTGTGACCAGATTCCCATTCTTCGTCCCGTTATTCGATCTTTATTCGATCTTTTTGATTCGATCTTTTCGGGATTTATTATTCATCAAACTCGAGTATCGTAGAACCAAATTAAATCACTTGTCATCGGCAGAAAGCCATGGAGAAAATTCGTTAACGCACTATATTCTTTGTAAACCTATTATTTAAAGTTTTTGTATTGAAATATTATTTTACATTGTTTTATTCTGTTTATTCTTTGAATTTATTGACGTTTCTACAATAATTGCGATGTTAGACGAATGATTCATTAGACAACCGCATCGGACCCTAGTGCTGGGGCTACCAACAACCTCTTGGCAAGTATACATCCTGTCTTAGGGATGTATATTTTATCGACTTAACAGTCCATTAAACAGCAGGTGTACCTCGAGGAGGATGTGGCCTTTCACCACGCACTTCGGTCTTCGGCGGGAACTTTTCGTGTCCCTGTGCAATATTGTTTTATGGTGATATACTCTGTATAAGTAACTAAAGAGCATATATATGGGAAAAGTAAGAGACGAGATATCCTTCATAATAATTATAACTGTTCCAGACGCGAAAACTTCGTCTTTGCAGTAGGGATGTGAAAAATTCATGACTATTTTTCGTTGAACCAACAATTAAATTGTCAGATGTACGAAACTTTTAATTGCAGCAACTTAAAAGCATTAGCAAATATGCTTCATAAGTATTTCTCTTTTGTAAATAAATTGAGAACTGAATTATAATGGATTACTCGTATATGCATAACAACATTGTTGTAAAGATGACACTGGGTCACTTCTGAATACATTATATATAAAGGTTGTCTCAGTAAGATTAAGACTCAGTATGACTTTTAAATTTAGTGTAATTTCTTTTTGTGAAAGTGGCAACTCTGAAATTTGGCAGCTGTCATATGTGTTTATTCCGATTACTAAAAATGGAGCGCTTTACGAAAGAACAACGTGTAATAATTGTGAAAACTAATTAAAAAAAATTGGAAAATTATGCTGAGACAGCTCGCAAACTTCGAAGAATTTTCAGTCGAGAATATTTCAACCATTCGAAGAGCAGTCAGAAATTTTGAAGAAATGGGGTCGTTTATGGACAGTAAGACTCCTGTGCGTCAACGTGTCGGTCGGTATCTTAAAAACGTTGCTGCTGTAAACGAGAGTGTCGCCGAAAACCCGAAAATATCAATTCGGCATCGTTCTAAAAACTTCAAATTTCACGAAGTAATACGCGGCGAATTTTGACAATGACCTCCACCTTCGCGCGTACAAAATTCAGCTTACTCAGGATCTCAAACCAACAGACCATGGAAAGCGCCGGCAATTCTTTCTATGTGCAATGGAGCAAAGTCAAATCAATGGTAAATTTAAAAAAAAAATCATCTTCTCCGATGAAGCCCATTTCCATCTGAATGGCTTCATGAAAACTCAAAATTGTCAAATTTGGGGCTCAGAAATCCGCATGCTAACCAGGAGAAACAAATGCACCCACAACGAGCAACTGTCTCGTTCGGATTTTGGCGCGATTGAATCTTACTTTTTTTGAAGATGAGGCCGAAATTGCAGTGACTCTGAATGGCATTCGTTACAGGAACATGATAACGGAGTTCTTGTGACCTCAAATGGCCGGCATGGATTTGGACGATATGTGGTTTCAGCAAGACGGCACCTCCTGCCGCACCGCGCATGGAGAAATCGATTTCTTGCCGGAACGATTTCCAGAACAAATTATCTCAAGAAATTCTGATGTCAATTGGCCACCAATCATGCGATTAAACGCCGTGCGATTTCTTTCTTTGGGGTTTTGTGAAATCTTGGGTTTATGCGAATAAACGAGAATCGATTCCTGATCTCAAATCCGACATCTAACGCGTCATCGGTGAGATACAGTCACAGCTTTATGAAAACGTCATGGAGAATTTCATGTAAAGTGTAATGGCCTCTCATCAGAGCCGTGGGGGACATTTGGCTGATATTTTATTTCCTGCTTTCATACTCATTCGACGTATTTCGAGTTGTTCAAGTGCGTGTTATTGCAAACGCCCAAAAGTATACTTCGCCGGGTAATCGTAGAACTGCTATTAAACGTGTGGCTGTCCGTGGCACAATGGTTAGTGTGTGAGGCTTTGGTACTTGTAAATGTGGATTCGCTACCTGCTCTAACCGTGTTACATTTCTTTCTATGGCAGTTACTCCGCTTAGTGACGGCGAAATATCGAGTAGTTAGCGTGGAAAAGACTTCTCAAAAATCCGTTCAGAACCGTAGTTCAACTGTAGATCTTGTAGAAAAAAAATTTGTTATTTGTAATACTTACCCAGTGCCGTTGATTTGAATTCATTCCAATTCGTTCACTTGGCGTTTCACTTGTCACCTCAGTGCTATTTTTTTTTGTCTTGCAGATGAAGGACAACTTTTAATTGAGGTAAAAACCGTGGTCGGATTTTTGCTATTATGCGCATACAAGCAAAAAAAGATAAAACGGCAGCGTACAATGATTTCAGCCAGCGAGCGACCAGCAAAAGAGTCTAGTTCCCGGTACTTTACCAGTATAAATTAGTGGCTTTATAACTTTTTACACTCTAGACTGAGTCAGTTACTCAGACAAACGATGTCAATAATGAAAAAAACAGGAATTGCTGGTGATGGCAACGGTGATGTTGGAGGCTGTGAATGAATAGTAGAAACAATAAAGTATTTTAGAATGTTTCTATACTAGAGGTCTAGTGTTGACCAACTTGTTCAACAGCAACAAAAATGGTTATGACTTTATTACAGTTAACAAAACCTGGCCCGTCTATACCGCCAACTGGTGCCCACAGGATGTGTTTTTTAACGTATTTATGGCTTTACAAATGTCCTGGTTCATTTTTGTTTTGAACGACAAATGATGTTAGGTATGATGTTGATGACAATGTCTTTGATGCGGCTTCTGCTGTGGTTGCTCGAAGAGTTAAGTTACATTTTTTAAGCTGTTATGTGTTGTTTTAACGGCTTTCTGTGTTCGTCGAGGTGCTTTCATTGCTTTATTTGTGATAAAGCCTTAAATGCCTGTTTTTTTGTGTGTCTTCAAATCAAAGTATAACGGATCAGTCTATACTTTTCCTTTGAATTATAAATTCTGGGTTTTGTAGCGTTTATATGTATATGATGACGTCTTTATAGGACGATTATTACAATAGTACTGCAGTTGAACTACTCAGAGGGAAATTAATCTAATCCCACAAAACAATAACTACAGAATATGGTAACAATGTTTAAAAGAATGTGTGCGTTCTTATATAAATCTGACGTAAGTTTAAAAAATGTTGCACGTTTTCTTGTCAATTATGGCTAGAATATACAAATTGGACAATCCAGTGATATGTTACAGTTCATGTTGAAGTTAACATCATCCCCTTCACACAGTAATTATATGAAATTCCAAATTTACCAATGTTGATGTCAAACTGTTAAAAGTGTATCAGCCATTTCGTGGTTTCAAAAGTATAGGCCTGGAATTCGACATTTGTCAAACTAAGTTGTTAAACCAATTTTTTTTTCTTTTCAGTTGAAAGTCTGACATTGACGAAAATGGATCGCTTAACTATCACACAACGCATAGAAATTATTAAAACCTACTACAAAAATGGTGATTCTGGCACAGCCACATATCGTGCTTTAAGAGGAGATTATGGTTTACATAATCGTCCAACTACGCAAGCAATTGGCAAAATTATGAAGAAATTTGAAGAGATATTGTAAGACCTGTGCATCATCGTTTCGCTCATTCCGCTGAAAATATCGCTGCTGTAAGTGAAAGTGTTGCTGAAGACCCCAATATGTCGATTCCTCGTCGTTCCCAGGAATTAGGACTGTCTTACGGCAGATTATGGCGTATTTTGCATTTGGATCTACACCTACATCCATATAAAGTCCAGCTCACACAACAACTGAAGCCAGCTGACCATTCACAACATCGTAGATACGTGGAATGGGTGCTTGAACAACAGGCGGTGGACGGCGATTTTTCGAACAAAATTTTCTTCAGCGATAAGCACATTTCTCACTAGGTGTGTATGTTAATAAACAAAATTGTCGTATTTGGGGTTCTGAGAATCCTCAGGTAATTGAAGAGAGGCCACTACATCCAGAAAAAGTCACTGTTTGGTGCGCTCTTTGGTCCGAAGGTGTGACTGGACCTTACTTCTTGGAGAATGACGATGGAACGACTGTCACCGTCAATTCGGAGCGTTATGGTCATATGATAACCGATTTTTTTTTACCTGCTATTGAAGAATACGACTTGGAGAATATGTGGTTTCAACAAGACGGTGCCACATGCCACACAACTCGAGCGAATATGGCTATATTGCAAGAGACAATTCCTGGCCGCGTAATTTCTCATCGTGGCGATATCAACTGGCCACCAAGATCATGCGATTTGACACCATTAGACTTTTTTTTTTGTGGGGCTACGCGAAAGACCATGTTTATGCAGATAAACCTTTAACTCTTGAGTACTTAAGAACCAACATTCGTCAAGCTGTGGCTGAGATACCGCCCAATATGTGTCAAAAAGTGGTCGAAAATTACCTCAAAAAAATCAATGCTTGCAACACTTCGCGTGGTGGTCATTTAAATGATGTAGTGTTTCACACATAATGTCGACGTTCAAACTTTATAATAAAAATGAAATATCATGAAAAAAAATATTGTATTTGCCTTTTATTTACGTTTACTTTTGAAACTATTTTTTATTTATTATTTCCCTTTATGGGATGTAATGGGAAACTATTTTTTATTTATTTACTTTTGAAACCGCAAAATGGATAACCCTATATTTATAATTACGTTTCTTTCACTCTAAGAAAATAATTCAACATACTGATCAAAGTGCCCATTTTCAATCGCAAACTAAGTTTGAACTAATAATAGTCACTGATAAAATAACGCTGTGATAGGTAACGATTTAAGGCAGTTATCGTGTTGACAAGACAGACACACGGATATGGCTCAATCATCTCAATCATCATCCCAAAACGAATTTCGTACAAAGATACTGAGGGTCTAATATGGTTCCTTCTATGCGTTACATTTTGGGTATTAAATAATACATACAACCATCCCTATGGATGAGAATATAATTATGATAAACTTGTTACTCGAGTAGTCAAATAAAAAAAATAAATGGTTTCCCATTACATCCCATGAAGGGACCGGGGAGAACTCCTCACAAGCACTGAGCTGTGCGCTTTCCAGGTTTCACTCACTGATTGGGACCTACAGTTTTACACCGATTCCGATCGGTATTTTGAGAAGCTTTTTCATGGCTATATACTCGATAGTGTGGCCGTCACTATGCGAGGTGACCGCCGCCGAAAGAAATTTGAGGGTGGCTAGAGCAGGGTTCGAACCCAGGATCTCATGTACAAGAGCGGCGCACACTAACCATTGCACCACCGACGGCCACCGAGTAGTCAAATAGTGGCATAAAATTGCTTAATGTGGTCGTCGCACAGTGGTTCAGAATCAATTCTCATCGCCTTAAAGACTTAGTTGTAGGTCTAGTAAACATTTTTGGGTTCTGTAAGAAACCTATTTCAGGCAAGTGGTCAGGGATTATTTTTTACATTGAAAATCGCAGAGCGAAGCATTTTTAGAAAAATTTCCAAAATTGCTAAGTATTGTTATATTCATTTTTCAATAAAACAAAAATTTAAATTTTTTTTCCGTTTTTGGAACGAAGTTCCTTATCGCACGTTGCGGGATGGGGGCTTAATGAAAAAAAAAAATAAACAAAATTTTTTTAATACCGAAATTTCTCCGAAAGGGAGAAATATTCCCCAAATGCACAACAAATCTAAACTTACAGTTAAGTGTTGAACTTACAGTTAAGTGTTGGTACTCAAATAAAAAGAAATCGTCTTACAATTTCATTGGTGCCATTACTTTTCACTTCCGATGGCTGTGAGTCGCCAAAAAAATTGCGCCAAATTCGACTTAAAGCACAGAGGGAATTTGAACCCCCTGCCTAGGAATATATAAATTTATCGATTTTCACATAGATCTAGCACACGCACAGTGGATATTATAAGGTGATTGCATCTCATAATAAAATCAATAACGGACTTCAGAATCAATTCGATATAGTCAAAAAATACACCATTGATTGGATGCTACGGATAAACATAAATAAATGCGAATCTATACTATTTAGACCACCTGTGGGAAAATGCAACTATGATGTGAGAAAAAATTGGAAAACATTTGGCATTAAATCAAAACTAAATAATATAATTATACCCAATAGCAAAGTAGTTAAATATTTAGGAGTCTACCTAGACAATTTCTTATACTACAACTTTCACATAATCGAAATTATTAGAAAAGCGACCAATGCTTAATTTATATACAGATCATTATTCCACTCCAAGTATCTATCTCCGCAAGTTAAGATAGTTATGTATCAATGTATGATCCGACCGATTATTACATATGGATGCCCCATTAGGTTCAATATATCTCCTTCAGTTATGGAAAAGATACGTGTTTTTGAAAGAAAATGTTTGCGAGCGTGTACTTCACTATACAGAACTCCACAAAGTAATTTCACAAAATATTTTTCCAATAGAACTTTATACATAAAAGCTTATGTGATTAGAATAGATAACTTTATGATTAATTTGACTAGACACCATATAATGAGATGCACACTTTGTGAAAATAACAATTTAATAAAAGCTCCATATTTTGCTTTAGATAATTATTTGCTTAATACAGTTGCCAAGGGATACGTTCCGCCTGAAGCCTTGATACTGCTAGATAGGCGAAAATATGTCCAAAACGAGCATGGAATACCGGTCTTTTATCATACTTGTAGACGGGCCAAGTATGATTTTTGCAAATGTTTGAAATTAACCATAAAACAAAATCTATCGTAAAGCTAAGATTATTATTATTATTATGTCAACAGAAGTATTCGAAAATGGCGACAGAACACACTACTTTCAACTTAAGAGATTTGGGGAAATAAAATTATACTATATTCAACTGTTATACCTTGTTGGAAAGGGTTTCTTGTCGAGATTATATTTTTTTATGAGTTTTGTACATATTGTTAGCGGATTTTAAATTTATTCATTTGAAATATATAATGTTTTTTGGCTCACCTACGCAACTTTGACTAGGATTTTAACTGTTGGAGCCGTTTGCCGCCGATCTAGTTTTAGCATCGAATTAAAGTTTAACTTATTCAGCCTTATTACGAATGTCGTTCTCGTATTTCGACTACGACAGTTTTGTAAAAGATTAAAGACAAAGTTGGCGTGTAATCTTTAATCTTTTACAAAACTATCGTAGTCGAAATACGAGATTATGGGCCTTTAAAGCTTGAGTATATAATTGGCCATATCTCACATATTTATAGTCCGATCTGGTTCCGGTGAATATCATTACAAAGACCATTAAAAACTCTTTAAATCTGCATATAAATATATTACATTTTATTAACCAATTGGGGACAAATTTAAAAAATACCATTTTTTAACCTCACTTTTTTGCTAAAAATCTAATTTTCTCAAAAAACAGCCCTAGTAAACCTATTTTCTACCTAACTTTTAACATAAATATCTCCGGTCTTAGAAGGGTTAATGCGAAGTATTATACCTTAAAACAAAGCCTGGAGTGTTGCCTACAACCTGAGTCTAGGTAGAAAATAGGTTTACTAGGGCTGTTTTTTGAGAAAATTAGATTTTTAGCAAAAAAGTGAGGTTAAAAAATGGTATTTTTTAAATTTGTCCCCAATTGGTTAATAAAATGTAATATATTTATATGCAGATTTAAAGAGTTTTTAATGGTCTTTGTAATGATATTCACCGGAACCAGATCGGACTATAAATATGTGAGATATGGCCAATTATATACTCAAGCTTTAAAGGCCCATATCACAAGAAGTTGGACCGATCGCAAACATTTGTTTTTTCTATTTTAATAAGCTTTTTAAGCCCTTTTACGCCAAAAAAAATTGGCCTATGGCCGGTAAAATTTGTTTAAATAGCGCAGACTTACTTACCTATATCCATATATACCGATTTCTCAAAATCTGGAGCCAATCTGACACTTCCAAATGTACTTTCGCACTCAGGGGACTCCCCCCTAATAGTTCGAAAAGGATTCATCAAAGTTCATTTTTTCGACTATCACAGTGTTATCTAAAAGATATTTCAAAACTAGCTGCCTTTTCGTGCCTATAAACAAATGGCATGGCATGCAAAAATGTTGAGCAACTCAGAAATTAAAAAAAAAAATTGTAAATTTAATATTTTTTATCTTGGCAGTTTTGCTTTTCTTATCAAACAAGAAAATAATTTACTTGATTTTTCAAATAAAATCTCTTATGACATATTCATAAACTTAAGTATTTTTATCAAACATTAATTTTGTAACTTTGTACTATAATTTTGAACTAAACCCGGTCGATCAAGGCGGCCGGCATGCTAGCATGAATATGGAAACTCTCTCTTGTAATTGTAATTTTTTGACATTCTTTCTTTGTTCTTTTCACTGCGGAGTCGTTTTTTTATTCTTTCGTCTAATTGTAATTACCAAATTAAATCGCCGCAAATCCGCTGCATAATTTTTTGGTTTTTACAAAAAACAACGGATTTAAAAACGAATAATTTTAAGTGCTCTATGCGACTATTAATTCTTGTCTATATTGAAAGTGATAAGAATCTGTTAAGTGTTACTAAGTTTTTACGCAAAAACTACCAGTTTTCAGAAGAAAAATACAACTAATATTAAAAAATTTTGCAAAAATCGGTAATACCAAAGTTTAAAAAACGTTGGCAGAAGGCGAACAGAACTGTTAAAGTGTTTCTTGAAAGAAATGAAGATTGGTCAAATACTGAAATTTTTGTTACTTTGCCAACAACAGGCAAATCCTTAAACTCTTTACAAAAACGAGGAAGACCATGCAGCTCTTATCAGACATCGTCGAAATCAACAAAAAAACGTAAAAATACTTCCTTATGTAAAGATAATGGATTAGATCATCTTCATGATGCGTATACCCAAAGACTGCGGTCAATTCGTGAAGTAGATGAAGCAAAAATGATTAAGCTATTGAGGTCTTTTTCAAAAGCCAAAAAAAGGAGGTTTTAAAAACTCTGGAAGAGTCTGAAATTACTGAAGCATTTGATGAATTGGAGGCATTGGGAGTGTATATTGATTTGAATTTAACAAAAGCTCAATACATGTACATATTTCAGAAATCTTTTTTTGGATAGAAAATTCCCTGTATTTCCACCATACTATAAAATTCAGAAAGCAAAACGAAGTTGCTATCCACCCCCAGCATCGGCAGAAATTACAAATACGAATGCTAAAGAAAAATCTTTACTAGATCTACTTGATCACACAACAGCCAGGATTGTAATGATAGAGTCTGTGGAAATTAAAAATCTTCAAAGATTAACTCTGTACTGTAAATGGGAGTACGATGGTTCGTCAGGACAAAGTGAATATAAACAACAATTTCCCGAGGAATCTAACATAATTTCTTCATTACTTCGTTAGTGCCTATTAAATTTGTAGATGAAGATACTGGCTATACAGTTTGGCAAAATCCAGCTCCATCGTCTGTACGATTTTGTCGACCGATCTCAATCGAAGTATGAAAAGAGACACCTGCTGTTGTTGAGAATATTGAAACTCAAATAAAGTCGAAGTTAAACATTAGCTATTTTTAACAATGATAGATGGAAAAATAGCTCAAGTTGTAACAAGTACCCCTTCATGCTCAACTTGTACAATATGTAAAGCAACTCCAACACAAGTGAATGACTTGAAGAGAGTAGCTGCAAGACCTGTAAACGAAAATGCTTTTAAGTGTGGTTTATCTACACTACATACATGGATTAGATGCATGGAAGTGATTCTGCATATATCTTATAATTACCAGTTTCAAAAATGGTCAGCAACAAAGGAAGATCATCAAAGAATAAAGAAGGAGAAAAAACAGAGTGTACAAAAAAGTTTTCGAGAAGATTTAGGATTAAACATCGATAAACTACGGTATGAAGGTGGCAACAGCAATGATGGCAACACCGCGAGAAGGTTTTTTTCTAATTTTAAATTAACTGTTGAGATTACAGGTGTAGATGAAACACTTATATAAAGATTTTACGTAATTCTTCAAGCTTTGTCGTCTGGTTTACCTATAGACCCTAAACAATTTGGGGATTATGCACTGGGAACGGGAAAGTTATATGTTAAAAAATACAATTGGTATTACATGCCCATCCTCAGTCCACAAAATTTTAATACATGGGGAAAGTATAATAAATCATTTCGCAGTATTGCCTATTGGGCAACTGTCGGAAGATGCCCAAGAATGACGTAATAAAGATTACAAACGATACCGCTTGCATCATTCTCGAAAGTGTTCACGATCTGCCACTAATGAAGCCGTTTTTAACAGACTTCTCTATACCTCCGATCCATATGTGACAAGCACCAGAAAACCCCATGCAAAACTTATAAAAGATTTTCATGAAGACACTTTAAAACTTTCGATGTTTCCACATTTTATAAGTGATTCTGAAGAAGGAAACTGAATGACTAATAATATAAATCTCATTTCTTAATATAATAATCGTAACTTGACATATTTCTTAAAGTAATATTTTATTTAATATTTTATTGTTTACCATAAATTATAAATTTTTATTTTTAATATAAATATACCATATAATAATTTATAAAAAACCAAAAACATATAAAATAAATAATTTATTTCATTGTTAATAAAAATTATCAAACTATTTTGTACCAAAAACTTATTGAAATAATCACCAAAATAAAAAATCTAAACTTTAAACTGAAAGCATTCTTTTAAGTATTTGTTACCAACGGAATTTTATTTAAACTGCTACTGCAGCTGAACATATTTTAAAAAAAATGCAAAAAAATTCAACCTTTGGCCCTTGTAAATATTGAGGCTTAAAATCCTACGGACCAAGGTTGCCGTTATACAAAAACTAAAAAAAAAAATCAAAAATGTATTTTTAACCGTTCATAACTTTTTTTATTATGATTCGATTTTATGATTGAAAATAAAAATTAAAGTTTAAAGTCGCACCTATTCAACAAAAAAAATTTTACAAAAATACTCCTCCATTCAAAAGTTACAGATTTTTGATCCAAAAATGGCCAAACTATTCCACTGTGACACGGTACGATCAACTAATCAAATCATGAGAACATTTCCTTTAATTTGAGTACCCATACAAGCATATTTGTAAAACAAAAAAAAAAAAATTTGATAAATTTTGTGGGTTTGAAATATAAAAAAACAGGCATATCTCGACTCACAGGCATCGGATGTGAAAAGTTATCGCACCAATGAAATAGCAAGATGATTTCCTTTCATTTAAGTACCAACACATACCTGTAATTCTGGGGCCTGTTTTTTGATTTTTTTGGGCCTTAGGGGCAATTTGCCCATTTCGGACCACATGTATTGTATTCTGTGAACCATTCAAAATAAGATGACATTTTTGGGTGTTTTCCATCGCGTGTCCCAAGGTGGTAAAATTTTCCAAAAAAAAATTATATTCATATTCTTAAACACAGTACATTTTCTTAAAAAAAATGCCTTATCTTCAAGAAGTAGTTACCTTCGCTGAAAAAAGTTAATTTTCTTACAAAAAATAAATTTTTTTAAAAAAAAATAATTTTTCTTAAAATAGTAAATTTTCATACAACAAATTGCCTTTTCTTAAAAAACCAATTCTACAAAAATTCTTATTTCTTAAAAAAATCTTTTCTTCAAAAAAATACATTCTCCTAAAAAGAAACCGTTTTTACAAAATGTCATTTTCTTAAAAGTTCCTCTTCTTAAATATAATGTAATACCTTGTCGTTTCTTTTCTTGAGATAAGTAGTCTTCCGGAAAATAACTACATTTCCTTAAAAAAATTAACCTTTTCCTAAAAAGAGTACCACTTCTTTAAATTCTTAAAAAAAGTACTTCTTTGTAAAAAAGATCCAATGAGTGGTCGAACTAACGGGCGATATGTTAACACCTTTTGCTACACGGTACCTGTTCGATTTCTGTGAACACATTAGTAAGTGTTACATTGGAAAATAAAACAGCGTTCAATCATATGATGACGTTACATTCAAATAATATTAATACTTAATACTATTTAAAGACCAGTGCAAGCACATTTGTCATTATTTTCTTGCTTAATACTTTTCGTTTTATTCCCACAAAAAACAAAGAGATTGCCACGCAACAGACTCATGTACATACATGCATTGTTATGTTCGTACATACGCCTACAAAAGTTCACACAATTTTCGTTGCTCTGTTAATATCTCATTTGTGTATACGTATAACCACGTCATTATTCTCTTTGCTCCGAGAGTGCTCCGCAGCTACACAAGACAACTATTCGCTGCCGCTACATCACTGTGTGTTTTTTCGCAGTCGGACAAATTGTTCTATATAACGGGTTTTTCAACGGAGACGCTACAAAATTAAATCGATAGGGACAGCAGCTCTTTTGACATTTCTCTTCAGTAAGGTTTGCCATTTCATCATGTAAAGATGTACGAGCCAACAACGAGTCGAAATTATTAAAATTTACTACCGAAATTTGGAGTCAGTGGTCTCAACTTTAAGAGCGCTATGTCCAATTTATGGTCGTCATAATCGTCCTACCAGATCAACAATTGAGCGTCTAGTGGAAAAATTTGAATCCACAGGCACAGTACAAAATGTTCCCGTGCCAGTGAGAAAAAGAAGTGCCCGTAGTGTCGAGAATATTGCTGCCGCTGAGGCTTCAGTTCAAGAAAGCCCAAATGTGTCTCTCACACGTCGTTCTCAAGCGTTGGGCATCTCTGTGACGTCGTTGTGGCGAATTTTCCGAAAAGATCTTGCCTAAATCCTTACAAGATCAAATTGACGCCAGAACTGAAGCCGTTTGACCACCATAAGAGTCGCATGTTCGTGAATTTGGCTGAACAACAACTCGAAAATGATTCGGATTTTCATCGGAAAATCATCTTCAGCGATGAGGCTCATTTCTGACGGAATGGCTTCGTCAATAAGCAAAATATGCATTTTTGGTCAGACAGCAATCCACACGTAATCCATGAGTCATCATTGCATCCCGAAAAAATCACGGTTTGGTGCGGTTTATGGGCCGGCGGCGTCATTGGGCCGTACTTCTTCCGTGATGATCAAGACAGGCACAATACTGTGAATGTGAATCGCTACCGTTCAATGATAACCGCATATTTTTGGCCCCAATTGGATAATATGGACTTGGAGGACATGTGGTTCCAACAGGACGGCGCCACAAGCGAACACAGCGAATGCCACAATCAATTTATTGAAAACCAAGTTTGGTGAACGTGTTATCTCACGAAATGGTCCAGTCGATTGGCCGCCTCGGTCGTGCGATTTGATGCCGTTAGATTATTTCCTGTGGGTCTACGTCAAGTCTATAGTCTATGCCAACAAGCCAGCGACGATTGATGAACTTCGTACGAATATCGAACGTGAAATTGCAGCAGTATCGGCCGATTTATGCTTGAAAATCGTCGAAAATTGGGTTCAGCGTCTGGACTTCTGCAACCGTGCCCGTGGTGTCCTTGCAAAAGAAGTCGAGTTCCATATAATGGCATCGAACGTACTTTCACAGGAATAAAGAATTTCATTGGTATCTAAAACCGGTTTTGTTTTATTTATCTCTTATTGAAAAACCCGTTATATGTGTACCAGTGAGTGTAAAAACTAGAAGGCACATGACTCACTGGTTGCGAGAAATGCTCCCCAATTCTTTCATAGAATTTTTACTGATAGGAAATTTACTAATTGCATTTAGCTCTGATTTATTTTAATAAAAAAGGTTCTTTTGAAGTTACGATAGTGACAATAGATTTTCACATTTACACGCAATTACTCTTAATTCAATAGCAAAGTAGAACAGTCATCCAAATTCTATTATACTCGACGATGTATACTTTTAAGAGCTTAAAGTCAGACAGATTCAAACGCATCAGAATAGGCTACTAATACTCAGGCCAACTCTCAACAGCCATTTCCACAACCATCTGTTCCCGACTGTTACAGAGTTCTTATCGAATTCATCAACCATTCGAGGGAGATCGAATTGCGCAACGACCTACGCACGGTAGTCAATTATTTCAAAATTTGTTCATTTATGTATGAACGGACTTTCATTGTATATAATTCCTCTTCGCACTCCATTTTATTTTTAACGCATGTGGCATTAACGGGTTTTTCAATAAGAGCGCTACAAAAGTTTTTTTAAATAAAACAAAACCGGTTTCAGATACCAATGAAATTCATTATTCCTGTGAAAGTACGTTCGATGCCATTATCTATGGAACTCGATTACTTTTGCATGGCCACCACGGGCACGCTTGCAGTAGTCCAGACGCTGAACCCAATTTTCTACGGTTTTCAAGAATAAATCGGCCGATACTGCTGGAATTTTCAGCATTCGCTGTGTGGCTTGTGGCGCCGTCCTGTTGGAACCACATGTCCTCCAAGTCCATATTATCCAATTGGGGCCAATAATATTCGGTTATCATTGAACGGTAGCGATTCGCATTCACAGTAATGTGCCGGTCTTGATCATCACGGAAGAAGTACGGCCCAATGACGCCGCCGGCCCATAAACCGCACCAAACCGTGATTTTTTCGGGATGCAATGATGACTCATGGATTACGTGTGGATTGCTGTCTGACCAAAAACGCATATTTTGCTTATTGACGAAGCCATTCAGCTGGAAATGAGCCTCATCGCTGTTTATAAAGTTGGCCTCTTAAAGTTGAGGCCACTGACTCCAAATTTCGGTAGTAAATTTTAATAATTTCGGCTCGTTGTTGGCTCGTTTATCTTTCCATGATGAAATGGCAAACCTTACGGAAGAGAAATGTCAAAAGAGCGGGAAAAAATATGGCGTCGTTTGCTGTCCCTATCGATTTACTTTTCTAGCGTGTCTGTTGAAAAACCCTTTATTAGTAGGGCGTTGTAAAATCACCCTTGTCTTAATTAATGACTGGCGTTTGATGACACGAATCTTACAACCTAATTTCATTAAGATCGGAAGTGTTGCACGCGACTAGTGGCATTGACAATCAGGATGACTACCAAGCTTTTGCATGCAAGGTACCAGAATGGGCGTATCAACCTTGCCAATTTTCTCCAGTTAAGTAGATATTTACAGATTATGAGCCAATGTTTGTGTTGGAGCTAATCATATGTACTATCTACCAGAAAACAGTTCTAGCAGAAACATGATTATATACTAAATGTATCGATTTGTATGGGAGGAATCAGAAGGGGCGTAGTCAAACCGACGATTTTCAATCCCAAACTAACCTTGGACAAATAATAGCCACTGACAAAATTTCGCTTTGATCGATAAAGATTTATACCATTTATCGTTTTGACCAACCAGCCAGCCAGAGAGACGGACATGGATCAATCGTCTTAAAAAGATCCAAAACGAATTTCGTCCAAAGATAGTCAGGGCCTAATATGGCTCCTTCTATGCGTTAAATTTTTTCCATATTAAATGTTATCCCTATGGGTAAGGGTACAAAAATATGTTTTACAAAGTTGCCACATTTCACCAAAATATTTTTTTCAAACTACTGCCACCATCTATACTTTATGTCGGCTAGTTTTGGGACCGCCCTCGTATGAACATTTTTCGACGTTTTTGCTAAAGCTAAACACCATTCTTAAAACAATTTTCCGCACCAAATGGCTTGCCCCCATCCCGGGCTGCAACCATTTATCCCATATCATTAAGCGTGTTTTGGTTACACCGCTTGCTCATATAATCGCTTGTTTTGTATGAAGCACTTAGCGAGAAGTTAGCGACGCGAATCAGTTTCGCTAAGTTTTGCGAATTTATTTTTCTACATCTTTTACCGTTTTCAACCCTTTTTCATATTTTTGAATAAAATTACTTATCGCTAAATAGCCGTTTTCTTTACAACTTAGCAAGCGATAATCGCTTGCTTGTAACCAAAACACGACTATTATTATGTTATGAAAAATGTCATTGATTTTCTGATAAAGTTAAAAAAATGAGGGAAAAAATCGAATAAAAGCACATACAGTTTTGTGTTTGAATTTTCACAAGAAACTAAAAACATAAGTTGACACCACCGTCAAGAGAGTAAAATATGCCAAGTATTAAGCAGGAAAGCTCTTTTCAGATGGCTGAATAGCACTGGCTCTCTCTTGGCATGTAAGAGAACATAGTGGAACTGAAACATTGTGCTTGTTTAACGCGTTCGTGTATCCTTCTAAATATGAATTTAGTTACTTTGCTGCTACACCAAGGAAAGGTTGTGCAAACATTCACATGAGTGTTTGTAAGCAAAAAAAAGGACTTTAGAAAATACTTCAACACCTTTAGTTTGTTTTCTGCCCATTCAGTTTACAAAATCTATTACAAGTGAAATGCTTTACGACTCAAAAATCATCATCGGGCAATACATCATATACGTTTTGTTTGCAGAGTTTGTTTGTTTTTGCAGAGTTTCATAAAATATACCCATTTAATTTAAACACTCATCACAAAAAATCAATTGGCACAGTTGTTGTATCACAGGACCTCCCTGGCTGCTGATGCCGATACAGGACACATGTACAAAGTTACAGGCCTCTGTATTATGTTTCCTACTTCTTCAGAGGGTTATTGGTGATGCTCGACACGTTTTGAGTTTTTATTGGTTTTACTTTATGGTTGCAAGGACAGCAAAAGGAACTTTTAGAAAGTTGTCAACAGAAGCAGAATAAATATAAAAACAAAATAAGAAAAGGTTAAGGATTTTGTGATCTGAGAAGGGCAGTAGAATCACATCACACTGCTCTTTGTTTTTGGGTAAATTTAATTTATTGAGAAATAAAAATAGAATTATATTACGTTACGTTTAAGGTGTTATCCTTTAAGGCAACGGCAATAGAACCATTAAGAAAACGTGTTTATTGTTTTTATTTATTAGGAATCAAACGAACGAAAACATTTTCAGATTTTTCCTTCCCTCTCCCTCGGCAGAAAAGGTGTGATTATGGTTAATATTTATGTCCCAAATAAAAAAGTGTGACATTGCCAGGATAATGCCCAAAGTTAACCGGAAGTTTTGCTGAGTTTGGGTTTGTTAAATATTAAAGGTTCTGCCTTAAGTAGCTCCATTTCAGTATATCGGTAACAGTTACCTCAATTATGTTAATTTAGTTTTGTTTCCTTAATAACTTGATTGTTATTTTTCTATTTTGGTTTTTTTTGTTCAACCCAATGAATTTTGTGGTTTAATATTTTATAAGTCAGTGTATAGAGATATTGAATTTAAATATTATTATCCTCTTATCACATTTCTTAGTGGTTTATCGCAATAAGAAATTGAAAGCGAAAGCGGATGTTGAACCGGATATTAAAAATTTGTGAATCGTATATTTGAACGAATAAATATTTAAACTTTAAATTGTTTATAATGTAAACAAACAATTTAGGTGGTTGTGATTTTGAAAATAAAGAAATAGAAATTTAAAATGACTTCCGAATTGAATTGTAGCTTAACAGGTATTAAGATGTTGAAAAGATTTTTCACAAAGTAACTTTCAACCCCTAATATTTCTTATCTATTTAATTTACTTTTTATTGAACTCATTTATTTGAAATTTTTATTCAAATTCTTTAAGTGATTCGTTAAATTTCATAAAACAATTTCCGCTATAATAGCGTTAAAGTTATAGCTTTCCGGTTTGGCAGGCATGAGAGGGATGAATTCTAATTCTAAGACTGGTTTGCCTACAAAAAGGAGAATTTCGTGACCTCACTCAACTGGGTTATTATACAAGTTAGCGCACCTAAGGATATTTCAATTGTTGTCTGTCTATATTATCCGCTGCATACTATTTCATCAAATACAGGGTGGGCGAAAGGTCAACATGGGGTTTACAAATTAAAAAACTTTTTCGTTTATATATATTTTTTGTTTCAGATCAGTCACCCTGGTGTCTTCAAATTTAATAACTTGTTCGATTATATATACTTTTATTCTTTTTTTCAGATCATAAAATATACAACAAGGGAAATTTTTTACACTAAGTATGGAAAATAACGTCACTTAATTGACCCCCCTTTTCAGCTTCGCAATACTGCACTCATTGTAGAGTATCATTCCAACATCATCCCATAGGAAATTTTGTGCCTGTACAGTGCGCATTTCTGTAACAATGTTGGCCTTGGTATTCTTGCTCCGTCAAATATCCCTAAAGAAAATAGTCCCATGGTGATCCTATATGTGATACAAACTAAAGCTCTAATTTGCTACTATTGTTTAATTTAGCAGCGACGTCATTGTACTACTACATATAAAGCACCAGGCTTCCTTATTGAGATAACATCTCTTTGAAATTTATATAATGCCAATGATTACGTTTTATTGAGGGAACTTATTTTATCTAGAATCAAATTTGTTCTAAAATTTGTCTCGGAACTTCCAACTCAGCTGCTTTGGGTTCAGTGAAAGCCCATAATATGAATGTGCACTCACAGAACTATTCGTTTGAATCAAACATGGGGCAAATTAAATTAAAGTTTTAAAATGTTTGAAATTATTTATATGACAATTATAATTTGTAGTTTAATTTGAATTACCTTTCGGAATGCAAATTCAAAAAAGTTTCAATACCATTGGTAATTGTACTTATTTTCAAAGCATTTCCTTCATATCTGGCAC
This sequence comes from Phaonia tiefii, assembly GCA_963931995.1. Lineage (NCBI taxonomy): Eukaryota > Metazoa > Arthropoda > Insecta > Diptera > Muscidae > Phaonia > Phaonia tiefii. The sequence goes on from OZ008367.1 coordinate 28,062,929, forward strand.
TTTCGGTTTTCAAATATTTTATACAGTACAGGTTTATGAATTTGAAAGAACTATGAGGCAATACCTATCAAAGCCACAAACCTCTACATATAAAATACTTTAAAAACCGAATTGCCAGCAGTCAAACAAATTCAAAACAATTAAACGCATTCCCATATTTAATTACAATTGGCATCCGATTCCACAACCTGCATTTGCATTGCCTGAGCAAATGCAAATTCAACATTTTTTAATTGCCATTGCGAACAATGGTAATTCTTTTGCATTGGCTTTAGATAATGTAATGCAAATTAAAATCGAATGCAAATTAAAAAAGCCAATGTATGGTTTGAATAGAGGTTGCAGCAGCCGAAAATTCAATTGTTGCAACCAAATTTCATTTATGACAGCTGAATTCAGTCACCAAACTTGAATTCTGATGGAAATGTCTCGTAATATAATTTATCCAGTAATTTGCTTTGCATCAAAAGTGTTTTTCATTACTACTGATTGATCATTGAACCAGATGCAAGAACTGAATTTATTAAAAAATTTGGTTACTACACCCTCCAAGGTCGGTGTTCACGACTAAAGTTGGTAGTGACAATCACAATCGAAATTTTGCCGGAACAACGTTATTTCATAACTGTTTCGATTGAGACAAGCGGATTTGCAATAATTTATGTTATATCAAGAAGATTTATACTTATTTCGGTTGCAGCAAGTGCAATTTGGCATTCATTGGGATGCAAAAATCGAATTTATGAAGAATTCGGTTACTGCAATCTCCAAGGTCGGTTGTGGAAATCACTAAAATTGGTTGCGATGACCTCTTAATTCGGTTGTGACAATTTCAGAATTTGCTTATAGCAACCTCAAATATCGGTTGTGAAAACTCCTAAAGTCAGTTGTGACAACCTCAATAGTTTGATGTGAAAACCTCCAGTAGTCAGTTGTGACAACCACTAAAGTTGTTTGTCACAACCACAGCCAAAATTTGGCCGCAACAATATTATTTCATAACTGTTTCGATTAAGACGATGGATTTTACAATAAGTTACGTTATATCAATAAGATTTTTCCATTTTTCGGTTGCAACAAACGAATTTATCATTCACTGGGATGCATAAATCCAATTAATGAAGAATTCGGTTACAGCAATCTCTTAGGTCGGTTGTGATAAACACAATCAAAGTTGGATGCGACGACCTCTAAAGTCGGTTGGTCAAACTGCAAAAGTTGGTTGTAGCAACTTCAAATGCAGATTGTGGAACCTTCTAAAATCGGTTATGACAATCTCAATAGTTTGTTGTAACAAGCACTAAAGTTGGTTGTGACAACCACAATCGAAATTTTGCTGGAACAAGGTTATTTCGTAACTGTCTCGATTGAGACAACTGAATTTGAAATAATCTACGTTATATCAATAAGATTGTTCATTCATTAGGATGCATAAAACGAATTTATGAAGAATTCGGTTACTGCAAGGTCGGTTGTGACAAGGCCGGTTGTTCCAATCACTAAAGTTGGTTGCGACGACCTCAAAAGTCGGTTGTGACAATTTCCAAAGTTGGTAAAGTCGGTTATGAAAACCTCAGTAGTTTGTTGTGAAAACCTCAGTAGTCAGTTGCGACGACCTCTAAAGTCGGTTATGACAATTTGAAAAGTTGGTTGTGATAACCTCAAATGTCGGTTGTGACAACCTCAAATGTCGATTGTGGCATCGTCTACTGTCGGTTGTGACAGCCACAATAGTTTATTGTGAAAACCTCAAATGTGGGGTGTGGTAACATCAAGAGCCAAGTGTGAGAACCACTTAAGTTGGTTGTGACAACCTACGCCCTGAAAAATCTGTGTTTTTCCTTATTTGGATGCAAATATATAGTGTGTTTGAAGAGTGTCACAAATATATTATACTTGTATCCAAACATATTGTGTTTCCTATTCAGTATTACATGTTTGAGACATAATGATTAATATGTTAGAATATATGTGTTTACGACCCACATATATTTATGTTTGTGCTACAAATTCAGCTGTATTTGTTGCACTGTATATGATCTCTCGAGGGCAAGAGAATAAAAGAGGCACAACGAGAGAGTCTATCTTGTAAGTGTGTATCTGTATTTTTGCATTATTCTCTCACCCATTGAGTCATAAATATTCTTGAATGTAGGTGCAAATTGCAGTACTTGAAATAACTAACAAATAATCAAACTATTTTGAAATTTAGAAAAGATCTAAAGGTAAGTGTAAAAACATTGCTAACTATTATAGTTAATAGTTATATTTTATTCTATGAAAAACATATTTAATTCTTTTAGTGACGGTTTAAAAAATGGATTCAGAGCCTGGTTCATCGCAAAATCCAACAGATACCCAACGCAGTAGTTTGCAACATTTGGTCTCTCATGATGTTTTTTCTTTTGGCGTGGCATGTGAATTACCTGTCAACTAAACGAGATATATTGAAGTACTATTTTTTCTTGGCCGAACGTTCAAAAGCCCAAAGCAAAATGTTTTCGTATAAAACATTTACTCCCCAAGTAGCAGACAGATTGTTAGAAATTTGGAATCAACTTAATATTGAACTTATACTCAAAGGTAGCATCATTAGAAAATTGAATAATTTGCTTGACGCATATAGTAATGCAGATAAACAACGAGTAAAACGCGCAACAGAATTCAAAAAATTCGTAGAATCAACAAACCAATTATTCAACATTGGAAAATGTAAATGCAACTTGAAAGAAAACGACTGCTCATGTGGATCTATCCCAGAAAACTTAAAAGATTTCATGCGCGATCAATATAATGACAGAATACAAACGATACCGGAACACGATAGTGGAAGTAAAGAGACGATACCAACGACTATACCAACAATCCCAGTGAGCAACGATCCTACATACGAACCACATTATGACGAAATGGAAGTTGATGTGAGAGGAGGTTCAGAATTAGTTCTACCACCACAAACATACACTCCCAGATACAATACTAAAAACTATGCAATGATGTGTGACAGATTTGGTGTGCATGATAGAATGGCATCAGCATTGGCAACAGCTCTGATGGAAGACCTGGGCGTAAAAGATGCTCATGGCAATCTTGTCATCATGGATAAAAGTAAACTTCGTAGGGAAAGAGAAAAATGGAGACAAGACGCACTTCGTAAGCGGTATGACGGCTCGAATTTGATATCATTTTCATTCGACGGCAGGAAAAATGATGCTCTAACTGTAGAAAAAATTGATGAGAAGTTGCATCCAAGGATGGTTAAAGAACCTCATCTAGTTGTTTTGAGGGAACCAAAATCTCAACTGATAGGCTACACAAAACTAGAAAGTGAAACTACGGCAAGAAAAGTCAACAAATTGATCGAATTCTTCCAAGAAAAACAATTGTCTCTCGATTCATTAATTGCCATATGCGCTGATGGTGAACCAGTGCACGGTGGAATTTTGCGACTATTCGAAAGACAGTTAAAGAGACCACTGCACTGGTTTGTGTGTCTTCTGCACTTTAACGAGCTTCCGTTTAGACATTTGTTTGACACTTGAGACAAATCAACCACCACTGGACCACGATCAACTACCGGAAAGTTGAGCTCAAAAATTGCTGATTGTGAAAATCTTCCGGTATGTAATTTTTATAGCTGATTCTTTACCATTTTTCATTCTATTTTTTAGCTTTTATGTTTTCTTTTCAGGTGGTAACCGATTTTGAGAAAATCGCTTTGGAAAATATGCCTCCTGGTGATTTAAATCCAGAAGAATTATCTACCGATTCGAGGTACTTGATGTTAATGGCCAATGCAATTTCTAATGGTGTGGTTCCTGCGGATTTGTCTCACATAAAACCACGGCCAATTGCACATTCTCGATGGCTGACCAAAGCCAATAGATTATTACGGTTGTATGTGACAACTAATAATCCAACTGAAAATTTAAAATTCTGGCTAACTATATAATAAAAGTATACACGCCAATGTATTTCAATGTTAAGTATTATAGCTCTGCTGCATACGGTAGTACATTACTTTATAAATTTATTACTTGGACACGATTTTTACCACCGAATTTACATGGAGTTGTAAATACAGTAATTCAAGATAATCCATATTTTGCACACTCAGAAAATATCTTGCTATCTATGTTGTTTGATGATAGAATGGAAAAACGAAACATTGCTATAAAGAAGATTTTACATTACCGAAGAGATATTGTCGACCCAACGGAACTGAGAGTTTATAAAAAATCTCTTATAAACTTTAATTGTACGGAATATACAAATATGATTGATTTAAATGACGATACCATTTTATTCGAACCACCGTTTACGCAAAGTTATACGTATGAACATTTGGAGGGATATTTAAATTACGAAGTGCCACGGTTCGATGATCCACAAATTCCTTTACACATTCAAGGAACGGAAAGACATGTCCAATTGCTGGCTGCCACTGCTAAACGAGTTGCAGAAAAGAATGTAGAAGGCGCTATGTCGACGACATTAGAGAGCCGTACGAAAACACCCAGACTTGAAAGCAAACAAGACTTTCAGAAAAAATAATGTTTTTTTTTCACATTTTGTCTTTTACTGCTCTCAAATTGAATATTTTTTTTGATAATAGGTTGATAGATACTTTATTATCTTTTAATTTGAATTTTTGTAGAAAAAAAAAATAAAAAGCGAAAGAAAATCAAAAAGTTGGTTTTATGTGTTATTTTGTTTTAGCAATATCGCATGAATTAATCAACCGAATTCGATAAATTTGGGCTTAAACTCTTCGTTTTGAATTGTAAATTGGATTAAATAATGGATTGAGCCAAAAAAATGGCCATGAAAGAAATATTCTTGGACAAAATCATGAAAAAAATGGAAAAATTGTCCAAAATTTGGACAAAAATGCCCGTAGCTTTTGAACTTTTTACCAACAAAAAGTAGGGGACTCGATTTTAACGATAAAGGTATGGTTCCTTCGGCAAATTTTCATGGAATAACCCATAGAATACGGAAATCATAGGGAAATTGGTGAATTTTTTCACTCCCTACAAATCGACCCGCCCTAATACATATATATATATTGAAATCAAAGAATAATTAGTTTTTAAATATTATTATGTTTGGGGGGAAATACCTATATGTTTCCACGTGAAAGCATACATGTTTGCCAGTAAACATGATGCTGTTTATATTTAAAAAAAATTGTGTTTGGGACTTGCAAACATATTAATGTTTGAATTATGTTCCAAATATATAGATGGTTCCTGTGTTTGGGAGAATATGTTAGAGAGGCCGTTATTCTTCAGCGTGTATAAAATCGATTGTAATAATTTCAAAACTCGGTTGTCACAGCCTCTAAAGTTCGTCGATAGCCACTGAAGTCGGTTGTGACAAACTCTAAAGCCGGTAATGACAACCACTTAACTCGGTAGTGACAACCTCTGAATATGGTAATGACAACCTCTTAACTCGATTGTGACAACATCCAAAATTGGTCGTGTCAACCTCAAAAGTCGATGGTGATAACATAAAAACTAGGTTGCGACAACTTCAAAAGTTGGCTGTGAGAACTGCAAAAATGGGCTGTAACAACCTCAAAAGTCGGTTGTGACGACCACTAAAGTCGATTGTGACAACCTTTTAAAACGGTTGTAACAATATTTAAAGTCGGTTGTGACAACAGCTAAAGTCGGTTGTGACAATCCCAAAAGTCGGTAGTGATATCCTCTAAAGTCGGTTGTGACAACCTCTTAAATCGGAAATGACATCCTCTGAAGTCGCTGGTAACAACCTATAAAGTCGGTTGTGACAACCTCTAAAGTCGGGTATAACAACTTCAAAGATTGGTTATGACAACCTCTGCAGTCGCTTAAGACAACCTCTAAAGTGTGTTGTGGCAACCTATTAAGTGGGTTATGACAACTTTTAAGGTTGGTTGTTACAACCTCTTAAGTCGACAGGGACAACCTCAAAAGTGGTTTGTGACAACCTCTAAAGTTTGTTGTGACAACTTCAAATGGAGGTTGTTTCAACCCCAAAAGTCATTGTGACCACCACAAAAATTGATTGTGATATCCTCGGAAGTTGATTGTGACAGCCTCTAAAGTGGTTTGTGACAATTTCTAAAGTCGATTGTTATAACTATTAAAGTCAGTCATGACAACCTCTAAAGTTGGTTATGGCAACTTCAAACGTTGGTTGTGACAACCTCAAAAGATAGTTATGACAACCAATAAAGTTGCTTGTGATAACCTCTTGCAACGGTTGTGACAACCTCTGAAGTTGATTGTGACAACCTTTAAATTTGGTTGTGACAACTTCAAAAGTAGGTTGTGAAAATGAAAATTTAAAAAGTTTGTTGCGACATCCTCAAAAATCGGTTTTGACAACCTATAAAATCGCTTGTGTCAACCCCGAAAGTCGGTTGTGTGAACCTCGAGAATCGGATGTGACGACCTCTAAAGTTGATTGTGGCAACATCTTAAGTTGGATATAACAATTTTTTAAGTCGGTTGACACAATCCCAAAAGTCGATTTTGACAAACTCAAAAAACGGATGTAATAACCAATAACTTTGGTTGTGACAATTTCAAATGTCGGTTCTAGCAATCTCTTAAGACGGTTGTAACAACACCTATATTAAATCTTCTATAGGAGTGTGGAAAGTATATATACAACAAAAATTGAATAAAGATGTAAATCGTAGCTTAGTTCAAAAATCGAGATATGAGTAATTTTTATATAAAACTGAATTAGAAAAATATCCAAGAAATGTGTTTTTGTTCAATATTTAAATAAAAACATGTGGTCTTCATTTGCCAGCAAATAAACGGACCCAACTTCTCTTTTGATATGTACGTCTTTGAAAAACGTTTTCATGGCTAAATACGCGATAGTGGTCCGAGCAGGGATCGAACTCATGTATTCATATACAAGAGACGCGCGCACTACCATTGCACCAACCATGGCTAGTTATATGACTCAAGAAAATAGGGCTTAAGATTTAATGTGTTCTACATTTTTAGAAATTTTCATCAAACTTGCTATTTAAAACAAATTTTTGTATTCCGAATTACGATGCGAAACGAATGGGATCAGTCGGCCTCTGGTCTATGTGACACCAATTTCGTTTTACAAGACAAACTCAAAGGCAAACGTAGCAGTAGGTTCACGTATTTATACACAATTTATTCGCCCTTCACGAAAGGTTATGACTTATTTACATTTCATCATTTTCCCTTTACTATTTTTCAATCCTCATTTAAGGTCAGAATATCTTAAACAGTTTTTGAATAATTCTTTTCATTGATGAAATAATTAATAATCTTTCTCTGATTCCATTTCCTTAAAATATAAATACAAATTAAATCTCTTTGATAGACTTGTTACCATGACTACTCCCATCATATTTATAATCACTCTTCTTGGCGATTGCCTCTTAGTTGTCTTGAAGGTTGAACCGTATTAAATGGCGACTATTTTTTGGAAAAGATAAAAAGTGAGAAGGACGTTAAAATCAAAAGGACAATATCCAAACAGAACTTGTTTTCGTTTTCGTTCATTTGATATTCAATTGTCCAATTGTTATAATAGTAAAAATAAGATTGCTGATAAACAAGATACAGAAAAAAGGACCACAGAAATACAATATACATGTACACTTACATATATATAATACACGTTATGGATACACCTTCGACAATATATGATATGTCAATAGATATGAATGTACTAGTATTATGCAGTTCATAGAAAAAACTGAAACGATTCGTGGCCCTTCTCAGTAAATGATCCCTGGGGGTCCTTTTCTATACCTCATGGTACTTTTGAGATATGTGAGAGAAAATACAGGGATACCCATAATACTCTTGTAAGTAACGTCATTGCTACACAGTAGGGGAAATGTAAAGAAATTGCAAACATCTTAAGGATTTATTAAAATACAGGAGTTTGAAGGGCGAGGTTTGTCGCTAACCGAATTGTAATTTTGTTATAATGCTTGCATTAAATCAGACAAATTTATTCTAGACTACTCTTTATTAGTTTTCTCCCTATCGTTGCGTTCGACTTGAAAACTATATCTGCTGTGGATTTATGGTATTGAAGTAAGCAATATATCCAAAATTCCAAATTCTCTAAACAGCATTTAGTTAACATTTTTGAACTGATTCCTTCGTATAATGAAATTCTGGTTCTTTAGAAATATTTCACACATATCTTTGCTGGGAAGCTATTTATAACTATTGTGCGGTTTTTGGACCCTAAAAAGGAGATTCATTGAAAAACAAAATAACCAGATTTTCAGACCTATTAACGATTTCAGGTCCTATTAACGAAAACGGCGGGTACCAACTTCGTTGGTACCGTCTATGTTTTCCGATATAGACGTAGCAAGGAAAATCGAATTAGGGCAATTGCGTTGAGTCGCCCATGTTATCACTATGGATCAAGATGAACTAGCGCGAAAGGTTTTGGATGACATTCTCGTTGGTGTAAAGCAAAAACGTGTATGAGGAGCCATAACGTGCTTTATGATGAAATAAAAGAGAGAATTATGATAGGGTTTTGTTGTCGCTTAGAACGGTTCTTAAGAATTTTATTTAAGCAGAAAATTAATAATCGAAATTTTTGAGTTAATACAGTTTATTTATATTTTTTTTGCTCTTCATCCTCTCTTTTCTCAGAAATTCATAGTTTTTTCCACATTTCCACGCAGGTGTAGGCTGGAAAAAACGGCCTCTCTAACATAATGCTGGAACCGTGTATATGTTTGGAACATCCATACACTTACATGCAATCACTGTTTTCACGAATTGAAAATCAGTTGCCTCTTTGTTATCTGTCACGTTTAGTCTCAGCTGTTTCCAACAAACAAAGCCACATTTGGGTTACAAAAACATATATAATAATGTGTTTGGACACAAATGTGCTATATTTGCGACAAGCTACAAACACGTTATATAGGGTTTTCCAATTTGAGTGACTTGATTGTATTCAGCAATGTTTACAATTTCATCATGGAGAGATATGCGCAAGAACAATGTCTACACATTATTAAATTTATTTCTCAAAACTATCGTTATCCAATTGCAACTTTTCGTGCGCTTTTGACATTTTATGGTCGTAATAATCGTCCACCTGTGCTCGCTATTCGTCGAATTGTTGCAAATTACGAGCGTACATTTTCATTACACAATGTTCAAGTACCAATAAGATAAAGAAATGATCGAAGTAATGAAAACATTGCTGCCGATCAGACCTCAATGATGCTGAAGACCTCAATTCTTCGAAATGATGCTGGTAACACTGTTACTGTCAATGGAGAGTGGTGTATAATCAACTTTTTATTGCCGAAATTGGAAGAAGTTGATCTTGAAACATCTGGTTGCAATACGACGGGGCTACGTGCGACACAGCACGTACAACAACCGAATTATTGCGAGAAAAGTTTGGAGATTCGATTATTTCAAGAAATTATGGCATTGAATGGCCTCCAATAAGTTGTTATTTAACACCATTAGACTATTTCTTGTGGGGTTATTTGAAGTCATTGGTCTTTAGCAATAAACCAGACTCTCTTCAAGCTTTACAAGTCAATATTGAACGTGCTATTCATGACATACGACTTGATTTAGTGGAAAAAGTGCTCGAAAATTCGTTTCATCGAATTCGTTCATGCAAAAAAGATGTGGAAGCCATTTGAAAGACGTTATATTCAAAACTTAATTGTATCGGTTGCACTTCACATTAAATAAAAAACATTTTAATTTCCTTAAAAATTAGTGTATTTTTTTTTTAAATAAATTTTATCACTCAAATTGGAAAACCCTTTTAGTTGCATCCAAATGAAGATTGAGGCAGTTCAAGTGCTAAGTTTCCCATTTCAATCTTTCTTAAGCCAAATTATTGTCATTGATCTGTCTTCTTCATCTTTATGTAGTTTTAGACTCTTAACCCTTCTTGAATATACAAATGTTGAAAAGAAATTTCAAATAATTTTTGGGAAAAAGGTTTAAATTTAGGGCATTTTTAATATGCAAAATTTAGATTGAAGTTTTCTTTATGGTTAATAATCACGAAACGATTTCCGAAAATTATATAAGTATATTCAAGGGATTTGAAGTGAAAGGAAATAGTTTTTATGCTTGTGCAATTATCTCAGAATTGCAAAATCTACGTTCAAAGTTTATATTAGCTAAATCCATATCTGGCCCACAAACATGTTTGGAAGGAAATTCATGCAAAATTACGCACGAAACAATATGAGTGGTGGGAATGGTCAAGACTAATGATAGTTTTGTTGCTTGTGAGTTATGAGTTTCAAAGCCAAGTGAGCAATTTTAAAATTCTTAGGTTACCACGACGAAATATATGGGTTGGTTTCATATGTATCAGAAAACAATGTAACTGCTGATGTTTCCGCTGATTCTCATGCTGACTCTGATGTCGATGCAGATGCTGATGCTGGTACTGATGTTGATGCTTATACCGATGGTGTTGCTGATGATGTTGCTGATGCTGATGGTGCTGTTGATTCTGATGCTGATACTGATTGTGATACTAATACTGATATTGATACTGATACTGATACTGATACTGATACTGATACTGATACTGATACTGATACTGAGACTGATATTGATACTGATACTGATACTGATACTCATACTGATACTGATACTGATACTGATACTGATACTGATACTGACACTGATACTGATACTGATACTGATACTGATACTGATACTGATACTGATACTGATACTGATACTGATACTGATACTGATACTGATACTGATACTGATACTGATACTGCTACTGATACTGATACTGATTCTGATACTGATACTGATATTGATACTGATACTGATACTGATACTGATACTGATACTGATACTGATACTGATATTGATACTGATACTGATACTGATACTGATACTGATACTGATACTGATACTGATACTGATACTGATACTGATACTGATACTGATACTGATACTGATACTGATACTGATACTGATACTGATACTGATACTGATACTGATACTGATACTGATACTGATACTGATACTGATACTGATACTGATACTCATACTGATACTGATACTGATACTGATACTGACACTGATACTGATACTGATACTGATACTGATACTGATACTGATACTGATACTGATACTGATACTGATACTGATACTGATACTGATACTGATACTGATACTGATACTGATACTGATACTGATACTGATACTGATACTGATACTGATACTGATACTGATACTGATACTGATACTGATACTGATACTGATACTGATACTGATACTGATACTGATACTGATACTGATACTGATACTGATACTGATACTGATACTGATACTGATACTGATACTGATACTGATACTGATACTGATACTGATACTGATACTGATACTGATACTGATACTGATACTGATACTGATACTGATACTGATACTGATACTGATACTGATACTGATACTGATACTGATACTGATACTGATACTGATACTGATACTGATACTGATACTGATACTGATACTGATACTGATACTGATACTGATACTGATACTGATACTGATACTGATACTGGTACTGATACTGATGCTGTTGCTGATGCTGAAGCTGCTGATGATGATGACGCTGATGCTAGTGCTAATGCTGATACTGATGATAATGTAAGAAGTGGTCTCGTTTAATTTCTTTCGCCGGCGGTCTTCATGCTTCATGACGGCCACATTATCGTGAAATTAAGCACACAATATCTTATATCTTATATGGCCATCGGTGGTGCAATGGGTAGTGTGCGCGCCCCTTGTACTTGAGATTCTGGGTTCGATCCCTGCTCTGACCACCTTAAATTGCTTTCGACGGCGGTCACCTCGCATAGTGATGGCGACACCACCGAGTATTTAGCCATGAAAATACCGTTCGGAATCTGTTGGTCCCAATCAGTGAGTATAAAACTAGAAAGCGCACAGCTCACAGGCTGTGAGAAGCTTTCCCCGATTTCTTCATGGGATGATTATTTCTTTTAGATTATTTTTTTTTATATCTTATACAACTGTACACAAGTCGTGATTAGTGAGTCCACAATTTATAAATCTCTTAGTTCACTGATCTTGAGCAGATTTACCAAATCCTTTCAAAGGATATAATGGGAAACCACGTTTAAGTTACACCACGTTCCAATTAGAATATTTCCTATTTTAAATTATTTATCAATTCATTTCTCTTGGCAAGACTGACGATATAAAGATGTAGCTGGTGATTTCAATAATAAGTAACTCGAGAACTCAATATAATAATTTATTCAATAACTCAGAGTATTGTGTTAAAAACACTGTGGAACAAACTGAAACTTTTTCGAAAATAATAAAGTTCTGACAACGGATTCTGGTAGAGTGGGTACAAAATGTATACGTGTATCGGCGTTTTGAAAGTTTACAAGTTTACGTCTGAATTTTTTTTAAAAGTGGGTGAAATTTTCCCGCTTTGGCGCATTCTTATTATAAATTGGCGTAAATGGTAAAAAAAATACTCCTAAAATAGGGTGTAACTGGTTAAAATGAACTACAAAAATATTCCGCATAAAATTCTACTGTAAGTTTCTAACAGACCAAAGCTCAAACCGCAACTTGAATGCCAAAAATGAGTGAAAACTTATAATCCATTTATGGGTTAATTTCGTACATATACAGATTTGGCGCTAAAATATAAAAACTAAACTAAAAAACTAAAAAAATCTGTAGATATAATGTCTATAAATCTACATGTCTTTGATCCACAGTGAAATTATGTATAACTTTTTCTCAACTTTCTTGAATGGACTGTATTAAATAAAAAACGTAATATTTTACAATTATAGAAGGAATTTCCCATTTCCTGGTTGCAAGCGGTCATCTTGTTCATGGCTTATTGCTTGAAAGAGTTGCCGTTATTATACGAGATGATTGTCGTCGATAGAAAGCTACGGTGATTAGAGCAGTAATATTTTTCTTTTTAATGTATACTAATATATAGGGATTGCAATACCGGAGCACATTTCCAAAACCGGTATTTCGGTATTGACTTTCATCAAAACCAGGATCCCGGTTTCAAAACCGGAATTAGAAAAGAATATGTAATAAAATAAATTCCAGTTTATTAAATTCCATTTACTTTTATTACAAACAAAAATAACAAAAAATATAACGTAAACGAAGAAAATAAGCTCAAAGATATTTAAGTTTACATTTGTGTAGTAACATATTATCAATAAATATAGACATTTATTAAATTTTGCGATTAATTTATACTTTTAAAATGTGCACGTAAAAATGTCAATTCGTTAAGAGATTTGTCGTCCAGCCTCGATCGAGTTTTGGTACATAACAACCCTACCGCCGAAAACGAACTTTCAGACTCAACACTTGTCGGTCGTATCGACAACAGCCAATCGTATAGAAGTTGCAAATATTTTCCTCTTTCGTTTTCAATTTTAAAGTATCTAATTTCTTATTCTAAAATCGCTTTTAAATCTTTGGCTGATTTCTTTTTAGTATTTGCAATATTGTTCGTACTTTTCGAAATTTTTTCTTGCAGCTGATCGATCCTCCATTGACATGGATACTTCTGTGACTATTTCGATATCATCATTTTCATCCGCCATTTCGGAATTTCCATTTATATATAAACGTGTCAACAGTTGTACCATAATGGGTATCATCGCAGTTTTACTTAGTCGCTGAAATATTTTGCAAGCTAAGTCTTCTTTAGAAATTTGATTCTGATTGTGCAAATATTGCATAATAGCAGACAACTTCGTGCGCCTCTATAATATTCAAACTATTAATTTTTCTTCAAACTCAATACTTAATACTTTATTTTGCTTTTTTAATTCTTCAAATATAAACTTTAGTGCTGCATCGGCAGTTAAAAGATTCGAATCTCGACGACAGCATGCTTCAACAGTTAATTTAATCGGTACTAATACTGCAATTAGTTTTGACACTAAAGAGAATTCATTTTCAGTTGTATGTCATTTCTTTTTAAATACAATTCTTTAATTTGTAAAACCGTTCTGGCATAAAAAGCATGCTATTCCACCGAGTCCGCGAATCCATTATTAATGCCAATTCTTTATCAGATTCTTCCTTGACATATTTCTGCAAAATTTTGTAATTTTTTATTGGGGAACGACGAAATATATTCACAATTCTTCGAACTTTATCGATTATTGGACCTACTTGCTGATGAGACAAAACGCAGTCAATAGGATGAACAGTTCTGTTTGTTCTTAGGCTCTCCTCGACTCTAAAACATTCGGCTTAAGATTCTTCTTCCACGTCTTGATAGTGATATAATCCAGTATCATCGGAATCAGATAGACTGTCTTCGACATAGTTATGTTTCTTATAAATAATGTCAATAACAGCCAGTTGGATCCTATGTGATATACACAGTTGCTGTTCTGCTGAAATCAGTCGACCAACTTTAGTCATAACCGCCTCACCGTCTGTTGTAATGCAAATAACGTTTTTTTCCAATGAGAGGCCGTGGTCACTTAGCTTTTTTTCGATAAGCTTAACGCATTTTTCAGCCGGTAGAGATCCATATACCCGCACCAACCCAAAATTCCAAAACATTTTTGTAGAATGCACATTCATATTTAAATACCGTCGATTTCTAACCGAAGTCCATTCATCCAATGCAAGGCTAAATCTTTCTCCATTGAGTACACAAGACGACAATTTTGAAATCAGCTCATCGCGAATATTTTTGCCATAGTGCAATACCAGCTTTTTAATCGTGTGGGGTGATTTTGGAATATCATCAAATCGCCTTGCAATTAAACCCTGTCGGATGTCTTGGGAAGTGCAAAATAGATTAAAGGCAAGACCGTCGCGTGCTGACATTCGAGCTAGAACGGCAGCCAAACTGTTTTCATGGCTTTTGAAGAAATTCGTGATTTTTTGCTCCTTGCTTTTGGGTGCCTCACTGGTGGCGCTCGATGTGCTGGCTGTATTTTTTGACAGATTCATTTTGTGAATCGCCCGCAGGTGCGTATGCTGTCCACTCATACTACCGCCCTGAGTTTTCAAGATCGCACTGCAAATCTTGCATTTTGCATATTGTCCATTTATGTCGCGAAGAAAATGAGACCATACTGACAATTTATTTGTCGTCTTTTCCACGAAATTGTAGTTTTCCATGTCTAAAAGTTGAAACTTATTGAAAACAAGTGCAACAAACAAACAATTGTGTGAATAAACGTACAAATAGTCTATATAAACGCTTGGCAAAATAAAGCCCTGTTTCCACTACGGTTACGAACAGCTGTTTGTGTTAATAAGTGTTTTTTTTTGAGGTGCGAAAAGTTTAATATGTGTGTGTGTGTGTGTGTGTGTGCGTGGCTGTTTTGGTTTATGCTGATAAACAGTTGTTTTGGATAGGGACCCTGCAGTATTGGTAATCGACTCTACGCTGATGAGTTCATCGACTACCACAAACCTTTCGTCGACTACTCGCTAAACTACCAGCAATGCTTTTGAGCGGCGAATTTAACAAGGCGATGTCCGCTTTGGTAATGCCTTACTGTTCGTCGATTACTTCATCGGTAACATTTCGTCGACGCATTTATCGGTAACATTTCGTCGACGCATTTATCGGTAACATTTCGTCGACAGGTTAAGAAAAACAATAGAAAATCTCTGGAGACACTACCTTACAGATTACCACTGAGTACCAATGTAATCGGCGATGTAGTCAATGAAAAATCAATGGCGATGTAGTCGATGAAATGTTGCCAGCCACTACTTGTGAAACTGCAGGGGATGTGCAATTTACGGTGTTGCCATTAATAGGTATGGGTGGGTTTCGATTGCAAAAATAAACGAATTTATAGTGTGATAAATTTGAAGATTTTTTTTAATGTTTAATTTATTTTTCACAAATTTAGTAATTTATGTAGATGTTTTTGTAACACCGAAATACCGGTATTAGTTGTTTCCTAATAGCTTATTCACATTTACCGCGTTTCAGCTGGGACGCCGGCGTTTCGCTCTCTTGAGATCATTTCGAAACCATGGTGTTCACATTGTGATTTTGTTAACTACTGTGGTTTCATGTGACATTTCTCATTTCTGTTTTGTGTTTTCTGTATTGACTGTAAACATCACAAACGCACATTTGTGAATAAAGACATATAAAAGAAGATCAAAAAATTAATGTAATTTTTATAATATTAGAATTTATATCATTGTATGATAAAGCAATGAATGCATTCAAAGATATAAATGATTATATTCATAAATCACATTGCAATAAGTACTTACCACCACAAAGCAAACTAGAAATGTAAACAAGCAGATTTGTTTTCCCTCATTTTTCTGACATTTGCTTTGAAGCAGCAATGGAAATTTTTTCATTTTACTCCTTTTTTTAACTACTATTGGAGTACAACACTGTGCTCTCTCTCATTTTTACTGTGGTTTCAAACAAACTACAATAAAAAGAGCATAATGTTTGCGTTTGTTTTTGTATGGAAATAAGTGCCAATTAAAGTGTGTTTCGCTGAAATCATCGAAAGAGAGCGAAACGCCGGCGTTTCAGTTGAAACGCGGTAAATGTGAAAAGGGTATAATACCGGTATTGCGGTATTGGATTTTTGTCCGGTATCCCGGGATCCCGGTTTCGGTAATACCGGTATTG
Source organism: Phaonia tiefii (assembly GCA_963931995.1). Classification (NCBI taxonomy): domain Eukaryota; kingdom Metazoa; phylum Arthropoda; class Insecta; order Diptera; family Muscidae; genus Phaonia; species Phaonia tiefii. The sequence goes on from OZ008367.1 coordinate 28,079,624, forward strand.
CAATCCCTACTAATATACATAAATATGAATTAATTCGAAGAGATTGGTATAACCGACTTTTAAACTGAAAGCTTATCCTGCATTTATAGGTCAAAATTTCCGAAACTGTTATAGAGCTACGATATTTGCCCAAACGAAAGGTAAAAAATTTATGTACTTGTATAATAACCATTCCATACAATGCTAACCACTAAAAAAGGGTCTAACCACTAAAAGGGTCAAATACTGTTATTTATCTGAAATATATAATAATGGTTAAATATATATAAACAATTTGTAACATTTTAACCATAAACTGTTAGTAAAAATTTTAAGAAAAAGTGTAAAAAAAACAATTATGAGATTATTGAAATTTAATATTTCAATATTGTTCACCTCACTGTGCTGCTGCTTCAGCATACGTGTATGCAGAAAGTATTGATATAAAAAGAAGCGAAAAGTAATATGAACTGTAGACGATATGAAATACAACTAGTATTCAATATGATTGTTTGTATGTGTTTACGGTGGTATAACCATACAGACATGCAAGACGAACTTTTTATTAGTGCTACAAAGTGTAGCGCTTGACTCACTTGTTTATCGGAGCTTTGTAGGAGGGTCCTAATACTCTTTTGTTGAGGTTCTTGATGATGTCATTGTAGTCATACTTATATGACTCGAAAAATGCAGCAAAATGTGGCTTTGAATACAAAGTATTTTGAAATCAAGCTAATAACAATTTTAATTTAGTTACAATATAATATAATACAAATACTATATAATTTATGATAATAAGAAGTTATCTAAATCCAATCCCTTCAGCAAGAAACAAAATTGACAAACTAATAAAAATTGTAAACATTCCATTTTTTGACGTAGAATACGTCTTACCTTACGGTATGAGGAGTCATGTCAGGTTTTTATTGTTGTAATCTTTATTTCATTGAATTTGAGGAAACGGCTAGATGAATTTTTTTAAAATTTTTTTTGTAGCTAAATGAAGATGTTATCTTTCGTTTGATATACATTTCATATTGGTTGATATATTTCTAGTATTTTAATTTCTCAAATGAAAATTGTTTAAACACATACACTCAAACATATGTGTGGTGTTTGGTTGAGTGTTTTTGGTTGCTCAACATTGCTTAGGAACATGTATCTAGTAAAAAGTGAAACGAACAGCAAGCTAATGTTGCTTGGCAACATGTATCTAGTAAAAAGTGAAACAAACAGTAAGCTAACGTAATAAAGCTTTTTTGCTTTTTTTTAATATTAGGGCGGCCCTCTCAACATTTGCAGAACTTATTTCAATAAAAATATTAATTAAAATACATAAATTAAATTAAGTTTAAAAAAATTGAACATAATATTTTTTTTTAAATGGACTTGAATCAAATGCCGTTGGTAAATATAAAAATTACAGCAGACAGTTGTCCAAGGCCTTCGGCCACGGACTGTCCCTGCAGGCTGTGTCAGAGACACGGCCATTAAGTTTAACGTAGAATACGCCATCCGATAAGACAGAAAACATATATAACAATAAATGATAAATAATATAAGCAAATGAATTTATTGTTATATATGGACAACTGTCTGCTGTAATTTTTTTTTCATTAATTTGGTGATTTTGTTTCCTGATGATGCTACCCAAAGGTGTAGATATCGAAAATAAAAAAAAACTGACCTCAAGCTGGAAAAATTTGGATCATCTAATTGATAGAACAAACTTCGAATAAATATAGTCATTTATGATAACATTTTGAAGAAATTAAAAGTCATGCAATTGCCAATATTGTCTAACTACTTTAAGGAGGATTGATTTCTTTATAGAACCATTAGTAGCATATTGTTCCATAGGTTATATTTAAGTATACAGTTAGAATTAAACAATTTTCAAAAATTAAGTCAACCTGAAAACTTTAACATTTTCTTCGACCCATATTTTTTGCCGGGAAATTGTGTTACTATTAGTATGTCCTCATTTCCCCAAATTGTCTAAACTTCCTAGGGGGAAAAGGTAGCACGTAAATTTTATTATGGAAAACCTCGTTAGTACAAAGTTTTGAGTATTATAAAAATCTTGATGTTTGTGTGCGTAGTTTACTGTAAAAACTGTGTATAGTTTTTCATATTTGGTCTTTATAAGTTTTATTGTATCAAAATCGTGTTGTGCGAGTTTTACCCGTAGATGTGAGCGCTGTGTTTGTATTTTATATTGATTTCATCTGTTTGTTTTCAGTTGAACATTTTGTAAATATTATAAAACACTTGTTTTCCTCTCTTTCATTATATCTACAATCTCATAACTGACATTGATATCTGTTTAGATTTTATAGCAAGGATGTCGTGCTCTCTGGCACTAGATAAACACGATTTGTTAATCAATTTATGTTGCAAGATATTAAGTTACAAAAGCGAAATTACTTTTATAATAGATTAATTTAACAGAGAGAGAAAATCCACTATTTATACATTTCTTTTGCAATAGTTAAAATGGCCATTAACCCTTGTTTCATTCGTGGTATATTGCATTGAAATTCGAAGTATTATATTTCAGTGACAAGAAACTCTCAAAACAAAGAATTTAAAACAATTTTGTGAAAGTTTGCCTTTTTATATTTCTTTCTAGCAAAAACTCTACGTTTTAGAACCAGCGGGTTTAGGTTTTATGGAATGCATAGAATAGGGAAAATTTTTTTTTCATATATAGGGGTTCCTTTCGGGGTTTTTCCATTATCCATGGAAATCATCATGTTTAAATTTTTTTAGGAAAATTAATACGAAATCAGCACAAATAACATTTTCTTGTCATGTGTCCTTTGTCAGTAGAAGGAATCATTATTAGTCAGAAATTATAACACCATTTTTCAGATTTTGAAAATTATTACGAATTTCCTTAAACATAATGTTAGGGCTGTTTTCCTCCCCTTAATAAAACAAGAGTCGTTGATAAATTTCGATAAATACAACAGTTTTAATTCACTTAATTTTACTTCGACAGTACATTACTGTGACAAAAGTAATGAGTTTCGTCTTTATAACAATTTTCTTTCAAAAACATATCAGTTAATATTTCGTTTATGTAGATGAGAAGAATTGACTTAATTCGACTAGATGAGACAATGTTGGATTTGATTAGATTGGATTGGATTGGATTGGATTGGATTGGATTGGATTGGATTGGATTGGATTGAATTGAATTGAATTGAATTGAATTGAATTGAATTGAATTGAATTGAATTGAATTGAATTGAATTGAATTGAATTGAATTGAATTGAATTGAATTGAATTGAATTGAATGGAGTTGAATTGAATTGAATTAAATTGAATTGAATGGAGTTGAATTGAATTGAATTGAATTGAATTGAATTAAATTAAATTGAATTGAATTGAATTAAATTGAATTGAATTGAATTGAATTGAATTGAATTAAATTGAATTGAATTGAATGGAGTTGAATTGAATTGAATTGAATTGAATTGAATTGAATTAAATTAAATTGAATTGAATTGAATTGAATTGAATTAAATTGAATTGAATTGAATGGAGTTGAATTGGATTGGATTGAATTGAATCGAATTGCATTGAATTGGATTGAATTGAATTGAATTGAATTGAATTGAATTGAATTGAATGGAGTTGAATTGAATTGAATTGAATTGAATTAAATTAAATTGAATTGAATTGAATTGAATTGAATTAAATTGAATTGAATTGAATGGAGTTGAATTGGATTGGATTGAATTGAATCGAATTGCATTCAATTGAATTCATGTGAATTGAATTGAAATGAAATGAAATGAAATGAAATGATATGAATTGAATTGAAATGAAATGAATTGAATTGAATTGAATCGAATTGCAGTGAATTGTGTTCAATTTAATTGAATTGAATTACGTTGAATTGAATTGAATTGAACGGAATTGAGTGGAATTGCATTGAATTGAATTGTACTGAACTGAATCGATGTGAATTAAATTGAAATTAATTTAATTGAATTGAATTGGATAGAGTTGAATTGTGTTGTATTGAATGGAACTGAATTGAACTGAGATTTATTGAATTGAATTAATATGAACTCAATTGAAGAGAATTACGTTGAGTTGAATTGAATTTAGTTGAGGTGAAATGAATTGCATTAAATTGAATTGAATTGCATTTAAATAAATTGCATGGAATTAAATTTATCTGAATTGAATTGAATAGAGTTGAACTGAATTAAACTGAATTGAATTGAATTGAATTCAATTGAACTAAATTCATTTGAATTTAATTGCATTGAATTGAATTGAATTCAATTAAATTGAATTGAATTGAATTGAGTTGAGCAGACCTGAGAAGAATTGAACTGAATTGAATTGAATTAAACTGAATAGAATTGTGTTGAATTGAATTGGTTTGAATTGTGTTGAATTGAATTGAAATTGAATTCAATTGAATCGAATGTATTGAATTGAACTGAGTTGAATGGAATTGAATTTAATTGAACGGAACTGAACTGAATTGAATTATATTGAATTGAATTGAACTGAATGGAATTGAGTTTAATTGAATTGAATTGAACTGAATGGAATTGGGTTGAATTGAATTGCATCGAATTGAGTTGAATTGAATTGAACTGAATTTAATTGAATTCAACTGAATCGAATGGAATTGAATTGAATTGAATTGAATTGAATTGAACTGAATTGAATTGAGTTGAATTGAATTTATTTGAACTCAACTGAACTAAACTGAGTTGAATTGAGTTGAATTGAATTCAATTGATTTATATTGAAATGAATTGAACTGAATTGAATTGAATTGAATTGCTGTGAATTGAATTAAATTGAGTTGTAATTGAATTAAATTGAGTTGTAATTGATTTAGTTAATTTTAGTTTAGTTAAAAGATCCTGATTCATGTTTCTATCTCACAATTTCACAGCTGTATTTAGATTTAACAATCACGTTTAATTTTTAGGTTGAAAGGTAATTTATATTCCACTTCGGGATGCGAATTGAATATAAAATTGGAAGATTTATATCGAATTCACATTTAACTATTTGAGTTTTGAAAATGAAATTTGATTTTGTAGGAAATTTTTGAATTATGAATTATGTAATTGTTATTTAAAATTTTGAAATTAAAAAATTCGTTCAAAATTTTAAGTAGAACTCATTTTAGTAATATAATTATATTTGAAAGTATATATCGCGTTACTTAATTCAAAAAATGCATTAATATTTGAAAAACTTATCTCTTTATTTTTAATTTTTAAATTATTGTCACGCTATATGACTCAAACTGCGTAAAACCAATTCAGGTGACGTCAAATAATGGGTTTATTGGAAAATTGTGATTTTTAACCCGTTTTTGCAATTAACCGTGCGTGGTTATTTAATGAGGGTTTCGTCTAAATTAAAAATGTTAATTAAAAGTTTTCAAATTTTTAGTAGAGGCATAAAACTAAGCTAATAAATGTATAAATGAATATTCTCAAAAGAAACACATTTATATGGATTTTGTTTTATGGTAAGGAAAAAAAAGTGGGTTCAGATTTTTATTGTGGAAAGAAGTAGTCCTTGGATACTGTTTTTAAGCACAACATTTTGTGTTGTGACTCTTGTGTAGTTGAGTTGGGATATAACGGGAACATTTTGTACTGTGCCTGTGGGTTCAAATTTTTCCACTAGACGCTAAATTGTTGTTCTGGTTGGACGATTATGACGACCATAAATTGGACGTAGCGCTCTTAAAGTTGAGGCCACTGACTCCAAATTTCGGTAGTAAATTTTAATAATTTCGACTCGTTGTTGGCTCGTATATCTTTCCATGATAAAATGGCAAACCTTACTAAAGAGAAATGTCAAAAGAGCGGGAAAAAATATGGCGTCGTTTGCTGTCCCTATCGATTTACTTTTGTAGCGTCTGTGTTGAAAATCCCATGGCTGCATATTTAATATTCAGCCAAACTTCATTTTGAACTTTAGTGTTTTCAATTACATTTTAATTCTCTCCGCTTATTAAAGTTAAATAATATTGTTCGTTTTGTGTTAACAGTTTGTTGCTTGTCGTGCCCTATTTGGAAATTTCATAAATTTAGAACAACTTGAAGTTATTTAATTTACATAAATCAGTTTAATTCCAAAGCCTCATTTCATATCTTAAAGACTTCGCTGTACTGCTGGAGTATTTCGAGTCACCCCGCTTCAGTTCTAGTCCTAACATCCTACTTCATCTTCCTGTGTCCCCATTTGGGGTTAAGGAACTAAGAGCAATTTGTTGTTTTAAGTATTCATTTACAGTTGTGTACCGGCGGCGTTTGTTACGTTTTTCGTTGTGCATCCCTTCATTTCTGAATAGGAATAATTATTATTTTAGCATTTGAAGTTACAGTTGTCAACACCCTATCCTTGTCAGCGACCAAAAGTAGGGTTATAGCAAAAACATAAACAAAACTACATCGCAACACAACAAACAATAAAACAAAGCCAAGACCATAAACTGCCTTTGGCCCACCGTGGTGGCCAATGTTTTTACTGTGTTTGATGGCGGTGATGATTTTACTATTTTGTTGTTGTTGTTGTTGCTGCTTCTGTTTCCGCTTTATGTTCGTCCTTTCCATTTAACGTTGTAACGACTATTGTTGGTTGTTTTACCCAAACTCAAAACTGTTTACATCTTTTGCATGATTGTTTCTAAAACGAAGTAAATTCTGTTGTTGCTATGAGTCGTATTTAGCTTTAGTCATAATTCCTGTAATAAAAAGGTATTGGCTGGGAAGGATCTCTCATGGGGAAACACTGATTTTACTTGAAAGAAAGTTTTTGAATATTTAAATAGTTGATTTGAAAAGGTTTTAACAAAATCAAGAGGTAATATTGTTAAGACCAATATAAGAAGTGGAAATACAATGGCTGGATATTATACTATGCCATAAATTATTATTATTCTCCATTACAAAAATTATTATTCTAGGTGACTGTGGCCTCCGCTCGCTAAATTTATACACTTTTTACTGTGGGCTGGAAAGGTTAGGTTAAGTTGAAGTCGCTGTCACAATTGACAGACTTATGATTCCAAGGGACGTCATATTCCGTCCCTATCGTTGGCCGTCGGTGGTTCAATGGTTAGTGTGCGCAGCTCTTGTACATGAGACCGTGAGTTCGGTTCCTGCTCGGACCACCTTACGTTACTTCGACAACGGTTACCTCGCTCAGTATATTTAGCAATAAAAAGGCTTCTCAAAATACCTTTCGGAACTGGTGTAAAACTGTAGGTCCTAATCAGTCAGTCAAATATGTACTAGAAACCGCACACCCCACTGGTTGCGAGAAGCTATGTCCCTAATTCCTTCATGGGATATAATGCGAAACCATCGTAGAACCTATAAATTGACCCGGTATGGTTAAAGGGCGTTCAAGGCATATGAACAACTTCCCGATATTCCACAATGTGGCCGAGGTAAAGACGTACATGGGTCCCTGGCGAACCAATTAATACTCTCCAGGCAGGTCCTAAGATCATTCAATTAACTCCCTGATTGTCAGTTCGATCCAAAGTGGGATCCGAGATATTTTCTCCTACTCATACCACAGCAATAGCATATGAGATGTTCGACGCTCTCGTCCGCCTCATCCTCGTCTTCTTTCCAACAGCTTTTGTAGTACTCATGCGCTGAGATTCTAAGAATAGACGCGTGTCTGTCGACTATACAATATCCAGTGATTACAGCTACCAACAAAATAGGATTATCTTTTCTAGGAAGGGATATCAGGTTGGGCGTACGATTTGGGATACAAATTGGCCATACTTGCCTGGTAATCCTGCAATTCGTACCATGAGACCATCTATCATTCACATATCTGAGAGCTTCGGTTTTAAGCATGAGATTTCATACAGCAAGAGGCATACCCACCTGCTTCATATCCAGTGGAACAGGTAAGGTACTCCCAAATCTTGTCAGCTCATCTGCTCTATGGTTTCCTGGAATTTTCCGGTGCCCATAAAAGGTGAATATCGCTCTTCTTGTCCATCTCATTTAGAGATGCGTGGAGGTTGTGGTCAGTTCTTGAAGTCAAGAATACAGATTTTCGAGACTATATATCAGCCTGACTGCCAAAGTACATGTTGACTCTGGTGATGAAGTTTTGTCCCAGTTAAAGGGCAACTTCTGTGATTGACACGACTTCTGCCTGAAGGACACTATAATGGTACGGTAAATTATGCGCAAGATCAAGAATACAGATTTTCGAGACTATATATCAGCCTGACTGCCAAAGTACATGTTGACTCTGGTGATGAAGTTTTGTCCCAGTTAAAGGGCAACTTCTGTGATTGACACGACTTCTGCCTGAAGGACACTATAATGGTACGGTAAATTATGCGCAAGATCAAGAATACAGATTTTCGAGACTATATATCAGCCTGACTGCCAAAGTACATGTTGACTCTGGTGATGCTGGTGATGAAGTTTTGTCCCAGTTAAAGGGCAACTTCTGTGATTGACACGACTTCTGCCTGAAGGACACTATAATGGTACGGTAAATTATGCGCAAGATCTAGTGCCAGTTTATTAGAATAGATTCCAAACCCTAACTTGCCATCTTATTTGGAGCCGTCAGTGTAGAAGCCCAATCACCTTCTATAATATGGTATGTGTCCCTTCCAGTCCTCTGTGTCCGGCATATGAGTGTAGAAGTTTCGAAGTCGACTTTTACTATCGATAGATGCAGATCCTTCAAAGTCGACTTATGACAATATGGGCTGGTTATCCATTGCGAAGAACCTTCTAGGCGGATTGCCGACTTCGCAACCATTTGAGCTCCGACCAAATCTATTGGTAACAGGTGTAGGATAACTCCCCAACCCCTCGGTAGGGGTTGTGCGAAGGGTACCCATAATACATATGAATGCAATTCTTCGGACGTTTGTCAATGGATTTAAACGCTGAACAATTAGCTTTTTTCTTATTTGGATGCAAAAGTATAACATGTGCTCTTGTCGCAAATATAGTATACTTGTGTCCAAACACATTGCGTTGGCTTTCAGTATTACATGTTTGAGACACAGTTATTAATATGTTATAATATATGTGTTTGTGGTCCAAATACAAGTATGTTTGTGATACAAATACAGGTGTGTTTGGCGCACTGACACCATTTTTAAGATATTATAATATATGTGTTTGTGATGCAAATACAGCTATGTTTGTGATACAAATACAGGTGTGTTTGGTACACTGGTTATTTCATTTTGTTGTCGCTATACTCCGCAGAGAGCAAAATAACGAAGGGGACAAAGATGGATTGATCTCAGCCTAAGTTAATGTTATTGCAAGTGTATAACTATATTTTTGCATTAATCTTTCAATCAGTCATGCATAACTATTCCAGAATGCGTGTGTAAATGAATTGAGTGTTTCTTATGTTGACTGAACTATTGCGTTTTAGTTTCATGGATTCATTCGCCAATAGTTCGTTTGGGACCTTTGGCTTAAACACATGAATGCTTCGATGTAATAATATTGATGTTGAGGGTGAAACACGCATATGGTTCCACGTAAAAGTGTGCATATTTGCAAGTAAACATGTTAATGTTTGCATTTAAATATAAGTGTAGGGATTAGGGAGAGCTTCTCACAAACCAGTGAGCTGTGCTCGTTCTAGTTTTACACTCACTGATTGGGACGTATAGTTTTACACCGGTTCCGAACGGTATTTTGTAGAGCTTTTTCATGGCTAAATACTCGATAGTGTCGCCTTCACTAAGCGAGGTGACCGCCGTCGAAAGAAATTTAAGGTGGTCTGAGCAGGGATCGAACCCACGTTCTCAAGCACAACAGACGCGCACACTATCAAGTGTGGTTAGGACTTGCAAATATATGAATATTTGGAGTGTGCTCCAAACATATACATGGTTCCTGCAGAATGTGTTTGGGAGAATATATTACAGAGGTCCGGGGCTGTCAGCGTATAGGTAATTAGATTTTCGAGTACCGGCCACCAAACACCAATGTCTGAAAAACTTTTGGTCGGACAACATCTGTATACATCCGGTAGTCTATTTTCGGCCATAGACCTCATCTTCCTCCTATGACTTGTACATGAAAACTGATCCTATCCACATATGCTGAAAGAGGCGCCTCCTGTAACATTATGCAGGAACCATGTATATGTTTGGAACATCCATATACTTACGTGCAAGCATTGTTTCCATGAATTGAAGATCTGCTGTTTGTTTGTTTCTGTGTTGTCTGTCACGTTTTTGTTTGCAGGAGTTTTCAACAAACAAAGCTAAATTTGGTCACAAAAGAATATATTATATCACATTAATTATTGTGTGTCCAACATGTAATATTGAATAGCAAACACAATGTGTTTGGACACAAGTATACTATATTTGCCACAAGCTACAAACACGTTATGCTTGAATCCAAACAACAAAAAATACAGATTTTTCAGCGTGTAGTGTTTGACTTATATCTGAGCTTCTGTCGAGAATAGCACCTAGATATTTTGCACTATTCTTTTAGCAAATTTCTTTGGCACAAGGAATATATATATATATAGTATATATATACGAAACCTTCTGCTTCCTGGTAAATATAGCGAGTTCGGGGTTCCCTGGATTTGCTTATGGTTTCGACTCACATTGGTCAATTAAATACCCCTAAAATTTGTTCAGGCTCATAAACCGAATCGCTGTGGTCGAAAATACTAAAATTGAAAATTGTAATTCAACTGAATTCAATGCTGGGTCTTATCGCAAGCAGGCGAAACAAATGTAGGAGTCTTCGAGAGAAAACTATTCCAAAAAATTTATGGCCCTATAGCGCACAATGACGAATATCCGCGACGCATGAACCATGAGCTATATGAGATTTATCCCGACATTGACATAGTTAACCGGATCAAAATAACGCGATTGAGCTGGCTAGGCCATGTCAGTAGAATGGATGAATACAACCCAGCTCGAAGGGTTTTCAAAACCGCACTCGAAGGAAGGCGCAGAATAGGAAGTCCTAGACTCCGCTTGGGGGATCCTTGCGTACACTTGGTATTACCAACTGGAGAGATAAAGCAAAAGATCGAACTGGTTTGTCGAAATATGTTATCTTCTGTTTCTAAGGTCCCTGACCCACCCGGGTAGCTCGAAGCAACTAATTCAATTCCAAAGATTTTTTGTGAGATATTTCCTGATGCAGTCGGGGAGATACCTTAGTCCATTTTCAATTCAAAACTGTAATTTTTCCTTGGAAAAAACTTATCCTGTTGAATAAATACCAGGGAAATTCAATTTATTGCTTACGTTTTGTGTAATTTTCCCAGTCGGATTCCAGTCCCTCCATTATTCAAGTCTTGATGACTGTCATTATATCCGTTTTTTATCGTTACCTACTACATGATGACGACAGAATACAACGACAGCCACAACCACAGATGGATCAAGATCGAGTAAACTTTATGAAAAGCACAACACCAGGAAGTTGTACTCTAGGATACAGTTGAGAATAAAAATAATAATAACAAAAATAATAGCGATGACAAAGGAGTCACAGGCGAAGTTAAGCAATACAATCGGCAATGACAACGCATTCGAGGATAATAACAATAATTTATTATATGGTTTTATGTAATTTTATGAAGACTGTGTGCTTTTGCTTTGGCCTTGTATATTTTCAATTAGAATCTGTATTCCTCCTGACTTTTGTGCCCATAGTTAAGCCAGTTGCTGCTTGGTTTACACAGCACAAAGTGTAGCATTTGGTTTGCTGGTACTGGTATTAAAAGTAAAGTAAGTATTTAATTAAATAAGTTTTAAACATTATTTTTCTCTGCCCACCACCCCCTTAAGATGCTTACATTAAAAGTTACTTATAGGTTAATTAAAACCACATTAGAAGACAATATGCTCGGAGAGCAACATCATAACCAGCACTTAACATCAAGATGATTCACTATGGAAGACGCTTTTCAACAGCTTGTCTTGTCTGTTGTTCTATTCCAGTGGGCTTTTAACCTCGAACGGAAATGAAAAGTTTTTGTAATCATTTTTAATAAGAATTTAAATTTCTCTCTCTCTCCTCTATCTCTCTCTCTCTCCTTTCCATAATCATAATCATAATAATGTTTAACACAAAAGGGGTTGTTGTTAGCCAAGTGGTGGTGGGGTTGAGGTATTGAGCCTTCGGAGTAAATCAAAATTTACTTTCATTAGAAATGAAAAATGCGAAAAGTTTATTTTCAGATCCTCTGCCGTTCAGTATAAAAAGGCAATTAAATGTTATTTTTAAATTAATTTATATGGAAAAAGTTTTAGCAATTTATGTGAGATTGTTTTAATCCGTATTTCTAAATAATTGCGCTGCATACTTCGGGAAAGTGTTTATATTCAGAACGCCAAACAACTGTTTTATATCTCCTTGGGAACATAAGGAATTGTGGCAACGTTGAAAAGATTCAATCCATCGCAACTTTTTGAGAGGGCGATCTATCTGGGAATACCAACTGTCAAGCGGCATTTGTTGTTGATGGAATATGTTGCCTTAGTTTAATTTCAACTGTTTTTTTTATGTGATTGCAGGTATTCCGAAATCATATACTACATGTCACAAACAACATCTTTAGGGGGGAAAGGTACGAAATATAAATATCGATTTTAAGCCAACATCTTGACGCTCATAAATAATTAGGCGTCGAACAGTGGTTCAGAATCGGCCAAATTTCAATATTTTTTGATCTAGTAATCATTTTTAATTTCTGTAAACAGTCAATTGTAGGCCAGTAGTCAAGAATTGTAGCGATACGTCAACACCGACAATAGGATAGACTTTATTTCAGAAAATTTCCAAAGTTGACTACTTTTTGTTTTTGTTCCGATTTTCAAGAAAACAAACATTTTGATCTTTTTTGGAGCGAAATGCCTTATCGCGCACGTTGCGGGATGGGGGCAACATGAAAAAAAAATCAAAAAACTTTTGTTTTAATACTGTTCTGCTACAACCCAGTATTATCAACTATATTCTGTACTTTTGCTCTGGTTTGTGTCTAGACTAACTACATGTCTCACATAGGTTGGGAAATTTCTTGTTTAATAGGAAGTTTTCTAGGTGGATCCTGTAACAAATAGTTAGTGTATATTGTAGTTTTGAACCCAATAAAAAGTAAATTTAGAAAAGCCAAAGTGAAAGACGTTTAAAAAAAGAAAATTTTCTTAAATAAGTGCCTTTTAAAAAAAAGTACATTTTCTCAAAAAAAAAACCGATTCATATTTTTAAACAAAGTACCTTTTCTTAACAAAAATACCTTGTCTTAGAGAAGTGGCTTTGCTTAGAAAAGTACATTCTCGTACAAAAAGTATCTTTTCTTAAAAAACTAATTAAACCCATCAAACTCATATTCTGAAACCTTTGAACAAACACATGTGCCTGGCCAGAGCCCTATACGTTTTTATGCATTTATATGGCAAAACGGGTACAGTAACTTTGAATTTCTACGTATGCTCGTTTATTATTTTTGTCTTTAGACTTTTTTTTTTGGTTTGTTGATATATGTTGCTACCTAAATGTAAAAATATTTTTATTCATTTTGTGGAATGCATGAAAAATAAGTATAATCAACTTTAGGATGTTGTTGGCACACAGGATTAGTGCGTTTGGTGCAGTGAAAACGTGTCCTCCTACGCAGCTTTTCGTCTTGCGTGGCACAAATTCTGCAATCTTTACGGGAATTCAGTGTACTAGCGCCGCTTTGTTGGTTCGCCAACATGTTGCTGGGAATATTCAACGGCCTTCCAAAGAAACATTCAATGGCCAAACGGGTTGAATGTTGTCCCAAAATATGGTTGTTGTTCATGCGATTTTCAGTATTAGCAAGCACCAATTGTTTACTCAGCGTGTTCAAGATCATTCGACGCTTCTCTTTTCTGGTTCCTTCTGTATTTTCATTCCATATGATAAAAATAAAAATAAATGGTTTCCCATTACATCCCATGAAGGGACTGGGGCATATGATGTAAGCGGCTAATCCCATGACGTCTATCATGTTGCAAGAAAATGCTAATGGCCAACGTCTGGTTGACCATTGTGTGGAGTAATGAGTTACCATTCGGTCCATTGTGTCAACGCTGGCCTTTGTTGAATTGTAAAATAATGTGGCCCCCCTTTTTGTTTGCTACGCCTTCAACTTTCTCGGTGTAGTGCACAGTGGATAGAAGATTTACTGCTTTGTTCTTCTTTGGAACGTAGCTGCACCGTGATAGTACAAGGTTATCATAGGAACCAAACGCAGATGAAAGTACTGGCCGTTTGTTCTCTTTTTTCACTTCTTTTGGGAAGGCACCTTTTGTTGGATCCAATAGTGCCAACGTATGCTAGTCCAATCGACGAAAGACCTTTAGCTGCGTCTAATGTTGTAAAAAAGTTATCAGCAATAATAGTTTTGCCGCTGTTGGTGTATCGATTAGCCAAACTCATGAGCACATTTTCGCCCTGGTTTGTTTCTCGTTGTTCTCCCTTTTTACCAGTGTACAGTTTTCCTTGCAACGGATATTTGCTTTTCGCATCGCATGCCCACCATACTTTGTGGGCTTTGATGGGATGTATTGCGTGAACTTTGTGCGCCCACGGTATGGAAATAGCTGCTCATCGATGGTTATACTTTTGTATGGTTCAAAATTACTGGCAAAATTGTTTTTCAAGAAGTTCCATATGTCGCTAATGGGAGCAGCTTTTTCGGTTTGTTGACGAAATGCGCGCGTACGACTATCGTCAAATCGAATACAGCGCATCAAAGTAACAAATCGTGTATATTACATGGCTGCACGGAATATTGGAAGTGCATCAGTTTGCCACATCAATCTCGAGAGCTGCATAGTATTATAACTGACACCAAAAGCCAATAGTATCCCAATAAAAGCGTCAAGCTCAACACTTGTTATATCAACCCATACTCGTGGTGTGCAGTTTTCTTGTTGTCCTTGTATCAGGCGACATTTAAAAAATGTTACCATCGCCCCTTTAAAGTTGTCCCTTTTTTAGGGTGAGGATCGAACATAGCAATGTTGCAGTTTCTCACAACTGTTTGCTTTTTTACCAGATCTTTATTACCTCACTTAACTATGTCGTTCGATCAGTGTATATGGAAATCTAAGCGATATTCAGGAATTTTTAGCGCCTCTATATACAAACTGGTCGAATGGGTATCAATGCAAATGGGTTTTGTCGTTACTCCCGATTAACAAAAAATTCGACCACTTTGTTTGAGAATGATAGCGAATTTAACTGAAGCTATTTAAATCAGGGTTTAAGGTGTTTGCGGGTTGCTTTTATTTTGTTTTTGATCATTTTCATATGTGAAGCAACAGCCGATGTCGTTTGAGAAAATTTGATTATTAGCTTTTTAGATTTTATTAAATTTTGGTCTGCTGTTGCTCTTTTACTGTCAGCAATTTATACACTGGTTTAAATTACCCTTGCGCTCCTACAAAAGGAGGAAACGTTAGATTAGAGAGGACAAATAACACCAACAAAATGACAGAAAATTTGCCATTTTATCGGGCAACATTCTTCCCCATGACTCGCTGAGAGGGCAGAAAATGCTAAATTAATGTCTGAGTGCAACATTCTCGGAAATGAACACAAAACTTTCAAGTGGGGTTGCACTTTTTTCACAAACGAACACAAAATGACACTTTTATGACAAAGGGCAGAAAAAATGTTGAACTTTTTCTCAGAATCAAAATCGCCATTATTATCAACATAGTTCCATAGATTAGTTGGTATTCCGAACGTCTATGTATTGACGGGTTTTTCAACAGAGACGCTACAAAAGTAAATCGATAGGGACAGCAAACGACGCCATATTTTTTCCCGCTCTTTTGATATTTCTCTTCAATAAGGTTTTCCATTTCATCGCGGAAAGATATATGAGCCAACAACGAGTCGAAATTATTAAAATTTACTACCGAAATTGGAGTTAGTGGCCTCAACTTTAAGAGCGCTACGTCCAATTTATGGTCGTCATAATCGTCCTACCAGATCAACAATTGAGCGTCTAGTGGAAAAATTTGAATCCACAGGCACAGTAAAAAATGTTCCCGTGCCAGTTAGACAAAGAAGTGCCCGTAGTGTCGAGGATATTGCTCCCGCTGAGGCTTCAGTTCAAGAAAGCCCAAATGCGTCTCGCACACCTCGTTCTCAAGCGTTGGGCATCTATGTGACATCGTTGTGGCGAATTTTGCGAAAAGATTTTGGCCTACATCCTTACAAGATCAAATTGATGCAAGAACTGAAGCCGCTTGACCACCATAAGCGTCGTATGTTCGTGAATTGGGCTGAGCAACAACTTGAAAATGATTCGGATTTTCATCGGAAAAATCATCTTCAGCGATGAGGCTCATTTCTGGCTGAATGGCTAAGTCAGTAAGCAAAATATGCATTATAGGTCAGACAGCAATCCACACGTAATCCATGAGTCATCATTGCATCCCGAAAAAATTACGGTTTGGTGCGGTTTATGGGCCGGCGGCGTGGTCAATGCCAACAAGCCAGCGACGATTGGTGAACTTCGTACGAATATCGAACGTGAAAGTGCAGCAGATTGGCCGATTTATGCTTGAAAACCGTCGAAAATTGGGTTCAGCGTCTGGACTTCTGCAAGCGTGCCCGTGGTGGCCATGCAAAAGAAATCGAGTTCCATACATAATGGCATCGAACGTACTTTCACAGGAATAACGAATTTCATTGGTATCTAAAACCGGGTTTGTTTTATTTAAAAAAACATTTGTAGCGCTCTTATTGAAAAACTCTTTAAATACATATTCACTTGCGTCTATTTGGAGTACAGGGTGTCTCAAACGATAATTTACATTTGTTTTGCTGACTACGTGAATGCATTGAATCCGAAAAGCGCGGAGGGTATGACAGTAGGTAGCCTGGCGCTTGGGAATTCAGTCACTATTGAGTGTTTCTCTGGAGCGGACGGCGCACTGTGGTTGCGAGATGGTGAAAAAAATGGTGATTCAGCGACTGTATCGCTTAGATGATCCGTTTATTCGTAAGTGGGCGAACAAATTTGGTGGAGATCAGTCCAACAGTACAAATTTGGCGTCCAACGGCAGAGAACGTGGAGAGTGTAATCCAAGCTGTTTGTGAGGGTCACGGGAGTCGACCTGCTGAGCCGTCATTTGAAATTTTTATCGTTCGACAAAATGAATGCCGTCAACTCGAAGGTTTACATTTAGACGATATTATTTTTAACAAATTAATTCCCAAATACTGTAGTATGATAACTAATAAACAAATTTTATCATTTTATTCTTTATATGGTTTTAGTTTATCGTTACCCTCTTCAGTTTCTTTTTTTAAAGTAGAATATTTTTGTTACATTTGTACGTAGCAAAAAATAAAATATAGCTTCATTAATTTGTCTTTATATTTATAAATAAACTGCGTTTGAATAACTTAAATTATTCTTTAAATGGGACCTACAGTTTTACACCGATTCCGAACGGTGATTTGAGAAACTTTTTCATGGCTAAATACTCGATAGTGTCGCCGTCACTATGCGAATAGACATTGGATTGCCAATCAAAATTTTTGAAGACATGAGTTGAATACTTGCGGAAGTGCCATCTAAAGGAAGAATTTCAGTATCGTAATTGAGTTTATATAACCCGGTTGCAAACAAAAGCACAAAGTGCCAGCTCAGGTACTTCACTAGTAATTTAACCGTTGTATTGAAAGCAAATCCATTTTTTTAAATACCATACACTTTTGCAATCCTTTTGCCTCTTCTGTTTAGATTCTAGAATCGATTTGGGTATTTTTTCTGCTTGACCATTTCAGTTTATTCTATGCAAATGTTCCAATATTAGATATTACATATTTTTAAATAAAATTTTGATTTTGCTATAGTCTCTAAGGAATATTGAATCTGAATGTACTGAATTAAATAAATAAAGTGGTGTATGGAAACCTTGGCTAACCTGGTGCAAGGCTAAATGTGTACTATCTTTGCTTTCGTAAAAAATAGATCGTCAGTGGCATAACACACTTGCTATGGGTACCGTAAAAATTATCTCAATAAATGGACACCTGGGTATTGTTCCTATCAGGGGTTTGTAGTTAAAATATTAAAATTCCTAACTGTGACTCTTACTGCGACTCCAACTACGCAAATAAACCAACTGTATTTAAATGTTTTCATTTGTTTAATTATACCACTTATGAAGAAGCACGTAAATATTAAAATGTTGAGATGGTTCCACTTTGTGGTTCTTTCGATAAGAATCGTACTACTTCCAGCTGTTTTGCTGATTAATTACAAAAAAATTGTGCGAACAACTTGTTCGTAGAAGAAGCACATCGAACAAATGACCACGTTTTTTTTTAGATATAACCGGTCACGTAGCTGCTATGTCTTCAGTGGAACATACGACGGTCAATTCTTAGTGGTATACCACCATCTGTTTGCCAACAGTGTTCGAGGAAATAAGGAGAAACATCAAGAGGAGACGGATCGTTTTGCATCAGGACAATGCGAGCTGTCACACATCAGCTGAAACCATGGGCTATTTGAGCACTCAAAATGTCCAACTGATAGGTCATTCGCCGTAGAGCCCTAATGTGGCACCCACTGACTTTCTTTTGTTTCCTCAAATCGTCAAGGAAAAACTTTCAAACCCCATATTTTGGAGTTGTCACCATCGCAGTGGAAAAATTGCTTCGAAAATTATATTGAGCGCATGCAAAAGTATATTAATCCTCACGGAGAATATTTTGAAAAACAAAATTTCTAATAATAAATAACTGTTTTTTATTGCTGGACCAGAAATATAAATAGCAATCACTATACCGGACTTAATTAAAAGTATTGTTTCCGCTTGGAATGACTCGAAAAGTAACACTAGGACCCTAAAGTAAAACCCTAAACAAAAAAAGAGAGAGTCCCGTTAAAATAGCACCATAACAAATTTATTAACTCTATCTTAAATTGCTCGCAGAAAATAGTGTTGATGAGAGTTGGGCCTATGGGCCACAATAATTAATTTCTATGATAGTTACGTCACTAAAAATAGCAAACTTGTATGTCTTCGAGGGAAAGCATGGTTGTCCTTCATCTGGCTCTTTTCAGATATTTATCAAACTTGTAGTAATTTTATTAACAAGGATTCGGTTTGGGCTGAACAAACTCGACTCTAACTCCCACTCCGATCCGAGCAAATTTTTGAAGTCCGGCTCCTTAGCTCCAATTCCAACTTCGGCTCTACGGCACTGGTTCACATGCAGAACATTTTTGGGTTCGGTCTCGAAGCAAATGTAAGTTGTGGCGATCGATATGGATTGGGCAGTTGCTTGATTCTTAATCTGGAGATTCATTAGCACTCGTATTTGGAAAAAATTAGCAACAGTTTAAGAGATGCGTTTGGTGATATTTGTTGACGGCATTTTTAAAGTTAATGACTTCGAGATTTGCGTGAAGTCACGTTAATTTTTTAGTTTTTAGAGCGTTATAATTCCTTTTAAGCTAAAGATCAGTGTTTCAGTCATTGAAAAGTAATTGATACATTTGGGGTGGAATTTAAATTCACCGTTGCTGGACGATCATTTCGATGTTCGTGAAGCCTTATATTCAGCAGCGTCTGACTCGTTAGTCCGCAGGACTGCTTGTTCAAACTTCTCACTAATTTAACCCTTTGTCATATTTTTAAGCTAATCCCGTCTAAATCTGAATCCCGTCTTATTTCCGTGCCATGTCACACATGACGTTGTACAATTTCGAATACATATGAATTACATTTTTTATGATGGCGAGACAAATGCAATGAGGCACTTAACATGACTTTAAAGTTGTATTTTATTTTATAGTTTTTTATTAAAAATTATTTCACTTTTTATTTTTACTAAAGAAGAATAGAAAGGATGCTCTCTGGGTAATGGAATTTTTATTTGATTTCGTTCGCTTTTGTTCTTCAGTTTGGATACAATTTTACTCAGATGTTGTTATAGTTTTTGAAAAGCATTTGATGCTCTGCTCGATTGTTTCTATTGTTGCGGTAAAATTCCTTGATTGTCCTTTTGCAAATGGTTGGTATTTGCTCTTAACGTTGTTGTAATTGTAGTTGGTGTGAGTTTGTTGGCAATTATCGTTGTTGTTGTTGCTACTACTGCCGCCAATGTTGCTATTGCAATTGTTGTCATTATTTGCTTTTATCAACTCCTTCTACTGCCCTCCTCTACACATAATTGTCACTATATCTCCTTGTATATGTATGTCTTCCCTTCCCCATTCTTTAGTGTCCTTTTTATTACACGCTCTCATCTTGTCTAGGACTCATTGACGTGATTTTCATTGTTGATATTGCTATTGTCGTGTACCATTGTCGTTGTGGAGATGACGATAATCGTAGCAAGTATTTGTCTTACTAATTGATACACAGGAATTAGAAATTAGATAGAATACTGCATTTTATTGCTGGCAAATTGGATTTTTGAAAATAATTTGTACCTACAAAGAATTAAGGATGTACATGCAGCACGTACGTCAAACAGGACCAAGGAGTTGCAACAAAGTGAAACGTTTTAAATGATATGAGAAGGGGAAATACAAGAAAACCATATACAGCGTATGAGTGATATTGTTTCTGTATTATGCAAATAATATACATCATACGCTAGAGTATGTGAAATGATGGGGATACAGCTTTAGTTCACAGTGCAATGGCAGTAGTTCATATCAATAGAATTATGTGACTCTAATATCGTCGGCTTTCAAGGGAAATAGACTAAGTTAAATTTGGGATATTTTTAGTTAAGTCCATCAAGCTCTTGTACTCATAGTCTCTGCATCCTGGGCTATAGTATGATATAGTTAGATGTCCTCTGGACATACTTCCAAATTCATAACTCATTATACGAGTTTATTGCAGTTTCTCACAGTGGTCTAATCAATTTCACTTGTAAGCCGACTTCAAAATCGTGACATTTTGCCAGTAATTTAGTTTTCTTTTACTTCATCCTGTTTTCCCCCAGCTAAATTTTATACTCTGCCATATTTGCGGAAACTTTTAAATATAGTAAAAATTAAAGAATATCAAATGAGATAAATTATTGAATGTGAACAGGCTTCTCAAAAGGTATCCGGAATTGCCGAAACACTTAAGTACAAGTTAATGAATCTAAGATTAGAAGGACCATATCTCAGTTATTGTAAGAAGCTCTCCCCTATGTGTCCATTGGATGTAATGAGAAATATGTAAGAACGAGTTACTACAAAAGGCATATTTGTACTATAAAATCTCAGTAATTACTTTGAATTATGTAACGTATTTTATCCAATAACGTTTCGGGGTTAGTTTACATTGTCGAATTTTACATCTCCTAAGGAAGAGTCTCTCTTCATACTATCAGTTTTCATAGTTGGCCACCATTGGAGAATCAATACCACTTTTGTGCCTAGAAGGACCTTTTTTTTTTTAAAATAGTTGTTAATCGTATTAGAATCAACTTGTGGTCGATCCCTACTCTGACCGGTTTACATTTTTTCCGACGGCGGTCATCTAGCGTAATGACTGCGACATTATCTAGTAATTATCCACGAAAATTCATTTGAAAAACCCGTTCGGAAACGCTGTAAAGCTGTAGTTCCTAATAAGGATCCTAACGCAGAAAGGTCTCATAAGATGCGTATTGAAGAACTGATTATGGGAACGTGAAACCTCAACCGGCCGTTGAAGTTTCGATTCCTAGTGTGGTTTGAAATTAATGTTTGTTTTGGTCAATATAAGGGCTCAAACCACGTGTCATAATTAGGAGAAGAAAAATTATATTTTCAAAACTTTGAGAGAGTATATTTTTTCACGACAGCATTTTGAAATTTCGATCTTTTCCTTAACAATTTTTGAATTACATTTTCAATTACTTTATTGTGTATTTGATGTGAAAATAATATTAAATGTATAAAAAAAATTCTATTGAAAAATAAGCCTAAAATCGGGAAAAATATGTTCAATCGAGACTTCAAAATGCCGGCGTGAAAAAAATGTTCGTGAAAAAAATTTTCGTTTTAGCCCCATATTGACAAAAACAATTTTGTTTTTGCCAAGGAGAAATTTTAACGGCCTGTAGGGGACTATAAGTACCCTCGTATCTAAATAAAGTTTGACGTTCAACACGTATCGTCTGAGAGCCCACCTCAAAATGGGTTCTTCACACCCTAGTCCTCAGCTAGAAAGGGCGCAGATCACTGTTTGCGTGAAGTTTTCCGCTATCCCTGTATGGGATGTAATGGAAAGTATTAATTTATGAACGGTGTCCCAATAACGTCGGCAGCTTTTTCCGTGCAAACGACAGCTCTGAAATTTTACAGCGGCCGTCGACGATTCCTGCGAATATTAAAAATGGAGCGCTACATAAAGGAAACACGCGTTATCTTTGTGAATACCCATTACGGAAGTTGTGAAATTTACGCTGAGGCAGCTGGAAAACTTCGCTGAGATTTCGGTCGTGGTAGGTGCACTTAAAGAGTGATCAAAAATTTGCAGAAACTGGGTCGATAATGCAAAGTGGGTCACCTGTACGTCGAGGCACAGTGGTTCGGAATCGATTTCCACCGGCCAAAATTCAATATGTTGTGATCCAGTAAACATTTCAAAGTTGTGTGAAAACCCGGCAAGGCTTATTGCTGTATATTAATATTGAAAATCGCACAGTGGGGTATATTTCAGAAAAATTCAATTACTTTTTTATTTGATTTCCAGGAAAACAAAAATTGTGGGTTTTTTCTTTTTATGTTTTTTTTTTAAAACATGTTTTGACACAGTTATTCATATTGCGAAAAATATAAAATTTTTCTCGTATTACACATTATTCGTTGTTTTCGAATTTTGAAAACCGAAAAAGTCATCACTTTTGGGACTTTTTTTTTTGGGAAACAGTGTCTCATTCAATTTTCTCATTCAATTTGGGCCTTTCCAAATAAGTACCATATTCATTGAAGGCTTTTGAAGAAAAGAAGTTTTGGTGAACCAAATTAAAATAATTTTTTTTCAAAAGCAGTATTTGCTGAAATATTTAGTACAACCGAACTGTGTTTGGTATAATCAAAACTTAGATCACTATAATCAAACTTAGCGGCCATATTATAAATAAGTCGTATGAAAACAATAAAAATTGGGTGCAATATCTCTAAAACTCTGAGTTATCAAAATTTTGAAATTTTTTGACTCGGAAACCGAGAAGAGAATCAAATTTTTTTTAAAGATATTTTTCTGAAATATTCCCCACTATGAGATTTCAATGTTGATATACTACAATAATCATTGACTCCTTGCCTACAATCGGGTTTTTAAAGAACTTTAAAATGTTTAATAGATCAACAGATATTGAATTTTGGCCAATGGAAATCGATTCTGAACCACTGTGCGACGTACCTGCCGATCTTTCGAAAACATTGCTTCTGTAAAGGAGAGTGTCGCCGGAGGAATGCAAAACATCAATTCGAAATCGTTCACAACAACTTCCAATTGCGCTAAGCACCTCGCACTGAATTTTGACGAAGGACCGCTACCTTCATCCGAAGAAGATTCAGCTCACTCCTGAGCTCAAGCCACTGAACCACTTACATCGCAAATAATTCAACGTATTATAGAGGAAAGTGAATTGAATGGCGATTTTTTAAAGGATGGGGCTCATTTTCATTTTGAATTGGTTGGTAAAGAAACAAGATTGTTGAATTTTGTGCTCGGAGAATCCGGAGAAGAAACAAAAGAAAGTCAGATGATATGACTGGCCCTTACTCCTTTGAAATTGAGCCCGGAAATGCAGTGACTGTGAGTGACATTCGTTAGGGGAAAATGATAACGGATTTCTTTGGATCTAAACGACATGTGGTTTCAGCAGAAGAGCACCACCTGTATCACCAGACCCAAACATCTCCCGAAATCCCGATGTCAACGGACCACCAATCTCGTGCGACCAAGCCGTAATATTTCGTTCTTTGGCGTTTTTGTGAAATCTTTGATGTCTGCGAAAAAAATTGCAAACAATTCCTGCGCTCAAGGCCGAGATCCATCGTGTCATCGATGAGACAAAGCCACATCTTTGTCGAAATTTCATCTACAATTTCATGAATACAGCAGGGAGCTGTTAGCAGAACCGTGGGGCCCATTTGCCCTACATTTTTATAGTTAATTGGAATATCTCTATTTTACAATTCAATAAAAGTCTTACCATTCGGTCAAAGAATATGCGTTGTTTTTTAATTAAATCGTGCACTTTTATTGGAACACCCTACACATTAAGTAGACTGACGGTTCCATGTCTTTACAATCAAATATTTTTACAATGGTGGTTGTAATATTTTCTAGATTTTACTACGGTGAACGATTTAAACCATCCGCATCTGGCAACCTTATAACTTTTTCTTTTGTTTGCAAATCGGCTTATGACATCCCGCGATCTAAGCGCTACTTCAAGTGAATTTTTGCCATCGAACCGTACATGCCACCACAGCAGCAACACGTGCTCGCAATTGTGTTAACGCAGTGTACGTATCGTGCAAAATGTCGAGTAAGGAGAGCGCCTGCGAACCACACCACTAAGCATTTACATGAAAAATTTAGCGCTATTGGCACTAGTTGTAATGCCAGTAACAGGGCCGACGTTGTCCGAGGCGCTCTGATGAGAATATTCAGGCTGTAGAGGGCAGCGTTTAAAGGTAACCTTCAACATCCAGTCGTCGCCCTTCTCTGCAGTTAGACATCCCCCGAACCTCTCTCTGCCGTATAATTCGTGTTGATTTAAAAATATTCTTGTACAAAATTCAATTAACGCACCCAGTTTTACCGATCGACAAGCCATGTCATGTGCCCTCCAACCGGTTCGATCTTCAGCTTTTCTCCTCCAGTTGGTGACACCAAGCTGTCACAGGCAATATTCCACCAGAGAAGTCTTAGTCGTCCTATTTTTGATTTCCTTCGAGTATGTCTTCGAATACCTTTCGCACTAATTGATTCTGATATATTCTACTGCAAGTTTTAGTGGCAGGCTATTCTGATAACTACGTCGATGTCGGGATCCAGATTATACATTTCGTAGTTCATCCGTCGTTGATACTCGCCATTTTCTATTATAGGACCATATATTTTGCAGAGCGTTTTTCTCTCGAACACTCCAAGTGATGTTTCATAAGAATGCCATATGACCCTGGATTCTACGTCAAAAAGAATGTCAGGTGGTATAACTGTCTAATATAGTTGGATCTTCGTGTCTCAAGAGAGTTCTTATGTCTGAAGTGCTTGCTTAGCCCGAAATAACACCTGTTCGGAAATAGAATTCTCCGTCTGATTTCCCGGCAGATCCGAGGTAAAAAAATTCATCCTCTATATCGAAGTTATAATGGTTATTAACATTCAACCTTTCATGCAGTCGGATGGACGTTCTGCTAGTTTAAACCATTAATGTTGTCTTGCCCTCGTTTACTGTCAAACCCAGTTTTGCATAAGCCACCTCAATTCTCGAATATGCTGCAGTAACTTCTCGCAGATTTCGTCCAAGACGTCTAATCAGTATACACGAGCAGCATTTGACTTTTGCTTCTGAAAGTTTAACTCGTTTTGACTGCAGCTTTGTTGACGATGATGTCAGTTCATATGTTGAAGAGATCCCATGATGGGATGGCGCCTCATACTGAAAAGTTCGGTGAGATTTTTACCAATCATTTGTAAAGATTTAATGTCGGTCAGTGTCATTCTACAAAGGCGTGTCAGCTTGGCAGGAATACCAAGCTCCGACGTAGCTAGGTACAGGTTTCCCCGTATCGGGCTATCGAAGGCAGCCTTATAATCTACAAAGAGGCGGTAGATGTTGAATATCTGTTGACTATAGTTTACCAAATTGAGAAAGCCCGATCAGGTCTGCCACAAATGGCTTAAGACGTTCCTAAATTACGCTCGAGAGAACTTGTATGCGATGGATAAAAGGGTTATTTCATGATACTTTGTAAGTATACTTGGGTCACCTTTGTTGAAATCACGACACAGTGTACTAAGACTTCATGAGCTGTTGCATACACCCTTCCAACTCATAGCCGACGGTCTTAAACAGCTAAGTTAGTAGTACATCAGCACCAGCGGCGTTGTTGTTCTTAAGCCGGGAAATTGGAGTTCTAACTTTGCTTTGGCTAGGAGGAGTCAGCCGACGCCATCGTACTGTGTGTGCTCCACATCCTCATCAATAGTAAAGTCTCCTGGGACAGGTAAAGCACAGAAGTGATCTTTCCATATTCCCAACATACTTTGCATATCTGTGACCAGATTTCCGTCCTTATCTCTACAAAAGTGGGACCATGCCCCATTTCCGTTGGTTTGGATTTGTACTTCTCTGTAAAATTTACGCGCCTCATACTTCATTCTGTAAGATTCAATATGTTCACTCTCGCGCTTTCTCCAGAACCGATTTTTCTTCCCGATTTCTCTCTTCTCTTCTCTTCTCCTTATACCGCTCTGTCGCTGCTCGCGTTGCAACTGACTGAAGCATTACCATACTTACAGCGTTCTTTTCATCATTTGCTATGCGACACCCATTATCCTGCCAAGGACTGTATTTAAGTGGGTTTGCATAACAAAGTATGTTCTCTGTAGCAGTTTTCATAGAGTGAGTATTGTGCTTACACTGCGCTCCAGTATTATGAGGCGGAGATGCGTTCTGCGCCAGTATCTGAGTAAGACTCTTTGTAGAGTCTGTGGCTATCTCTGGTAATTGCAAGCTTTCCGATGCCCAGCTTTCTGTATGTCCGGTTCCGCACAACTTTCGCTCTGCTTATGCTTGTGCGAACCTTTGCTGTAATCAAGAAGAGTTCCGAATCGACATTAGCTCCTCGCATGACACGTACATCTATTAAACATTAAACAAAGTTATCAATCTGGTCTTTTTTCTGTTGACCAAGGAATGTCGTAGTAGCCTTATTATGGATGCCTTTATGTTGGAATCTCGTACTACTGACAATCTGGCATAATCTAACAGTCTTATTTTCTTGCCGACTTTAGCATTAAAATCAACTATCGGGTTTTTCAATAAGAGCGCTACAAAAGTTTTTTTTAAATAAAACAAAACCGGTTTTAGATACCAATGAAATTCTTTATTCCTGTGAAAGTACGTTCGATGCTATTATGTATGGAACTCGATTTCTTTTGCATGACCACCACGGGCACTCTTGCAGAAGTCCAGACGCTGAACCAAATTTTCGACGGTTTTCAAGCAAAAATCGGCCGATGCTGCTGCAATTTCACGTTCGATATTCGTACGAAGTTCATCAATCGTCGCTGGCCAATTGGCATAGACCATAGACTTGACGTAGCCCCACAGGAAATAATCTAACAGCGTCAAATCGCACGACCGAGGCGGCCAATCGACTGGGCCATTTCGTGAAATAACACGTTCACCAAACTTGGTTTCCAATAAGTTGATTGTGGCATTCGCTGTGTGGCTTGTGGCGCCGTCCTGTTGGAACCACATGTCCTCCAAGTCCATATTATCCAATTGGGGCGAAAAACATTCGGTTATCATTGAACAGTAGCGATTCGCATTCACAGTAATGTGCCGGTCTTGATCATCACTGAAGAAGTACTGCCCAATGACGCCGCCGGCCCATAAACCGCACCAAACCGAAATTTTTTCAGGATGCAATGATGAGTCATGGATTACGTGTGGATTGCTGTCTGACCAATAATCCATATTTTGCTTATTGACGAAGGCACTTCTTTGTCTCACTGGCACGGGAACATTTTGTACTGTGCCTGTGGATTCAAATTTTTCCATTAGACGCTCAATTGTTGATCTGGTAGGACGATTATGACGACCATAAATTGGAAGTAGCGCTCTTAAAGTTGAGGCCACTGACTCCAAATTTCGGTAGTAAATTTTAATAATTTCGACTCGTTGTTGGCTCGTATATCTTTCCATGATGAAATGGCAAACCTTACTGAAGAGAAATGTCAAAAGAGCGGGAAAAAATATCGGGTCGTTTGCTGTCCCTATCGATTTACTTTTGTAGCGTCTCTTTTGAAAAACCCTTTAGAACAATCTTAATGTCATGGCCAGGGCAGCGGTCGTATGTTTGTTCTAGGAGCTCATAGAACATGTCCTTGGTGTCATCGTGTTTTTTCCGCCGGGGTTGTACACGAATTAGCGAATGTGGTTAGTGGCTATATATTCATTCACGAGATTGAACCTTGAGAGCAAATGTCGCAGTCTTTTGCCAACTAGAAATCCGCAACCAAATTCATGTTTTTTCACATGGCAGCTGTAGGATATGTGACAGTTCTCCTTCCTTTTACAGCTATGATCTCTCCATCGCATCTCCTGGATAGCAGTGATTTCAGCGTTATAATTCTCGAGGACATATGCTTGTTGGATGTGGCACCACCCGATCTGTATAGTGTTCTAACATTCCAAACGCATAATCGTAAATCGTGGCCCTTTTACGGGGGTTGCCAATGAACTGGGGGGTTTTATGTTTATCATTTTGAATTTTCATTACCAATATAACG
Organism: Phaonia tiefii; assembly: GCA_963931995.1. Taxonomy (NCBI): domain Eukaryota; kingdom Metazoa; phylum Arthropoda; class Insecta; order Diptera; family Muscidae; genus Phaonia; species Phaonia tiefii. The sequence goes on from OZ008367.1 coordinate 28,108,141, forward strand.
AAGTATCGAAGTACGATATATGTTATTTGCAAAACGAGCAAATGTTCCAAGAATATTCTAGATTTTTTTGCTTTCCTGAATAGTTAGCAAAAAACATATAACTATTTTCGGTAGCACAGCGACCTTATTTTTTCAAACTAGTAAATACGACTTGGATACGTGTCATAAGGTGCTCGCCACTATTGACAAACTGCGGAAGATTCCTGCCATCATTTCGCCGAAGTTTGTATGGGAATGGATCGGCAAGTCAGCAGGGACTGATAATTTAAGGGTTATATTTAAGAAATTTCCAACTGGGTACATAATGATTCCTGTGGAGTATTAACAAAGTACAGGGTTGTAGAATTAGTAAGCTAAATTAATGATGGTACAAAAACCAATCAATATCGTATTTTATGAGAATTCATATTATGAATTTCGCTTAGTAGACATACAATCTCACTTACTGAAATTCATTAATAATTTTTTTTTCATTGCAAATATTTATCCGTGTCCGCGCTTTCTTCGTTTTCATGAAAATTCCATTTCAACAAAGTAATTAATATTTTCTCGTCTTCATCTCAAAGGAATATAAATCTTAAGCAGGTGTTACTGTCTGTATTCCTATCATGCTCTCGGTTTAATTGTTATCATCAACTAACCAATTTTTCAGGATATAGTTTTCATTAACTTTCCTATTATTAATCATTATTATGTGTCGGGGTCTCCTTTTAGTTATTCCCACTTACTTGCTAAGATCCTTTCCAATTTCGCAGGTATTAAGAATAGCAATGGCACCTAACAACATGTTGTTGCCTGGTGATAATGATTATTATAAATGGTCATCGAAAAACTTATCCATTTATCCTTTTTTACTCTCCACATTCTCGTTCCCTTTCTGTTTTCCTTTTCCCTTCAAACCTGGTACCTACTACAGCTTAAATTGTGGTGATGGCCAGTGGTGGTGATTAAATTCTGATTAATTATCTCTCTGTGTATTGTGCGTTAATTTGTGTGTGAGTGGCATAAAATGAAGGCACGTACCAAAGTGGTATAAAGTGAGTGGAGTGGACGCAATGTCCACAATGGGCCTCGGGGAGTGAGTGGTCTTCGTGTTAATTTAAAATATGCTAACAAAGTGGTAATTTATGTTATTTTGAAAACCCGTTAAATTAAAATGTATACATTTTGTTAATTAATTTGGAGTGTTTGTCTTGTTGCTTCTGCTGCAAAACAAAACAAGTGCTGACTAAAAATGAGTTTAATTGAGAGTGCCAATGAGCAGACCAAAAGGCGAAGATTACACCGGGCAACAGAGCTTATTGGACTTGAATGAGACCATATGCACATGAAACATGAGACTGCATTTAGTAGAACTGCATTCTCAGATTTCAATTTCCTGATAGTTTTTCGTCTTTAAAGGACTTCAAAATTTTAAGGATATAGAAATTTTAAATATTTCTACCCATCAGTTTTTACCAACATGGACGTCAAACGAAAGACGATAATCTCTAGAAATGGAAACAATTGTTTGTTTTAATTTTTCGAGACTAACAATTTGAAACAATGTCCTTTGGAAATGGTAGCCTTTCATATCCTTTAGAATTGCCAATATATTTTTCTCAAAAAACAATATATGTTGAAACCTTTTGCATACTTTGCCACATACATAAATTTTGTTCCTATAGTTTTATTGGTTAAGCCTTGCAAAACATTATATTATTACTGTAATTTAAAAATGCAAAATTTAATTTGTATATCAATTAGGGATAGTAAAATACTGAATTGTATAGGGTTTTTTAACAGAGACGCTACAAAAGTAAATCGATAGGGACAGCAAACGACGCCATATTTTTTCCCGCACTTTTGACATTTCGCTTCAGTAAGGTTTGCCATTTCATCATGGAAAGATATACGAGCCAACAACGAGTTGAAATTATTAAAATTTACTACCGAAATTTGGAGTCAGTGGCCTCAACTTTAAGAGGTCAACTTTAAGAGGCCTCAACAATCAGCGATGAGGCTAATTTCTGGCTGAATGGCTTCGTCATTGGTTATTGGTCAGACAGCAATCCACACGTAATCCATGAGTCATAATTGCATCCCGAAAAAATTACGGTTTGTTGCGGTTTATGGGCCGGCGGCGTCATTGGGCCGTACTTCTGCCGTAATGATCAAGACCGGCACATTACCGTGAATGCGAATCGCTACCGTTCAATGATAACCGAATATTTTTGGCCCCAATTGTATAATATGGACTTGGAGGACATGTGATTCCAACAGGACGGCGCCACAAGCCACACAGCGAATTCCACAATCAATTTATTGGAAACCAAGTTTGGTGAACGTGTTATCTCACGAAATGGCCCAGTCGATTGGCCACCTCGGTCGTGCGATTTGACGCCGTTAGATTATTTCCTGTGGGGCTACATCAAGTCTATGGTCTATGCCAACACGCTAGCGACGATTGATGAACTTCGTACGAATATCGAACGTGATATTGCAGCAGTATCGGCCGAGTTATGCTTGAAAACCATCGAAAATTGGGTTCAGTGTCTGGACTTCTGCAAGCATGCTCGTGATGGCCATGCAAAAGAAATCGAGTTCCATACATAATGCCATCGAACGTACTTTCACAGGAATAAAGAATTTCATTGGTATCTAAAACCGGTTTTGTTTTATTTAAAAAAACTTTTGTAGCGCTCTTATTGAAAAACCCTTTACTTTTTGGACTTGAACACGACTTTATACACGTGAAACTAAAGATCCTATATAGAAATACTGTATACTAAGATTTTCCAAATTTTAATATTTTCCCCAGTTTAAAGGACTTCAAAATTTTAGGAATATTCAAATTTCAAAATATTTCCAGCCATATGCCAATGAAATGAAAATGAGAACTATTATTTAGTTAATGTATGGGAATTTCACACCGCAAGCTTATAAAGTCAGGCACCTTTTCCTAATTGGAAAATGGTTGGATTTTTTTGGAATTATAGATAAAGTTGTGACACAAATGAAAGGACTTTTGTTTCGGGCCTCGACCAAACCAAAAAATTTTGAAAGTACTTGGACGTGGTACCAAAAACTCCCGCTCCGTTTTGCCCCTAGACGTAACAATTTTTTTACAGGCCGAATAAAGTTTGAAGGTGGGTCAGGGCAATATTTCAGATTTTTCTTCAATAAATCTTAAACAGCTTGAAATATTGCATTACAACCTTTGACATTATTGTAGCTATTTTCGCATTTCACAATTCCCTCTAATATATTTATAAGGAAAAGTACACAATTAATCGATTATTTCACGAAACGTCATGAAAAATTGCACATATTTTATATGTTTTGACATTTCTTGCCTAACGGTAAATAAATTGCGGTAGCTGTCTTCAAAAGAATTGTAGCTTATAAATATAACATGCTTGGCACATTTGTCGAAAGGCTTAAGTCACTATTACATGCCTGTATTAATAGTATAGAAATTATAAGCGAAAAAATTTCAAATTTCTGAATTGGTACAATCATTTTGGAAAACAAATTAGAATTTTTGGTCATTAGTGTATTTGTCAATATTGTTAAATATATTAAGCACGGCAATTTTGTAGAAGATATCAGTTTGTAATTTGGATAATATTGCACACATATAGGTGAATATTTAAAGAATTTTCTTAAACGCAGGATTTCTACACCAATTATGGAGTTTTGAATATATTTTTAGTTGATTAGTGTATTTAGAAAAGTTATCAAGAAATTTTTAAGCTACAGTTCTTTTGGAGGCAGCTACCGAAATTTATTTACTGTTAGGCAAGAAATTTCAAACATATAAAATATGTGCAATTTTTCATGACGTTTCGTGAAATAATCGATTAAGAGTGTACTTTTCTTAGAAATACATTAGAGGGAATTGTGGAATGGGAAAATAGCTACAATAATGTCTAAGGTTGTAATGCAATATTTCAAAGTTTTTAGGATTTATTGAAGAAAAATCTCAAATAGGGCCCTGAGCCAACTCTAAAATTTTCTTCGGCCTGTAAAAAAAAATTTGTTACGTTTTGGAGCAAAATCGTGCGGGGTTTTTGTGATACAACGTTCAAGTACTTTCACAATTTTTTAGTTTGGTTGAGGCCTGAAACCCACTGTTGCACAGTGTAATTCACTGGCATGACTAGTTGTGAACTCCGTGACAAATTCATCATCTATGCCTAACTACTGTGCCTGAATTGATACGAACGGTAGATCATCTATCGTATATATACAAACTCAAATTTGAAATTTTGCATGTGCGAATTAGTATCGATCGAGATCCCTAAGTACCAACACACACTGAATACTACATAATTCCAACACAAGAACATAAACGTTTTTTCCTCCATGTTTTTCTTTTCCTCTAGCAGACTCGTATTGTTGCAGTGCTTTCAGGTGAGTTTTATTCTATAATTCCTATCTATTACCCCAACGAAAGCCCACCATTTTTCAATTAGAAAAATGTTCCTGACCTTGTAAGCTTGTCGAATGAACTTCTCATACAATAACTAAAGCTAACAAAATGGGTCATAAAATTTTAATTCGAAAACTATATTTATTTTGAATTGTGAAGACGAAACGGGTTGAAAAATTTCTTTAAAATATTAATACTTTCACATTCTTGTAAACGTATAATAAATTATATAAGGTTTAGAAAAATTCGAGCGAGAAATGGACTGAACAATGAAAAAATATTATAATTTTGCTATAATTTAAAGTAAAAAAGGACAATTCATTTAACCCCAAAAAAAAGAGAAAATTAAAACTGGTTCAAAAATAAAATTCAGATCATGTTTTCTATAGATACAAATTAAAGGACCAAATATTCATACGACGCGATTTACAGTTTTCCATCCTGATAAATGAAAACAAATTGTCAGTTTAATAATTCAATTCCATCCTTCATGAAAAAATTTTATTGGAAATTCTCAGGAATATGACGGAATCAAATTTTCAAACGAATTTATTTTCACATTTTTCCCCATAAAAATAAATTGAGAATATTGTTTCTATTCCCAAATATTATCGCTTTTTATTTAATACCCATATTGACATAAATTGACAGTTAGAAATATTTAAATTTATTTTTATATCTTTTAATACACTGAAAGAAAAGCACTTCATAGCATTAATGAATGGGTTAAATTGTTACATTACTTCAATGAACTCCTTCATTGCTGCAGTTTTTGAATTTGTGGACCGTCATTAATGCTAAGAAACCTTTTACATTGATGGAATCGAATATGTTTTTCATGTAAATATGGGAAACTATACAGAAAAATTGAAGACATTTTATCGACATTGTAAAGTAGAATCTATTAGATAGGCAATTCTTTACATTACACTCATTTTATTGAATTTTAAAATATTTTTTCTAAAAAAGCAATAATAAAATATCCTTCTTTAATATAATGTACCATTTCATTAATTTTGAACGATTCATTAATTTGGTTAAAGGATAACATGTACATATGTAGGTACGATTTGTATAAATGTATGTATTTATGTATTATTTATGTACAGTAGCTGTGACGCAATATATGCCTGCCAGTCTGAGATAAGGAATAAATAAGAAAATAATAAAGGGCTGAAATGCAGAATCCCGCGCCATTTAAAAAAAACGAAAATCGAGCAAAATAAGGGGATTTCAAAAACCCAAAATTTTTTTGTCGGCCGGACCTATTGGAACCCACAGGTCCAAACAATTTCAAAGAATTGAAACAAGGAATTCCGAAATCCAAAATTTGAAACAGAGATATTCGTCTCGCTGGCCCCGTCTCAGAAAACCAAATAATCGTCGAAAAAAATCGTGCCACAAAAAGCCCGAACTTTGGAGACCCATAACTCCTAAAATAGGGATTTCCTCTAACTTTTCCATTTAACATTTTTTGCTTAGAATCGTGTGTTCTACCCCCCCCCCCAACATTTTTTCTGGTCATTTTTGTGCCCTATGGATCCCATATTTTGCTCGATTTTCGTTTTTTTTTTAAATGGCACGGGGTTTCTTTTTTTCCAAATAATTTACATGATAGTGTGGCAAAAGTTAAACTTGCATTTAGTTTAGTTTAAATGTACCCATAGTCAAGCCTGTTTTTTCCTGTGTCAGGCAGGAAGGTGTACTCGAAAGTATTTTAGCGATCAGATCTAATGCAGTGGGATGTGATGATATTAATCCGAAATTCATAAAGATATTATTACCCCATTTGTTACCATTTGTTACACATTTATTTAACACTATAATCATGACGAGTTACTTTCCCAAAAAATGGAGGCATTCAAAAATTATTCCAATTCCCAAGTCTAAAACGGAATACAGACCCATAGCCATACTACCATACTTATCTAAGGTTTTTGAAAAACTCGTACACAACCAAATAAAAACATATTTAAACATCTCTTCATTACTGGTGGAAAATCAATCTGGTTTTAGATCCAAACATAGTTGCGTTACGACATTAATAGATGTGGTGGAAGACATGCGACGAAATATAGATGAAAAGAAAGTCAGTATTTTAGTTCTTCTCGATCATTCTAAAGCATTTGATACTGTCGTGCATGACACTTTATGTTTCAAGCTATACAATTTCTTTAATTTTTCAAAAACCTCAGTAAAGTTGATTCAGTCGTATCTTTTCAATCGTAGCCAATCAGTTTTTATGAAGAATAATGTATCTAAGCCACTTTGTTCATTAACAGGAGTTCCCCAAGGATCGATTCTTGGACCTTTATTGTTTACAATGTACATTAATGATTTACCTATGTATATATCGAACTGCAAGTCCCATTTGTATGCAGACGATGTTCAGTTGGAATTAAGTTCAACCACAGATAGTCTAGACGAGGCTGTCCGTAAAGTTAACCGTGACCTTGATTCCATATACCTGTGGGCGTGTGCAAATGGTCTTACTCTAAATCCCCAAAAATCAAAATGTTTATTTGTTCACAAAAAATCGGTGAAACAAACTCTTGGTTTTCATATAGCGATCAATGGACAGTTGATACAAGTTGTGTCATCAGTAAAGAATCTAGGTGTTATGTTCAATGTTTCTCTAACTTGAAACAATCACATTAACAGCATTATTGGTTCCACGTACAATAAACTACGTATGCTGTGGATGTCACAATCGTATACTCCTTTAAATATTAGAAAGCTACTTGCTAAAACTTACATAATGCCATCTCTTCTATATGGTTGAGAGGTCTTTTCGAATTGTGACTCAACTAGTAGACGAAAGCTTAATACTGTCTTTAACAACATTTGTCGGTATGTATATGGCATAGGAAGACCTGACCATATTTCCCACTTCTCTTTACAATTATATGGAATTTCTTTTGATAATCTGCTCAGATTTAAGGCTTTAAAATAATATATTTGAAACAACCTCCTTATCTTTTTCACCGTCTAAATTTTGCCAGGTCCAATAGAGGCAACAAACTTATACCTATAAGATATAACTCACTGATGTCAGAAAGACAATTCTTTATCAACGTCTTACCTCTCTGGAACTCTCTTCCTCATTCCTTTCAAACTACCAGCAATGCAGTGCAATTTAGGGTAAAATTAATGAAATATTTTTTAGACAATAACTAATTTTTTTTAAACTACATTAAAAGGGTCGTTTTGTTGCCATCCAAACGACAACTGTAGACGGTACTCGCTACAGAGCCATAATTACCGAATTTTTTCTTCCTCAATTTAATGAATTGGGACTGGAGAACATGTAGTTCCAACAGGATAGTGCAACAGCGCACACTGCTCCAAACTCGCCTCTCAGTTGGAACATTGCATCGCGTGGCGTGTGGCATGTGGCACCGTTCTGTTGAAACTACATTTCAACCAAATCCGACTCTTCCATTGTGGGCAAAAAAAATGTCGGTGATCATGGAACAGCACCTTGCTCCATTAGCCGTAACTTTGCGGTCATCATGGTCTTTAAATAAGTACTGTCCAATGATTCCGCCGGCTCATAAACCACAGCAAACATTGAATTTTTCAAGGTGCATTGGCAGCTCTTGAACAGTCTCTGGCTGCTCTGAATTTTTCAAGGTGCATTGGCAGCTCTTGAACAGTCTCTGGCTGCTCTTCAGACCAAATTAGGTAATTCTGTTTATTGTCGTACCCATTGAGCCAGAAACTAAACTCATAAAACAACAATTCTTCGATAAAAAAGTCATATTTTGGTACACCTCCCGGTTGTATCTCCTGCACCAGCTGTATTTTGTATGGCTGTAGACCGGGGTGCTTAAGTAAAATCTTGCAGATGGTCGAATAACACAAACCCAATTGCTGTGATCGCATTAACACTGGTGGATATAGCAGCAATATTCTCCTCGGTACGCACTTTGCAGATCCGGGATGGAGCGCCTTGGAGTCCTATAGACTGTAACTGGTGAGAATTTCGTCATAATTTGTTGAATAGCCTGCTTGGTCGCTCGATTATGACAACCAAAAAATGGACGTATCTTTCGAACACACATTTTTCCCAGAACACGAATTTTGATAATAAAACTCAATAATGTTCAAGCTTTGTTTGTTTGCCTGAATATTCATAATCAAATGGCGAGGAAAACTTAACTTTTTGCCACGAATCTCGTGTGAACTGGTAAAGTATTGACACTGGAAAAGCAAATTTCAAAAAGGCACTAATTACGATCTATTACTACATTACTTGAAAATTTTAGGCAACCTGCGTCATTTAGTTTGTGTTTGATAATAAGTTGAAAAAATGGCCGCAGAAACATATTTCAGGAAATATGTATATGTTTGGAAGTATGGTTTTCTTGAATGGAAGATCTGCTGGTTTTCTGTTTTTTCGTTGTCTGTCTCGTTTGTGTTATCAGCAGTTTTTAGCAAACAAAAACATATATTATAACCAACTTGGTGCATGCAACTTGGAACAGGCAAAAGTTTGTCTGAGAAACTGGGCAAGATATCAACCTTTCCAACTGTGTATTATATTCATTGAGAGCTATCGATGTAAAAGAGGTATGTTAGTCCAAACTATAATTTTTTTGTCAGAATCGATATTTTTAAAACGTTATAAACAAAACTTGGCCGCCTGATTAAATCCACGAATGAATTTTACATTGTAAAATACTGCGTAAATAACTGCGCCAAAATATGTTGAAAAACTTGGACGAAAAGAATTAAAATGTTTGTTTTATTTAAAATTGAAAATATATCCAGTTATGCGATTTTTAAATTTAATATCTTCAAATAATTCCAAAATCGTTATCTACAATAGGAATTTACAGAACTTTAACATGTTTACTATATCAAACCATATTGAATTTTGGCCGATGGAAATTGATTATGAACCGCTGTGCGGCGCACAGGTGTGCCAGCGATAGGGCAAAATTCTATAAATTGGGCTACCAATTGTTAGCTTATCAAACATATTGTCCAGAATTTGTATTTCCAAACCTGAAGAAATGGCCCGGCGGTAAATTATTTGGGTTGAATGAAGAGGTCATGAAACAAGCGTATATTTTGGGGACCTTGTGAAAACCGAAGGAACTTTGAAATTGAAAATTGGAAAAGTGAAGACTATGTTTACAAATAAAACGTTTTATTGACAAAAAATGTATTGGTATTCAACTCCGAATATATTTTATTCAACTGCTTTGTTAAACAAATTTTAATCCAGAGTTTAGAAAAAGTTTTGAATTTGGTAATTGTATTTATTTTATGTTATAAGCACTGCTGTGGGGTCGGAGCTGGAGTCGCAGTCTTGGAGTCGGGGTCTGGGGTTTTTTGCCTGGATTTGGAGTCACAGTTGGAGTCGTACAAATTTGGACGACTCCCACTCCAAGTTGAGCATTTCCATCAAAAGTCAAAAATATTCGAATAGTATAATTTGCTGACCGTGGCCGTCGGTGGTGCAATGGTTAGTTTGCGCGCCTCTTGTACATGAGATCCTGGGATCGATCCCTGCTCTAAAAAAAAAAAATTGTGTCCCATAACATCCCATGAAGGGATTGAGGAGAGCTTCTCACAATCAGTGAGATGTGCGCTTTCTAGTTTTACACTCACTGATTGGGACCTACAGTTTTACACCGGTTCCGAACGGTATTTTTGAGAAGCTTTTTCATGGCTAAGTACTCGATAGTGTCGCCATCACTATGCGAGGTGACCGTCGTCGAAAGAAATGTAAGGTGGTCTGAGCAGGGATCGAACCCACGTTCTCATGTACAAGAGCCGCGCACACTAACCATTGCACCACCGACGGATCCCTGCTCTGACCACCTTAAAAAAACTCTTTCGGCGGCGGTCACCTCGCATAGTGACGACGACACTATCGAGTATTTAGCCATGAAAAAGCTTCTCAAACATACCAACGTTTGCCGGGGGTACGAGTTACATGGTCCATTCGATAAGTTCAATTTTAAACCGACTCTAATAAATCTAGCCGTATGGTGTCAATGGTGGCTAGAATACTGGCTTTCAATGTTTCAAGAGTTGCTGGTTTGTCGGCACAAACCAGTTCCTTAATATAGCCCCATAAAAAGTAATCCGGAGGCGTTAAATCGCCCGAACGAGGGGGCCAGTGAACAGGACCACTTCTAGAAATAAAGTTGTCGCCAAATTGATTTTGCAACAAATTGATTGTATGGCAAGTTGCGGCGCCTAAGTGGAACCTAGTGCCGCTGATCTTTAGCTGAGTAATTATTGGAAGAAAAAATTCAATAACTGCAGCACCTCATATCGAAAGGTATAAGGACCGATGATGCCGCCAGCGTGTAAACCGCACCAAACAGTCAATTTTAATGGATGTAATGGTGATTCGACGGTGGTGCAATGGTTAGTGTCCGCGGCACTTCTACATGAGAAGGTGGGGCCGATTCCTGCTCAGACCACCTTGCATTTCTTTCGACGACGGTCACCTCGCTTAGTGATGGCGACACTATCGAATACTTACCCATGAAAAAGCTTCTCAAAATACCGTTCGGAACCGGTGTTAAACTGTAGGTCCCAATCAGTGAGTGTAAAACTAGGAAGTACACATCTCACTGATTGTAAGAAGCTCACCCCAATCCCTTCACGGGACGTTATGGGACACCATGTTTTGTGTGAATGGTGATTCGTTAGTGGCTTGAGGATTGTCTTCGATCCAAACGATCAATAACTGCACGAATTCCTTAGTGAGCAAGGCAGATTATATTGACCGTAAAACGAACGAAGTGTTCTATGAACTTCGCGAAGAGATTTATTTTTTTCAAAGTTAACTACCACAATTGGGAAGCGTGGTTGCAGTGTTAAACGATTCATAGTGACTTGCCAAACCTTACTGAACAGAAATGTCGACACGGTTTGACATTCGCAGCTGTGAAATTATATTTATTGGTATTAATAGTTATCATGCAGTTAAAAACCACCCTTTATTATGAATAGGAAATCAACTGTTTTCAATCTTAAACAATATTTCTTCTAAAGAAAAAACAATGATATACTATAGGCAGTTAAAATTATTTCGTTGATAATAAAAATGATTCCTCAAGAAAAGGTTGTATTTAATATTGGAGTCTGTATTTTCAAAATGCTGGAGTTGGAGTCGGAAAGAAGTCGTGGAGTTTCAAATTACAGGAGTCGAAGTTGTTGGCGGAATTGGAGTCGGAGTTGCTCAGTTTTGGACAAACTCCACAGCCTTGATTATAAAAATATTTTTGGAACGAAGTTCCTCATCGAACGATGCGGGATTGGGGCTAAATGAACAAATTTTAAACAACTTTTTTTTAACTACTTTATTACATTTTAACTACTTATATATTATTAGTGGCCGTCGGTGGTGCAATGGTTAGTGTGCGCGGCTCTTGTACATGAGATGCTGGGTTCGAACCCGGCTCTGACCACCTTAAATTTTCTTTCGGCGGCGGTCAACTCGCATAGAGACGGCGACATTATCGAGTATCTAGCCATGAAAAAGCTTCTCAAATTACCGTTCGGAATCGGTGTAGAAATGTAGGCCCCATTCAGTCAGTGAGTGAAAACTGGAAAGCGCACAGCTCAGTGATTGTGGGAAGTTCTCCCCAGTCCCTTCATGGGATGTAATGGGAAACCATTTTTTTTTTTATTACAACCCATTATTATCAATTATATTGGGCACTTTTGGTTTGGTTTTGGTTTAAAGGGCAGTTTTCTAGGTGGAACCTCTTTATTACATATTGTAATTTTGAACGCACTAAGAAGTGAATTTAGACAAGCCAAAGTGCAAGACTGCCAATACATGAAGTACAGCCCTGAGCATGGTATTAGATTGGCAGCATACCTACTCTTACACTCGTTATTTTAGTTTGGTTTGTGTCTAGACTAACATATTGGGGGATATTTCTTGTTTCATGGGAAATTTTCTAGGTGGAGCCTGTTTATTACTGTAGTTTATTATTGTAGTTTGAACCGAATAAAAAGTAAATTTAGAAAAGCTTAAGTGATAGAAGTTTAAAAAAATAACTGTTCAAGCTCAAGACCATTTTCTATATCTCTATAAATAGAGATATAGTTGTTTAAAAAAGAAGATGTTTTGCAAATGCATCCTCATGATTCCAGGCAAACCGTATAGCTATTTCAGATCTCGCCACAGATCTTCATCAGCGGTTTTTCGGAATGCTGCTTTTGAAAAATTCATCAAACTAAATACAAACGAAAATTCATCTGAATTGAGAATTTTCCAATATGCAAGTATTCGAAAAATATCGCAAGCAAAACACACAAGAAAAACATTTGCTGGCAACTTCTTTCCATCTCCAGAAAACCATCGGTCTCCATTAGAAATGTGTTTTGTTGTTGTATTTATAAAACACAACACACCGTTTACAGGCAATTGTTATTGCCTGTTGTTTCGTTGTGCTCTACGTTCATCAGGGATGATTTTTTATATTTATTCGGCCTTTTTATTGGTACTTTTTTATTTAATTGTTCAAGCTCAAGACCATTTTTTATAATAATGTAATTTTTTAATATATTATTATCATACATGTTTTTTTTTTTTAATTTGCATTGGAGTTTAATGTGCATTATCTAATACAATGGCAATTAAAAAATGTTGAATTTGTATTTGCTCAGGGAACGCAAATGCAGGTAGTGCAATCGGATGACAATTGTAATGAAATATGGGAATGCGTATAATTGTTTTGAATTTGTTTGACTGCTGGTAATTCTGTTTTTTAAGTATTTTATATGTAGAGGTTTGTGGTTTCGATAGGTATTGCGTCGTAGACATTCAAATTCCTAAACCTGTACTGTGTAAAATATTTGAAAACCTCAGCTGCCAGATATGAAGGAAATACTTTGAAAATAAGTACAATTGCCAATGGTGTTGACTTTGTTTGAATTTGCATTTTTGCAGAGGTAATTCAAATTAAACCAGAAATCGTCTTACCTTACGGTATGAGGAGTCATGTCAGGTTTTTATTGTTGTAATCTTTATTTCATTGAATTTGAGGAAACGGCTAGATGAATTTTTTTATAATTTTTTTTGTAGGTAAATGAAGATGATATCATTCGTTTGATATACATTTCATATTGGTTGATATATTTCTAGTATTTTAATTTCTCAAATGAAAATTGTTTAAACACATACACTCAAACATATGTGTGGTGTTTGGTTGAGTGTTTTTGGTTGCTCAACATTGCTTAGCAACATGTATCTAGTAAAAAGTGAAACGAACAGTAAGCTAATGTTGCTTGGCAACATGTATCTAGTAAAAAGTGAAACAAACAGTAAGCTAACGTAATAAAGCTTTTTTGCGAAAGCTTCAATAAAGCTGTTGTAACATTAATTTTGAATTGTAAAGCGTAAAGCTTTCACACAACGCTCGAATGCTAATGCGAAGACTCGATAAGGTAAACCTTTTTTAATATTATTGCGGCCCTCTCAACATTCACAGAACTTATTTCAATAAAAATATTAATTAAAATACATAAATTAAATTAAGTTTAAAAAAATTGAACATAATATTTTTTTTTTAAACGGACTTGAATCAAATGCCGTTGGTAAATATAAAAATTACAGCAGACAGTTGTCCGAGGCCTTCGGCCACGGACTGTCCCTGCAGGCTTAGGTTTAACGTAGAATACGCCATCCGATAAGACAGAAAACATATATAACAATAAATGATAAATAATATAAGCAATTGAATTTATTGTTATATATGTTTTCTGTCTTATCGGATGGCGTATTCTACGTTAAACTTAATGGCCGTGTCTCTGACACAGCCTGCAGGGACAGTCCGTGGCCGAAGGCCTCGGACAACTGTCTGCTGTAATTTTTTAAATTTAATTTTTGTTCGGAAATTGCCACTATTTTTAGTAAATTCAATGTTTAGAACTAGATTTAAAACCTAATTAATTCGCTATTTAAATCTTTTTTTTCTGCATTAAATTTTCAATTTATTTTTAACCTTTTTAAATCATTTAATATTATGACGTAGTTGTGGCAACGAAAAATAAAATACCAAAAGGAATTGATATTTAACTCAATACATATCCAATAGCATTAAACAGCTGCAAAAATATTATTCGCGAATGTATTCGATTGTAATCATTATCCATTATTATTCAATAATTTCAATATAATAAGGATACTGAATTTTTCAGCACAATTGGAAACACGCAGAAATTCAATATGTTTCCCATTATTTAAACACTGGCAAAATAACCACATCCACACTCGTCCATTTGAATGATACATAAATAACCCATCGAAATCAAACAAAACATATCGAGGACACTGATAGAGGGTTGTAAATACACATGAACATGCACAGTTGCAACATGATCATATGCCAATCAAGCAATGACTCAATGCTGTAGTTCTTAAATAGACTGCACGTAATATTGAAAGTGCTCAGTACTATTGAGGAATTGCATAAAAATTTAATATTAATGAACATTCAAATATTGGGAAATATATTGGTTTCTCTGAAGTAGTGTTAAATGACTTACTCGGATGGCAAATTATCCTCCCTCCGCATTTTAAAATTTTTGAGATTTTGATGCTATTAATGCAACACATCTTAGTCTCGTCATATGTAAAAACCCCTTGATTATAATCAGCACAATGAGGAACTAATTGTAGCGCATTTTTGGGTCTGACACGTGATTTTTATTAGAATGCATGGAAGTCTCACATTT